>OY735200.1:11609137-11966637 GCA_963457665.1 Thysanoteuthis rhombus
AAAGATCTGATGGAACGGGTGATTTTTGACACAGTGATGAGCTTCATCAACCACAACAAAACTGAAATCTGTCCAACGGAGAACATTTTGATTCATCATGTTTGAACAGAAGGCTGAAAATAGAAGGAAAAAAATTGCTCATCGACAATAAAGGAAAAAACACTTATATTCTGATGATTTGGTACAGGCTGTGTAGCCATCATCCGAAATGCTAGAGACCAGAAGAGTTACAGATTTCGGAATATTTGCTTATTCATAATGAGTTATTTTTCCAGAAGTGTAACGGGAGTCATCTGGTATTTTTTGAGTTATATTTATCTCCCATTATTTAGATTGCATGCAAAAAAAAAAAAAAAAAAAAGCTTGTTTTTTTGGCAGTGTAAAAAAAAGGCTTTTAAAAAGATTTGGATTCTGGAACATTTAGGTTTTCAGACTTTTGGATAAGGGTAACTCAGGCTGTACCTCATTTAGTCAGGATAAAATTACAAGAGACCAATTGGAATTTCTGTGACTACCAGACTAACCAATACAATAGACACTAGTATGCAATTTTAGCTTATTTTGCTTACATTTAATCTTTGCAATTGCTCTCAAAAGAGATAAGCATAAACACTACTCTATACAGGTCTGGTTAGTCACTCAATAGAAATTGTTATCTCTTGGCAGCATACCTCATTGGGAATTGAAGTAAAAGGGGTGAGCAAGAATAAATAACTCTTCTCGCATTTGATTGGGCATTGATCACTAAAAAGAGTCCAAATTTTTTAAAAACAAGTTTGACTGCTGCCAGGCACAGACTAAGGATCAATTAAGCATAAATTTATATAGTTAACTGACTTCCCCACAAAAAAGCTATTTACAGGCGGAGTGAGGGTAAATTGAAAAAAACATAACAAAACAGACACATTTTTTAGAAATTTTCAGTCCTCCAATTCCATTGGTGCTGCCCATACACATAATACATTGATAGACTAACTTAAAAACTGAAGAAACCAATGTCCACAATTTTGATTGATGTCTTCTAATTAATCCAAGAGAAATTTTAAGTGTTCAATAACTAGACAATTGGTTCTCAAACTTTATTGTACAATGGCACACCAAGAAATATATTTGTTTTGCAAAGCACATCAAATCTTTATTCCATTAAAATATGAATATAGATCGGAATAAATTAGACAATTAGACAATTTTAGATACATAAAATATAAAACTCCTTTGGAAATAATGTGTAAAATACATTGCTATATCACAAATCTAGTAATAAAACCACTTGTGAGGTAACTCTGTGGTGGAAGCAGGAGACGCATGAAATACCTATACTAAACATGTTCCAAGACTTAAAATACATGTTTGTATATTTGGAAAAATTTATGCAGCATACTATTGTGCCATGACATACAGTTTGAGAACCATAGATCTAAACTATAGTATCTTTATGCTTACATTGGGTAACATTCATGGTATTGGTTCCTCTATTGAAAGAAAACATTGAAATTCTATGTAGACAGTAATTTCCAAAAAAGATGGCGAAAATACTCAGCATAGGTGAATGATGATTTAATGATGGATCTAAGTCATGGTATTGAATTAGAATATAAGGTGGTTAATCAGACAAAACTGTCAATCATCCAAGAATTTATACCTGGGGCTGCCAAAAAATAGTGTTCTAACTGTACTTTCACCCAATAAGTGCTAAAAGCAGAGCTTTCCAAACTTTTTGCATTCTAAAAATAACATTTTTTGCTATGCATTACTCAAGTTTTGTTAGGAAAACCAAATATATATATTTCCCCAATATTTGGAATGAAAAATTATATATTTTTTTGAAATTCATCCTTTAATAAATAAGTATTGAAAACTTTATCAAAATTGAATGATATGCTGATTTTTGCCAGATTAAAGAATTTCTCAGGTGTCAATTTCCCAAAGCAATTGCATCCTTTTGTTCACACCTAACATTACAGCAGTTCAACTGACTGGAAAAGGATAATTTGAAGATCTACAAAATTATATTTGATTCCATATCACACCTAGCGATTATTGATGACCCATCAAAGTGTTGCAACATACAGTTTGGAAAACTCTTTAGAACTATTTGTTACAAATAATACACCGATGAAAAATGAAATTGCAACACCCTGAATATGTGTATCAAAAAACTATGGATTAGAATCACAGTAAATGATATGTACAGACCAATAGCATCCAAATAAAGAGTGTATCAGTAGTACTTAGATCCTATATTAGTATATACCATATATCCCTCTTTAGTTCATGGACAGTGCTGAAATAGGATGTATTAATATGGGGAACGATTACAAAGTCCACTAGATTCAGAGATAGCCAGTTTGAAAGATGGCAAGTTATCTGATAATTCCATTTCCCTGAAAACCTGATAAATGGTCCAGTCATCATCATCAGTCTTTTAACGTCCGTTGTTGGACATAGACCTTCCCCAGGATTCGCCATACTTCTCTATCATGGGCGTCGCAGAGCCAGTATTTCCTGAATTTGTCTAGTTCATCTCTCTATCTTGTATTTTGTCGGCCTCGGTTTCGCATGTGGTCTCTGGGATCCATGTTGTGAGTCGTGATGTCCATCAGTTGTCTTTCAATCTTGCAACATGGCCTGCCCATTGCCATTTGAGCTTTTTAATAGTTTCTATGATGTCGCAGACTCCTGTTTTCTTCCTTATGTACTGCGCTATCTTGTGATCTCTCCATGTAAGGTTGAGAATGATTCTCTCATGCGCACACTGCATAAAAATAAAAGACAGAATGGAAAGACACATTCTTCCCACCAGCTCTACTTAGGGGTAGACCGGCCATAAAACTTAGATTAAAAGACAGACAGAACATCTTCAATGGTCCAGTACTGTAGTTAAATCATTACAAGCTCATATTTTTTAGAACTTGGCTTCAATTATTCTGTTTGTTTTGACACTTTGTTTCTTTTGGAAAGAATCAGTTGCCACTACGAAAGACAGAAAACAAGAGAGAAAAAAAAAAAAAGAAAAAAAGAAAGAGGGAGAGAGAGAGGAAGAAAGAATTAGAAAGAAAGAAAGAAGATAAAATCCAATCTAGTCTGCCAGTATTAAAACCATTATGCTTCAACCTAGAATACTCACCAGCTGTTGATATAACAATGTCGTGCATCCAGAGGGGTTTGTCTTGAGTTTCAACTGTACCACCACATACACACGCAATATCCAGTTCTCTCTCAACAAGTTTATCATTATCTTCAAAGTCAAATCTACAAATACAAAAGAGAGAAAAAAAAAATATTTATATTTTTAGCTAAAAAGAAGGACACATAAATTCTTTAATGTTTGTTTTTTGTGTCTCCTCTAAGACTTGTGCTCAGGAAGGAAAAATAAAAAAAAGAATTGGGAAATATATCAAATTGTATGTTATGGTGCTTATTTTTCAAGAGAGTGTTTAAAATTAGAATATGATTAATTGTGTGAGGGTTTTTTTTTCTGTTGAATGAAGTGGAAAGAAAAAAAAAGGGGACCAAGTATTTTTTTGAAAAACATGATAAATATGGCTTACGTTTATATCCTTGAAGGAATGAATTTTGTAATCATTGAAAAGAAGAACAAGAAAACACTTGAAGAGCGTATATCTCTGCCAATGCCATTGTCTCTAAAAACTGAATGAAAATCTGTTCATATGATGTAATGGAGGTAACTATTAAAAAAATCTTGAATCAGCCCCTAAATTCAAATGACTTGTTTTTGAAAAAATGTTCGATGAGACAGCTTGATTCAAGAAAACATTAAGCTTAATAACAACAGACTGGATTTCCATGTTTGGCCAGAAGGTGAGATAATCCGAAACTTATCTCAGAGACTCAACCAGCACAGGCATTTGAATCTAGAAAGCCAGTCTTGCTAGAATGCCAGTATTGAGATAAGGCTTGGATTATCTCTCTTTCTAGTTCTGCTATAGAGCATTCATTAACAAGTTGGGCAATACTAGATAGCTTATGACGAACTAGGATTAGTGTTGTGTTAGGGTGATCGATTAAAAAATTGGAAAGAAAAGGTGATTATTGAATAGGTTACTTCTCTTGCCTTTAGTTGGACGCTTAAATATCCAAATTTTAAAATAAGGGGTAGACACAAATTAAGGGACAGATTAAGCATAAACTTAGATTGAAAATTGAACCCCTCCCACCAAAACCTCATTCTGTAGGGGAATTTAAAAGAAAAATAGAAGTATTTTCCCTACTCAGTGAGGAGCAACCAATGAGATCATCCCATTTGAGTGCAAACAAGCAATAAGATATTAGAGCATCCAATGAAATCATCCCATTTGAGTACAAACAAGCAATAAGATATTAGAGCAACCAATGAGATCATCCCATTTGAGTACAAACAAACAATAAGATGTTAGAGCAACCAATGAGATCATCCCGTTTGAGTACAAACAAACAATAAGATGTTAGAGCAACCAATGAGATCATCCCATTTGAGTACAAACAAACAATAAGATGTTAGAGCAACCAATGAGATCATCCCATTTGAGTACAAACAAACAATAAGATGTTAGAGCAACCAATGAGATCATCCCATTTGAGTACAAACAAACAATAAGATGTTAGAGCAACCAATGAGATCATCCCATTTGAGTACAAACAAGCAATAAGATATTAGAGCAACCAATGAGATCATCCCATTTGAGTACAAACAAGCAATAAGATATTAGAGCAACCAATGAGATCATCCCATTTGAGTACAAACAAACAATAAGATATTAGAGCAACCAATGAGATCATCCCATTTGAGTACAAACAAACAATAAGATGTTAGAGCATCCAATGAAATCATCCCATTTGAGTACAAACAAACAATAAGATGTTAGAGCAACCAATGAGATCATCCCATTTGAGTACAAACAAACAATAAGATGTTAGAGCAACCAATGAGATCATCCCATTTGAGTACAAACAAACAATAAGATGTTAGAGCAACCAATGAGATCATCCCATTTGTGTGCAAACAAACAATAAGATGTTAGAGCAACCAATGGAATCATCCCATTTGTGTGCAAAAAGAAAATAGTCAATAGATTTGCATATAAGCTCATTGTAAGGTTAGATTGTATAACTACAATTAATGTTCTAATGATGCTTTATTAATACCAAAAAAAATTTGTTTTTTCACTAAATCCTGTTGTCTTTTAGTTTTAAAATTATCGAAAAAAAAATGCACAAGGAGTTGTTATAAATCAACATGAAAATGAAATTCATTCAAGGGGTGCATTTTTTGAGAATTTATACTGTTTTAGTGATCACTGCCCAACAAAAGGCAAGAGAAGTAGCTAATTATTATTATTATTTCCAATTTTCCAATTGATCCCCCCACAACACAGCATGCAGCAAAAGATGTTGGTAACATGACGGTTTCTATTCAGGGACTAACCAGACCTGTTTTCGATAAAGGTTAAAAAAGAGGACTTATCTTTTAATCACTGATAATTTTGAAACGTGAGACCAAAATTATTTCTTTTTCTCTCTCTCTCTCTCTCTATATATATGTGCTTGTGTGTATACATATATATGCTCCTCTATTCAGGGTTGAGCACTCCTTAAGTGAGGTAACTCATCCACTGTAAGCTTATGCAATTCTCTTCTGTAGGAATTGAGCACTCCAGTGGATGAGGGATTTCTGTGTAATTTGAATATATCGCTTTAATTCAGTCTGTCCAGTTCCGTAGTCTAGAGGTAGGATATTGGCCTACGGGTCTGAAGTGAAGGTTTCAATTCTGCCTCGCGGTACTGGATGGGATAATGGAAAGTCTATAGCCACACTGACAACAAACTCAAAACAGCTATCTGACACAATAATATATATAAATATATACACACACACACATTATGTATGTACATATATACACTATAGATCCGATATAACATGGATTGAGTATGGACCTCAATTCAAAAAAAGAAAAACTCGAAAAAGCGTCAAAACATTGTTAGCCAATGTGTGGCCATTTAAATGGCTAGAAATTATTGGAATGGCTAGAAGTTATTAATTGCTCAAAATAGCTAAAATTTGGCAGCAAAAAGAAAAAAGATTGGCACTAATATTTGAAGTAAATTATAGCCTGGATTCTTTTTTTTTTCTCCTTTCCTCCACTCTCATTTGTCGGCTCTTATATAACATATAACTAAAATATCAATACATAACCTTGTAATGAAAAGGCATCATGATTTTTTTTGAATTTTCATATTCATTCCAATCTTCCAGCTGGATTAGCAACCTCATCCAACCCCACTGTTTTCTCTTCATTCCAGCACAAAATACGAAGCCAGTGTACATTAGGTATTTACAATAGATTATTTCATATAATCTTACACTTATTTTCACTCAGCATCGGGAAATGACACCCAGCATTCTTTGTGCAGTGTAGAGGAAAGTTTGGATCAAGTTTTATAAAAACAAAAAATTTCTTGCAACACTTACTCACTTATAACATAGTAAGAAATAACGTACTCCAACTTCCACACTATAACAGGTCTACACTGTATATCTATACATATTTCACACATGTGTACATACAGACAAAGAGGAAGGTTTTAAAAACTATCTATTTTCAAATTTTAATTCAAATTTTAAAACTGAAGATGTCCATTTTAAATATGTTCTAGATTTTAGGCCCATTTCTGTTCTTATTAATTTTTTACTTTACTATTTTTTTTTTAAATGAATAAAAATTCTCCTGTGTATATAAAGAGAGAGGTAGACAGTAAAAAAGAGAGAGAGAGAGATCATTAGAGAGAAATGGGGAAAGATTTGCATATGCCAAATAGAAATATGTTTTTGATATATTTCTTCTAACATAAGTGTTTCTCCCATTGGATGCCAAGGTCCCAAAAAAACCAACACAGAGCTTTCCACGGGAAATCATAAGAAACTTAAGTAAGGCCAGCAATCTTGAATAATTGTCCTTGTACATTGTTACAATTTTTAGAAATGACCATATGTGTTATCCATTGATCTTAAGCATCAACCTTATATTGTTTATAACTTTTGCTGGGTAAAAATGCACCCTTATGCAAATTTTATACATCTTAGGTGAAGTATTTTGGCCAATGACTTAGAATATCCACAATAATTGACTAGAAATGATACGTGGTGACCTCAAATGACCCCAATGTCAAATTTACAAGTCTAAATACTTTGGCGGTAAAAGAATCTACCTCTATGTAAAATTTCAGCTTCATAGGTCCAAAATTGTGGGTAACAACTCAGAGAATTGGCTAGAATTGACCAAAAATGATCTCAGGTGACCTCAGATGAATTATTCACTTCTATGTCCAATTTCAGTTATCTAAATGCAAAATCAATGTCAAAAACTTGGAAAATTGAGTAGAAATGACCAGAATTAACCTCTGGTGACCTTGAATGCCCTCAGATCAACCTCAGTCTATTACCTTCAGTGTGAGAAAAATACAACCCATTTGTTAAATTTCAGCATCCATGGTGCAAAATTGTGGCACATAAATCTGAAAATTGACTAAAACTAACCAAGAAATAACCTCAAATGAATTCTGAGGTCAACCTCTTATAGCTTATGTTTCAAGTTGACCGCTTCTCAGTCTACGTGCAGGACATAAGATCGATAAACCATGTCTCTTTGAGGGGAAGAGGCATGAACTCAACAAACAAATGGCAAATATTAGTACCGACCGGTTATAAATATACATTTTTCTTATAAATACCTTAAAAATTTCTGCTTCAGTTGTCCTCGAATGAAATTTTTCTGCTGAAAGACAAGCAAAACCTTGTCTACCAAAAAAAGGACAGACCTCTTCGGATTCTGCTTGAGCATATGTGAAATGAGCATGCTCGCACAAAGCGTCTTCCCAGTTCCTGAAAAACAAATAGAGAGAAACAAAACTAAATCATTTAATTGTCACCATTATGCAATAAATCAGATGCTGAACATTAAAAAGTGGACAATCCTTGAAATAATGCAGTTTTTCAAATTTTTTGAATAACTATTTTGATTCAACTATTTTTAATGGCTAAAAGTATCTAGATTTATCAAAATATAGTTGAAATCGGGTATTCCAATTTCTGATAATAATATATGCTCCAAAAGCTCCAAAAAGCATAAATATATTGATGGGATTTTAACGTTCACAAATAATGTTTTTCACAAAATAATGAAAATGAAACCTATCAAAAAAATCAAATAGCCATTAATCATGTACGAATTACCTCCCTTCTTCTTCTCTCTTTTTTTTTTTTCTTTTTTGATATCAAACCACTTTTAAGGATTCAAAATCCAGAAAACTGAGGATTGTAGTTTCTCGATCCAAACTGATTATCTTACCACATTGAAAAATGGAAAGAATCAACCAATCATCCTATTTTGAATAGTGATGTTATGCAGCATTTTTCAACATGAGACACTACACATATGAAGGGAGAGACTGTCCACTTCCTTCTGTATATTTCTTCAGATATTAAGGTAGAGGTTCTGCCGAGAACAGTGATTCCCAACCAGGAGGTAGGGGATTCTACTCCAAGGAGGGAATTTAGGTAGTGCAAGCTGGGAATAAAGCTATTTAGTTGTGGTGAATATTTTCAACAGTGTGTAGTAGGGATTTGTTCTTCACTAATAGACCAACAAATCGAAGAACTAATAGCAAAAAAATAAGAAAAGAGATCCCATTGATGTGAATACCGATTACAATAACAGAATTCTCTTTTTTTGTAATAAATTGGAATTTCAAATGATGCGATCCAAATAAATTTCATTTGCTTTCTTTGAGTAACAAATGCACAGCAGAAGCTCAACGATTATAGAATTAAACTAATTCTCATTCTGAAGTAGCTTCATTATACTCAAAATAAAATAATTAGGTATTTTAAATTATTCTTTGTCACAGATTTTTTAAATGGAAGCAGGGGGATTACAAATCTTACAGACAAAAATGTGAATGACCTTTGAAAGGTTGGGAACCACTGGCCAGGGAAATTGATGTTCATGAACTAGGTATATATTTCATATAATGATTCTTGGTCATAGTGTGTAAATCTGTATAAAAATGGAAACGTTTAATTCAGTCAATATTTTGCGATCAAGATTTCTCTCCCTTTAACCAGTTTTAAATTATGTCAAGATATGAGAAGTTACGAAGTACTAATATCAATTTTGATACATCATCTTTGGTATAATGTAAAGGAAATCTTCAAAATGTCCTTCAATTTCACTCAGATCTTTATTGGTTGAGAGATCTGTCAGATATAGTTTGTTATTTACAAGCCTCTGGGAAAAATTCTCAAGTTCTGAAAATAGGTTCCACATAAGCTTATGGAAATAAACAATGGCGTTTAAAACACTTGGCTTTCTTTTCTTGATAGAAAAAAGTCAGTTTGGGACAAAATAGTCACTGATGATATAGATATAGATTTATAACAAAAATTTAAAAAGCATATTACTATCTAAATAACCCTAAGGACATAGACATTGTCGGTTATAGACATCCACCAGGCTGAGAAAGAATTTCTATTCCACACAAGTGACCGAACCATGGAACACTCTCAGTGAAAAGTTTATTTCCTCAAAATCAATTAATGCATTCAAAAACGATTTATTGAAGGATATCACAGAGTTCAACTACCAATTTCCACATTATCAGTCTCAACCTAAGGTTTCAGCCCTCATTAAAACCTATAGAAAGTATTAAAACAAAGAAAATTGTGTTTAATGGTCTTCAAGACTTCAACCTAAATGCATTCTACTGAGAAGAAAGTTGTGTTTTTGGTGGCACTTCAATGGAGTTCTTTTTTACATATTGTTGGAACCTGGACGTGTTGTATGTATGAGACAGCATGTAGAGTTTTCTTTAAATAGAAATAAAATCCTTTTTTTTATCCTACTGGTTCTGTTACACAAGATCCTTTGAACCAGATAACTTCACTTGGTCAGCACCTTTGATCTTGTCAAGTCATGTATTGCTCTATGTAGCCTTGTATCTCTGTTCAAGGGGTAAAGATAGGGTGCATAGGCTATTGAAGATCTGAATGACAGAGACATGAGAACTTCAGAGAGGGGGTATTGTGTGAAAAGGGAAGAAACTTGGCTACAGTGATTCATTTCAAGGCAGAGGTGGCAATATATATATATATATATATATATATATATATATATGTGTGTGTGTGTGTGTGTGTGTGTGTGTATGTTTGTTGTGTGCTTGAGATAATCAGACAAAATGGTGGTAATTTTGACAATGTGGAAAGTGAAAAAAATTTGAGAAAAACAAGTGTTATATCTCAAAGATTTTTGTCGCAAGGACAGGCTTGATGCATTTCATTGGTTTACATCAACATTTTCAAATGTACATGCAGTGATGTAGAAGAACTGTTGCAAGCAAATGTAAAACAGGTACACAGAGGTTTCAAAGCTAAATATCTATTCAGATTTTCTTAACTACCAGGGTATTGGGAGATCATGTAGCTACAATCTTTCATGAGAGGAGGGTTTGTCTGTCTCACTAATCGGTATTTAAAATTTGGACTCATACCTAAAGCAAACTACTCCGCCCGCAAATTGGCCCAGACTGATTGAGACAGATAGATAGAGACTTCAATAGATATAGATAAGATATACAGTGAGTGATATACTTGCACAAATTTGTGCTTGTATATGGCTTTTTTGTTTGAGATTTGGGGGGGGTCACAAAATTTTTAATTTGTTTTTGCTTTTTTTTGTTAGTGGTGTAATTATCATATTAATTCTTAAAGCTGTTCACTTTTTTAGCTTCTATTATTTCTTGGTCTTCATCCATTCATCTGTTCTAATTATTAATAACTCTTTGTGAGAAGAAGCCTCTTCTTGAATTTTTTCTGTAATATCCTTTGTATATTTTTTCTTTTATTTATTGTAAAGAATTTTCTGGCTGTGATCTTGTCAATGTCTATTATCGTTTTGAATGTTTTGTATCAGGTTTCATTTGCCTTTCCTCTAGAGTTGTTAGTTTTGATTTTTCAAGTCTTTCTTCAAGAGGGAGTTTTTTTTTGTTAGTTCTGGAACTATTTTTTTTGCTCTTCTTTACATATTTTCCAATTCTTTTGTATTGTTTTCACAATGTAGGGACCAGACTTGCATTGCATATTCTAATTTGGGTCTTATGCATGTTGTGTATAATATTTTAAATGGTTTGATATCAAGGAACTCGAATCTGCTTTTTATTTTTCCAGTTATTTTTGCAGCTCTCTTAGTAATTTTCGAAATATGATTATGGATTTGGAGTTTTGATGTTATGAGGAGTATGCCCTCACCTTTTTCTTGTTATGTAGTTCCCAGTTTTTTTCTTATATGCATTACTTTACATTTGTCTGTATTGAAGTATTGTTTCAAATCAATTTTCTAATTCTGTTATGTCCTCATGTAGTTTTGCAATATTGTTTTGATCTTTCATGATATCATAAATCTTTGTGACGTCTGCAAATGTACTACATTTAGATTGCAATGTTTTTGGTAAATCGTTAATGTATAGCATAAAGAGTATTGGGCCTAATACTGAACCTTGCAGCACAGCTGCTTATTTATTTCTATTCTGACTTGAGAAGACTTCTAGCCATGTTGAAATATTTCCTTTGATTTAGTAGAATTTTAGTTTATATAATAATCTTCTACGAGGTACTGAGTCAAAAGATAAACATGATTAGAAAAATGATTGAAATATGTAGAAATTTACCTGTGGGTAGAAATATAATGGAGTCAGTCAAATGACATTTCTCAAACAACTCCACCTGGTAGGCCCTGGGGAAAAATGTTGTTAGGTTAAAGGCTTCCTCTGTAGCATCATCGCAAGTCTGTTTCACAGGAGGTAGATCTCTCTTTGGTACCTGACGGGTCATCATTTTCTGTCGGTGATTCATTCCTTCAATGTGATTTATCACAGCACCTGAAAACAGTTTAGTATCACACAGATTACAGAAGTAGCAGATGATTTTGCCATTTCTTTCTATCTTCTCAATCCATCTTTTGTGTAGAAATGGGATTTCATCTTCCTTGGTTTCAGGAGGTGATGTACTGCTTGCAGTTCTTAGTTGTCGGCTACCATGACTCGTAGCTGAAGGTTTTGATATTTTTCCGTTAGTAATGTTGCCCTCATTACCAATGAGATCAATTGATTTTTTATTTTCACTAATTTGAGGAGTAACGTGTAGTCTTTCTATTCTGTCAATTATTTTGGCAATTTCATCTTTCGAAATGTCTATTTCTGTATTAGAATTTGCAGAATCATTGTTAAACTGAGTTGTAGTTTCTTCTGGCAAACTTAGGTTATTAGTTATTGTGGGGCTATTTTGAAACTTGGTAGTAATATCACTAGGATTGTAATTCAACTGCACAGAGTTAGCTACTGTTTCCAGGGATGAGTTTGATGTGATATTCATCATTTTTGGAGTTGTTTCATGAGGTAAATTAGGAGAACTTCTTTCACGATCACTTGCTATCTGTATTTGTGTTCCTGTTACACCGCCAGAATCTGAATCTGAATGGATACATTTTTTGAATACATCTCCCAACTGCAACCCACGATTTCCTGAAGCGTCGTGGGAAGATTTTACATAATTAAGAGAGTTTTCAAAATTTTTAAAAATTTTGTTTGGATCACAATCCATATGGCTTATATTTGCCATTTCTTCAGAAATTTTCATATCAATTGGTTCCATAACTATCTTCGGAATAGATGTCTCGCTTGACGAATCTTTTAATTCATTTTTTAGAAAAAGATCACTACTACACCTTCTCAAAGTTGAAGTGGTACGTTCCTTTTTCATATGCTTTGGACTATCGCAATGAATGCGGAGTTGTTGTTCTGAGTTCAAATTAACGTTACAAACATTGCAACGAAGCCATCTAGTGTTATCCGTCCCTACCGACAGGGAACTATTACTGACTAAAGTGATTTTCTTTTTATGTTTATCGCTGTCAAAATGGTCTTTCGCACTGATTTCACTTGAAAAGCTCACACTGCAGTCCTCACAGAATAACGGTATGTCCTTCATATTCTTTTTTTTTACTGCAGCTAAATGTTTTTTTCCTCGGTAATGGCTATTTCTATGACACTCCGATGTGAAAGTAACATTACATAGTTCACATAGTCGTGTAGCTTCGTTATGAAGGTTCGAAGGGGAAACATCTCTATCATCACGAAGGCTATCCAGGCTAGTCAAACTCGTTGCTTGATACATTCTATCCAATTCCGGCGAGTCATTCGTTTGTCTATCAAAAACTAAAATATTTTGAGACTTCTCTTTAGAAAGATGTCTTTGTCCCTGAACGTGCTGTTCGTATTGTTCGCTCGAATTTAGTACAAGATTACAAACTTTACAGCAGTAGTTACGGCTGTTCTTGTTGTATTCCTGATCGTAATCACTTGGAGTCCAATAAGTCACTGGCAAATTTGGAAATTTATTATTTCTCAAACTTTCTGCCATCTCTCTTCCTTTCCGTGAAAATCTGGTAGGAAGATCTATCAGCTGTGTTGACCAAGTGCAGACTGTTCTGATTACTGAGAAAAAGACACAGATAAAAGTGAAACCTCGTTAAGCGGAAACCCGTCGGAAAGTACGCGCAGTTAGTTTCACTTTATTTTCTAACAATAAATGACGACGAAGCATTACCAAGTATTCATGCAAAAAAGTCGAAGGAAAAATGATTTAAATAGTTTAGCCAAAGCTAAATTAAAACAGATATTTTCCAATTTATTTATTTTGATAAATTTATTCATTAATCAGTTTGTTGGCCCGTTGGAGTTAAGTTTTGAAAACGATCAGCTGGTTCAAGTACGAACAAACAAAATAGCAGCCGCAGGAATTTTAATTTTCATTGTTACGTAATTTGCGTATCTAAGACAAAAATAGTAGCCCTACCAAAATTGGTTATTAAGAGGAAGGGTTAAAAAGTCCATGATTTTTTAAAAAATTAAAAGTAAGTCTTTTAAGTAAAGAAGGAATCAATTTATTAAACTGCAAACGTTTAAAAGTGGATTGTATACTCAAACTTTATTTCAAAGTAAGTCATACAATTGGCTCTAACACTGTTTTTTTTTCAATTAAAAAGTGTTGAAAAGAAAAAAGACAGATAACTTATGAACTCATAAGACAAGATATATATCGAATAAAGATTTTTCTCTAGGTTATTGTGCTTGTATCTCATTTTCTATTTGAGAGTTTTATTTGTCTTTTTCAGAAGGTTTTTTTTTTGTAGGATGCGCAAGTCATATTCGTTAAAGCTGCTTAGTTAGTTTGATTTTAGAAACTTGTTATAACTTTTGGAGCTGCTTCAAAGATTAACAGGTATTTGCATACTTTAGATACTTTGTTTGAGTTTTGGGGCCACTGCAGAGCAAAAATTAACAGATACTGCTTTACTAGTTGTAAATAAATTTCATTAAATATTACTTATTTCATACAAGATTATTGCTTATTTTTATTCTATTATTTAAATTTTAAAGAAAATCATTACTACTTATTCTTCCTGTGACATTTGGTACGAAATAAAATCAAAATAAAACGTTTATTTATTTGAATTCACACAAAATACTGAATCAAATTACTTAAATAAAACAAATTCAGTTGAAATATTCGTAACTAGTGTGTATTATTCTCTTGTCCCGACTGTATCTTGAAGAATACCTTTTGATTGGCGACCGATTTGGATTTCAACTGTTACGTTATGTTTTAGGAAGAAGGGTTCAATTTACTATATACTCATAATGTGGAACTGGACTCTTATTTTGTGTTCGCTGTTGATAACGTTGGATCTGAACATTCTACCTTCATTAGATAATTTTATGACACCAGAGGGTTTTTTTTTCGTTGTTCTAATAATACTTTTTTGAAGGTTTTTTTTTTTTATCTGACCTCATATTCTGGAAGCACTTTCATCTGGCTTCATATTCGGATCACACTTTCTCTGGAAGTTGGTATCAAAGGGAAGGGGGGCATTTTTTTCTCTCTCTTTTTAGTGGTCAAAATAGAGTGGAAATTCTTTTTTAATAATTTAGGATCAAAAGTGAGGGTAAACTTTTCTTTTTACCCTTTTCTGAGTTCAAAGTGTAACATGAACTTTTTTTTTCTCTCTTGGGGTCAGAAACGACGAAAATATTCTTCCCACTGGGTCAGAAATGGGGATAAACTTTGTTTTTACTCTTTAGGGTTAAAAGTCAGAGTGGACATTTTCCCTCTTTTAGGGGTAAAAACAAAGGGTAAATTATTTTGTTTACTTTCTTTTGAAGATCAAATACGAGAACACTATACATTTTTAGGTGTCAAAAATGAGAGGAAACTTTTCGGGGGTTAAAAGAAAAAGGTAAGATACTAATTATAAAGTATTTTTCCTTAATTTTTTATTCACAGATAACTATAATTTTAATTCGATACAAAGGAAGTGACTCGACATTGAGCTAAATGTTGTTTGTTTTATGATTTAGTAGATAAGTCTTGTTACTGTTATCAAAACTCTTATCCATAGACCCTGTACCACATCCAGAGGCAGGTTGCCCTGATTTTATTCATTTTTTTTTCGTTCGTTCTTTGTTGTTTTTACTTAATAATTCAGTTTTTTGTTCTTCTTGCATATGAATAACTTTGCAATTAAATATGTTTATCGGTGATATTTTTGGGAAGTTGGTCAGAATAGTACCTTTGAGGTAAGACCATGCTCCCTTTATAATGTTTATATCATGTATATTCTGTTTTATTAAATAAAGACCTTCTTCTTCTTTGGCGGTGATCACTAATTAAGTCTGAATTTTAAAAAAAAAAACAAGCATGGACACTGCCAGATACAAATTATGGAATCGATTTAGTAAAAAATTACATGGTAAATTGAACTTCTCATTAAAAACCTATTGGAGGGAATTTTCAGAAAACAACAACAAAAAAATATTACGAAGAGTCAATGTTTAAATTTTCAGCCCTCTAGCACCATTGGTGCTGTCAGGACATGTGACGAATATATTGCCAGCCAGTCTACTTTACAAACTAAAGAAACACATGTTGACAGTTTTGATTTTTAATTAGTTGTTAATTAGTTATAAATTAGTTAAAAATTACTATAGTTGCATTCATTATGATTATTCATAAGGTTTCCTACGGGCAAGCCCATTGTTTTCTATTCCAGTTTTCTTTGTTCATCAAACGGCTTCTAAATCTTCTTTTGGATTGATGGTAGTGTCACTCTTCAATACAACCTCACATTTTTTTCTGGCCTTTCAGCATTGATTAAAGTGTAGCATCTATTCCACGGCATAGCCTAAGGCACCGGTACTGATACTTGCCTGCCGAATGGGCTGGAGGTTGTGTGGTGGTAAGCATCAAAGACCGAGTGCGCCAGTGCTATGCGTCAGCCAATGAGATTATACGCGCATTGGAAGCCTTTGGAATCGTCCTTGGGCTCTCCCACTATTACTCGGCCCAGCTGCGGAGGAGCAGTCGGCCCCGGGGGCAACATTGTCCCATTGCAGTTAAAGGGACAGGTCGAGCTCATCCTGACACTTTCATGACTGCGGTTGCTTTAGCAACCACGGTTGCATCGGCTGGAGCTATTTTTGGTGGGTTGCTCCTGTTTTCCTGACCTTGTGTCGCATTTTGCTCTGGTTGGAGAGTAAATAAATAGATACTCTTCAATACATCAATATAAGTTTCCATTTGTCTTATTCGTTGCCTCCTTTCATATGTTGCTTCACAGAATACAATTTAGATTCTGATGAGATCAGGATGACAAACTTCAAATCTAACTACACAAAAAAAAACAAAAAAAAAAAACAAACTTGCAATCACAGTCAATAATTGAAGAACCGTAGCGTCAAAATTTGAAGTTATGTAAAAAACATTCCACCAAAGAATAGATATGGTCAGAATAAAATCTATTTATGACATCACCGGGTTTTTCCACAAATTCTAAAATAGAGTGAAAAACACCTAGAAACATCTAGATTCTAGAGAAACTACATATCATTAATTAACCCATCAGAATTGAACTCACAAAAGATCAAAAAAGCTTTTTCATGAATCAAAAAAGAACATTTTTTACAAGGAGTGTTGTGGAGTACTGATGCCAATTTTCAAGTCTATAGACAAAACAGTATGTTCAGGAATGCTGGAACAAACAAAACAAAATAAGACCCCATAAATGCCAAAAATGCTTTTTTTTTTTCTCATAAAACTGTTTAATCGCAATTAAAGAAATGTTATTCTTACCATTGAGCTAAACAGCCACCGGTAATGCAGCAGCCCCAGTTCTTCAATTGTTTATTCTATTTACGTTGTCTGGGCCAAATGATACATTCACCATGTAATAACAGGAGATCATTTCAAATAGAGTCCCAAAATAATAAAATGCTATACACAATTATTTCAGTCAGATTATACATCAACTTTTTTTAATAATTTAGTTGTCCATGTTGAAAGATACTAATAGAGCAGATATAGACAACAAATGGACAGAGTGAGAATTTTGAATTACCGCAGTTATGTGGGCCTTTGTATCACCGGTGGCTATTTAACTCAATGGTAAGAGTAATACTACGTTGAAATGGCTACCCTATCAGTCGCAGGTTCAATTTCTGCTGCAGCCCCATTTTCTTTAATTGTTTATTCTATTCATATTGTCTGGGCCTAATGATACATTCATCATGTAATGGAGATCATACATAATTGTACGGAGAAAAATATGTGAAAATATCTATCAATCTAAAAGATTCCTGGATCCGTCCAAAAATTTAATCAACTTTTCCTCATCCTATTCCCTACCCTTCTACGAAATCTCATTGAACAGTTATCTTGGTGTCACTCTGTCGGTGTCACTGGGTGGGCTGCACTTGCACGAACCCTGTTGGTCTGATGCTACTGATCGGGATTCTACCATACTAATCAGCTTACCGCACTATTGGATTGCACAAATGTTATTTCTACTAAGCCCACGATTCTTTTTATTTTTTACATAAAGATGAATGACAAGCCTTTAAACTGTGTTCTATTTGTCTAATCAAAGTTCAAGTTCAGTTGGAGTGTCATAAACACCATTGACTAGGGCTGGGGGTAGCAGTGATTCACAACTTCTCTCGGAATTCTACTTTCTTTTCAATAGTTGATATTCTCAGAAAACAATTGTTATACGATCCGGAGAAAACAGAACTCAGCAAAAAAAAAAAAAAAAAAAAGGAAAAGATAGAACTATAAAATCTATGAAGTAAAAAAAAAAATCAACATTTCATTTGTTTTGTTTTTTTTTTGTTTTTGATGGAATGTATTAAGCTGAGATAAAGGCCATGATCCATTTAATTTCACTTCACCTTCTTTTTTGATTTTATGCCTTATTTGAAAATATTTTTTAGCATATCTCCTCTAAATTCTGTTTTTCAAAATAACAAATTTCAAGGCAAAAAAAAGTGTGTAGAATTTCAAGTAAATATGATTAATTAAATGATTAATCTAAATATTAGATTAAATTTGTAAATATTATTCCTCTGATTGGCACACTGAATTTTTTTGGTGTTCTTTTGTTTTATGTTGGCAAAATCAAAATTTAAAATGGTCATCTCTATGTTAGTTGTTCTAAGGTTGGATCTAAGGTGGCCATTTTTTAATTTCATAAAGGTAGATACTCTAGACCAGCAGTTCCCAACCTGGGGTCCGCTGACACAAAGGTATCACTTGAGGTCCGTGAGCCTGTGTAGTGGCAGATTTTTTAAGGTATTTTATTTATGTTTTTTACTCAGGTGGTACTAGGCCCAGGTCAGGTTGGGCTCTCTGCAGCCTCGCTCAGGCCTTTGCCCATGCTCATAAAAATTGATGTGGGTATGTGTCGTTTTGACAACGCTGATTTCCATCTACATGGACTTCCGGAGATGAATAATCGATAAATGATTAAAACTAAATCAAAATTCCTTATTAAGTTCAAACTGTCTGTACTATAAAGAAAACATTTGCGACACCGTGATCGAAATAACAAAAGAATTGTCAAAAAAGAAATAAAACAAAATTTGCCTTGTGCATTTTTAAGAATAATGGAATCCGGAAGTCAGGTGATGACGCCAGACTTCGCCTTTCTATAGACGTTCCTATCTTTAATGACTGATTCTTTTTATTTATTGCAACTTAACGGTTACATAGACGAGTGTGAACTTGATTTATTCTATAAAACTCGTATCATTCATTGTAATATTTGTGTTGGCACATGTTTCCAAGAAGGAAATGGATGTTATTGTACTAAAACGTAAGGTCAATCTTCCGTCCCTTACAAAGAGTTCTTGGGAAAATATTTTCATTTACTGTCAACTGAAATATTTCTGTATAATTCATTTCGTTTTCTTAGTAAGTTAGCCGGAAAAATATCAAATATATTTCCTGGTGGGATTGCATCATTTCTGATATCAGAAAAGGGTTGATTCTATTAATAAACGTGGGGAATTTTTGCGTCTTAATCAAGTACAGCAACACACCCCGACCTTACCCGCGCACAGATTTGAATACAAATTTTGTCATCTCTATTTTTGTTCGGGCTATCCTTTTATTGGTTGGATAGTCCGAGCGATAATAGAGATAATAATAATACCTCATCTCAAAAATTCAGAGAAACACAAATTTTGTCATGTAATACGTGAAGAATTACAGTACATAAAAACGTTGCAAGTCCTCGTGATTTCCTGACTGGACCTTGGCCCAGGATAATACAAAACACTGCCGTTGCTACTGCTTAGACCACAAAAAGGGAGTACTAATTAACACCAGCTCAAAATGGTGACGATCAAAATGCTCAAAAATCGGATACCTGGCCACCATAATAGGATTCCTTAACCTTTTCCTACTGACACCCACCCAACGGGAAAAGCATTAATGTTATGCATCCTCTCTCTCTCTCTCTCTCTCTCTCTCTCTCTCTCTCTCTCTCTCTCTCTCTCTCTCTCTGTATGTGTGTGTGCGTGCACACCATGGTTACTTAGTGAGTTAATGTCTGTGTGTGTGTGTGTGTGTGCGCGCGCTGGTTGGTTTGTTAGTTAATGGGTGTGTATATGGTAATGTGTGTCAATGAATGTTTGTTGTTATTCATATGGGTGTTAATGTGTTTGCGTGAGTATGAATTATTTCCCATTTGTGTATTTGTATGTGTGTTAGTGTGAATGTCTGTCGCTAAGTGTGTGTTGTCGGGGTAGGTCGGTGTATGTGGATATTTGTCTACTTGGGCGAGTGTATGTGTTGGTGAGTATATGCATGTGTATGTGTTAGCTTATATATGTATGTTGGTATGAATGTCTGTCAGTGTATATTGGTGTGTTCATGTGTCGGTGAATGTTTGTTAGTGCGTACAGGTGTTTCTTGGTGTGTGTGTGTGTGTGTGTTTCTGCGAATGTCTGTTTGCTAACGTGTAGTTGTACTGATGTGTATTTGTGTATGAATTCGTGTTAGTGTATATGTGTGTACTTTGATATGTATTAGTGTGAATATGTAGGTGTTGATGTGTATGTATGTATGTATGTATGTATGTATGTATGTGTAGTCCCCACCTTTTCCAGCTAAAGAAAATCATATTTATATACGAAGTGGCTATACTTAGGATGACCATACTGACGGACATTCTATAGACTCGATCTCACATTTACTTTGTGACATTCCTTTCCCTTCAGCCTTCCTATCTCTACATCTTTATCCTGGTAGACCCCTCCACATATCCGTGTTGGCATAAACTCCGGTCCTCATTTATTATAATTCACTCATGAATTAAACCTGGCATTGCTGATAACCTCTCTGTTTGTTCTTATTTCTACGTTTTGTTAACAATCCTACTAACTGTGTTCTAACCTTGTTTTTGTGTTTGAGCAGTGAACACGTTACTTACCAGGATTTATCTCCTTAGATCAATTCTGGTAATTCATATTTTAGGGGGCTAATATAATTAACAGCCCTAAGTATGTATGTGTGTGTGTGGTATCCTCTTACAACCCAAGTAACACCTTAGATTATTTGCTAAATTCTCCTTATGAATGAATGTTCATTTACTATTGAATTCTCCAGCACAATAACTTCTGTTTTATGGGGGGGGGGAGGGGGAGCCTCACGCCCAGCAAACAAAGATGTATGCTTCTCGCAGTACTGGATGGGTTAAAGTCTATAGTCACACTGAAGAGATGTAATAGATCGAAACAGCTGTCTGTGGATGACACAATAATTGATACTCCTCTATTCAGGGTTGAGTACTCTTTAAATGAGGTAACTCATCCATTGTAAGCTGATGCAATGCTCTTCCATAGGAATAAAGCACTCTGGTGGATGAGGAGTTTCTGCGTAATTTAAATATATCGCTTAGATTCAGCCTTACTGCCTGTCCAGTTCCGTAATCCAGAGGTAGGATACCGGCCTACGGGTGTCAATTCTGCCTCGTGGTGTTGACAGAGGTATACGTTCTCTGGGTGCTTTTTAGTTTTTAACAAAATCGATCAAATTTAGAATTATTTTAATACTGTGGCTTATCTACAATATAAATGTATAGAAAATAAGGTTTGATGTTGTATCAAATAGGAGACTGGAAGTACAGATGTCAGATCATTTTGTTTTGTTAGTCATCGTATAACATTTACTGGTGAGTCATTTAATCCAATACTGAAACTAAAGTTCCCCGAATGTGCATAACTCTGCCAACACCACTGGAGAAGTAATTATGCATATATTTGCTCCAAAATTTAATCACTTTTTCAGTAGCTTATTGTCCACCCTTCCACAAAATTTCATTGAAATTCATTAAGAACTTTTGGAGATAATGTGTTGACACACATAAATATATACACACATGTATGAAAGAAAAACGGAAAAAATACGTCAATCAGAAAGGAATTTCAGGAACCTGCCCCAAAATTGAAACACACCTTTCTTACCACATCTCTCGTCCTTTTGAAATGAAAATTAATCGAAATTCATTGCATACTTTCTGAGATATCGAGTGTACAGAGAGACAACTAGAAAGGAAAACACCGCCACATACAAATCTCTCTTAAACTTTATCAAAATAGATAAAAAGAAGCTGGATTTTTTTCTCCAAATTTGCATATGTATAAAAGTACTTTTTGGTCAAATTTTTACTTTTAAGTTTTGACTTTATTTTCATTTGTAATTACAATGGCGGATGACAAGGACTACAACAAATACTAGTGACGTCACTAGATCACAAACAAATGTCTGAAACATTCCAAATGTGAAAACATAATTTGTAACAATCGGCCACAAGCTCTCTTCCACTATGGGAGATAAATAAAATGAACAAACACAAAAAGAGTTTATAGAAAAACAATGCAAAAAATTACCAACAGATAGATCAACCAGTAAACAAGGAAAAAGAAATATAGATAAAATAAAGCTGGGTTTTCCAGACGGAAAAATAAACACACCTCCTAATAAGGTCCTAAATAGGGATCCGAATAAATTAAGTCTTTCACCTGAAGAAGCCCAAAAGGGCAGAAACTTAAATTCGTTTGTATAGCGAATCCATTATTTCACCATATATATATAGATGGATGAAAACCGAAATAATGAATTTAATATTCACATGGGTGAACATTCAACAGACATGACAAGAACTGCAAGTCATGTCTGCTGTTATACTTACTGATCTTTCATTGTTAAAAACGTTTTTTGGATAATCTATGTAAGTAGTCCCTGTTTCAAAAAATGTAGTACAAAATATCAGTATATAATACACATGAAACTACAAGTATGACATAAAAAGAAATGGTGGTGGTGTTTTATCAACACTGCTGAGGTACCACATTAATGTAACGGTTTTGTTTTTAAAATCCCGAAAACAGCTACCTGACAACCAACTGATAATCTTAACAAGAGACAATTTATAGATTGTACCATAATAACAAAGTACATGTGAATGAGGGAAAAAACACTGAAGAAAATTACATCAATTGCATTGACAGATATCAGGAAATCGGTGACTGGAGTGACATGAAAAAAGCCTTTGAAAAAGGTTTTCTACGTTTAGTGTTTAAAGCAGTAAAGCCTTTTCAGGCTATATATATATATATACATGTGTGTGTATATATATATAAAGATTAATAATTGTGTCATCCACAGACAGCTGTTTCGACGTATTACATCTCTTCAGTGTGGCCGTAGGCTTTCTATTAACCCATCCAGTACCGCGAGGCAGAATAGAAACCTTCACTTCAGATCCGGAGGCCGATATCCTGCCTCTGAGCTACAGAACAGGACAGTCAGTAACGCTGAGTTTATGCGATATATTCATTTACACAAATCCCCCATCCACCAGAGTGCTCTATTCCTATGGAAGAGCATTGTATAAGCTTACAATGGATGGGTTACCTCACTTAAAGAGTGTTCAACCCTGAATAGAGGAGCATTTATATATATATATATATATATATATATATATATATATATATATATATATATATATATATATATATATATATATATATATATATTGATGCAAGAAACCACAATCATTAGGAGTGGTCATTTATACAAACAGTCAAGTATATATTCTCGTATTCCTTTATCTTTATTCCACCTCAACGTTTGTCATGGGAAAATTTCAATTTGCCTATTCATCTTAAAGTTTATTTTGAAATTCATGACTATTCCATGAGATATTTTGCAGCACCCATTCAGACAAAAATGCACAAGTCACTTATACTATCAGTAGGCCATTCAAGTGGTTCGGGATGATTCATTTCAGAAATTGATGATCTTTCTTATCTTAGTTGAATTTGACCGTGTTTTTTTTTTATCTATCTTACACCTTCCTGATATGTTAGTTTCATGATTTAGTAGGGTGAGTCTTGTAACTGTAACGTCACTTCCTACGACGACCCTCAACAAGAGCTTTGAATCAACGGAGTCAAACACTTCTTAGCACCGGTATTCAAACCGGTTAACTTCTTGCCTTTTAGACCCGGCTCTCGAGCCGGTTAACTTCTCCCTCCCTATCTCGCTTATTGGGCCCCGGTATCTCGAGTCGGTTACCTTCCTATACCCCGCTTTAAACGTCATGGTCTGTATTCATTGACCTTGGTTGTATACATACATTTTATTGTTTCCTATCTTCCTCGATGTGAGTATTCGCAAGAACTTCATAGCTATCAAATGCACAACTACAATTTTTGGCGACCACGCAAACGCTAGATTTTCGCCCCTCTAGTTCCTTCTTGTATCTATCCTGATTAACCACCTTTCTCTAATCTAGCTTGGTCAACTACACCACTCGTTATAAAAGGCACGACTTATCAGGCTCCATCCAATAAATGGAAGAAACAACATTAGACCCTTTATATCACGTGTCGCTTAAATTCTTATTCTTTCCTATATTTCGTTTTTACGCCGAGGAATAACCTAAACTGAACAGGCCTCTACTCTTCTCTTCATTACACAATCAAATGTATTGATGCTTCCATTCGAGTATTTCATTCACATCCTTCTTTTGTGCATTAAATATATCTCTCATTTTTTCACATTTAAATATCTGTACATGTCTTTTTGTCGAGTGATGGCCTCCATGACTTTAGGGATTTCTACTGAGTCGAACGCCTGCACGACCTCCAACTAATGATAGATGAACTAAACGAAGAGAGCAAGAAAGTCGGCCTACACATGAACTTCAGCAAGACGAAGATCATGTGCAACAACCACATCAGTGATAAAAACACTAAGATCAAAATCGAGGACACAGAACTCGAGAAAGTAAACCACTACATCTACCTAGGATAACGAATCTCCATGAGACCCTCAAAAGAAGAAGAAATCAAGCGAAGAATCACACTAGGATGGCAAGCCTTTGGCAGAGCTAGCTCAACCTTCAAAAATAAGAAGATCCCATTAATCCTAAAAAGAAGGGTGTATAACCAATGCATCCTCCTAATAGTCACTTATGGAGCTGAAACATGGAACCTAACCAAGAGACAGATCAGCAAATTGAGACCTATGCAATGTGTGCATGAGAAAATTATGCTGGGCCTCACATGGAGAGACCACAAGACAGCACACTACATTCGGGAAAACACAAGAGTCCGGGAATTCATAGAATCTATCAAAAATCTCAAATGGCAGTGGGCTGGCCATGTTGCACGAATGGCGGACAACCAATGGACATCACGACTCACGACATGGATCCCCCGAGATCACATGCGGAACCGAAGCCGGCCGAATATTAGATGGAGAGACGAGCTAGACAAATTCAGAAAGTATTGGCTCCACGACGCCCATGATTGAGAAGTGTGGCGAATCCTGGAGAAGGTCTATGTCCAACGACGGACCTTGAAAGACTGATGACGATACGTCTTTTTGCTGCATTTGATATCTGTGTCAATATTTGAACTCAGAGCGCATATTTTCTGTATATCTTCCTTCCTTCGTCAACTTTTCCACTGACGCCCACGCGGGCTCACTAATACAGAGAGCTCTCATTCTTTGATCAGAACAACTAAAATTATCCAGAACCATAATTTCTTCAAACATTTCACTTTCCAACCTGGATATTTCCCACACTGTTATCAAAATTTCTATTTATTGACACAGTACCGCATACTGAGGCAGGTTGCCCTGATCTTTTTTCTTTCTTTATTGTTTTTACGTAATAATACAAGTTTTTTGTTCATTAATTACCTTATATGTAAATAACAATACAATTAAACATATTTGTGTTTTACTGGTAATATTTTGGGTGAGTTTGCTAGAAGAGTACCTTTGAAGTGAGGCCATGCTTATATTATGTATTTTCTGTTTTCTTAAATAAAGACATCTTTATTCTTCATTTATTTTATTGAAATATTAGTTAATTAGTTACAAACATTTTTTCATTACGAATTGAAAAAAAAGGATTACTTATCAAAAACTATCTACATAATTTCTGACATCTAGACACATCCAAAACATCCAAATTGAACAGGGGACGTAACTCAGCAGCGTCTAAATTGGCAACACTGATCAAGGAATATAACTGATATTTCACTATGTCTGTCAATGATTGATAGCGATAATAGCATATCTGAAAATGTAAAACAGAAAACCAACGTTTAACAAATGTTCATTTTTTTGGACTGCTGTGGGTGTTTCTAATACATTTTTTTTAGTAATCTTCAATATGAATTGATAAAGAAGGTACAAATAGTCGTTGCTGTTATTTTCCAAGTAACCTTGCTACTGCCAGGCTACTTTTAAGGGTTAAAAAACAAAATGAAAGTCGATTTTCATAATACTATAGTTTCTTGGAATCTAGCAAGCAAGCTTTGCAAATTTAGCATCCAGAGTTTTTATCAAGGAATGTTAGTCGTCTGTTCAAAGTGAAAGAGGTGACTCCAGCTGATACTTACAGATAAATATGATACCTATCATTAATAAATTTTGCTTGTCTTTATCAGAAAAGAACTTATTGGAAACCATCAACAAATACTGTATGACTTACTTTTGCATCGCTCGATTAATAATAAAAAAAATTACAATTTTTATAAAAAGTCAATAAAAACATGAAACAAAATAAAAACTTAAGCATCGTACGATTAACAAAAAACCCAGTAGTACATTATAAATTTTGAATACTTTTTTTTCTTCAAATCTTGACATTTTGAATGATTAGGTATTTAATTTCATTGGAAATATTTCTATTTTTGAGGATTCTCAAATTTCCAAGAAAAACGAAACTAATGATAATTCACAGAAGCTGAACCTCTTTTGGAAAATTCATTATGTTCTTCCCCTCTTTTTCAATTATCGATTGTAATCGTTTTGTTAGTTGTGGAGTTGCCCCCCCTTGATTCATTCCGAGAGAGTTACCTCCCCTGAAAAATTATTTCTCGAAGATGACAAACAATGCTATTACTTTTTTCAAGTTGACTCGGTTGTATGTATGTATGACGTGTACAGGCCACGTCAATTGAACTAGAGGGCTGAAAATTTAAATCATTTATTTATTGTTCAAAAAAACATTTTTTACTAGTCTAGATGTTATAAATTATTACATCTAGACTGGAAAAAATTGCTTTTATTTTGTTTTGTTTTTTTTCAACTCACCCAAAATACGTTTTTAGCGGGGGGGGGTCAATTTACAATGTAAATTTTTGCTAAATTGATCCATCAGATTGTGCCTACTTGTGCAGACTTGCCCGCTTTAGCATTGCTGTACAGTGTGCAAACTTAAGAAACTAATTTTAAACCGAAAGTGATATTCATTACAGAGTCACAACTATTCAGAATTTTCTTCTTATGCTATTTAAGGTAAAATGAAGATTGTGTCGGAATTATGTCTTGTGCAAACTGCAATCAGTGTGCTTGCACTCAAGAGAGATGTCAGGTTATCACTCTCAATGATTTGTGTGGCGCACCAGTGAATCAGGGGCAGAGTGGATCCCTTCTATCCGCACAATATCTCCGAGAGTTCTCAATGGATTTAAACGTAATTCTATTGAGAGATGGGAAATGGGGTGACGGAGCGGTTGAATTTAGAGGCGGATCCATAAATTTTCTTCTGATTGAGAAATATTTTTCCATTTTTTTCCATGCATTTATCTATATGCTCATGTCTCTCCACACAATATCTCTAAAAGTTCTCAATTAATTTCATTTGAATTGAACAGCAGGTATATAGTCTTCGGAAGAAGTGATTTAATTTTTTATGATGATCCACATAAGATGACTACCCCTACATCAAACTTATATGCCCATATCACAATATATCATTAAAATTTCATGTCTGTCCACACTATGTATCCACAAGTTCTCTATGAATTTCAGTGAAATTTTGTGCCAGGATAAGCAATGAGCCAACGAAGATGTGATCTTAATATGGGGCGGATCCAGACGCCACTACCCCCCCCCAGATAATGGTATTGACTGACGTACACGCTCTCTGGGTTTTTCTTAGTCCCCTTAGTGAGCTCAACTTTTGGAGATTTTTACGATCTCTTTTTTTTTCAACTTAGACTACGATGCAATAATACTTTCTAAAATGTGTGGTGGGTTTCACACAGGGACATCTTCAAATCAATCAGTCTTGTGTTGATTCACTGTGCCCCTCCGGCGGATTCGCTATGCTCTGGTGTACTAGGGCTGGGGCACAGTAGAAAAAGAAAAGTACCTACCAACTGCTAACTTGAAGAGTTATTACTTTCTTATCTTTATATAACCTATTTAATAGTCAAATATATTAATAGAATTAGCTTCTATCTATAATTGAATTTCCTGATCCAATATGCCCCAGTTCCCACTGCATCTATCTCGAATCTCGAATTTATATTTTGTGGCCGGTCCATACAGTTATCTCCCTTGCATCGTACTTATTTGTCCTAAAATTCATAATTCAGAAGCTACCCAGTCGTGATGAAAATTGGCAGGGATACTGAATATCATACAGGGATCAAAAATATACATCAAGATGCCAAAACATACAGTTATTTCCCCTGCATCGAAGCTATTTCTTCTAAAGGTCATTACTCAGAAACTGATCAACTGATTTTGTCACCAAACCTTACTGGTATCCAAATATCATAAAAGAATCTCAAATTTAATTTTTGGGGCCAATGCATGCAGAGTTCTTCCCCTTCGATCGTAAAAATTGCAGGGTTAGTCTATACAGTTATCTCACCTGCATCGTGGCTGTTTGTCCTAAAATCCATAACTCAGAATCTAATCAACTAATTTTGACACCAAACTTTGCCGGAAACCGAATATCATACAAGAATCTCGAATTTAAGTTTTAGATCAATCTGTGCAGAGTTCTTTCCCTTGGATCGTAGCCTTTTCTCCACAAACAATTAACTACTAGTTTTTGATGAATTTCAATGAAATTTGCCGGAAGTGTGAGCTGTAGGATGAGGAGGAAGTAATCCAATTTTGAGGTCTGATTCATGTATGGTTACTTGCTTTGTAGCCTGTGGTATTAGATTAAACTTTTAACTTGAAATGTTTGATTTTCTTTAGGGGCCGAAGACCCAATTCTGGTCTTCAGCGTAAGGCAAGTTTTTTGCAAGTACATATTGAGTATATTTGTATACATATATATATATATATATATATATATATATATATATATATATATATATATATATTTCCTATGATATCTAATTATGTAACTGATTTAGTCAAGTACATATAAGTTGTGAAATAGAGACATGTATAAATATTAGTTAAAGGTATAAAACTTATTTCAAATCTAACTGCATTTAAAAGTTATGAACATTGTTTATTTTGGTGCGTGGAATTGAAAAATGAAAAGCACATGTATTTGATAAAAAGCTATAAATGTAACATTTAAAAGCTATTATCTTTTAAATATCGTACAATGTACAGAGGAAACCGTTTATCATAATCACAGATAATGTTATCAAACGGTTATCGCTATCAAGAACAGTTGGTCCTAAACTCTTCATTTGAAATGAATTGAAAATTATTTTTGATTATTTGTATTAATCATATTAATTTTTAATACAATGAATTTATTAACATTAAAAGGAATTTATAACTATGGATATAAATTTATGATCGGAGCAAAGTGAAGATCCACTCACAGGAGGGTCCACACCATTCGCATTTTCTCCCAACAAAGTTACCTTACATATTTTGGGATTGAACTGAAACTCGGTGCTGGGACGTTTGGGCCAAGGCCTAACTTTTGTATATCAAAATATAAAAAATGCCCTTATATATTGTGTATCAAAATATTAAAAAATGCCCTTGCGCTGGCTACAGCTTCAGTCGTTCCTACTTAGGAAACTGATCCCCCACCATTCCAAGTGCAGTGACTCTAAAACTGTCTAAACCAGCTTTAAGTAGACTAAAATATTCGAATGTATAGAGATAAATAAAAAAAAATATTGCCTTTAAAATTTATAATAGGTGCTAGAAATTAAATATATGCAAATCTGTTAACTCTGCCTCTTTGATATAAATGGAATGTTTCTATATAATGAAGCACTTGATTAACATAGATGTATTAGAAATCATTTTCATTCATCAAAGTGTAGTATCTGCTTGCAGTATACTCTTTGGTAGCTTAGTGCCGGTGCAATACAGTGGCTTATGTTGGCCCACTGAGGTCTGATATTGCTAAGCGCAAGAGGCCCAAGATTAGTCCTGTATATAACTCAGCCCAGTCTCGGGAAATCAATAAGTTCTAGGAAAGTTCCTTCCTACTGCACTAAAAGGAAAGGGTTGGGCTTGCCCTGATGCCTTTGCAAGAGACTGGAGCAATTTTTTTAGCTTTCCTGTGTATGGAACCCCACAATAAACTGACCTTGGGCCACATCTCGCTCTTGTGGGGAAGCAAGTAAAAATGGAATCTGATTTTCATTGAAGACTATGACTTGCTTACTGATTACATAAATGGCAACACTATCTCAACAAGGTGGAGTCAAAGTTGTGGATGCCCAGTAACAATAAATGTATAATGTTCCAACCTTTATATCCGTTGTGTTTTCAGCCAGTTATTGTTATTTAAAAACTGATCACAATAAGCGGGCTCCCTTGTATTTTAAAAAATTGCAGGAAATTGTAAATCATAAATCTAATCAATCCCTTGTATTATTTATGTATAATATTGCCAAATATCTCTATGAAAATAATTCTCGAGATGAAGAAAAAAAAACTTCTGAAAGTATCCACACAAGACTCTAATATATCAACCTGCATTTTGAAAAATGAGGTTTTAGTGATTTAAGCTTATGTTATCGTCTCATTTACTAATGTCACAATAAAGTTTTATGTAAAATTTTCTAAAAAATCAATTTAATTCAATATATATACAGGTCTGATCAGTCACTCAAAAGAAACTTTTGTGAGCGACTCCTTTATTTTTAATCAAAATTCCTCTTTCTCGGTCAGTTATTTTTTTCTCTCTCTCTTCCTTTCCTTCTCTCTAATCTACTGGCCGTCATAGATTCTATTCTTTTCCCGTGACCATTGTCTCTTGTCAATAATCTTTCACGATGTAAGAATCCGTGAAAGCTTCCTGGCAACTCAACGCAAGTACTGCATTTATTTCACTTATCTTATTTTCGCTCCTTTTAGCTCCTTGCATCTGAAAATAAACTGACCGCCTTTTGTATAATCTAGCTTGGTCAATTATACCACCCATTATCTCTTTCCTTGTCCATGCCCCTAATTCTGTGACAAATAATAATGACATAGGTGGAACAATATGCAGTGAAAATATCAGATCAACCAACAGCTAATAACTGTGTCTGTGGACTTATTGGCACTGCCAATATATATATGACTTATGCGTAAATAAGTCTGTGTTTAAAGGAAAATTAGATGATGTATAGAATGAAATAACATCCGTCTACAATACATTATGATAATACCTTAAATAAAATAACAAAATACATGTCGTATGACACGGTCCTAAAAATAAATGAAGTTATATATTAAAATCATGAATGAAGGGAGGTGGTATTTGATCATCACTGCTAGGGTGCCATAACTGTTTTGTTTTTGAATCCCTGAAATGGTTACATGGTAAACAACTCATGATCCCAACAAGAAAAATTCACACAAAGTACTATGATATCAAATTCTGAGTAAAACGTGAAAAAACATTGGAGAAAATTACATAAATCATATTAACAGACATTTGGAAATTATTGACTGACATGACATATTTTTGAGAAAAGGTTTCTTCTATATATTCAATGTCTAAAACTGTAAAGCTTTCTATACTATATATATATATATATATATATATATATATATATATGTGTGTGTGTATGTGTGCGTGTGTGTGTACAATTTACATGGTCGGTATGCTTAGTTCAATCTAATCAATGAAATGTGTCGTCAACTCAGATTGATATTAGGATTGCCAGCATTAGAAAAATAGGTTCGGCATCAGATAGTGTGAAGCTTGCCTATGTAATGGGTATGTATCACTTTCAAGTGAACTCATGATAAGATTATCTCCAGTCACTAAGTAACAGCAAATAAAACTAGTATTCCTAGGGAAATTATGAATCACCGCCACTCACATATGCTGCTTTAAGCAGTGGTGGTGTTGGTGGTGAAGTCAAGTTACCTTGATAAAAATATACAACCGGTATGATTTGAATCATAAATTTATAATTAAAAAAAAACATGGACATAAACTAAGGGACCTATTTGGCATAAATTCCCATTACAAATTGAACCTCAATAAAAAGATAGTGAGGAGAGGGGCTTGAAAAACAAAAAAAAATTTCCTTACTCATCGAGGGAAAGGTGTGTGCAAAATCTCAAGTTTCTATTATGAATGGCCAGGGCTGGGCAAAGTCTGGATAGATACACAGATAACTACATATAGATGTCAGAATACATGAATAACCTAAACCCTACAACCCAAATATGTGTTTTGTTTTTATTTTATGACTGGAGTTAATCTTTTATTTGGGTTCACTATGAAGAAAGTGATATGTAGCCTTTTACAGAATACCTCCTCCCTGGATCGATGAAGGATATCGGAATATTGAATAACGATTATTGAATGAAAGAATGAATGAATGTCAATGAGACTTGTAGAATAGCCAATTTGGTTCAAGTTGCCAGATGTCCCTGTGATATACTTTGACTTCCAAAGAATCATTTGTGGCTGTTGCATTTTTGTGCAGGTGATTTTAGTCAGAAATCTTGCATCCATGTTGTAAACTGTACAAACATTTCGGAAAAAATGGTCAGTTGAGTTGTAGCAAATTTCTGTATTTATTTCCGATGGTTTTAGAGATTGTAATTTATGCATGAGTGGAATACAAACAAAATATCGAATTCAATTGATTCCTATAACATTTTATTTGCTTGATTTAATTTTTTATTCTCTAATTAGTCGCTTAATTTCTGTCTATATTTAATAGTGTTTGAAGAACAGATTGTGGTTATCTTTTCATGAAAAATGCAAAGAGTATTTATTATATCATTAAAGGACCATTTGGATGATTTGAGATGATATTGTTGATTCTCATCTTAGTTCATCAAATTGGATTGTGCGTTTTATCTATTTCCAATCCTCCTGATGTGTTGTTTAAAGACTTAGTAGGTTAGTATTGTTACTGCAGTTCTAAAAAGAAAAAAAAAGAGTATATAACCAATACATCCTCCTGATAGTCACCTATTGAGCTGAAACATGGAACCTAACCAAGAGACTGACCCTCAAACTGAGAACTATGCAACGTGCACTCGAAAGAATCATGCTCAACTTCACATCAAGAGATCACATGACAGCACAATATATTACAAAAAAACAGGAGTCTGTGACATCATGGAAAGCATAAGGAAACGCGATGGGCTGGTCTTGTTCCAAGAATGGCAGATAAATCTCGGTCATCACAACTCACAACATCCCCAGAGATCACATATAGAGCTGAGGCTGGTAAAATATGAGATGGCAAGACAAACTGGATAGGTTCGGAAAATATTGGCTCCGTGACGCCCATGATAGAAAGCAATGGCAAATCCTGGGGGAGGTGTATGTCCTGCTGCTGCTGCTGCTTCTTCTTCTTCTTCATTTATTTATCTATCAATCTCTCTATCAATCTCTCTATCAATCTCTCTATCTATCTATATATCTATCTATATATCTATCTATCTATCTCCTTTCTGTTAATATCTATCTATCTATCTATTCATTTATTTATCAAAAAAAAGAAAAAAAAAGCTCGCATCGAGTTACACTGTATCATATACTGAGACAAGTTGACTTGATTTTATTTATTTAAAAAATTTTTTCCCCATTGTTGTTACTTTATAATTCAGGTTTTTGGTTCTTTTATTTATGTGTATGAAAATAACTTTGCAATTGAACATGTTTGTCTTTTACTGGCAATATTCTTGGAGATTAGGGCAGATGAATACCTTTGAGGTGAGACCGCACTTCTCTTTCAATGATCATGTTGTGTATATTCTGTTCTTTGAATGAAGACATTTTTCTTTTCTTTTACATACATTAGAAACCATCAACCAAAACTGTCACCAAAAATAGGTTTCTTCAGCTTTTAAGTTGGTCTGGCTGGCTATATATGTATAATGCAGAGATAGAGGGCTGATAATTAGAACATTTACTCTTTATTAAGTCTAGAAAAATGCTTCTTTTTTTTAACCCCCCCCCCCCAATATTTTTTTAATAGGGGGCTCAATTTAAAAATGAAGTTTATGCTAAGTCGTACAATGTAAGTTCATGCTAAATTGTGCCTGCTTGTTTTTTGGAAATTCAAACTTTTTAGGCGAGAGTAACTCATTCATTGATCACCCCTTCTTCCAATTTTTTAATTGATTACCCCAAACGTGGCATACTGTTCAAAGAAGGGTTTCTTTTGAGTGACTAACCAGACCTACGTTTTATTTGTTCTGATAATTGTATGCTTTATTTTGTTGGAGATAGATACATGCCTGTATATTTTTTTACGCAGATAGCATTAAAAAGTAAAATCGAGCGGATACAGTTTGGGGGAAAAAAGAACTTCAATAATTTCCCATTATCAAGGCCTTAATAGCTTAATTCATGCCTAAATTTCATGAAAATTTCCGTATCCGATTCTGCATACATGACAATTTTAACTTTACTCTGACCTTTATGGTGTGAAGGCGATGTTGTTTAAAAAAACCAAACAAGATTAGAGATAAACTACAAACTTGAAAAACATGTAACAATAGGGTAGAGCAATTCCTTCTATTAGGACCGTCAACTAAAACTGTCAACATAGGTTTCTTCAGTTTCCAAGCTGGTCTGGCTGGCTATATGTATCATGCATACTGGACACACTATTGAAGATAGAGGGCTGAAAGTTTAAACATTTACTCCTTATTATGTCTGGAGAAAATTTTTTTTTCATTTTTTGAAAATTCTCCCCATGATTGGCTTTTGGTAGAGGATTCAATTTGCATTGTAAGTTTATGCTGAATTGATCCCTTAGTTTGTGTCCAGCAGCATTCATGCTTGATTTTTTTGAGAATTCAGATTTTTTCCAGTGATTACTACCCAACAAAGGTGAGAGAAGTAACTTATTCATTGATCAACCCTTTTTCCAAATTTTAATTGATCACCCCTGATACAGCATGCTGCTTAAAGACATTGGTCATATGACTGTTTCTATTGAATGACTAAACAGACCAATTTTTTCTAATGATGGTCATCTCTCTTGATTATCTCTTGCCTGTCAGGATGGTCTCGATTCTAAACAGAAAGATCATTTGACATGATTTATTATAGCGGTGTTTTTCTGTCTCGGAAACAGGTGATTCAAGTTCAGTCCTTTTCGATTCAGTCGTAAGATATTCAACACCATAACAGACATTTAAGATTCTATAAAGAATAAAAGTCTATCAAGTCAAGACTCTGAGAAATCATAGGCTCTGTCCTTCAAACTTTTTAATGTAAAACTTAGTTTCATTTTATCTCTTCTCTAGCCAACTGTATGAAGCTTGTAGAGACACAATTATTTGTGTGTACTAATAGTGGTTGAAATTGGCTTTGTTCTACATGCAACAAAATCAACAAAGAGACAAAATAACTGAATGAACAAATATGTATGTACTATATGTATTAAATTTATTCATTGAACAGAACAATAAAAGATTGAATAATTGGGAAGAATAATGCATCTTGTATTAGAAAGAGTTTGTCAGTTTGAATGGAAATGAGATAGTCAATAAAATTAGTTTTTAAGAAAGGGCATAATTACACAATTTTGTCTTGTAGTGTTAGTGTATGTGAGCGTATGCATATGAGTGAAAATAAATCACATGCATAGATGGTAGTGTCTTGTGTGAAATTCCCTGTGTGCATGTGAATGTGGCTGTGTGAAAGTCAATCTGGCAGTGCCAAGCATGAAATAGCGACTGACATCGAAAAGTCACAACTGCTTATATTCAAGACTGGTAGGCTCCAGGCAGAGTAGAAATCTAGATACATTTTTATTGGTCAAAAAATGGATGGTATCTGAAATATTTATTGAGAACTACTTGTTGATTCTCATTTGAATTATTTGGTTATTTGAACTGGTACCATTTTTTACTTGTTGGTGCAATTCTTGTGAGTCTATTTTTTGGAGGGTCTTCAATGAAGGCACAAGCTAGGCATTTGTTCGATTTAACTGATCTGATTTGCCACTCAATAGAAACCGTTATGTGACCAATGTTTCTGGCAGTATGCCATGTTGGGGGTGATCAAGTAAAAAAGGGGTGATTAATGAATAAGTTACTTCTCTCACCTTTTTTGGACAATGATCAACAAAAAAGTGCTTATTTTCAGAAAATAGGCGGACCCAAACTAAAGGATCAATTTAGCAAAAATCTACATTGCAAATTGACCCCTCCACTAAAAACCTACTTCAAGGTGAAATTTTTTAAAATAAATATTTTTTAAAATTTCCAAACATGATAAGGAGTAGATTTTTAAATTTTCAGCCCTTTACCTCCACAAGTACAGCCTCTATGCATGATACATACATACATACCTATTGGCTGTCAACTCGGTAACCAGCAAGATTGACCCTTGTGTTTCATTCCAATTTACCTCTTTTTTTTGTTCTTTAAAATAATTTTAAACATTTTTTATTCTATCTTCTAAATTTCACTTTAAAGATAAAATTCCTTCCTCTTGTAAATCTTTTAAGGCCAGCAACTTATTTGCAGGTTTTATAACAGACAGATTCTCGGAACCACCATAGCCTCTTCTTGACCCGCATCATAACCAGCGTTTGCTGTATCATTTTGTAGATTTTGTTACACTCTGGGCATAACAAGATGTCTGTCTGTCTTGTATGAGATACACACATATGTATCCGACTAAACCAGCTCAGAAACTGAGTGAAACTTATGTTGACAGTTTTGGTTGATGGTTTCTAATTAATTTGTGGAAAATACCAGTCGCAACACGGATTGAAGAAAATGATTGATGCAATGACTTAAACTTGCAATAAACATCTAATCGTTTCCCCGGAAAGGTCAAGATTCGTTTGAGCAAACGTTTGAAAAAAATTATAAAAAGATACTTTCCTATGGAGTATGAACTGTTTTTACTGAATCTCACCTTTGTTTCTTCCGGAATTTTTTTGTTTTTGAGAAAAAGTAACTTTAATAAAGAGGTGAGTGGATTGGCTCCAAAGTAGGTGATTGGTCCCCAATGAACGTCTAATGGAAAACTGAACCCCTCCATCCATCAGGAATTATTCATTCGCAATTGTTTCGACAAGTGGGAGTAACTCTCCATTCCACTGACGAAAAATGAAAAATCGCCCTTCCCCCTCCAAAAAACAAACAAGTCTGAAAGTCAGATCATAGATGTGTTAGTTCTTTTCCTATGTGAAGATCTAGCGATGACAGTGTTGCCAAATTTATTTTGAAGTTTACACCTAAAATTGAGTCAAAAAACATCTTGAAACAACTAAAAATATCTACATGCTCCAGATGTATATTCAAAATCAAGGAAACGTATTGTAATTTTATTTAACATTTATTTTGTTAAAATATAACTTGATTAAAAAAAAAATACTACCCATTCTCATTAAAAATCATCGAAAAAGCAATTTCTGTCATCTAAATACAACCAAAAACATTTGAATTTGCAACTCTGAGCAAGGGGCTTGGCAACATCTGAATTGGCAACTCTGGTCAAGGGATGTAACCAACATTTTAGTATCTTGGTCAGAGAGTCAAAAAATGTGATTGTGAAAGAAGTTCTCTAGTGTGTGTATGTGTGTGAATGTTTCCGCTGAAAACTAATTTTTCAAAAAATATCAGGTGTGAGCAGCAGTTCTCAATGAAAAACCGAAATCTAAAAAAATAAAAAAAAATCCAGGCTGTCCTTCGATCGCATTGGCTTCATGAAACTGATCAGTGATGACAAAATTATAAATATTTACACTGTGTGCAACAAAAGTTTCCAGTGAAAAACAGTAATTTTTCTCATGAAGGTACAATGATTTATAAGGCCAAAGTTGCTTCCCTTCATCAATTTATGCTTGCTATCCTTCCGTAGTTATTTTTTCGCAATGGTTTCACGAAGTCAGAGACACCACAACATCTTCCGGAAAAATTGCCAATAAATACGTTTTAAATGATCAGAGAAATCATTCTTACAATAGTACATTTCCTAACGTTCACTCATTCACAGCTTCCTGGTTGAGAACACTAACAAAATAATAGTGGAGAGATCACATTAAATTATAGCAAAATTTGTTTTATTTCTAGTTTTCGTCAAATAAAAAATAGAAATCGCACTAAAAGTGAAATAACAAAAACATCCCAAGTCCAACAAAGAGAATAAAATATTGACTAACATCGGGTGGACCATCGGATTCGCTGTTTTGGTGTCCGAAGCAACGACTACATCTCAACGTGCTCTAATTGTGTTGCTACTTTTTCTTTCGATTTTATATCTGGAATTGCCTCAAATCATATCTAGAATGATCTAGATTTATATCCAGTATATAGGGACCTATTTACATAAACTCCATACACCAGTGTTGCCAACTTAAAAAGTACTTTCGCGCTGCTTTGGTCGTTAAAAAGCTAAGACAACATGAAAAACTGGCCAAAAGTCACTGAATAAGATGCTAAAAATGGTCAAAAACATGCCGAAGATGGCTAAGATGGCTGAGATGTATAAGCACGCCTGCGCTATTTCAACCGTATTTTTGCAGTGCTAGTGCGTGTAACGCGCTAAATTGGCAATACAGCAAGAAATATCTAAATCTAGATATAAAATATCTAGAGTGGCAACATTGGCAAGTCTCGTAGAATCTCTCGCGTGTTCCCGAGATTTCCCTACAGTCGGTGTTAGATATGGCTAGGCTCGCACCGTCGTCTGCCGCCTGTCATCACTATCCTTGTCGAGAAATACAATTACATAAATAAATACCAATAATTGGTTGTATTTGTCTGGGAATTCGCCGTACTTTGGCTGTAATAGTCAATTTACAGCTTGTTTTTTTTTTCATTTTTATTCATTATTGTTGTTAAAAACAACGATTGGCATCATCCGTCGTTAGTTGAGAAAAAAGAGCATCATGTCTCTAAGCAAAGGATACAGAGTTTTTCATAAACTTGATCCCCCACCTTACAGTGTCCTTTTGGTGAATAAATACCGTTCCGATGGGGCCTTGATGTTCGAATCGAATGCAGTTGCGGTTCTGAGTAAGTATCATTTATTTCTAAATTCGGTAATTGTTTGGTTGAGGTTCGCCAAAAATATCATCGAAAGTCGTACAAGAATAACCGTACATAACGTCTATAGTAGTTGCTTCCTCTTTTTTTGCGAACCCCAACCAAACAATTACCTAAAATTTCATTTTAGGGACGACCGAGTGTTACATAGCCGATAAATAAACAGTATGTAAATATATGATTAACACGAAAGCCCAGAGCACTCAACAGACAAAACAACCATTTTATGTCCCACCTCTCTTTCAGAAAATTAATTACAATGTAAATTTATGCTAGTCAACTTTTAGTCACGAATTTTATTAATTAATCAGACCGGTGAAAACGTTGCAGGGTGATTATTGTTTGAGGTTCGCAAAAAACAACAATCAGACATACAGCGTTTTGTTTTTTTTTGGGGTTTTTTTGCGAACCTCAACCAAACAATTACCCTTTGAACTCCTCCCATGTAGGCTGCTGTTCAGTGTTTATTTATTTTCTATTACTTCAACTTGCTTTTTCACTCACTCATGTTAAGGCGATCACGTGTCTAAACACACTCCTTCCTTCCAGTAGTTTGTCTTGCAATAACGAGTTTCTATGACTCTAAGCGTTAAGCGCCTTTTTGTGGTTAAAATGATGACTAAAAATAATTAGTTTTCTTTTTCTTGTGTTGCAATGCTAGTATTCTTGAAGTGGTGGTAGTAGTAGTAGTAAGTTTAGTTACTAATGGAACAACATCCAGCTTCAACCGCCAAACCGGTACTCCTACTTGTTTCCGTCATTAATATTTTGGTTTTCAATTAAAATCATTTGTTTTCTATTTGCTAATTAGTATTTGGAAGATCATTGTGAATGTGACCGAACCATGAATAAATTGCTGCAGCATTTCGAACCCCTGGTAAAATGTAGTCCACACATTGTGACATTGACGGAAGAGCCTAAAAAGCTCATTTCTGGTTTAATTCTGCATGCATTATTATTTCCTGTGACATAGTCAAGTAGTCATCATTTGTTATGTTAGGAAATTACATAGCCAGTGGTTGAGGATTTTCCCCATGACAACTGAAACTAATTGAAATCAGAGTTACGTCTAACATCTGAATAGTAAACACGATGAATGATTATCCTTATTCCCAATAACCCACTTCAAGCACCATTTGCTACAGAATTAATTAGAAATCCAAAATCGAACGTCAAAATGCCTATGACCAAGTATTTGTTTATTCTACAAAAAAAAAAAAAAAAAAAAATCAATGAATCCGTTATTTCTCTGGTAGTTTTTTTACTATATAAATGATTGTTTTGCTATGAAATTCTGTTTTCTCTCTCTTTCCTTTTACTGTCCCTACGGAGAAAAGTGTGATATCTAGAAACTAAAGACAAGTGCGAGGAGACAGTATTTCAACACTGCAAGAGTGACAGCTGACTGGAATTGTCTGAGTAAAGCCACGGTCACTACAGAGAATATGAACAATTTTCTAGTTTGGAGAAGGAATGGTCAAGCAAAGACAAACATAGTTACTACTCCTACTAAAATATGTAACCTTAGATGATAATCATTAACAGATGAGGAGCTGGGCAACAATTGCTGAAAACCAAAGTTACAGTGTCTTCAGTCTAATTACTGCAAGATATCTACTGACGTATACATACACAAAACGTGGTTTTAATCGTTTTTCGTCAGATAGACCCTTTCGTCCGAGCCTCGATTAATGCTGTCTTCTCGCCCTTTTTGTCAGAAATGTTGTAAATTGCAAACCATTAGACCGAATCATCTTCTTCACCATAGAAGTCTTGGTTTGATGATTACGAATAACGTGATTAATTTTCTATTCATCGCCGTTCACTCCTGAAAACAACTAAATTATTACAATTGATCTGAAGAAAATTCAACCTTGAATAAAAATCAATTTTACATCAAGACTTCAAGTCGTTCTTGAATTGTTAACAGAATCTTAATGAGAACAAATCATGAAATGAGGTTGTCTGATACTTATTCATTTGCAATTATTCGATATCGAAACACTCAAGCTTTTAAGAATTTAACCCCAGTACAAGAAACGGTTTAGTAGTGCCTGATGTGTGGGCAGTCTGTTTCAAAACCATATTTCGATGTATTTATAAATTATCAGCAGTTATCATTTCGTATTTTTCCGTACTTGGCTCCAAGAAAATCGATCATGAGAAGAATTTTCAGTCGCAGGTTTTCTTTTCTGCAGTATCCGTTCATAGATTGGTTCAGTAACATTCGATGCCTAATTCTATTTTGAATGGAAACTGGAAAATGTGAGATAATAATACTTAGTTGTAATAAATTGTCCCAAACACCTGATATTCGATTAGACACTGATGATGGTAGCTTACATCTGCAGTGTCTCTAACATTTATTTAATAAAAACAAATCAGGAAACGTCAGTTTAGCTAGTTTTATTTATTTATTTATTCATTTTTAACACTGTTTCTATTCGTTTACTCCAGTTTCTTTATTGTTGAACTGGAACCCCTTCTTTTCAGATAGAACACTAAATCGAATGTTTAAAGAACAACCGACCAAAGAAACCCAGCGAGTATTAAACACGTATGAAGATTGGTAACTTGCACACACCTTGAATGCGAACCCCTACATCTTCAGTTGATCATTATTAAATTAAATATCTTCATCGTCCTCGAAGCAAATTTAAATCGGGTGGAACTGAAGGAGAGAAAACCATTCAGTAGAAAAACTAAAAAGATGACATTTCTTGTAAGCTCGTGTACACTGTAAAAGAAGAAACAAAACAAAAAAAAAAAAAACATCACATTAAACATGCAGCAGGGGGTGTGTTCGATCACGTGACAGACATCTCATAAAACGTACTTTTACTTACAACTAAACCGATAACAAGTGGTTTTTCTCAGTGAAATTTATGGAATTGGCATTAGTTTTTTTCTTTGTTGATTTTTCAATTTATTTTAAATGAGCAGTTATTCTGTTGGCCCTTAATTATTTCTAATGCCGAAAGCATTTTTGATCAGCTGTTTTTTCCAATCACGTAAAAAATCAAATGAATGACATTGGGGGGGATTCAGTGGGCGTACCTAATGGTTTTTATCGGGATGTGCAGGTATCCGATTTGTCGACGAAGTGGCATGTAATTTTGAACTAACAGGTGAAGAAATTGCATACGAATAAATATAAACAAAAATCTCATCCACTTAGAAAGTTTCTGATGGTTTCTTTAAAGAGAATGAATTTGCAGTTAGAAATTGCATTGGGGGTACGACATCCCACACCCGATTCGATAAGCCCCTGGGGGATTAATGCATTTTTTTTTGTTTGTAAAAAGAAAAGGAATGATTTGTTTCTTGGATCAAAGATGAAGTTGCCACGGAGATACTGTTGGCCCCCATAATATAATAAGCAAGCATTTATTTACGACTTTTCAGTTGACATTTCATCCACGTAAATGTTGTAGTAATTTTGTTAAGAAAGTACTCTACATTATTAGGTGGATGATATCCTTGTTTTATTTTTATCAGTATATTTTTCTCCTAAACTCTACTCCAGCCTTTTGAAATAAAGAAGACGAAAATACATTAACTATTAGTGTCACTGTCGTCAGTGTCTCTTAGCTAAAGAAATGTCATATCTACATAAGAGTACACAAATGGACACACCCCTTCTTTTTTTTCTGCCTTTCGATCACCTATCCCAGAGCCTATGTTTAAAAAAAATCTTGTTTTTCCAAATAATTGAGCTGTAATTTCATCAAATGTGATCATTAATTGAGATCTTTTTTGCTGCTTAAAGAAAAAAAAACTTGTTGAATGGTCTGCCGAGATTCATACATTTCGAATAAGTAGTAATAAATATGCCATGACACCCACATAGATTTCATTCCTCCTGGACTGGAAACAATTAATTACTTGATTAATCTTATAAAGTAATAGCTTTGAAAATCACCTGGTGAAGGCTATTTTCCTGCTTGTCTTCAGGAACTGTTAAGATAAAGTGATCACGTGAGAAAATATTTCCAAAGGAAAAATTTATTGAAGATAGCCTGCTTTTTTTTCTTTTTTTTTTTTTAAATAAAAATTCCACTCTTTTTATGAAACATGTTAAATGGTTGAAAGGAAAGATTACTGTAAGAAGCGGGGGGCGAAAAATGTTTCCCTTCTTTCTTTAAAAATAAAAAAGAAAGAAATAAGGATCCACCCCTATTTCTAAAATACGAATTTATCCTATAATCATTAATCAATTAAGTAATCAATTAATCTCCATCAACTTCTGTGGAATAACCAAATCAGTGGTTGGTTTAGGAACAAAAAAACCTTACTGTTGTAATAATTTTGTCTCCAGAAAAATGTTTGGTAACCAGAGGAAAGCGGTGATCTTTCATAGCGACAACCCTAGAAAAAAAAAACAAGGTTAACAAATCAAATTATTAGCATTGATTTTTCAGGCAATTGAACTTGTTTATTTCAACCTGACGTTCCGGCCGATCCATTCTACGACTTTCTTCATATGTAATATCTGTAATGGTAATGATGGTAAACAGAATCCCCTCCCCACAAGCGACAATTTAGTCCTTAAAAACTTGATGTAGGATTTCCGGTGGTTTTCTTTCTTTTCATTATTGATAGCCCAGGATTTCCATACGTTGTCGCGTGTAGCGGAAGCCACATTGAGTTGAATTCCGAGTAACGGAAGCAACGTATGGTTAATTCCCAGTAGCCTAAACCACATGGAGTCGAGTTCCGTATCATAGCTTCAAAACACTGACAGAACAGCCGATTCGTTTATCGGAATGCTAATTTTTTTCTTTTTCATTCATTATCTAATAAGGTACGAGATAGAATTAATTATATCCAGACATACTTCTACTAACTCAAGTAATGGACAATCCATGCAAGAACGCAAGTCTTGAACGGCCATTTTGAATCGGCTAAAAGTGGCTAGATTTAGGAGACTGGATATTTTGAATCGATAAAAAGTGGCTAGATTACATTTCCAGATAACTGTACTGTATTGAAAGGCTCCAAAAAGTATAATTATACTGCGTATTGAACAGATACCATCTCAATAAAGTAAATAAAAACCATTAAACTGTTTTTTTAACTTCATTTTTTTAGAACTATTTAATCCATCAGATGTATATGTTGTTATACAGAATTTGCTATGTGGTGATAAAAAAATTAAGTAACTAGTGGACGTTACCTTATCGTTACATTGTATATTTATACTTATTGGAGTCCTTGTACGAGTATAATGTTATCTGAAATTGAATACCCAATGTCAGCCATGTTTTGGGAAAATCTAGCCTTTTTAGCCATTAAAAATGACTGATCTAGACATGCGTTCTTGCAAGAATTAACCGAATAATGTCAAGACCATGCTTATTTTTGTAGTTAACCATAAGCATTTATTAATTTCCTTGGTAGACTGCCACTTCTAAAAAGCCTAAAATGAAACAATAAAATAAATATATTCTGGAGGCATTATCAATTAATGGTACTGATGGTTTTATTGAATATGCTGTATTGACATTTCAATATCATTACCTCTGCCAACAAAGTCAAGGAGGTATATGCATTCAGTTGGGTCTTTCAGTTTGTCTTCCCACATGATATCTCCTAAAGTGAAAGTACTCCATGAATTTCAATGAAATTTTGTGGAAGGGTGGACAATGGAGCAAGGAAGATTTGGTTTCATTTGGGGGGGGGGCGGATCCAGTAATATTTTTCCATTTTATTCACATAGTTTTTCCATATGACTCTCCACAAAAGATCTCCAAGTTTCAATGAAATTTTGAGGAAAAGTTGACAATAAGCTATAGAAAAAGTAATTCATTTTCAGGGTGGATCCATGCACAATTGCCTCCCCTACGTCGTAGTTATGTCCACACCTCATGATATTGCCATAAGTTCATGTCTGTCCACACAATGTCTCAAGTTCTCAGAAAATTTCAATGATATTCTGTATAAGGGCAGACAATAGGCTACAGCAGAAGTGATTAAATTTTGGGACAGAGCTATGCACGATTACTTTCCCTGCTACTGGTGGAGATATGCACTCTCTGAGTGCTTTTTAGTTATTTTTTAGTCTTGGCTAGTTGAAGAATTCAAAGCATTCAAACTAAGCCCTATGAGACCGATACATCAATTCTTAAGAGTTTAGTTAAATGTTCAGTTAAATCAATTATGTGTAAAAAGTACTTAGTAGGCTTATTGTCATTTACCTCTGCCAACAAATTTGGAGATATATATATATTACCCTCTGTTTGTCCGCATGAAATCTAAATTTCTCTGAAATTTTGTGGTAGGGAAGAGTTGGTTTTGGGGTGGATCCAAGAATATTTTTTCAATCGAGAGTTATCTTTCCATTTTTTCATACATTTATGTATTTGCTCATGTCTGTTCACACAATATCACCAAAAGCTCTTAATGAATTTCAATGTAAAGGAAGAAGTGCATAAATTTTAGGGTGGATCCAGGAATTTTTTCTCGATATAGAGATTTTTATTCTGTATAAAAAGAGATTTTAAAATGAACAGTAATTGACTAGAAAGCACCCCAAGAGCACATAACTCTGCCAACACCATTATCAAAATAATTAATTATGCATATGGATCCTCTTAAAAATTTAATCATTTCTCCCATTGTCCAGCCTCCCATCAAATTTCCTTGAATATCATTGAGAACATTTGGAGATATCATGATGATAGTCTTGAGTTTGTACATAAATGTATTTAAAAAAAAAAAAATTGAAAAATATCTCTTTATCAAACAAATATTCTTGGATCTACCCCCAAATCTAGTCAATTTCACCTTACCCCATTGGTTTTCCTTCTGCAAAATTTTCACTAAAATTCACTGACTGCTTTTGGGGATATCCTGTGGGTAGACATACAGAAAAAATGTAACTGAATATATATACCCCTGGAACTTGTTGGCAAAAGGTAAAAATGCTGAATTTAAATTTCTAGTGGAGTAACTCAATATTTGAACATGTGTATTTTTTTCTTCTGTTAAGTTGACTACACTTCTGTCTCTTAAATATAGATTTGTGCCAAATGTATTTGATCTTTGTAAGATATCTCTTAGTGGGCTATCTAGGCTACGTATATTCTTTGTTTATCAATTCTCTGGCTGCAAGGAAAAATCCAAGTATGTATGAACTGAAATTGAGAATATGAACTTTTTAAATTTTTTGAAGTTTGAGCATGACTGTAATGTGAATTCTGTTCATATGAAGTGAGGTTGAGAGAGAGAATTCAAAGTACACTAAGGATCCGTTGAACTGGATCAGTTTAGTGTGTCAGGTCCTTCTATTGACTAGTTTGTATACCACGTTTACATTAGGGAGGTCAGGCAAATTTTAGTTATGTGAATAGTATTATTCAAAGTTATTGTAAAAGATGAAGGACATTTTGCTGAGCTCAAAGTTCTCTATTTGACCCAAATCCGCCTGTTAGATCAAAAGTTATGAAAGTTTGAAGTTGCAATTATTACAAAAAAAAGAATAGAAATTGATGTAACAATTTCCGCACAGTCCACAAGAGAAAAAAGTTGCAAAAAGAATATTCCTTTACAGCAAATTTTTCCCACTTTCTGGGATGAAATTTTGGGGGAAATGTATATATCACTACGGGGAATTCATATTTCATATTTATATTTTCATACGACCCATGTTTCTGAAGCAATCATTCTTATCAGTTGAACCGGTTTAGTTCAGTATAATATGCGTTTGGAGCTTTGTTGCCAATTTAGCACTTTTGGAACTAGATTTAGCTTTTTTTCTTGTTTAGCCACAAATTCCAAATCCTGCTTCTGGCTTCAAATCCTATATCAATCAACATTTACATCAATCTTGCCATCAAAATATTGGCCTTGGTCAAGTGTAATAGCAGTAGTAATATCATCACCGGTTTAGTATTCCTGATGTTTATAGACGCTTAGACTGTCATAACTAAAGGGGCTAAATTTTGATCCAGAAACAGCCAAGATTGGCACTGCTGGAATGGAGCAGTAAGATTCAAAGTTGGCGTATGCAAAACTCTCTGATCAAAAATTCCTCAAATAATTTCATGAAGATGCTTGAAACATTAAATTTCAAATCAATCAGTTATGTAATTCTCTCCGTTTTATTCATCATCAATTATTTTACTCATAAAATATTGATAATTCCATTGCGCTACATAAAGATACCTTGGAGACAGAAACGTAACCTAATATAATTGAGATCAAAGGATACTTTTATTATATTAACATGGGAGAATCAGTGTGAGAGCTAATCAGACCAAAGTGTCTTTGCAGACCATTTGTGTGTGGTGCAATGAGGTGATCTTTGCTTGCGAAAAGTATCGTCAAAACAACATTGGTATAAAAAAAACAAAACAACATATCAATTGATGAAATTGGAATGGAGTTTGACCCTGCAGCAGTCAGGCTTGTAATTAATTAGTATTTGCACTTGAATGTGTGTGTTTTATTTTGTTGAGAATAATTCTATTGAATTTTGTTGGTAAACTGCTATTAGTATTAAGCAGATCCCGGGGTAGAGGAGCCCCTAATATTTGGAGTGCTTGACGGATACGGCTGAGTGATTATTTATTTCTTTAATTATCTTCTATATCACCCTGGTAGCCGATCACTTTGTAATACTAAGATGCTGTTAGAGCTTTGAAATATGACACTTGAAGTAATGTTCACACCTTAGTGAATTAACTTAGTGAATTCATTTGAATATTTCTTGATAAAATCTGTTGCGGAAATTCCTGTAATTCCTTAAATAAAATTGACATTGTATTTTTTCTACTCCGTACTGCTTTTCGTGACAGACAATCAAATGCTATTCTCATCTACATATCAAAAAAAACCCAAGTAATTTTTATCAAAATTACTCCGCAGATAATAAACCCTGTAAATAAATTGTACATGTTTAGAGACGTTGGGATTCTGTTGTGGACATGCTGACCTTTTGGAGGTCTACCATAGTCAAAATAATATCTACACCTTAGACCAAGACTATCACTGCTCTTTGTGCCAACACAATTGCGTGTTTACCGCATCATTACTGAAAACATGGTAAAGAAATCCAGGCACAGAAATCCACTGGACTTAGAAAGAACTTCTTCACTTGATTGACCAAACCATGGAATGCTCTCTCGGTGAAGAGACTATTTTCTCCTAATCGATCAATATTTTCAAAAACAACTCGGTGAAGGATATTGAAAATTCAATGTTTGGCTATAATTTCTCCTATTGGTATATTCCCCACTCTGTTTGCCTGGCTGGGCAAGAATGTTTGGTGGACCACATATGTTTTCATGACACTAGTCAGCTGTCATTAAAACCTATTTGAAGGTATAAAAGAAGCAGCCTTGTGTTTATTCTCCCAAGACAACAAGCAGTTTCTCTTATCTTTTGACTTTAGATAATTGTTTTAGAAAGCCAATCAGTGTCACTTATCTTCTGTGGTTATGCATCTTTTGACCGCCATTATTTGACCACTGTTTTGTATTGTGTAAACCCTCATGTTCTAGTTATCATGCCAACAAAAGATAGATGACTCACAGATCTCTTGATTCCAGGAAATAGCTATTATGGTTCCTCCATTTTGTGTCAGTCACAAAATACAGCAGCTTTCTTTGGGATGCAGAAATGTTGTGTGTGTAAAGTTTGTACGGGTGTAATTTATTTAATTGGGATTCTGTGTAGAATAAGCACCCCAGATTTGATCCAACTGAAAAGTTCAAATTTTGAGATTACACCAGTGACGTCATGTAGTACATCAGAAGTCTCAAGGAAAAGTAAACAAATTAGTTGTGTTATTTTTCTCTATTTATCCTTTTTTAGCTTATTGTTTTTTCCATTAAATAAACTTTGATCAAATTACAAGTATGCATATATTTTATTTTGATTAAATCATAAGTAACTTTTTACTTATCAAAGCCTTAGCTTGCTGTCAGGACATATATGGTGCGTCCTGTTAGCTAAACCTGCTGTGTAGTGTGAACATAGCTCGGCTCTATTTTTTTCTGTCTGGTATAGGAGTAAAACTTATGCAAATAATACCTTGAGTGGCTTCCTTTTAATATTTCTATTTATCTAAAAAAAAGATTAGACTAGTTATTTATCTTTATAGCACTTTTTTTCTTGTGAAACCGGATATGATATGTAGTAGGCACAACGCTCTTATGGAAACAAGCCGTTGAAAAGTTTGTAGATAAAAAGCAAGAACCTTGTGAAACATTGACTGTTATCACCATAAAAAATGTGACAAGAGAGAAGAAAGTTTGGAGTAATACTTAGATATAAAAATTATATAGTAAACTATATAAACAGTGATATGATTGTTTGAAAACTGGCTTCGCACAAAAAAGGAAGCCATTGTCATACTACAGATTTATGCATAAATGCAGAGTGGATGGTGTAAACAAAATATCAAAAGCTTTTTACAGTTTATTCACAAAGTCTATTATAAATTGCATTATATTATTTTGAAATTCCCTTTGAAAGGGTTTCCTGTTAATACATGACGAATGTATCATTTGGCCAGGACAACGTAAATAGAATAAACAATTAAAGAAAATGGGGCTGCTGTGTGAATTGAACCTGCAACCAATAGGGTAGCCACAAAGCAGTTATTTGGGCTTTTGCATTACCAGAAGCTGTTTAGCTCAATGGTAAGAACAATGCTATATTGAAGCTGCATCCCTATCAGTTGCACGTTAGATTCCTGCAGCAGCCCCATTTTCTTTTATTGTTTATTCTGTTTATGTTGTCCAAGCCAAATGATACATTCACCGGTAATAACAGGAGATCATTTATATTGATTTCAAAATAATATAATGCAATTTATAATTATTTCTGACGGATTATGTATCCATTTCTTTATAATATTAAGTTTATTGCATATTTTGGGTCAATCCTTCCTCTCTCTGATAGCACACAAATCATCTCAACAATATCTATATATGAAAAGTTTTATGTGTTAATTTATGAACATACTTGATCTCAAAAGTGACTATTGCTATCCAACACGTTTTTTTCTCTCATCCTAATTTTAACTGAAAACTTTTCATTTTTTTAAATTAATTTTCTCTTATTGTACTTTATTTGTAATCTTATTTCATTTTTCTTTCATTTTGTATTTACTTTTGTGGGTCTAGCATGAATACACTCGTAATTATGTGGATAAGAGAATACCACAATTGTGACACTATGGAAACGAAGGGTTGATTAGAAAAATCTGATAGAGGAAACTACGATGACCTTGCGAGGTTGAGTGTACTTAACAAATCAGAATGATTGCCGGGGGGGGGGGGCGAGAAACTAGACTTGGACAGGGAACAGATGAAGATCTGAACTGTAAAGCAATTAATATTGAATCTGGGAGTCAAGTACTAAAAAGGGTCAGACAAGTAAGGCCTGGACAGAATACAGATATATGATTAGTCGCCTTTCTTTGTGAGGTTTATGAATCCTTGAGAAGGATTGACCATTTTAGGTTCCAGGCAGGTAAATTGATTGCCAGAGGATTTGGCCCCGCCTATCACCTACACATATTCCTAAGGGAAAATTATGAATCCCCTAATTTAGTGAGAGTGGAAGGGAAATTGCTCAAGTTAGCACAATTTCAATATTTACCAGTTGAGAGGGGGAAAATCAATCATAAACCCTTTGGCCATCGGCTCCACTCACAAAGGGAGTTAACCATCATGTAAGCCAGCAATTTTTGAGTTGCAGCAGAAGAGAAGCCAGCGGACACTGCAGAGAATTCCACGTTCTTTGTCACCACGAATAGTCCTAACCCCAGAAGATTAGACCTTTGGAGCTGTACTGATAGATAAGCTGAGAGATATCAAGTGGATAATCCAGAAGACAACAACTTTGAAGCTATTCAGAGATACATATGAATAGATATACAAAGAGACATCAAGTAGATAACTGAAAAACAGACTGATAGTCATTCTATAGTGTCCTCACCCACATCGGCATATTTTTTGACCAGTTACACTGTATTAGCACTGAAATAAATCTTGTTGCATATTATTCACCCACTGTGTTCCTTTTCAACTTGTGACACCTCTGGTGGTTTTTGTTCCAATGCTACATAGTCTTTTAGCTGACTGCTGCACCCTCTCAGATCTGGACACGACCTGGACAAGGTGTGGGCAACTAGAAGCAGAGATACAACAATTATGGCATGACCAGTGTTGCACTTCACCAACTGGTGTAGGATAGCACAGACCAGCCCGGAGGACGTTTCCTACACAATAAATTTGTTCACTTCTTGAGACTTCTGATGTATTACATGACATCATCCACTGTAACCTCAGAATTTGAACTTTTCACTTGTATCAAATTTGGGATGCTTATTCTACACTTGATCCTTTATAGAAATATATGGCTAATAAATGTTGAATTTTGAAAGTTGGAAACTCTAAAACATATGTTTAAAATGTTGACTAAAAATGATGAATGAAAGCAATGTAAGAGTTAGAAACACTGAAGAGCAATCAATGAATTAAAAAAAAGACTAAGATTGGGTGAAGCACTTGTTTACTCGACAGTTTAAAATGTTGGGATTACACTTGTCGGGGAAACATTCATCAGTCTTTTAGCGTCCGTCATTGGACATAGACCTTCCCCAGGATTTGCCACACTTCCCTATCATGGGCGTCACGGAGCCAGTATTTCCTGAACTGGTCTAGTTGGTCTCTCCATCTAACACTTTGCTGGCCTCGGTTGCGTATGTGGTCTCAGGGGATCCATGTCGTGAGTCGCGATGTCCATCAATTGTCTGCCATTCTTGCAACATGGCTAGCCCACCGCCATTTGAGATTTTTAATGGATTCTATGATGTCCCTAAGTCTTGTCTTTTCTCGGATGTACTGTGCTGTCTTGTGGTCTCTCCATGTGAGGCCCAGCGTTATTGTTTCATGTGTATGTTGCATGGTTCTCAATTTTCGGCAAATTTGGATACAAAATACGCAACGAGAGAGGAGAAAATCTTGTAAACTTTGCAACGGCTAATGGATTCAAAATCATGAACACCTTCTTCAAGAAGGGACCCAATAGGAAATGGACTTGGAAGAGCCCCAATCACGAAACAAGGAACCTAAATAGACTACATCCTAACAGACAAAAACGATATTGTCAAGGACATCCAAGTCCTAAATCAAGTCAATGTAGGCAGCGACCACAGAATGGAAACATTCAGAGGGAGTTTATTCCACAACAATGTTCTTGAGAGGAAGCTATTTGCGTGGAACTTAGATATATCTAAAGAGTAGGATGTGCTTCAATTGCAGACCAAGTTTTAATTGATAAATGAAACAGAATTGCTTATAGTCCTCCAAATATCCTTGTGAACCAGTCGTATTATATTTCTTGTGTGTATGGTATAGCTATTTTTGATATGAAAGAATAATTCAGTCAACATGAAAATTGAGTTAATAGTTTCTAATTTTGCTCTTGTTATAAACTGGCAGAAATTAGTCAATTATTATTGATTAGACTTGCTGGTTATTCTTGCCTTGAGTATAGATTTCTACTTCTGCTCTGTAAAAATATTCAAAATTACATCCGTCAAATAGATTCATTTTGTTCTGTCTCTTTTAGACGGTTGACGGAATCAAAAAAGGTTTAAAAAATTCTAATCTCATTTTGTAAAGAGGGACCCATTTCTGATATAAGCATTGACTCTGGACATCTGTGACTAAAATGACCTCTTAGTTTTGTTGCATTTTTTTACCATGATGTCAATGTACTGACCATTAGTAGAAACTGTCAACATCAACATAGGTTTCTTCAGTTTTTGAATTGGTCTGGCTGGCTATGCATGTGTGGTGAGTACAGGCCAGAAAATTTAAGCATTCACTCCTTATTATATCAATGAATAAAGTTTTTTTTGTTCATTGAAAGTTAACTGCCTAAATATGTTTTTAGTGGGAGGGTTCAATTTACAATGTAAATTTAGGCACTGATCCTTTAGTTTGTGTCCAGTAGCATTTATGCCTGTTTTTTTAAAAATTCAGACTTTTCTAGTGATCACTGCCCAACAAAAGTCAGGAGAAGTAACTTACTCATTGATCGTCGCTTTTTCCTATTTCTTAGTTGATCACCCCTACAACATGCTGCCAAAAGACTTTGGTCATCTGATGATTTCTATTGAGTGACTAACCAGACCTTTTGTCTTTCAAATCTCTATCTACTAATCTCACTTTCTTCCAAGTCATCCCATTTTCAGTTAGTTCAAGACTTCCTACTTTCTTTTTCTCCATTATAATATACACATTAATTGAAAAAATAGATTTTATTATAATATTATTGAAAATTGAGATGCAATATACTTTTTGCACCCCAAGTTTGATCACTTTGTAAATGTACTCATTTTGCCTTGACACCACGGGACATCATTCAAACATCAGCTGTTTTACAAAAGTATGTAAATCACACTAGTTTTCAAAAGTTATTTACCCTAAGAAAATCAAGTAATTTTTATTAAAAAAAATGTTTCGTGCTTGCAATCCAAAAGTCGATTAAGAAAAGAACATAGTTTTCTTTCCAAAGTTTCGAAAGTAACTTACCACCAGAAAAACAAGGAAAATGTTTTATTTTCTATCAAAGGTATTTTGTTTTTTAAACTAATACACATTATTTTTGAAAAAGTTTACCACCCTTTGAAAAATAATTTTTTCTTTGTGCTTTCTATTCAATTGCATGAAAAAGTCAGATATTAGATGAAAGATAGAAAAAAGGTAATTTTGAAAGTTAATTACCAACAGAAAAACAAAAAAGTATTTTTTGGAAAAGAATACTATGAAAAAATTATCTTACAAAATTTGAAAAAAAACCCTATTATCTTTGTGTTTCATACCACATAAATTGCTTTAAATAGGATATCAAATGAGATCTCCTTCACCTGATCATGGATTTTTTAAACGTTTTTGACAATTCTAATATCTCTCTAATATTCATATCTGATATTCAACTTTTTTTTTTTATTGGATCAAAAGCACAAAAAAAAACTTCTTTTCTTCTTCTTAAGGGCAAGTAATTTTTCAATAGTAATGTATCAGTTTTTAAAAAAACTACCTTCCATAGAAGATAGAAACTTGAAAAAAAAAACCGTCTTATTCTCATTTAACATTTTTTGTGATTGAAAGCACAAAACATTACTTTTTTTTTAAGATCAAAAAATGACTTTTTGTGAGGGTAAAGTAACTTTTGAAAATACATGTTATTTTTTTACATTTGTAAATGAGGTCATATGGTGTCAAGGAAAAATGTGTTCCGGTTAATGTCGAGGTGCAAAAAGTATTGTTGGTCCAAAGATTGCATATCAAAGATGTGTTAGTTGACCAATTGATGACTGACTGACATCACCATTTCATGTTGCTTACAACTTGAAGAGAGAAACTTGTGAGGGTCAAGTATGAGGTAAAGAATAGAATTGAAAGCCTACTTGAATTATTTGATTTATTTTACCAGAATCTTGTGTACAAATATGATTGTGCTCTTGAAATAAGCCTACTTTATTCTGACCTTCGGAAGTACACATGAGTTGAATCTTAGCTTTAGTATTGTAACAGGCTGGAGATCCTTTGTAACAGTTTAAGTGAGTGGTTCCCAACCAGGGGAGTATTCTTCCCAAGAGGAGGAATTCAGGAAGTCCACGGAGGGAATAAGGCTATGAGGTAAAAATAAATGTTTGAGTGAATGTTTTTTTCTTTTTAAATTTCTTTAAGGTAAGCTGTAACAAATATGCAGAAGAAGCTGTCAAAACACAAAATTAAACTTAGTATTTCAAAGCTGTCTAATGATATGCAAAATAAAATGATTATTTGGAATTTTTCTTTGTTACAACTTACTTGAATGGAAGGAGGAACTAGTGATCTTGCTGAGAAAAGTGGGGAATGACCTTGAAAAGGTTGAGAATTATTGATTCGGGCTAATGTGGGATAAGACGGTGCATTCTTTCTGCAAGATAAGCTGAAGCAAGCAAATTATTGCAAGATAGAAAAGAACTTGATAGAATAGGGTAACCAATTCAATCTTTCGTAGATCATGCCAATTAACATTGATATCTATTGGGTAGCCTAAAAAGTTCATTCTGTGTTTGTTATTTGATGGTATTAAGAGAAGTAGTTAGTTTAAACCAACTCTATTCAAAAGGCTCTCTTTTGATTTTAATCTGACAGCTGTTGTGTGAAGTTAGTAAAAATTCTGTCAACTTTTTTGTATTTTTGTTTATCAATTCTAACAATAAAGATGGAAGAAAATAAGCAACATGTTTGGCATATGCCTTTTTTTTTATTTTAAGAAAGGTAAAAATGCTACTCAAATGCAAAAAATTAAGATTTGTGAAGTTTATGGGGAGGGTGCTTTATATGATCAAATATCTAAAAAGTGGTTTGTGGATTCTTGTGCAGGAGATTCCTAGATGAATGATGCACCACAGTTGGGTAGACAAGTTGAAGTTAATAGCAATCCAATCAAGATATTTCTTGGGAATAATCGATGTTATACAATGCAAAAGATAACCAAGATCTTGATAGATTCCAAATCAAGCATTGAAAATTATTTGCCCCAGCTTGGTTATGTTAGTCACAGATGTGTGACACATTTTCATGTGCAATTTACTACTTAGTCGTAATAGGAACATTTAACTTTAAAAAAAACAAATTGTGACTGCTGATAAAAAGTGGATGTTTTACCACAATGTGAAATGCAAGAAATTGTAGGACAAGCGATATGAACCGTTAACAACCGTGTATTTATCCACTCAGATGGTGTAATGGTTCGTACACTCGCCTTACATGCAGAAGGATCCAGGTTTGATTTCCAGTATGAGTGAAGAGTGTGAAAATTCTTCATTAGGACGAATTTCCTTTTGCACCCAGTAGCTAACTGAATGTACACCCTGAGCAGTGTGATTAGGGTGGAAAAAATTTGGTCTGGAGTCATGCCATCCCCTATTTGAAAGAATAGTAGCAATTAAAAGAGGAACCTTTCGGTCATCTCTGACTGTCAGTGTAGTACAAGTCTTTAATTTGGACTAATATTAACTATATGTACTAAAGGCCAGTCTTTAGCATAAGGAGATGATGTTGTGAATATTGTAGAATTGGGATTGAAAAAATTGTATTCTCTGGAAGACTGCAAAAAGCTACTTGAGCAGGTCTTTGCTGCGAAAGATCAAAAGTTCTGGGAGGAAGGAATTACAATTTACGGATTATTTTGGGGGGGATTTTTTTTTACATAATATTTTGGATTTGAAAAAAATTTGTTTTATAGATTTTTCAAGGTTCCTCAGATATATTGTGCCCCTGGAGCTCTGACGCCTTGACGTCTCCTGCAGTTACAGGGTCTTCAAGTTCTACGTGCTGCCTCTGGTTGGATGGATTACATTTAAAGGTTAGGTTATTGTGAACCTACACACACTTCACCAGGTGCTGCAATTCATACTTTTAAAAAAAACCTAGTTTACTGCAGCTTGCACCTGCCTAATCAGGTTTGTTAGGTATAAAGATGTTATAACCACAACTGCATTGTCATATTAGGCTTTCTTTTTTTTTTCTAGAGATGTAAATTCTCATTATGTTGAAACTCTTTTAAATGCGTAATATAATACTTGCTTAGAGCAGCTTGAATATCTTAGTTAATGGACTTTATATTCCCTTCTTTTGGGGTTGATGAAAGAATTATGCTGTGTATCCAGCAACACTTAACACTGAGTCATGGATTTAACATTTATTAGAAAGCATATAGAAATCTACAAGAGGATTGTCTTTGTAAACCAATGCTTGATATTTTCAAATTGGCACCCAAAGAAAAATAATGCTTAAAAAATATATTGATAGTTCCTGAAATGGAGGATTATCAGCCAATGTCATAGCTGATATGGGTGATATTTTCATGTACTCTTGGATAAAACGTTTTGAAACATACAATATTGATATCAGATGGTGCACAGTTAAAATTCATGAAAGGTGTCCCCTTTAGTGGGACTGACTACATCAGCAATATTTAGTATGTTTATCGAGGGCCAATTGATAATACAATTAAGTTATAAATATCAATAAAAAGAGTCACTCCATAAAAAAAGAAAAAAAAATGTATGTCTTGGTAGTGTAGTTCATGTGCCTAAAGAACTGTTTGGAGACATTATTTTTTGAATGTGACCAATTTAAAAAAGTTTCGCTGTATTTTCTGAAAATATTAATAGAGCTATTTAAATTCTCATTATATTGTAAAATAATGTAAAATAACCCTAACCCTATCTCTGAGCACTATTTGGAAAGCAAGATGCTTTTCAATTATTAGCCTGTTCCTTCATGTATAATGAGGATAATTGTTTGGATAAGGTTTGCAAAAAAAAAGAAGAAATAACTAGTGTAGACATAATTATCAAAGTCACTTTTGCTAACTAATTACTGAACAAATGAAAAACTTGACACTCAAGAAATTTTAAAAAAAATTTAACTTTGAAGGATTATGGTTGTGGTTGCAATTAACAAAGAAAGATCAAATATTTATTCATATTTGTAACATTAATGAATGAACTTACAGTAGAAATTGATAAAATGATTAAATGATCTATAATTGGTTTGACCTGAATTTCATTAGCAGGAAGAGAAACGTATGGTCAATGTAGGAAACATAGAAACAGGAAGCATAAAATATACACTTAAAAATAGTTTATACAAATATTGTCCTCATCAAACCAATTATACACCCAGTAAATTTGATGTTTTTTTATGAGCCATCATGTTACCGAAATACCTAATGACTCATTAACTTTTAAGTGTAGGAAAATAACATCTCATATTGTATCAAAGTAACCTATATAATTTTACACAAAACCGAATACTAGGACTATCTTTACAAAAAAAGCATCATGTAGCCATTTTGATATGAGCCATTTTAATTGACTAAAAGTGACTTGATTTTAAGATATATGGCTACTGAGTAGATTTAATTTTTTGGTGATTAGAATTCATTTCCTTTGTATTAACGTTTTAAAAGTGGCCAATAAAATTATCTAAGGGTCACATTTAAAACACGCATGTGTGAATTCTTTTTAACTAATTTGATTTTTTGAATAAAACATTTGAATACACTGATTCCTCAAATTTCCTCAATATTCTGATTCTTCTATTTTCTACCATAAGATGTGATTGTTAATTTTCATTAATTCCTCGGTAAACCTCCCAATCATCTGTTTATGTTTAAGGCCCTAGATATTGTGTAAATATGATCATTGTGATGTGTGCTTCTATGTACAGTTACTATACTTTTTGATTCTAAAATAGATTTTTTTTATAGACACAAAACTAACTTTTCTGTGTAAGTGTCGAACTATAAGCATCAACTCTATCAAATAGCATACTTAGTTGGTACTGTCTTCTCTTGAATCAATTTGTTATCACTAATATGCAAGACGAAGAGTTAGTATTCACCATAAATACTGTGAATAGCTGACAATGTTTTGTGGAAGACTATTAGTTCAATATTGACTTGAATACTCCTATCTAGTTTCTGGCCTGTTCAGACATTGTTTAACTATTTTTTAATTGCTCGTATTTTCTCTTAATTGCCCTCGAGTATAATGAACAACCCGAAAAGTTATTATCTATAATAACCATCTTATGATGGTTAGTGGTATGTTTGTTCTGTTTGGTTAATCTTTTGTAATGAGTTTGGCTTTAAGGAACACCTTCAATATTTTAATATTACATTATGAAACATTACACGGAGGAGCGGTTGATGTAGTCGGTAACAGCTTGGACAATGGAATAGGCGATCTGAATCCAAACTCCGGTCAGGGCTATTTATATTCACTTCATACTAGTGCCCTTGAGAAAGGTATGAATCTATCTCCTTCTTCCAGCCATCGGTCCAATTGTAGGGCCGTCTCGGGAAGGCAACCTATCTAGGAGAAGGATAACTGATTCCTAACGAGAGAGTGGAGCCCTCTTAAGATGGTGTAATGCCCAATTTGTCATCCTCTTGGCAGCTCCTGCAGCTAAACTGATGCCAGATGTACGAAGCCGAGAGGGGTGATTCTGACGACTGGGTATCCTAGGATCTCTATATGCTTCACTCATGTATACCACCTGGAGAGAAAATTTCGTTGTCTGTAGGGACAGAATGAACTCCATTCATAAGACATTAATTTCTTGAGACAGTTATTTTCAGAAATCGAATAATAGTAAATTTGCCATCAGAATATTATCTTCCCCAAAGCATTTTTTGACTACGTTTCTTAATAACAAAAAATGGTCAGTGTTACTAACAGCGTCTTACATACTGATTTCAGCTTAATCTTTCTTTTTCTTGGTACCTAGACTAGTTAGCATAGGAATGGAAATATTTAGTTGTATTGTAATTGTTACAATCATGTGCATCCATATCATTGAAATATCCAATCATGATCTAAAAGTATATTAAATTTGATTTTTCTATTGATTAATATCTACCTGCAAGGATATCCCCTCTAAAAAGTGAGAATGTAATGCTCCGCCTTACACTATGAATGTAGTGAAAACATATTCAGGAAATCTTTCTACATTTCTGAGATTCACGATCTAATGGGCTCCTGATTGGTCAAAACCCCCTGTTTCTATCTTCATTAGTTTCTGAGTTATTAAGACTCAAAACAAATGGGTCATTTCTTTTCAAAATCCTATGAATCTACAAAATATATGTTATTGAATGGTAAAAACCATTCATCTTCAATATTTTCGATGATATAAGGCAGTTCTGTGACCAATATAATAATAAGAGTAACCTCACCCCCAGCTTGATTACAACCATTTTTCCATATAATGTAAGCTAATATATTTATCAAACATATCACATAAGCTACCAACTTTTTAGCTTGTACTTTTTGGAAAACGTTCGCTATGCTCTATTAACTTTTTTTTAAACCTTTTTGACAGCTTGTTTCCTCTGATTTTGTTCCATTTTATTTTAATGTTTTTATTCTTGGGCTCTCTTTTTCAAAAAGAACACATCATACTTATATAAAGGTGGTTTCAAAACTTTGACCCCCTCTCTGACTGCATCTTTCATATAAATCGAACTGTTACTATTTAATAAAGGGTTCAACCGGACTGATGCGGAAGGGACAGGTTGGGCTCGTCCTGACGTCTTCGCTACCTTGGTTGTGTCAGCTGCAATTTTTTTTCAGAGGTTGTTCCATCTCACGTTACACTTGACCTTGTGTCACATCTCGCTCACCACGGGAGTGTGAGTAAAAAGGTGCAGATGTGGTGCTATGGCCGATAAGGGCTCAGGATTCATCCTGAGACCACAAGTCCAGCACTTTTATATTCTCACTATGATGACTAAAGAGAATTTTTGAGTCCTCTTACCCACATGTTCAACAATAGTTATGAAGAAAAATGAGTTTTTTAGTTGTAGCCTTTTTACAAGTTTGTGTGTGTGGTATCCCCACACTAAACTGACCTTGTGCCTCACTCTGTTATTGTGGGGGATTGTACAAATAGGCCAATCGTGATAAAACCTGATTCTCATTGAAGGTTATGTTGTGCTTACTGATCATGATATTTGCAATACTTTTGCCAAAGTTGTGGGTGTTCAGTACCTTTTCATTAAAACTCAATAAAAAATTAAAAGGCCTTATTTCCTGCACATCTTTTTTACTGAGGCAATATTTATGAGAAAGCCAATGATTACTCTTACCTCTTGAATGACTAAGAATGACTCGTCATAGGACAATACCTGACCTGAATAACTGGTCTGAGCAGGTTGACTGAGCAGAGAACAAAATAATGTCAGCAAGTTGACTATATTCATGTCTGATGAAACTTAATACTAATAAATTGACTAGTTAATTTCTTAGTCTTCAAAATTAAGTTCTTCTTAGTCTTAGATTTATACTTGGACTAATTTCCTCGCTTTGTTTTGAAAATAGAACTTTTTTTTGTGTGTGTTGTTAACCTGTTTCGGCTGATCCATCCTAAATCTTTTTTAGATTCTCAAAGTGATAGACAATATTGCCACATTTGCCCAAGATTGAATTACTGTAGCCTAGTTGCTTCATTTCTTTTTTTTCACAATGTTCATTCTGTACACCCTAGACTTTACTAACCAACATACTCCACCGTGACTTTTTGGACAGTGATACAAGGTTACATACAGTGCTTGCAAAGATTAAAGGCATCAACATGTGACCAACTGGAATTGTCAGTTTCATTTCGAAACCGGTGTTAGAGAGCCAGTAGGACAGAAAAGGATGTAATTTTGAAAATTAAACCATATACTTACTCTGTGTATCTCTCTCTATCTCACATTCCAACCAAGTTTTTCCACAAACACCAAAACATCATTAGGTTACATCACAGTAGTGATGATGTGTCCATTTCACAATGAAATATTGTGAATTGAGCACCCTCTAAAGATAATTTAAAAAAGAGTCAGGCATATTGACAGACGGGTGAAAAGGAATGAATACTTACAGTGATTCATAAGGGACTTGCTCATTTGAAAATAACAATCTTCTCTTCCTGTATTGTTTTCAATATATTCTCACCGAACAGATTGAAAATTACAATTACATCCGTTATACATCATTTCTTGTCAACTTTGATGATTATAGAATATAGCAAAGCATACTTGTGGCGGGGTGTATATAGATGCCCACCCCCCCTTTATAACACATGAAGATAGTCCAACCATGTTGTAACTAAGATGTGATAACCGGGGTTGCAAATTTAGCTCTTTTGGAGCTAGATTGATATTCTGAGGTCCACAACCTACCCACATTATATCACATATCGCATCACAACAGGGGAGGCCTATATTATCAAGATGTTATTCACCTGGCCATGGTCAAAGGTTTTTTAGCTGATGTAATTTCGGTATTTATGTCTACTAATGGTTCCGCTGAGTTCGACATTGGTCAGCCTGCTTAGAAGGTTAGTTTTGTTTTGTACTAATGGTCAGGCTCTCTCTGCTTGTATGATCGGAACAACCATGGGCATCTGCCTGGGTGGCAAATGCCCACCCCCCACCCCGGATCAAGCCTTCTCATCAGGGGTGAGGGGGTTTGAAAGTTGTAACCTTATAGTCAATAAAGGATAATGGTGCTGTACAATTGTTTATGTTATCCCAACTTAATATACTTGTATAAAAAGATGCTTATATTATTTGCTAGTTACAGGGTTGCTGCTAAAATATATTCCAAATGTATCCTTTTTGCCCCCCCCTTCCTCCTGGAAATATATGCTCCCCTCCCCTAGAAAAAGTTTCAGTGGACGCCCATGGATACACTACATTCTTTTTTCTACCATTCCTTCCCATCTAGCCTCTGACCAACTAAGTTAAAATAAGTAAATATCCATTGGATGTAGGTCTATGAAACTGTTCTTGTTAATCCTAAATAGGCATCAGGAGTTGAATTTGCTTATATCTGATGTAAGAAATCCTACAGATATAAGCAAATTCAACTCCTTAATTGATAATGAAAAAAAAGAAATTTTTGGTATATCTGGAAGTCATTTTTTGCAGAAATTGCTTTGGACATTTTATTTCATCTTATTTCTATTTTCATTTTACAGTGTAGTATAAGGCAGTTTGTGGGAGTTCAGAGTGGTGCAAGAGTCGCAAAAGAGATTAAAACTATCATAATTTTTTCTATTTTAATTTTCTTTGTTTTTCTCTTCTTGGATAAATAAAGGATACCTTGGGAATTCATCATGGAAGACTACACAATTGAGCAATGAACTAAAATAATAGAATTTTTACTTTGAATACCACCAATCAATAATGTTAACCGATATTCCCATTATTTGAATCTATGGACACTGCTGTCTGAGTTGATGATTCATCGGATTTAACAGTCCAGACTTTTTTTCTTTGTGGTTATTTTAAAGGATGAAGTCTATGACAACAAATTAAGGGCTGCCTGTAAGCCAAAGATTAATTTTAAAGGAGAAATCAGTGGCCTAGGACCAGATATACTTTAAAATGTTATGTGGAATTTTATCGAAAGAGCAAGAATTTGTGAAGTTGAAAATGACGGGCATTTGAAATAAACAATTTTTTCCATGTGTAGGAATATGAATGTTTTTCTTTATATTTAAAGATATGAATATTTCAATGTCTTTGCAATCTCTGCGCCACCCGGTACATGGTTTTGCCTATCATTATCTGCATAAACACCTAAAGGTTCCTTGCACATATTCGTCCACACATAACTGCCATTTCATCCTGTCTTTTGCCAGTTTTTTCGCTGTAAGCAGAAATAGTTTTATGTCCTCTCTTATTAGCTCACTCCATCGCTTTGGTGGTCATCCTCTTGGCCCTCTCTTATTAAAATCGTCCTTGTATGAATGGTTGACATGACTGGCATTGTCTTTTTGAACCATCTGACTAAACCATTATAATCTTTTCTTCTTAATAATGACAGTGGTTTTTTTTGCTATTCCAAGGTCACTCCTTATATCTTCCATTTTCATGGGATTAATGCAAAGAACTCCCATCAGATTCCTGAGGCAATCATTCTTAAATACATTCATTTTTCTGTTGTTTTCTCCTTTCAAACTCCAAGTGTCTCCTGTATATATGACTATAGGGATTATTTGGGCATAGTAAAGGCAAACCTTGATTGCTCTTGATAGAGCTTTTTATGGTAATATTTTTATAAAGTTTGCCTATCTACATCCTTAAAATCAATACATCTAAGTTAATACACTTGATATTTGTGGGACAAATCTAACTGTACTCTTAAATTCATAAACTGCTTGATACCTCTCCTACTGACTGGAATTCCTCTGTAGATAGAATTGTTTGTTAGCATAGAGTCATCAACAAACGGCACATCTAATAAACATTTTTTTCTGCTCCCTTAGTGTATTTAAAGATTATAATATGGTTAAATTTTTAAAAAATTTATATGAGAATATCATTATTTTTTTTTAAAATCTTTATTTCTGATACTTCATTAACTGTTGACATGAATATGTAAAGGGTAAGTAAAAAGTCTTAACCTGTTTACCACCAAGTATATTTTTCAGTGTTGTAACTCCTGTACAAATTTTTTCTTGTAAAATATATTCATGATAATGAAGTTGTCAGTGCATGCTTAAAATGGTTTCATTTTCATGCAAACCAACTAATTTGTATAACAGAATATCTGATAAATATGATATATTCATGTTCGTATGTAAGTAGTAAAAAAGAATAACACACTATTGTAAAACAAGTTATCTCATCCATAGCACTGAACTCTACTGCCAACTTGGTAAGACAAGTTACCTCATCTGTGGCAGTAAACTGTTCAAATCACACAAAAAAATGCAATCAAACCAATAACAACTGAACCAATTTTTTTCAAAAGATTCATGTTTATAGATTTTGGTATATAATGTACCAAAACAAACTTATAATATTTTCTTACCTGTAAACTATTCCGGGGTTTAAATCTAATTTTTCCAAGATCAAAAGTTATTCAGGTAGACATTTAAATGCTGAAAATTTTTATACATAGTATGCATTAAGTTGAATTTTCTATTAGGTATCAAGAACCATAAGTTCAATGAAGCGTCTGTGGTAGTAGTAGCAAGAAGAAGATGAGGATAGTTCACCTGAAAATCTGGACCAAGTTTTGTAACAATCCAATGATATGGCTGAGAAAATTGACATTTGATATATCAGAAATAGACTGACTGACCAACCAACTGACCGAAAAGTGTCTTATAGAGATGCATGTTTGGTATTTTTCATACTTTAGAAAAAGAATATTTTCTCAACATAATTTTTTTTTTTTTTAGCATAATTATCACACAAACATTTCTTTTTTTTAGATTTCGAAAAAAATTGAAAAAAATGTGTTCTGCTTCTGTGCCTGACTTATAAAATCTTTAGCTGAAAATCGTCCAACTTTAATCATAGAATATTGCTCTACTTAACACTAAAATTTAAAAAATGCAAAGAAAAATCCTGGTGATTTCCATCTTAATGCTGATAATGAGAGGTTTGCGTTCTTGCTCATCCTTATAATAATCATCTGATTTAGATCTATCCATACTGTACTATACTGTAAGGTTGATTCGAGATCCTTTTTGTGATCTCTGTGGTGTAATCATGGCATTATTAGGTATTAATCTCTCAAAATGCATGAACTAGAGAATGGAAAAAAAAAACCCCAAAAAACAGGTGATTTGCAACTTAACAACAATAGTGTGGGGTCTGTGTTAGGGGTCACTCCTATTGGTCATGCTTGATATAGAGCAGTTTCCCTTATTTATTTGCAAATGCGTAAAAACTGGATTCATTCTGATTACATCAGATTGCAATAATTCTCTTTCAAAGGGTGATCTGACAAGTCACAAGGTTTTTTAGTTTACAACAAAGCTATTTTTCTGTTGCCTATTCATCATGATCATCATCCGTCTTTTAACGTACGCTGTTGGACATAGACCTTCCCCAGGACTTACCAGACTTCTTAATCATGTCTAAGTTGTCATGCCATCTTATTTTCTGGTTGCTACAAGTTTGCATATGATCTCTGCAAGTCCATGTGGTGAGTTGTCATGTCCAGCGATTGTCTTTCATTCCTCCAACACATTGCATTTTAAGATCCTTCAAATTATATTGAGAGACGGAATCTTCCTTGTGTTTCAAACAAACTGTACCATAAAGATAAGAAATATTGTATTGATGATTGATTTATCACAGCACGAATTAATCAGATACAACTGGTAAATGTTAGTGGATTCTGCCTTTGAATTTTTTATTACCCATGACCATTAGTGCTACATGTATAAAATTAAAAAAAATAGTTTGTATTGTTGTATTTTCTGGACATGTGTGGCTTTGAATAATGTCTGAACAAGTATGATCTATATTTATTATTTTGCACTCAAATCAAGCCTTGCAATGTGAACCTGATTCATATATACCAACTTTTCAAGTTACTGAATATGATGGTATATGGAATAGTATGATGCATTGTTACATCAGATTTTGTGTCTGGCTTTTAGATTCTCTAATTAATCACCACTACTCACAACAAACCGGTTTAAATGCTGTTGGTGGGTTTAGGTTATTCATGTCTTCTGACAGTTATATGTATATATCTATGAGTGTATTTATCCAGACTTCAGCCAGCCTGTATGGTTCATAATAGAGACTTGAAATTCTGCACACACACACACACACACACACACACACACACAGTGCCCTCAATGAGTAGGGAAAAGTTTTTTTTGTTTCTTGGAAATTCCCCTCCGAAATATGTTTTTGGCTGGAGGTTCAATATTCAATGTAAGTTTATGCTAAATTGGTTACTATATTGTGCCCCCTTGTTTTGCTTTCTTTGAAAATTCAGACCATTATTAGTGATCACAGCCTAGCAAAGGCGAGAGAACTAACTTATTCATTAATCACTCCCCTTTTTTCCAACTTGAATTGATCATCCCCGACACATCATATATGGGTGGCGGTGGCTCATGATTTCCCTTGTATTGCTAGTTTTAAATAGTACTTTTTTCTGATTGTTGACCAATCTAATTGAAATTACTATCTTAAAATATGTCCTTTCCTCTTCTTTGAAGGTCATGTACAAGAATATTTTTATATTTATCTATGGATATACTTAATAAGATTCTGCTCAGATAGTGTAATGAAGTAGTAATCACAGGTCCCCCGTGTTGATTCTAGTTGTGAGCAAAGAGCATGGAAAACTGTTCACAAGAACTAATTTCCCTGAGCACTCAGCAGCTAATTGAGTACACTCTAAGCTCTATAGTGGAGGTATCCCTTCGGTAGACTTGCATCCTGCCAAGTGTGTGGTCAGAAAAAAGGAGTGGGAATAAAGTCTTGAGTTGAAACCTGCAGGGATTGCTCAGCTGACACATGTAACAGACACCAGGACTTTTTTGCAGGACGGTCATACTCCAATTTGAGTTGTTTCTCAAGAGACGTACTCTTTGCCTTAAATTCAAGAAGTGTATTTTTGTCTTTGACACTGTTATACTTACTTTATTTTGATTAAACTCTTCATTTAAGATTGAATTATTTACATAAGATTTATGTTAGACATATCTTAACAAGTTTTGATATAATTCATGAAAATAGGGTTTGAATTTTGATTTCATTACACTGATCAGAAATATATTGTAAATCTCACTATTAAGCTAAGATGTTAAAGATAAAGTTTCTCCTTGTTTCATTTGATTTTTTGTATCCTGTTAACATCAATGAATTTTTTTATTATTACAAAAAGAACCAACTTCCCGGGAATCCTATTTTTATAAAGGTTTTTTTCACCAAAAATTACACATATTTAGCTAAAAATTCTTCGGCTTCACTCAACTTGTGCATTCATGTAGAAAGATTCCATTCATGTTAGTAAGCGCATGGCATAATTATGTTATGCTCGCTATCTGAGCTGAAACAGTATCAGAGTACACCAAGTAAATTTATTTGTAATTGCAAAAAATCCAGTTCAAATATCTTTTTTGTTTGAACAAAAAGTTTCATATCAAAATGGAAGGATTTTGTTTTAGTTTCCTCAATTCCTCATAACTATGAGCGTAGATTACATATGGTAGAAAGTGTAACAATATTTGTCGTTGCTCAACCATTTGTTCTCCAAACTAGACTTGAAAGTTTTCACATTCTCTGCAGTGATCATGGTTTTGCTTGGAGACAGTTCCAGTCCGCTGTCACTCTTGCAGTGAAAACCTGTTTCCTTGCACCATTTTCAAGTTGCGTTCAAAGATTGTATCTGTGGCCTCCAGTATGCGTATTTGTCGAAAGGATCAGCATGTGCTCGTTCGGGTAGATAGGGTTATCACATGGAGTGTTGACTTGTCAAGATGTGGTATGTTTCTATCACATCAGCACATCTACATCTGTAAGTGAGAGTGGATATATCTAGCTGTTACAGACTGCTAGTACAGTTGAAAAAATATCAAATGCAATACAAAATGCATTACAGAAGTATATTAAACATTACTGTATTATTCTTTGTACAGATAATCTTATCTCTTCTTTCCATCTTTGATGTTGATATGTTTCACCCAATTCATGTTGATGAATCTTCTCAAACTTATCGACAATACTTATCGTATTAGTTCACTAATTACATGCAGAAATTCATTTTGACTTGAATCACTCTCTTAAAATGTTTTTGCCTATCATTCTGTTTAAAAATATGTCTGTAAGCAGATCAATCATGTGAAACTTGCATAACTGATTTCATTATTGCTTCATATAAAAATATAATAATCTATAATAATACCTGTTGGAAATTTGTGAAATGTTACCATTTACAAGTTAATTATTTGCTCTGAATTCGTCTGAATTGACTGAGTCGTTTTATAACATACTGTAATTTTTTTTAAAAAGCAGATAATACACTTTGATCCAAGGTCAGTGGACAGAAATAGAAATTTTTACTGAACTTCAGTAATCCTAATTCCTTTTTGATTGAAAAATAATTTTTTTAATTGACATTGTTACTGTGTAAGTAGATTATCTCAATTTTTTTTCACTCGGGGAAACATTTGATAGATGATTCTATGAATGATATTTCTCTGCCTTGCGAACCAACCTGCTGTCTCCTCTCTAATCACAGATATCCTAATTAGCAACAATTATAGGAAACATATAAGTTTAATAAGTATTTATTAGTAGAGACCGTCCAGTTTTCAAGTTTGTGTAGCTTGCTATGTATGACTCGTGTAGGTTGCACTGATGGAGATAGAGGGCTGATAATTTCAACATTTACTTCTTATTCTTATTATGTCTAGAAAAAACAGTGTTTGTTTTGTTCTTTATGTTCCCTCCCTATGTAAGTTTTTTTGGGGGGGAGTGTGATCAATTTGAAATGCAAGTTCATGCTAAATTGGCCTCTTAGTTTGTGTTCTGCAGCACTCACATCCGTTTTTTTAATTAATCAGAGGACTTTAGTAATCACTGCCCAACAAAAGATGAGAGAAGTAACTAATTCATTGATCACCCCTTTCTTCCAATTTTCTAATTGATCACCCCAAACGTGGCATGCTGCCAAAAGATGTTGGTCTAGAGACAGTTTTTATTGAGTGACTAACTAGACCTATTTACCTATTTTTCTGAAATCTGAGTAAATAATCCTGAAATGGCTTGTCTTAGATTTTGTATTTTTGGATGTGTCCTCACATCTGTATAAGATGCTTTTCATTTGGTTGGTCTGTTGCAGTTATGTTAAACAAAATACAAAGAAGGGAAGAGGTCTGACATCATTAAAATAACATCTATTCTGATCATTTTTTTCCCAGCATCTAATGATGTCATAATGGAATTCATAGGTCCATATAAAAAAAAGCTAAAAATGGCCCCAAAACACTAAAAATGGTTTTTTACCATTTTTATTCAAAATAATACTTGTAGAATATTTCCATATTGCAATATTCTACAAGTATGAGAATCAATTGACTTAAAGGTAAACTACTTGCTCTTCTTTCTCCCCCCCCCCTCCTACCATAAATGGTGGATGCATGTTTGACGTTTATGGTTCTACTCAGTGTTCCTACTTGCAGCCTTTCTCAACTATCAAGATAAACACTTAATTACATTAGGGAGGTGTGAAAGTACGAAGGGAAACGTTTCCAGAAAGGAAACTGTTTATTATATCTGTGTACAATTTCATTCATTACCAAATCAGATGATGGACTATTTCAAGATTGATTAAAGAATTCTACAGTTCATTATAAAGAGTATCTTAAAGGTGGTGGGTTGGTCATCAGTCTTTTATTGTCTGTTGTTGGATATAGACCCTCCCCAGGATTCCCCGGACCTCTCTATTGAAGGCATAGCGGAGCCAATATTTTCTGAATCTGTTCAGTTCATCTCGCTATCTCATGTTCTGCTCTCCTCTGTTCTGCATTCAATCTTTTGGGATCGATATTTTGAGTTGTAATGTCCATCGGTTGTCTGCCATTCTTGCAACACAACCAGCCCATTGCCATGTCAGTTTTCTAATGGTTTCTATGATGTCTTGGACTCCTTTTTTCTCTTAATATATTGTGCCGTCTTATGATTTTTCCATGTGAGGTTGAGCATGATTCACTTATGTGCACATTGCATGGTTCTCAGTTTGAGGGTTGATCTCTTAATTAGGTTCCATGTTTCAGCTCCATAGGTGACTATCAGGAGAATGCATCGGTTGTATACCCTTCTTTTTAGGACTAATGGGATTTTCTTGTTTTCGAAGGTTGAGCTTGCTCTACCGAAGGCTTGCCATCCTAGCATGTACAAATGTATTTCTTGTATCTGAACAGATTAAGTTTTGCTTTTGGATATCTGTGTGATCCTGTTTACATGGCAAAAATTGACAAAACTTGAATGTATGGATTGACAACTGTCAACATCTGAGGAAATTTTAAAATACCAACAGCAGCTATGCAAAAGAATTTTGTACTTGAAGATTTTCTCGGTGTATTCATGATATGTTTTTTTAATACAAAATATTATAGTTGACAATGTTTTGTAAATATTATTATCAAAAACAGAAACTTTCTCATAACCAGTGTTCTTTGGCAGCATGCCATGTTGGGGGTTGAAAAAGAAGTTATTTCTCTCGCCTTCTTATGGGAGGTGATCATCAAGAAGTCAGAAATTTTTAAAAAAAATGAACATGATCATTCGTGGCCACAAACTATAGAACCAATTTAGCATAAATTTTTAGATTGCTCCCGTCCCCATCTCAACTAAAACGTTTTTGTGTGTGTGTATTTTCTAAAAAATGAAATAGATGTTTTTATGTAGACATGAGGAGTAAATGTTTAATCTCAATGCTTTAGCTCAATTGGTGTGCCCTGTACATATTATGTATCTATACAAAGGCAGGCAGCCAGACACACTTGAAAACTGAAGATACCTATGTTGATGGTGTCCAATAAAATATGTATGATGAGAATATCTAATGAAACTAATGAAATGGAAAAACACTGCTTTTTTGAAAAATGATATTTTATCTTGGGTTTATACAATATTTTATAATTTTAGTAACAGTCATATTAATTTGATTGGACCCCGTTGAAGTTGATTCGCTGGGTAACAAATTTTGCTTCTACTAATTGGATGACGATGTTATAAGAGCGGTTTGGCCAAGTGCTCTCTCACCCTTATTTTTTTCTGTCAATATATGGTGATGGGGTATAGCGCAGGGAAAAGTGAATTCATGCCTTTTCTATCATAATAACCTTAACCAGAATTCAAACTAGATTTGCTTATCCCTTTTTCTCTTCCAATAACCATTATGCTATCCCACGTGCAGGCATATGAGCTAGGAGGCAGGGGGGCACATACAAGTGCCCTCCTCCTTACCCCACAATATTTTTGGGGTGAAACGTGTTCAATTTCAGGCAGATCAGTGTAATCTGAGCAGAACTATATAAAGTTTTGTGTAAATCGGGCATTTAGCCCTCTTGAAAGAGTTCCCATGTACCCATGATTCTATGCCTCTGCAGGGTCATATCAAATGTCGCATAATTGTTAATCAGTAATTTTCATATCATATTCTATTCTGTTCATAATATATAATTGATTTAAACCTTGCTGGACACTAAAGTATATGGATTAGTGCTAATTATTTGAAATCCTGAATACTAGATCCTTATGTTCTCCTAATTATCTCTTTCTCTTGTATATTTCATGTTTTTTTTTTTGTTAATGTTTATTAGCTTTCATTACATTGTTACAGTACTGTCAAAATTATTTGACTCTTCTCCAAAGTTGACTTATTCCATTTTTAAACCCCAATTAAACTACTAAGATGTAAACAGTGGTAGATGTTCTTTTGCATTTGGAATCCTGCATTCATTCTAATATTCTGTACAAGGAGAATTTGAACCGTTGTTGGTCTTAAGAGATATTTGCTTAACCTCAAGCAAAACAGGATGGTGGCCTATCTCAGGTGAACTAGCATGCACTTTAAAGACTCTGTTTCCCAGGGTGTGTCCATTTAACCTCATTTATAGTAACAGGTGTTCCAATCTTTCAGGACTTTAAAATTAGAGAAAGTATACCACTACATTTAGGTAAGACAACAAATCTCAAAAGAAGAAATAAAGCAAAGAATCACTCTAAGATGGCAAGCGTTTGGCAGAACAAGCTCAACCTCCATGAACAAGAAAATCCCATTTGTCCTAAAAATAAGGGTGTACAACTAATGCATCTTCCTGATTGTCACCCATGGAGCTGAAACATGGAACCTAACCAAAAGACTGACCCTCCAACTGAGAACCGTATAATGCATACATGAAAGAATCATGCTCAACCTCACATGGAGAGATCACAAAACAGCACAATATATCAGGGGGAAAAACAGGAATCTGAGAAATCATAGAATCCATCAGAAAACTCAAATGGCAATTGGCTGGTCATGTTGCAAAAATGGCAGACAACTGATGGACATCACAATTCTCAACATGGATTCCAAGAGATCAAGTGGTAACCAAGGCCGGCAGAATACAAGATGGATAGATTAACTGGACCAGTTCAGAAAGTATTGGCTCTGTGATGTCCATGATAGAGAGCTCTGGCGAATCTTGAGGAAGGTCAATGTCCAACAACAAACGATAAAAAGACTGATGGTAGTAACAGGTCTCAAAGCAAGCAGGTTACTCTTATGTGATTACTGTGCATGCTTGTTCAAAATTATCATCCTGGGATTTCGCAAAGATTTGAGCCTAAGGAAAAGTGTCCAAAAGGAATATTATCTGAAGGATTAAATTGAAAAAAAAAACTGGGAGTATCAAGAAATGTATTTGATGTGAAGAAAACTGAAAAATGGTGAAAATTGTGTGGATGAAAGTGTGTTTCAACTCAAAGACAAGCAGAACGTTGGCTGCACTTTGCAAAATATAATGATTTGCATCATCTAAGAACCCTCCCACCCTCGCTAAAAACCTTTAGCGGGTACCCCCCTCCCCTGCCAAAAAGTTTATCTAAACATGATAAGGGAGTAAAATGTTTAAATTTTCAGCCCTCTTGCTCCATTGGTGCAGCCTGTACATGCGATACCTATTTAGCCGGCCAGCCAGCCAAACCAGCTTAAAATAGAAAAAAACTTTTGTTGACAATTTTACTGACAGTTCCTGTTGATGGTTTCTAATACACAAATGAATGTTAGATGACTTTGAACATGAGATTATTCTCATGGCTAATTTTGTTGTTTTGCAAAACTTTTCTCAAGAAATAAAGTAAATCCTGTAAAAACTGAGAAGATATTTAATTTAGACTTACCATCACAGTCTAGTTTTTGAACGACCATTGTGTCAAAATTTAGAACCTTTAAAAAAAAATTCCATCAAAGAGGAAATATGGTCAGAATAAATTCTATTTAAGACATTACTGGCATTTTGCATTAGCAAACATCTAAAATGGAGTAAAGTTTTCATATCTGTTGACAATACGGTATGCCCTGGAGTGCTGGAACACATGAAAAAAGATAGAACCTTTTGCCACCTTTGATGGCTACGGTTGTATGTATTATATTGAAATTATATAATTAAATTATATTCACACACTAAATATGTGCTATGCGGTAGGCCTTGATTTCCTCACTAGAGGGTTGGACAAAATCCAGAACATCAAGTCTCCTTTCTGCTTTTGCTGAACATTATCTTTTTTTTTACTTCCCACGAATGATATTTTTCTATTACCATCTGAGTCCTATGTTTAACATTGTTCTTTTTTCATTCAAAAGAAGAAAAATTAAATGCTAATTAAACTAGTTTCTGTCTTTGATAGAAAGAGCCTTTGTTTGCCACAGAAAACGTTAATTATTTAGTGACCATTCAAGTTCTGACAGTGCTGGGCTTGATTGTAACTCAGTGGTTCTGAACCAGGACGTAATTTCAAAGTCCTGGGGGCAGGGAATTCTGTTCAATTTCAAAGTGAGTGCATATTAGCTTTGAGGGTTTGTTTGAATTGTCTAATTAATCAAAAAACATGTGGAAGATGTACAAACCCAAAAATCACACTGAGACTGAACAATAGTGTGTAGTGAAATAACTTTTTCAAAACCTGTGAAAGTGTATTTTTTGTTGAGTGTGTTATATTTATCTATATCTCCAATGGTTTGGCACCCATTTTATGTGGCCTATACCACTGTGCCATACTAGAAGAACAAAAACCAAACTCTCAAAGAAAAATGATTAGTATTGCATTGCAATCTCACATTGGATCTTGACATTATTTTCTCCATTCTGTGTTGTTAGTATGAATCTTTGGTAGGGGTGAAGGCTGATAATTTTAATTGGGGGTGGTTGAAAAAAGTTGAGAACCCATGCTCTAACTTACAGTAAAGGTCGGGGACTTTTTTTAGTAATTTCACAGTTGATGAATTATTTTATTGATAGATTTGGTCTGGATTTCAGAAATATGTAGTCCAGTAAAAAGCAGTGGTTGATATGTCTCTCATCAATCAGCTTGGCTGCTAGAAAGACATCAAATTGGTTGGCAAACCACCTTAAAAAGGCTCCACTATCTTCTTTCTCCTAGACTGGTTGCCTTCCCAAGACTAAAGATCCCAATCTATCCTACTATCTTAACCCTAACTTCAGGAAGAAATGCATTCATGTTTTTCCCAAGGGCATCTGTGCCAAGTGAACATAGACAGCCCCGATGAGTTTGAACATGGGTTGCCAATTCCATTGACCGTGCCGTTACCAACTCTTACTAAAAACAATAGATTTTTGAAAAGCCCCAATGAGTATTTGTTATACCAGGACTCCTGGATAAATTTCCGTTTTTTTTTCAAATTTTTTCAAATTTTTTTCAAATTTTTTTTCAAATTTTTTTTCCTTAAATTTGATCACAAGTGTTTAGCAAGGTCATTTAGTTAAGGTCGTGATCTTCGGAAACTCCTTAAGGAGTAGGATAACTACATTTTGATGTCTCAATTTTTCCCAAATCCCAAGTCTAACCTTTGAAAAAAATATCTTAACAAACATTCGTTGAATGCTTGGCATGTGGAAAATTTCAGTTCCATAGTACTCACAAAATTATCTAATTTTAACTGCTCTGTTTTTTTCTCTCTTTTCAGCTCCTGAAGAAACCAGTTCTATACAAAAACAATACACAAAGATTCTAGATGGATATGGATCTTTAGGTGTACTACAATTCAAATCAGGTACTGTTTGTTTGTTTGTTTGTCCACACAATATTCCCGATAGTTCTTAATTACTTTCAATGCCATTTTGTGGAAGGGTGGGCCAAGGAATAATAACGTAGGTAAAAACTATAGATGACATAACCAAGCAGACATTTTAGTAATACTTCTACAGAGTTCGAGGGGAATAACAAGTGTTTAAATGAATCAATGTTAATGATGAATAATCATTATGAGTTTTTGTCTTGGCATTATCTGTGGTCAGTAATCTGATAGTTCAGTTTTTTGTGACATTGACAGAGGTCGGCACTTTTGTAGTTGGTATTGTCATTAACCTTTACAGACTAATTTTGTTCCACTTTTACATATCAGTATAGAGAAAAAAATTTTTTTTTTCTTTTAAAGGCAATAGATAAAATAAGTTCACTTTAATTAGTAAAAATTCTTCATGATTTCCTAATTAATTTATTCTTTCCCTTTTAATGAAGCAGACAGCGGAAGCATATATGTATCAATCTTGAGCTGCCTCAATTGAAAGTGTGATTGAACAATCGTGGCCACCAAAGGTGGCGAAAGGTTTTATCCCTTTTTGCACATAGTTGTATTTCAGGATTTTATCAAAAACTTCTTGACAGTTTTAGAATTTTTTTACTTTTCAAATAGAAAAATATGGTAGAAATTTTATTAAACATAAGCCAATACTTGTTTGAAACAACTCCGTAAAAGTCTTTCCTGGAATGGATTGGATGAATATGAGCAAAAACCGTCTCAAAGTCATCATCATCATCATCATCATCATCATCAGTCTTTTAGCGTCCGTCGTTGGACATAGACCTTCCCCAGGATTTGCCACACTTCCCTATCATGGGCATCACGGAGCCAGTACTCCCTGAACTTGTCTAGCTCGTCTCGGGGAATCCATGTTGTGAGTCGTGATGTCCATCGATTGTCTGCCATTCTTGCAACATGGCCAGCCCACCGCCATTTGAGATTTTTTATGGATTCTATGATGTCTCTAACTCTTGTCTTTTCCCGGATGTACTGTGCTGTTTTGTGGTCTCTCCATGTGAGGCCCAGCTTTATTCTTTCATGTGCACGTTGCATGGTTCTCAGCTTACGGGTCTGTCTCTTGGTTAAGTTCCATGTTTCAGCTCCATAAGTGACTATTGGGAGGATGCATTGGTTATCAAAAAATATTTCTTTGAATCATATTTATTAATTATTGTCTTCTCAGTTGATTTTATTTCATTGTCTGTTCTATGAATGTTATATTGGTATTTGCTGCCTACTCAATAAGTGTTGAAATGTTGATTTCATCTATCTGGAAAAATATGTACATAACACATAATAATGTTTATAAGAATCTATAAAGGTAGGTACTGGTTGTGAGGTAATAAACCAAATTTCTACCCTCCCTACCGAAGATGTACAAAAAAAATGATGAAAAATTATAATTGTCATGTTTATTGGTGAAATAAATTCATCTTCGTGTATTTGTGTTCCAGTGCTCCTGGTCATACTGTTTTGTCTACCAGCATCAGTTCTTCACTTGTACCCTTCTAAAAAGAAGCTTCTTGATGGGTATCATTCATTAATACCATCGGGATTATCTAGAATCTAGATGTTTCTTTCTACTTTATTTTAGATATTTTCCTGTGGAAAACGCTAGTGATGTCATAAATAGAATTTATTCTGACTATTTTTATTATTCGATGAAATTTTTTACATGACTTCAAATTTTTATGCCACGGTTGTTTAGCTACTGACTGTGATGGCGAGTTGACTTTATTTTTACTTTGATAAGAAGAACAATCCTCACCAAGATTATGGGTATAAACTGATTTGTGAGTTCTAATCGTGGTAGGAGAACTACCATGATTTGAACTCACATACAACTGATTGAACTAAACTGACAAGTCTTAGATACTAACAAAAAATTTCCATGTACATACGTACTAGCTTATTTTCCTCTAATAAAAAAAAAAATAAAAAAAATTTATACCAGAAAATATATATTTTTATAATTTTAAATAATATATGTCCAGTACAAAATTTGCTGTAATTATTTTCAGTTGGAATTCAAGTTGGATTGGAGTTTGACCCTACAGCGGCCAGTCTTGTACTCATTTAGTTTGATAACCAAATCCATAATGATAGGAAAAAAAAATGAATTATTCTGTTTCAGGAAAAAAAACTTTTTCCTGTAAATAAACTAAACGTTCACGTGAAATTTCATTTAAAAATGACTCATTCTGTTACAGTGAAAATACATACTTGTGTACGTTTTAAAATTTAGATTTTATTTAAAAAACCTTTTTTGATCTAAATAACACAACTGTTGATTTTGATATAAAAAATCCACTTTTCAAAAGTTAAGCTATGGGAAATGCAAACATTAAATAAAACTACAAAATGCCTCCAAATAATGTCATGTTATTATCTTACTAAAAATCTATTTCCTCTTTTACTGTGCTTTTCAAAGGGCAATGTATGACCAAACAATGTTTCTATATTTCTTTTTAGAGGAGTCCTCATATCTCTATAAAAGGCTCTGTCTGTCTGTCTGTTGGTTTGTCCCCGTATTGTTTCTCAGCTGCTTTGAGTAAGATATACTTGAAACTTGTGTAGAAATGTATTTCTTGATAAGATGCTTCTTATATAGAAAATTCTTCCACTCGGGTGTCACGTGATTTGGCAATGTTTAAACTTTGTTTTCTCAGCTGTTTTGAGTCAGATTTACTTGAAACTTGGTTGAAAGGTGTCCTGTGATGCAATGTTTCTTACTTATAAAAATTTTCCACTCAGGATCATATGATCTGGCAATAATGGCATTTAAACTTTATCGTGGATGTTTGTATTAAGCTTCCGCTTCTTATCATTATATCAAGTTTTAGCCATCATTCAAACAAGAACCTAAATTCTATACGTGCACCATTCATGGCTCAACTGAAGGTCTGGACCAAGTTTCATATCAATCCAACCTGATACAGCTGAGAATTCATATCTAACATATGAAGGACTGATCAAAAAGTGTCTTATAGAGATGGGTGGATGCATCTAAAAACAGTGCCTTTTGTGAGAATAGAACATCTCGTGGATCTCAATCCTTATATAAAACATTCTTATGAATTACTGAAAAGAAGTCAGGCATATGTTTATTTTTTATAATTATTTTTATGATTCATATTTTTATATCAATAATTTAAGAATGAATTCTTAGATTTTGTTATGAATATTATTGGTATGCATTGATATTGTTATGGACATGATCAGTATGCCTTGAGATTGTTATGAATATTACCAGTATGCTGTAGCATTGTTATGAACATGACAAAAAAAATATTTTCTCCATAATCTATGCATCAACAAATTTTGTTGTATTACTGCAGATCTGAAGATAATGTGGGAAATTTATTTTCTTTAAAGTACAATGTATAAACAATTTTAAGCAAGATTGGTAAAACAGTCAATAGTTTTAAGGAGGACCATTAGTGTTCTAAGAGGTTTTTTTTTTTTCTTTTTTTTGGATGATTGACCTCCTTTTTGGTGTTTGTGTCGTTTACTCCCGAATCCTGGATTATAAGCTATCCTACCATTGTAAAGAGAAATTTTGTTTACCACCATCGCAATCAGATAGTATACCTGAGGAAAGCAGGGAAGGGATTGGCTGAAACATCGTGTTTACAACACAAACAACAAGGATTTTGATTGTCCAGAAAACTCTTTGGAGATTGATAATATTATGGCAAATTTCTTGCAATCGGTTTGGTTAACTTGAAATAAGGCTTCAGTTTCAAAATCCAAAAAGGTTTTGCACACAAAACTGTTTCTATAAGCTACAACTTACTGCTAGCCTCCACACAATTTTGTTTTTACACAGTGAATATGCCAGTTGGCCTAGACAATGTAAATAGAATAAACAATTAAAGAAATGGGCTGCTGCAAGAATCAAACCTCCGTTCAACAGGAGGCTTTTTTAACACTGCTTTTACTATCTGAGCTAAGTAACCAGGTAGGTTGGAGGCCCGACTAACTGCTTTATACCCAAATCTGGTCTTGGTCATTCACTGACCATGTCATGTCATCTAATCTTGTTTATTCTTAACATATATTGGCCAATGTTGAAGTATTCTATTTTCCTGATACAAGAATTGAAACTCAAATATTGTTATTGGAAAACTGAATCGTCACTGTATTTTCTGGTTTAAAATAGCACGAGGCCCTTTTCTTTTATTTATGTTTAATCAACGGACAAATTCGAGTATATAAGTGTGTGTTGTTCTTTGTATAAGAGTCATTTGAGATGACATTTACAAATTGTATCGTTTTGCGTTATAAGGCTGAAACCATTACCTTTGCTTTTCTTGCTTGCAGCTATTGAAATTTTGACCTTTTGAAAACAAAGGCAGAGTACAGTGATACATTATTCACACAAAAAGGAGAGGAGCATAGTGTAGCCATATTGCCTTTTTCTTTTCTCTTCCTCTGATTGGTCTATTTTTTCTCTGTGTATAGCTATGTGTGCATGTCAATAACATGTTTGTGTATGTCTTTATTGTGTGCGTATATGTTGCTATCTGCATGTGTGTGTATGTCAATAATGTGTTTGTGTATGTCTTTATTGTGTGCGTATATGTTGCTATCTGCATGTGTGTGTGTATGTCACTATTTGTGTGTGTATGTATGTCATTATCATCTAACTCACCACTTTCATCTCATTATTTCTTATTCTCCTCCACAATGTTGAAAGAGGTGTATGTATTCAATCATGTTTGTCTGTTTCACTGTCTGTCCACACTATATCTCCAAAAGTTCTTAATGATTTTCAAAGAAATTTCATAGAAGAGGCAGCCATGGGCTAAGGTAAAATTGATTGAATTTGGGGCAGTTAGAAGAATTCTTTTTCTGATTGTGAGATTTTTTATTTTTTTTATTTAAAAAAAAAAAATGTTTAATTTTTTTTATTCATCACTTACTGTGCTGACAAACGGGCAAACCAGTCTCCAAATGTTCTCAATGACTTCTAATGACATTTCGTGGTAGGGTGTGCCCAGGAAAAATTTATTTATTGATTTAATTCCAGGGAGGATCAAGATGTTTTTGTCTGATTGAGAAATATTTTTTCATTTAAGATAATATTCCAAAATATGGAAAAGTGGAACTTACACATTTATCTCCCCTGTATTATTGGTATATATGATTTTCATTCAGTCTTTTGTTAGTGTATAGTGTTGGCAGAGGTATATACTTTCTCGGTGCATGTTGGTTTATGTAATGTATTTACTAGATTTAGGTAAATCATTTTTTTTTTTGTTATTTGTTTGTCATGTAAATCTTTATATCTTGTGGAATATATTCTAATCGCTTCAAGGAGGAACATATAAAATTTCAAAAAGTTCAGAAAGCAAAAATAGATGTTTGGTATTTTGGTTTTTACCCATTTGTGAATGACCTCTGTTCTGTCTCTACAGACAATGGAATATCCCCTCCAGGGTACATACAAGGGCAAAGCGTATGGAGATACTGGAATGCCGAGTTGTCAGAATCCCCCTCTCGGCCTTGCTGATATTGTCCACGGGCAAGCAGAGCACGATATATATGACATGAGTTTGGCTGCAGGAGCTGCCAGATGGATATCTGACTGGATGTCAAACCATCTTGAGAGAACTCAGCTCTCTGATTTGGAATCAGAATTTTTTTTCTCCCAGACTGGTTGCGTTGTCAAGACTAGAGAGTCAAATCTGCCCTACTACTTTACTTATAGCTGAAGCGGAAAGAGTTAGATTCATACCTTTTCCTAGGGCATTAGTGCAAAGTGAGCATAGCCTCACCTAGTGTTTGAACTGTAGTCGCCAGTTCTATTGTCTGAGCCTTGACAGACTATGCCAATTGTACCTCCAGTCATTTGTATTGTTCTGGTAAATAAAACTCGGACCAGTAATCAATAATCAAGGAAGATTTTATCTAATGCACAGATATAAATAAATATTTACCTTTTAAAATTAACTCTACTTCATGATGAGGGAAGGAAATTTAGAGCCTTATACTGAAATTAATGTTTCTACTAACAATGCCTGATACTTCCAGAAGTACATACTTGAAAAGCTAATTTGAAGCCCTTCATTCATTCTATATCTCTGAACTCGAGGGAAATTACATATGAACTGACTGCACTACATTGCTAAAAAATATCACCACATTGCTTCAAAACAAATGTTTATTTTAGAAAAAAAAAAATTAATATTTTTGACAAATCCAAATGAGCATTTCATTGAGATCTTACATTGTACTCAAATAGGATGATTTATACCAACTGTATTCTGCAGAACCTTTCCCAGGGTTCCACAGAATGAAGTGACATTTTTGCAATATGCTTGATAATTCTTCATGAATTATTTATAATATTCTTAACACATAACTCTTTTCCAGATAGGTGGTAGGTTGATGGGATTATAAATCACCATATTTTACCCAATATTCTCTCTAGAAGAATCTGATATAAATGCAGAAATGTATGAATTAACAAAATAAAGATAATCTTACAATCGGAAACAAAAAATGTTAAAAAAGCTGGGAGGATTGAACTCACTACACTTGTAATACTAGCTTGCTAACCATTGTGCTTCAATGGATGCTAATATTGTATGCATTGGAGTTGACCAACAGGGAGCAAATATATATATATATATATATATATATATATATATATATATATATATATATATATATATATATATATATATATATATATATATATATGAAAACAATGAGGAGGGACCACTTGACCTTACACATCACCAAGAGCCACTTCATATCTAGGACCCTAGGTCAGACTTTTCAACAAATTCACTCGGAGTTTCACTGGATTTGTTTTCCTGCATTTCTTTTCCAAGTTATTCAATTATTGTTCTGGAGTGTATCTGGAAAGATAGGGGTCACGCAAATTTACTCAAGATCCGTTGAATCATCTCGGTAAATGCACGTTCTGACCTCTGTGAATAAAGATTTAAATTTTCCGGTTTTGATTGATATCGAATAACCCTATAAGTTGCTGTAACTACCTCCACATTTTAGTAGATCTACTTCATATAATGTTAATTGCAACATAATATATATATATATATATATATATATATATATATATGTATATAAACTTTAAACACTAAACATGAAAAAAAAATTGTCGAAAGATTTTTTATGTCACTTCAGTTACTTATTTCCCAATATCTGTCGATGCAATTTATGTAATTTTCTTCTGTTTTTTTCCCCGTTTCCCCTGTACTTTATTATGGTACTATATATGAATTATCTCTTGTTGGGATCATCAGTTGTTTACAATGTGACTGTTTCCAGGATTATAAAAACAAAACAATTATATTTACATGGCATCCCAACAGTGTTGATCAAACCATATGCTGTTCTTGTAGTTAGTCATTTTGTATGAGGTTTTACACACACATACATGTGTGTGTGTGTATATATATATATATATATATATATATAGCTCTGCATTTTCTTGTTTATATTCAACCAGACTGTATCCAGGTTTTCTATGCATTTGCAACAAATATGTATGGGAGATTACTCTATAGCTAGCATTTAATATTGATACCCCTTGACAAATATTACAGACAGAAAATATAGACCATCACGTGGCATATCAAATAAGTAGATAGTCTTATTCTATTTATCTGTAATCCTTGCATTGATTTTTGACCACTGACAATACAGTTTAATTATTTGTTTGGTCGTATGTTCTGTCGGAGTCCCGTGATAACATCAAAGTTATCATAGAGTGGTCCATCTGAAATAGATTAACATAGCTAAGAACACAAAAACAAAAGGTTGCAATAAAATGAGATTGTCTGTTATAATATAACAATGAATAATACGTCACAGAAAGGCTTGAGACTTTGTCTCATCACATCTTGAGTTATGAAAAATAAATTACCTAATAAAATAGCTCTAGGCTCCTTAGTGTTGATCCGTACAAAAATGATTGTCAATTTTGATGATTATATGCTTGTGTGTGTGTGTGTATGTATGTATGTGTGTATACATATGTATTTATTTATATATATATATATATATATATATATATATATATATATATATATATATAATGTATGTATTCATATGTTTCTATATTTGCTTGTCAATCTGAACAATGTCCTCAAAAGTTCTTAATGTATTTCAATGAAATTTTAGAAGGGTAATATATTCACTGCTGTATGAAAACATCTATAACTCATGTATCATAAAATGATAATAATTACTATTGAAAATATAAAATTGGGTTGTGCATTAATGTTAAAGCTGAAGAAATTGATGATTTCATTATCATATGAAAATAAATCTATCAAAATCTGAAGAGTTTTTTAGTTTCTTTGTATATAATTGATGGTCATGATTGAAAGAAATGTCCATCGTACATCCTCAGTTGTCCACTTCAATTTTCAAAATGGCTACCCTTAAGTTCCATCGGAAAACTGGCAACAATTTACTTCCTTATCTGGATGGTCTTTAGACCTGATTTAGCCCAATTGCCAATATCCTATCCCCCTTAAATGATAACTTCCACTTTCAGATAGTCTATAATATGAATATTTTCTTGGCTCTTATAGTCTTTGTCCTTGATCGACCTAGTTAGATACAGAAATAGTGTAATGAGTAGGTGAACTAATTAATCAAATTAATCGGCATAATTCAAAGGTATAACTTATTGTTCTTAAGTAAATATTAGGTAAGATATGATCATTTATATTTCCATTAACTTACTCTTTTGTTTGCCTGATCTTTCCCATATATTTGATAAAAAGTTGCAATTTTCACACACAATGCACAGGCAGTTGTAGAGACTTACATGTTTGGACTCCTCATATTTTAATCTATTCAGGCTACCTATCAAACCTTGTGCACCGTAAAACATGAATAAAGTGATCTCAGCTCTTGGGCTACTAAGAGATGGATAAAGTGAGAAGGGATAAATGTCTTACCTTCTGAAGTGTATGGAAAAAAAAGTTATTGCCGAAACTGTCTAAAATTGCTTAAAGTTTTTCATTTCCACCCAACTTTTTTGCTAAAAATGTTTTATAGACTCATTTTGAGTTCACTTATCAGATAAAATAACTCAGACTCCAGAACAAGTTATTGATAAGAATAAAATATTTACTTTTCAAAAACAGATTTTTGGCTATTGTACATTCTTATTGGATAAATTGGGGAAAAAATTCAGCCGGATCTTGCCAAAAAATGGTTAATTAGGAAACACAGGGTTGTCTACAGTGGAACCGGTGACTTTTTGATTGGATTCAGCCAAGAATATTTTGGTGTATTATATTGCTTCAGTTGAAGACTAACAGACGATGTTGACAGCTTATTTTAAAACATGGGAGGAAATGAATTTCACGAGACAGAAGTTTGCAGCTATATATATTTGAATAATAAAGTTTGTTTTAGGGAATTTTTCTGCCTTTAAAGTATAAAGAACCTAAATAATTCTGAAAAATTATTGAATAGTGAAAATTTTTTTGCAGTTAGTTGAAAAATATTATTCAGTTGGGGATTAGGAGAAGATATTTATTTCGGCATGTTTTACACTAAAGAGCACATAGCTGCCCCCCTACCCCCACCCCCACCGGACACTCCTGCTTACTCCTTCTCGTAACTGATTTTCCAAATCCGACTTGAGTTTAAGGTATTTGTTTGTGTGGACATGGGTATTTATTCTGTGGAATGTTGGCAGGGTAACTAAATAGAGATTAAACCGTTTACATCATGAAACGAAGCAAAATCAATAATTTTCACTTGTTCACTTGATATATTGCTAAAGGATGATTCATGTTCAGTATTTCCACTTGGGAAATCTCTGACATTGCTTTCATCCTCGGGTAACAAATTCTCTTTCTCACATTCTTTATACCCAAAGAAACACAGCAACTTCTAAAGCTTTGTGCTGTGACTGGAATATATCAGAGATCTATTGATGAGAAAGCTCACCTGTCTCTCACATTTGATTCTATTTTAGTTATATTTTTACTTCTTTACTCTGATTCTTTTGCCTTCTACTACAATTGAATGTGTTTGTATGAAGAGACAATGAAATTTAGCCGTGTGATTTCGCAGTTAATTTTCAATGTTCAATATCATTGTACCGACCAAATTTTGAGAGATGGACTTTATTTACGATATCACAAATGGGTCATTCTAAACCAATTCACCTAATGGCCTGATGGGCTCCATTTTAGATTTTGATGAAATTTCAGTAGGTGACTCATTTTCTAAAGAGAATTCAGCCCTTTAAATTTCAGTGTGAAGTGATGCAAAATTAGAATTCGCTCGAATTTACATGTTGTGAGCTACAAGCACGATTTTACCCAACTTGACACTTCATAACTATGCTATTTTAGAAGAAGTCTACCTGAAACTAAGTAATCTGATAGCTTTTCGCCCGAATAAGCCAGATTTAACAAATATTTGGTGATTTGATATAGAATGACCTACGTGGAAACAAATTGGTGCTGTGATAAATATAAGTCTTCCTCCCCTTTGCTCCTTGTGTTCACTTTTAAACATCACATCATTTGATTCTAATACTCTACATCAAGGTTTCTCAACCTTTTTTCTCTATGGACCCTTTTAGTTATTATTCAAATCTATCACCCCCTCCCTCTCAGCTCAATCCCTCCCCCCGTTGAGGATTACTGTACTACATCATCAAATGCCTTTAGTCAAATAAATGTGGCTTGACTGTACATCTTCCAAAAGGAACGTTGCTTTCTATTACATAATGCCTTATCATGGCTGAGCCAAATAAAATTCATAATGAATGGTTTATGGTGGATATTTAGAGCTTCAGAATGACCTACACATGCTTGCATAATGAAAAAAAACATGATAATGGAAGCAGAAATTATCAATTGAAACTACTTTTTAAAAAATATAATTTGAAATTCATCAGGTTGGAGTTGCTTCCCCCTTTTCCTGATTTTACTGACATGAAACAGAAGAAGCTGTTTATAGTTTTGAGAAGGATCATTAAAATTCAGTTTAATACCTTGTTTGTGCTGTCAACCATTCCATTCTACAGCCTTCTTCAGGTGTACTATCCGAACTTGATGGTGGTGAACAGGAAAGGAATGGAAAACACCCGAATTTTCTATGTTGTAAGCATTGCTACCATTTGGGGGAGGGGGGAGTTTTATTTATCACCATGACAATTGGATAGTCCCCCTGATGAAGGCTGTAGAATGGATCAACTGAAACGTTAACAACAATGAGTTCCATTGTCCAAAAAAGATCACCTATTTTTTTTTTTTTTAATTTTTCCAAGAAAATTCTGTTCGTAAATGACAATCTATATTGTACCCCCCCCCCATCAGCCCAGCTTTTGTCGACTTAAGGGCGATATTCCCCCTGTGAATGATTGCTCTCCATAAACTGGCTCATACTTATTTTCCCCTAAGTTTTGTTGGGGTTCCTTCATGCACAAAGGTTAAATTCTCCACCTGAAAAATAAATCTAGTCGGAATAATTGATTTTTTTTCTCTTCTTTTCTGCTTTACAGGTGATGCAGTCAATTTGTACTTGGTTATGGTAACTGCTTGTGTGTCTGTGAATAAGATTCTTGATTCTGAAGTCTTTCGTGTGACAGCCACTACTTTCATACCACTGCAGAACCATGCTCCTGACAATGAAAAGGTCAATGAGATACGCAAGTTATTGAATTCAGGAACATTCTATTTCTCCTGGTCTTCAACCAAAGATCCATGGGATCTCAGTCTTTGTGCCCAGCGACAACTGCAACAACATGAAACTGACAACAGATTCTTCTGGTTCGTGTCAGATTCAATATCATTTTTTGGGGGCAAAGTTTAAAGAGTCCACCACAAAAAAATATATATGATCGTCGGAATCAATCAGATCCATCACCACAAAACAAACAAGCTAAGATTTGTTAGTACTTGAACTATTTACTACAGTACAATGCGATCTTAATTATAATTTTAGTGGCTAAAAGTCAGTAATCGATTTTAATCGATTTACTATTTCACCATTTTTTTTAATACTCAATGATATTGTTATCTACTGATTTTCTCGCATTGTACACAAATAAATATGCTAATTTTTGGTTAAAAGAAAGATTTTTAGAGTTAGAATGAAATGAACAAGAAATATATGAACCGTAACAATATAAAATGTCAGATTATAATTTATTCAATTAATCATCTACATATATATTCGAGATCACATTGTACTCAAGTAGATATGCTTAGTACGAATCTAACAAATGTTAGCTTGTTTAGTATTCATGGGTCAAACCGGTTTTAATGATCTTATACATTTTTGACAGCAGACTTGTTAATCTTTGCTTTTATTTTTTTTTTTCTGTTCAGAAGTATTTTTGCTCTGTGATTTATTATGATGATCAATGACTTGTATTGTCTGAATGCTTTCGGCCACACTATTAAGAATTGCATAATTTTTTTATTTCCTGGGTGCTTTAACGGCATTTTTTCCCATTAATCTAAACATCCTTGATTCAATAATCAATAGAAACAATTTAATTGATGTTACTTCTACACAGACTTATAATCAAATTTGGGGTACTGCCACAACATTAGGAGTGAGTAAAATAGCTTGTTACACAGAGTATCAGTTTGTAGATTAATTGACAGAATAAATGGTCTGGTTAGTCACTCAATAGAGACCATCACACAATCAACTTTTTTTGGTAGCATGCTATGTTTAAGGTGATCAATTAAAAAATTGGAAAATGGGGTAAATAAGTTGCTTTACCCACCTTTAGTAGTACGTTGATCACTAAAAAAGTCAATTTCCAAGCATGAATGCTGCCGACACAAAGTAAGAGACCAATTTAACATAAACTTAAATTGCAAATTGAACCCCATTGAGAACCTATCTAAATGTGGAATTTACAATAAACAGAAGGGGTGAATTTCAAATTTTAAACCCTCTGGCTCCATTGATGTGGCCTGTATATGTTATACATAGCCAACCAGCCAGACCAACTTGAAAACTGAAGAAACCTATGGTGACAGTTTTGGTTTATGGTTTCTAATTGAGTGATATAGCTTATTTTACTCATGTACATAAATATTCCTTGTTAACCCAACTGAAATTTTTGATCTTGGTCACAAAACTTTTTTTTTTTTGTTTTGAATATAATAATTTAATTCTTAAAGTACAGATTTAATTTGTTTTTTTTTTTCCCCAGGAATAAAATGTTGCATGTCCACTTGGAACGTTATGGCGTTGACTGTAGTCAGTGGCTATTCAAAGTCATATCTGGTGGTGTTGAGATTCGCACCATCTATGCTGGCAATAAGCAGGCCAAAGCTTGTCTCATATCTCGACTCAGTTGTGAACGAGCAGGAACTCGATTCATGGTACGAGGAACCAATGATGATGGTCATGTGGCAAATTTTGTAGAAACAGAACAGGTAAGTTATGTGGTTTGCTCAATCATCAGTTATTTTGCGACCCATAGAGTGTGATTTTTGATTTGTTCACTTATTTCTATTGAATTCATAAAACTTGATTTTTCTATTGATAAGAATCTACAATTAAAAACAAAATTATGTTTAGTATTACTTTTTCCTTATGGTCATCTATCAATGAAGGCCTAAAGTATTCTCTGAGGAATATAAAAAATTATGGATCAAAACCTGGTAGCATATAAATACTTCATAACTGAAGAAGGGTTTGTTGTGAGTAACAAAGGCAGTTTTGATCTGTGTGACAAAAAGTCTTGATCAGGATCACAGAGAGTTAATCTAGTAGCAAGATGGCTCTGGCATTGATAGTTTTACTCCTTCTGTTTGAAGAGTTCTTCTGTTAAAAAACAACGTGGCTTTTCCCATTATTATCTCTTGCTCTCCATTCTCTTAGAACATTACAGGATTGATCGGTCAAAACGATTCTTTGATAATCTCATGTTGTTTATTATCAAGATGGAGCATATTGAAATTTTGAAGGTTTTCAGAATTATGGAAGAGCCATATATATCCCACAACTAATATTGGATTATAATCAATGGCATGTGCCATGATTTTCATTCAGTCAGTCAGTGGTTCTCTGGATCCTCTATGGGGTAAGAAAGAAATTTGGTCCGGCAATTGTTACCTTTCCGATTTTCTAACAGTCACCATTCCAGCTGTGAAATAACGGACACTGAGGACAAATTTAGAATCAAAGAACCTAATCCTAAAACGAATGGAGACCATTTTGAAACTGGAAAAGTAACTATTGCAATGTCTTTCCGTTGCATTTGTGGAAAGTGGGACGACAAGAAAAAAAGAAATATTTTTGCGTGTTAAAAACAGAATTATGATCAACATATGGTAGATAAGTGTATACCTCTATTTACTAGATTCCCTTTTTAGCCTTCTGGCTCATTGTTGTTCGCATAGCTGTATGTCTGTTGTCCATTGTCATTTTAAAAGCTAAAATTAGTAAACCCTTGAAATAATGCCACCTTAATGAGCGACATTAGACTGTGAAAGGTTCATAAAAATTTTTTTTGATGGAGCTGAAACATGGAACATAATCCAGAGACTGAACTGCAAACTGAGAACCATGCAACAAAAGAATTCTGCTCAATATCACATGGAGAGACCACAAGACAGCGCAATATATTTGGAAGAGTCCAAGATATAGAAACCATTAAGAAACCCAAATGGCAATGGGCTGACCATGTTGCAAGAATAGCAGACAATGGATGGACATCATGACTCACAACATGGATCCCCAGAGATCACATGTGTAAATGAGGCTGGCAGAATGTGAGATGACGAGATGAACTGGACTGGTTCAGAAAATATTAGCTCTGTGACGCCAACAATAGAGAGATGTGGTGAATCCTGGGGAAGGTTCTTGTTCAACAATGGACAATAAAAGACTAGTGATATTAATGATGATGTAAAAAATCCACCTGTTATAACGGCACTCTTAAATCCCGGAGGTTGTTGTAGTAATGAAAGTGTACTTCAACACAACTCACTTTAATATTTGAAGAGTATTTGAAAACAAATCTCAAGATTGTGCTAAAGAGGAAGACCAGAGTATGTCAAACTAACTTTTTTGTAACTAGTTCTTGCAGCTCTGTAATAAGAGCAGTCAGATATTCTGCACCACCCTCCAGCTCAGAGGGTTGTGAGTTCAATTCTCACCATGAATTTATCGTTTATTACAATTTACTCACTGCTTAAGAGAAACTGGCCTGAGTTTAGTTGTGATAAAAAGCAACAAAAATTAAAATGATGGTAGAAGTAGCAAAAATCAATAATAATGACTTACAATACGTCATCTATCAAAATGAATAAATAAATAACTTTTTCTTGTTGTAGGTGATTTTCCTAGATGATCAGATCTCTTCTTTTATTCAAATTAGGGGGTCAGTCCCCTTATTCTGGGATCAGCCTGGTGTTCAGGTAAGTCTTATTTCCTTTCGGTCTGTTTCTTTTACTTGTACTTTATTCAGTCTTTCTGATCGAGTATCAATGGTTTGACTCTTTCATCATTTTTCCATCAAATCAAACATAAATTAAGGAAAATATTTTTTATTATAGTGGCTTAGATTATAGAATATAAAAAATACCTCAGTACATATGATTTTGAACCACATTCAATATTTTGGTTTAATTTTGAATCCGGGGAGCATTACTCTTTTAGTTTTGTTTTGTTTGTATACTGTGCTCTCTCAGGCATAGTGGGTTGAAAAAAATACAAATGACCACAATTTTATTAGATTCTCTCTTTTTATTAAAAATTTTCAATCTCATTCTATATGAATCAATGTTCATTTGATAATAATTGATAACCTGTTTTTCTCTCCAGGTGGGATCTCATAAAATCCGTCTGTCTCGTGGCTTTGAAGCATGTGCCCCGGCATTCGATCGACACTTGGCTATGTTAAAGAAGTTGTACGGCAAGCAAGTAATTGTAAATCTGTTGGGAAGCAAAGAAGGAGAACATATGTTGAGTCAGGCATACCAGGTCAGTTTACTTACAAAGGGATATTTTCAAGCCATCACTTTAAATACAACAGTCATTTGCGTTGTTCCATTTGTCAATACCATTTTGTCCCCTGAGAAACCACATATACGTCTGTATACATAAGTGAGAGTTGACACTCTCTGTTTGTCTGTTATGCTATAGGAACCATCCAATCATGAGCGCAGCCTAATCAAATTTGGTATGTTTACTCATTGGACCTAAGGGAAGGTTATAAATCAAAAAATTTTGTGAAAAAAGATTGTTCTAGACGTTTTTTATATTTACATTGTGACTATGATACTAGACTGGACCCTTATCTTTATAAGTCTAAAAAGCTATGGTTCTTTTTTGTTCTTAATTCCTTAACCTGGTATAGATAGGTACTTCAGCAAATATATGGATGTGTGTGTACATGTGTATGTAAAATATGGAAATAATTCCCCAATTTTAGAGTTTTCATGTTGACAGGGACTTATTTTGACATACTGCCTTTTTGTTTCTTTCAGAATCACCACCAGAGTTCATGCCATAAGGATATCCCTCATATTGCTTTTGACTATCACACAGAATGCAGAGGTGGGAATTTAAGGAATCTCACTAAACTGAAAAAGATCACTATTGATTATTTAAACGATTTCAACTTTTTCCACAGTTCTGCGGGCAATATCACCCAGTAAGTCTTATTTCCTCGTCACCTTACTAAAAACATTGGCAACATGATTTTTAAATTAAGATGGTAGTATTATTTTGGAGGAAGAGATAGCCAAATGGAGGCACTACCTGAAGACAAGTGGATAAACAGTAAGAGAATGTGTGATGCTAAAAAAGAAAAGAAAACTAAAAATTAGCATAACAGTCGAAAAAGAAGATAAACCTCCAAAATATTGTTACACCTTATTGAAAATGTCTGCTAATTCTAACTACAGGTTGAGTACTCCTTATCTGAAACTCAAAACTCTTTAAAGGCCAGATTGACCACCTGTTGTAGGAGTCAAAGATAAGAGAAACAGCCAATTTTCAAGATATTCAACTCATTCTGACCACAGTAAAAGCTTAATTTCTCTGTTTACCTCTTTAGAAACATAAAACTATGTCTACTAAACTAAAAGACAAAACAGGTCCCCATTGAAACAAATTATTATAACCGCCAGACCAACACGCATTAATCACTGAATTTTTAGCTTATTCTCTCATTTATACGAAGATATTGTTGAAAATGTCAAAAAGGCTGCAGATGCCTGTGAGTGAAAGTGATAAGAAAAAAGAGAAAGTGCGTTTGTTTACCTCATTATTATATATATGTGAATTTTCCAAATTCCAGAACACATATGGTCCGGGGAATTCGGGGTGAATATCTTTCTTCTCCCACCTTCTTGTGGGTTGGTGATCATTAAAAAAAGTCTGAATTTCTCGAAAAATAAGCGTGAATGCTGCTGAACACAAACTTCAAGACCAATTCAATATAAATTTAGATTGCTAATTAAACGCCATTGAAAACCTATTCAGACGTGGAATTTTCAAAAAAACATAAGGAGTGAATGTTTCAGTTTTCAGCCCTCTAGCACCATTGATGCAGCCTGTATATGTACAATTATATTTACATAGTGAACCAACCAAACCAACTTAAAAACTGAAGAATGCCATGTTGACTATTTTGGTTGATGGTTTTTGATTCAAACTTCTATACCAGCAGTGTCTTGGGAATGTCAAGGTTCAGTAGGTTGTAAAGCTTTCATAGCAGATCAATTGTTGGTGAAACTTGAATTTGGTATGCAGAGCGTGGATGGGAGCACATCAAATCTAGTTGGGGGAGTTGGTTTTTTGTCTCTGTTGCAAGCAAATATGTCTGCAATTTGTTGGGGGGGGGGGTGAACTAGGGTTGACTGAGGAGTCTGTTTAAAGCTAGAGAATACATTACTTGAATAAAGATGGCCAGGAAATGGGAGAAAATTCTGGGTTCGCCAATCCCTATTATTGTTGATATCATAAAGCATCTCCATTTTCCTGGTTGTAAAATTTGTTTTCTTTTATTTTTGTTGTCTTGGTTAGAGATTTTATTCATATTTCATTTTTATGACGTTTATTATTCAATAGTTTACGTCTGGTAGTGTTCTTGCTTGTTTTTTTTTGTTTTTTTAATTGAGACATTTTTGGTGATGTCTACCCAATAATTCCTGAGGGAAGTAACTTATGCATCGATCACCTCTTTTTCCATTTTTTCAAAATCAATCATCCCCAACAAGGTATGCTGACAAAAGACGTTGGTCACATGACAGTCTCTGTTGAATGACTAAGTAGACCAGTTATTTATTTATTTATTCAATCTTCTCTACAACTCCACGACAGAAAAAGTCAAATACTAATCCTTACTTACACTTGATCCCAAACCACTCTCTATTCACTTTTTATGGCGAAATAAGACGTAGAAGAAAAGTATTTGTTGTTTTTGTCTTCTCCAGGCAACAGCTTGGGACCATGCGAACAAATTGTGTGGATTGTCTTGATCGGACAAATGCTGTTCAAAATATGTACGGCTTAATTGTAAGTATGTAAATCTAATTTTATTAAGCATTTATATTGCATATCATTAATGCAGGATTAAGTTTGAGAAGAATTAATTTTGCAAATAAAGTTTGGTTTGCTTGATGACAATGTTGTTACAGCTGTGAGAGTGTGTTCACATGAACTACATTCCCTGTCTGAGAATTTTCAGTTGAAACTAGGTCTGCAATTAAGGCATATTGATATTTTTTAGATATATCAAGGAATTGCCACAAATTCCAGGCAAATAACTTCTCCTCAAGAACATCTGCAAGGTGAAATGAACTCCCCTCTGGATATTTTCCCAATGAGTACAATCTTGACATATTTAAATCCAGAGTGTTTTACCCAATATTAATCTTATTTTAATTCTTAATTTTCAATATTTTTAAGTCTTATCAGTCATTTCAACTCTCCTTTTGCTTTTTTAGTCATTAGTAGTCTTTATTATAAACGTGTCATGTTTTAGTGTTTCAAATTTTGTCATCAATAAGCTGTTTTAGATTTTTTATTTCTAAATTACTGGACTTTATCCTGTGGCATTAAAAACTCCCTTTTAATGAACCCTCTGATTTGAAAAATGTCTGAAAAATCTTGCATAGGATGACCAAATGTTGTTTCTAAAACTGTAAATACTTTAAATTCTATCAGATGCTTGAAAAGCAAATGGAGTCTCTGGGCTTTGCTGGCAAACCTCAGATGTCTTCACGCTTTGAAGAAGTCTACAAGCAAATCTGGACAGAAAATGGTGACCATGTGAGCCGGATTTATGCCGGCACTGGAGCTATGGGTGGAGGCAGATCAAAAGTAAGTGGCTTCATTAAGATTTTGTGGTCCAAACTCATGGGTGTGGTACTATTACAACTACATTTTTTATTATTGTTTTTTATTCATTTTTTTTTTTTTTTTCAAATAATTTATTATGACTATTTTTTCAATTTTTAAAAATTATTTTTTAATTCATTTCCCCAATAAACGTGACATATCAAATATACAATTGTCCCTCATTTTTATGCAGTATTGGTGGGGAGGGTAGAAATTAGGCTTATTACCTCACAAGTAGTATCCACCATTTTGGATTTGGAAAATTGATTGAAATATCAAAATTATTTGATGAAATTATTATAATTACCATTGTAACAGAACAAAACATAAGAACAAAGGACACTTATTGTATAACTGCTGTACACAGATTTGGAATATCAAAGCAGAAAAACATGTGCGACTGCCAATCTGTTGTGCTAAATTGAGTACCTCTGTTATAAAAGACTGCAATTTTACACCTATTTTTCTATTCAAAATCTAGTACTTGCATTATGAGAAAATCATGTAATACATTAATGAATACAGTATATTTATGTAGTGTATTTATTAATGTAATATAATATATATATATATATATATATATATATATATATATATATATATATATATATATGCAGACTTCTTTGATATTTGATAGTTTTTCTTTTATTCTTTTTCTTTTGTACAGTTTGAAATATGTGTGAAGTCTTGGATTAAGTTTTGGGTCTGTGTATATGTGTGCGCACGGGGCTGAAACTTGATTCATATATGTTTATATTTTGGAGGAGTTTGGGGTAAGAAAAAGATTTGTCTTTTTTTTTTTTCTTTTGCATGAATAATACCTTTTTTTTTTCCTCCCCCTCTAGTATTCTGATGCGGCACGTTCTGCAACGCGTACAATCCAAAACAACTTTTTGGACAGTAACAAACAAGAAGCCATTGATATATTCCTCACTGGCTCAGCACTGGTTGGTGAACTTAGAGAACGAGCCAAGGCCTTATTAACATCCCGTTGCCTTCATGGTAAGAATCAAGTATTCATGAAGCCCTCTTTATTATATTTTGCACAAAGATATCAGATTTTAATTATTGAAATTCATTATGTTAGTGGGTACCAGAGTGTGATAGATATAAGATTTATTATTTCTTGCAGGATATTTTTTTTTTTTTTTTGAATGTGTGAGTGCGGACATGCACAAAAAAAATCCCTATGAAACACTATGATCTAATTGAAAAATTACTTTAAAAAAACCCAGTTCATTTTAATATATAACTAATTAATAATGATAATTTGATATGCAATTTCATACCAAGTTATCTAATAATTCACTTAGAAGACTGATTCAAGGGGAATAACTCAGTCTTTCATATCTGTTACAAGTACCTATTTTCAACTATTATTTCTTTCTAGTAAGCAACGTTTCCTGGAGAAAAATGGATGCGAGTTCAATCTGGCTGAGAGTGTGTTCTTTTCTCCCTGAGAATGATGTTGGAAATTTTGTGATGAAAAGCGACTGAAACTAAGACGAAAGAAAAATTTGTTGAAGATATAGTCATTCTAACCATATTTGTATTCAAATAGTAGAATAAAACTTTCTGTAAAATCTTCATATGAAATTTTGTTTATTGAAATGATAAAATGTAACTGAAGCATACTAGAAAAAAAAACCTATAATAATAAAATAAATAAATTAAATAATATCCTTTAGATCGATATATAGTCATTTTTTCAACTAAGTGGCAACTTTAGCGCTTGCTGGCAGTAATATGATTAATTTTATATTCCCTCCCCTTCATTTGGCTACATTAGAGGGGGATAAAACTAATAAGTCAAATCATTCTTAAATTGTTGATATCAGGTAGGTGGGGAGGACGTCCACAGTGACAATTGCCTTTATGCTACCTACATCTGAAGAAAATGAAAGAAATATGAGGAGTTATTTTTTAAAATTTTCTTCTGTCTACGTTTTTGCTTTGACTTGAAATTGAACTTACCACAATATTTATGGTTAAATCTTTGAACAATTCATTTCTTTTTTACAGTTAGTATATCCGGATTCAGCTTGGGTCTTCCTTTTTTTATGTTTAGCTATCATTTTGAGAGCCAAATTTAACATTTTGATAATTGGGGTCCATGTTCAAACTGCATTATAAGTGATTCCACATTATATCTGGTCTACTCTGTATCTGAAGAGAGAAAAAAATATTTGAATAGAAAAAGTTATTATTGTTTTGAATCCCTTTGCGCCACCCTGTATAAAGCTCTTGATGTCATTTCAATTAAATGAACTTGTGTGTGTGTTTTTTTTCAATTGCAGTGTTAAGATTTGATGATGTTCTTAGAATGTCAGGAACATAAACACATAATTATTCTTTCTTCAAACCTGTAACTCTATAAAGAACTGTAAATTTTGATATTTTAATTTTTTCTTCCCGTTATCACTGTCTATGGAATATATATTTCTTTAATGTTTATTTTAGCCCCAGAAGGCATTTTAAGAGAGATGGTTGCATGTCACAGGGATTATACTGAACTTGGTAATATTCGTATCTGCGCCGGTACTTGGAATGTCAATGGATGCACCCATTTCCGGAGTATAGCATTCAAGAAAGAAAAACTTTCAGATTGGTTACTTGATGCTCATAAATGTTGTCAGGAGCTATTTCCGAGTGAGTCATCCATTTTTTTTTTCTCTTTGGTTAAAGAGTTTTTTTAAAAAGGTAGCTGTAAAATAGCTACTTCTCTTTGGTTAAAGAGTTTTTTGAAAAAGGGTAGCTGTAAAATAGCTACTTCTCTTTGGTTAAAGAGGTTTTTAAAAAAGGGTAGCTGTAAAATAGCTACTTCTCTTTGGTTAAACAGGTCTTTTAAAAAGGGTAGCTGTAAAATAGCTACTTCTCTTTGGTTAAACAGGTTTTTTAAAAAGGGTAGCTGTAAAATAGCTACTTCTCTTTGGTTAAACAGGTCTTTTAAAAAGGGTAGCTGTAAAATAGCTACTTCTCTTTGGTTAAACAGGTCTTTTAAAAAGGGTAGCTGTAAAATAGCTACTTCTCTTTGGTTAAACAGGTTTTTAAAAAAGGGTAGCTGTAAAATAGCTACTTCTCTTTGGTTAAACAGGTTTTTTAAAAAGGGTAGCTGTAAAATAGCTACTTCTCTTTGGTTAAACAGGTTTTGAAAAAGGGTAGCTGTAAAATAGCTACTTCTGTTTAACTCTAGCAATAAAAGTGGCACTTCCAGTAGAGTGTGGTAAGGTTATTATACTGAGGTTTTTTATTTCAAAAGATTTAATTTTAAGTACCAAAGTGAAATGATTAAACAAACAAACGTTTCATAAAGTAAAAAACAGTATTATTTTTAGTCAAAGAAGAAACAAGTCAGGGGAGATTATTACTTTGTTTTTATTGTTGTTTTGTTATTGAATTTTTTTTTCTCTCTTTTTTTCATGCAAACAGATTCCCTTGATGAAGATGCTGATTTCAGTATTCCTGCTGATATCTTTGCTATTGGGTTTGAAGAGATAGTCGATCTTAATGCTAGCAATATTGTGAGAGCCAGGTAAGTTAATTGCTTTTGCAAGAACTTAATATTGAGCAACCGGAGCCTTCAAATGTTAAAGGGTTTTATCCTATTTTATATTCTAAGTGTGTATGTGTTTGTTTGCTTATGTGTGTGTTCCAGCGCTCCTGGCCATACCATTTTGTCGACAGACTCAAAAATTGGCATCAGTACTCCAGTACTCCCCTTCTGAAACAATTTTGGAAAAAAAGCTTTTTAATCTTTTGGGGGCCTTATTTTGAGCGGTTTAATAATAACATCTAGATTCTCTTTTTCCAATGAAAAACACCAGTGATGTCAAAAATAGAATTTATCATGATCATATTTATTTTTCGATGGGATTTTTTTTACATGACCCTAAATTTTGATGCTACGGTTGTTCAATTACTGACTGTGGTGGCAGATTTTCTTCTTTTGTTACTTTACTTTCTACTATTTCTTCACTATATTCTTCACTCTTATTCTGTTATAGAAGAAAAACTTGGCACCATATTTCAACCGATTTTAACTAAGAAACAATAATCTACATCAGAGGTTACTAATAGCTAGTGTTACAAATGTGATATGTTATACATGGATTCTTCTGTCCATCAAGGATGGAGTCAAACAGTATACATTAATTTGCCCTGTGCCTGCCTTGGAGTAATATCTTAATATCTGTCGTCCAAGTTTATAACATAATTGTTCTACTGCGTTTCCACCCTTTCGTTCGTACACGATCTCCATCTTCAACAGTAATAAAGTGTGGGCGTTCGGCAGGATGGGGTGAAAAAGAGTTCTCCCCCTTTAATTATTTTTTACCAAGTATGAGATAGATAATTTTGTTAAGGATAAAAATAACAATTTTTATCAAACGTATACATTTGTGTTCAACAAATTAATTAAAATTCACAAAAATATTGTATTATACAAAGTACACACAGAAGATGTGTGTCAGAAATATTAAGTCAGGTTCGTGTGGTTTCATGGTAAACTTTACACTGAAAAAAGTAATCTTAAACCGTATTTAGTAAAATATGGGGAAGGATTAAAAAAATTATGTATTCAAGCTAGTATTGTTATTATTAATTACTGAAATGAGCCATTTGGTAAGTAGATTAGTTATCTCGGTTGAATTTAATGTTAAATGAATGAATATTTGATATTTCTGAGAGATGAGGCAAAATGAGTGCATTTGTTTGGAAATCAAACCAAATGAGTGAAGGGAAACGCTTTTGATCATTGATGTTAGTACCTTTGATATTCAATGACTTGGTGTTTACTAGTCTTTTTATTAAAAAGAAGACTGTTTCAGCCATTTATTTAGATTTAAATAGATGAGTGTTTTTTGTAATTTGAATTTATGAGTAGAAACTCCACAAAAGCAATCTTGATAACTTTGTCTGTTTCTCTTCATTTATATGTAGAGTAATTTGAAAAGAAAAATTACTATGAATTGTTGAATTTCCAAACAAAACAAATTATGAAAGTGCAATCTTCATTTAAACTAATTGGATTACCATTCCAAAGGATGCAGGCTAGAATTGATATCTATTTTGATAGTTTACATAACACCCATTTTTATATATATATATATATATATATATATATATATATATATATATATATATATATATATATATATATTGAGAAGTACAAGGTTAAGAGTTTTATGGCAGAAATTTCAATGTATCAAAATAGACCCCTGATGATTTTTTTTCTTTTTTTCTTCTCCACAGTACTGAAAATTCTCGAGAATGGCAAAGTGAAATCCAGAAGACGATCTCTCGAGAGCACAAATACATTCCATTAGCAACAGTTCAACTTGTGGGTGTTTGCTTAAATCTGTTTATTCGGCCAAGTTTGGCACCCTTTATCAGGTAGGTCTCAATTCAAAATAATTTCAGTAATTGAAATCATTTGACATATTTTCTAAAACTTTCAAGTCATTAAAATCCCAAATTCTATTCAGACAATTGAATTCGTTTGTGTTTTTCACACAAAGTTCTTGCTGATCCATTCTCCAGTCTCCATGAGGTGTATGATCCATAAGAAAAGAGGCAAAATTGTGGTCATTGATATACCAACTGGATCAATTCATTTGAGCAATGACAGATACGGACAAAACTATTTGTTCACTCGTGCAACTGGCTATACAAGGGAGAGTTACTCAACAACTTTGCCAAGCACCACCAATTTTCATTTCAGTTTGGATTTTCTTAAGAGAAAACTTTTCCTCTTTTCTTGCAGATTATACACCTGATGAAGGCTGAAGAATAGAATAGATTGGCAGAAATGTTATTTCAATATCAAGAACTCTAAGGAGTCCAATTGTATGATTGAAATGTGTTCGTAATGATTTTACAATATTTGAAAAAGATAAAGTAGCTTTTGACTAACTTTGAGCCTCACTCAAAGTTTAGTCACTGTTTTCTTTTCATTTATTGTGGCTGAATCAAGTATCAATTTACTGTAAATTCTCACTGAGAATCCCTGGTCTTCTGTTACTGGTTTTCTCAAAATTTTTGCATTCATGAAATTCCCGAGATTGAGTGAAAAAATTTTGGAACCAAAAGGATATATATATATATATATATATATAATCGTCAGTGTATGGAGTATAATCATTTCGACATCCAGATACATTCCATTTACAGACTAGATATGTTTTTGTAAGCATGATATAGTTCATTTTTTTAAACTGAAATTCATTAAAATACATGACTGTGGTTATTATATTTATAAACTTAGTCTTAATTCTACATTAAGCTTTGCTTTATCAATGAAAGCCAGTATCTGCAATCTGATACTATGAACGCATTTTGATTTTTTTTTTTTTTCTTCATCAATACCACATCATATTCTTTTCGAAACTGAACAGTTTATTCCTCAAAATCGGCCACAGAAGCAAAAATATAGTTTGAGAATCCCTGATCCTCTAAAAGGTCTGGATCCTCTTAAATCCTGTCTTTGTATTCCCTTTTGTATCCTTGATTGAAACAATTTTTATTACTTATTCCAGAGATGTTGCCATTGATTCAGTGAAAACTGGGCTAGGTGGAGCCACTGGCAACAAAGGTGCTGTAGCCGTTCGTTTCTTGTTCCATGCCACATCTTTTTGCTTCATCTGTGCCCATTTTGCTGCTAAACAGTCTCAGGTGAATGAACGAAATAATGATTTCCATGAAATAATGAAGAAAATATCATTCCAGGTGAGCCTTGAACTGTTTTGTACCCTGTCCTTTGTCAAGAAAATGTCTTACTTCCTCAAAATTTCTTTTAGCATTTGTCAAAACCTTTGAACTATACAAATCATTTGTCTGAATAAATGTTGATCTCCAGTTTGGGACTTATTTTTCATGAAATTTTGTCGGTAGATTTTTTGAAGATATTTCATTAAAAAGAAAAGCTGATTATCCTCATCATTTTAAAATTTTAAAGTCCTGAAAACAATAATCTTATTTATCAATAATTTATTAGAAACCAACAACCAACACTGTCACCAAAACTTTCTTCAGTTTTTAGGTTGGTGTGTCTGGCTGACTATGTACATATGATGCCTATAGGTCATACTAATGGAGCTAAGGGGCTGTACATTTGAACATTTACAACTCATCATCTCTAGAGAAAACGCTTTTTTCTATCCCCCCAATAGGTTTACAGTTGGGAATTCAATTTACAATGTTGGTTTTTATTAAATCGGTCCCTCAGCTTATGTATGGCAGCATTCATGCTTGTTTTTCATAAATTTAGGAGAAGTTATTTATTCATTGACTACCCCCTTCTTCAAATTTTTTAATTTTTCACCCCCAACACTGCATGCTGGCAAAAGACAACAGTCATATGATGGTTTCTATTGAATGACTAACCAAAACCTGTTTAATGGAACTCTAAACTTTCATCCCTTGAATATAATAACAATACTTATAATGCATAGATTTGTCACCAATTCAATTCCCTGCTCTTTGGTTTCCAAGTGAATTTTAAGTTGTTGCAGTTCATATTTTCCTTGCGTTTTTTTTATTTTATTTCTAATTATTCTATGTATTCATATTTCTTTCAGGGCAAAACTGTCGGGTCCCATGACTATATATTCTGGGTAGGTGATTTCAATTACCGCATAGATCTTCCTCGGGATGAAGTGAAGGAATTAGTTCGTAATCACAACTGGACTGCACTTCAGGCTGCTGACCAACTCAAAGTGCAGATGGAAGCTGGCAATGTAAGGGGCTTTTTCTATTCACATTTATTGTTTTGTTTTATGTTCAATGAAGAAATGCCGTATTTGTCATCATTTCATAGAAAAAAGCATTATAATTTATTGTAGCCGAAATCTGATGTTAAATGAAAATAGAAAGAATTCTGCTTTATCTTTGAATAAGATTTCGAATCTAGTCTTTTTGAATTGGCTCACTAGTATACCATGAGACGAACTATATGGGGATGAATCTTGTATGTTTACTTGAAAAGTAGTTCCAAAGCACTAATATTATTTCATTTCTAGTTTTTACTACATTTTATTACTGTTATTCTGATAGAGTGAAACTAATGATACAGTAATACAGAAAATGCTTCATCTAAAAAAAAACATTTTTGCCCCAAAATCTCAAAGCAGTTTTGTAAATTTTGATGAATATTAGTAAAATATGACAGCTTGGCTAATTGTAAAAAATTTTAGGTGTAACTAAATATATGTTTGAAACTGTCCATCAAAATTCTTGAGATAGATTTCTTCAGTTTTTAAGCCTGGCTGGCTATATATCACAAGTACAGGCATTCGTCTGGAAGGGACTAGAGGGCTGAAAATTCCAACATTTATTCCTTCTTTTGTTTTGAAAATTTTTTTTTTTTGTTTTTCTAAAATTCCCTCTCTAAATAAGTTTCTTGTGGACGGTTCAATTTGTAATCAAAATCTATATGAAATGGATCCCCTGCTTTGTATCCATTTTTTCTTTTTCTTTTTTTTAAATTCAGACTTTTTTTAATGATCTTGACCAACAAAAGGCTAGAGCAAGAACTTATTTGTTGATCATTCCCCTTTTCCAAATTTTTAATTGATCACCCCCAACACAACATTTTGCCAAAAGACATTGGTCACTGGACATTACTATCAAGTGACTAACCAGTATGATTATTTCAATTTTTTTCTTAGCAGCTTAGTATCTTCTAATCATTCTTCATACCATGAACATTTTAAGAGTGGCTTCTATGTTATCTTAAAGTAGAAATGTATCTTTATTGCTAAAATAATGTCGATCTTATGAAATTTTAACGACAATGTGGTTTGTAAATCAATTATTATAATTATCATTTATTCTTCTATGCTTGAATACTGATTGCATTCTTGATGAATAATTAATCTTTCAATGATTCCTTTTAGGTGTTCCGAGGTTTTGAAGAAGGCCAAACCAATTTTGCTCCCACGTACAAGTATGATAATTTTAGTGATGATTATGACACGAGTGAGAAGTGCAGAGTTCCTGCATGGACCGATCGTGTGTTATGCAGAAAAAGGAAGTTTCTAACTAAAACTGGTGAGATCACATTTGTTTGCTTTGAGTTTGTTCACTGATTTTATTATAGGTTTATTTCCAAGTGTTTGACCAATTTCTGAGACCAATCCCACAAAATATAAAGCAATTACAGTTTGAATATTTCTTGAGAGCATTCATAGTCTCTTCTGATCTATGAAATGAAGCCTTGTCATTCTAATTATTATTCTAATTTATAAATCCACTTCTTTAATAATTATTACAATTATCAACTGTCCTTTTTTTGTTTTAAGGTGTTGAAGATCCATATTATGTTCCTGTGAAACAGATCTTGTACAGTCGTGTTGAGCTGAGGACATCTGACCATAGGTAAGATCTTCAATGGATTTTCTTTTCCTTTTTTTTTCATTCTATTGATCGTGTAAGTACATTCTGTAAGATGATCAATTCTGACAGTTGACTTACAGCATCTGCTTTCATTTGTTCATCAGGTTCATTCCTGCCTTTATAAGTTAATTGAAATAGATCCCAAGTAACAGATGAGAATTCTGAGCTCAACTTGAGATTCTGATTCTTCTATGTATAGTCAACATTTACTTATATTTACCTGGGCCAGGTATCTCCCAGTGGCCCCCTGAAAGTATAAGTTGTATTCTGAGGAATCTGACTTCCAGGTCTGCACCGTAAGGGGAGGTTTGTAAAGACATTTCTGACATCTCCGCGACACTGGTCATGAGATTTATTCAAATTTTATCCTTGCCCATACGTATTCACGTGGGTCCCATGTTGAACTGACCTTGTGTCACATTCTACCCTTTGTAGGGAAGTGATTGAATAACTACCTATAGTTAATACAGAGATTTCTAAACTGTGTGTCATGACACTTTGGTGTGTCACCAATAATCTGTTGGTTTTTCACCAAATCAAGTATTGATTTGTATATCTTCCAAAGGATACTTTTCTTGAGTCAGTTGAACTGCTGGGATGATATAAACAGGAATAATTTGTATAGTGTGGTTAAGGTGCTGCTGTGCAAAAAATGTAACTAAGTATAAGCTGAAAAAGCACTCATTAAATTATTATAAGATTTTGAACAGTGTGGTTTTGAACTATACTCAAAATTTTGTTACACATTTACTGCACTAATCAGGGTATACCTGTACTTGGCTTGGCTGACAAAACTTGAATATTGTGCCTTAGAAAATTCATTCTTAAAGTGTTGCAAATAACAAAATATTTGGAGAGCTCCGAGTTAACAGGCTGACCTGTTGTAGAAAAGAAGTGCTTGAATGCATAACGAAGAGATAATAATACATAGCGTTTAAACGCATCTTTCAAGTTGTCAAGGACTTTTTTGAAAATTCTAAAATAAAGTCAGTGGCAGGTATTTATTTGGTTATCTCTTTCCACCACCAACATCCTGAATAAACTGATACAGTGACTGACAAAAAGAAAATGAAAACAAAACTGATTTTAATTATATACAGAGAAGTTCAGCCTTAGGTAAGTGTAGTGATCTAGAGGGAGTTTTTTCTGAAAGTCTCTCTGGGGTGAGGCTGAACTGGGCTGTAGGATCCAATGGATCCCTTCTTTCTCTGCTCTTCATATTCAACAATAGAATATACTGCAGAGAAAAAAAAAAACTCGCACTGTCAGCTAAAGGTAATGAGGTTGATCTGAGGATGGAAGTAAAGTTGAACTAAAGTATGAAAAAGTTTCTAATGATTGATGTATATTCATGAATATAAGTTGATTGTGAGTATAAAACAAGTTTGGAATAGAACATGAAATTTCAGATAATAGACTGACTCGAATATAAACCAAATCCGTTATTTTGCCATAACATTGTCATGAAAGATATCCCCTTTTTATGAATACACCATTATGACACTTGGTCAGTTGTAACCAAAACGTGAATTTCTTTCATCTACAACTTATCGATCATTGTTTTCAGGTCATAAAAGTGAAATTCCCATCAGTGATGACAAATCTAGCTGAAAAAAAATTATTCAAAATGGATATTACACAACACTCATCATATGCTGCCTACGTAGCATTTCACACCAAAAAAATTGGTAATGGTTTGAGCTAAAACAACAGCCATTATTGCTTGCAATAGATCACTACATCTATCTAGAACAACGAATCTCCAAGCAATCCTCAAAAGAAGAAGCAATCAAGCAAAGAAGAATCATTCGAGAATGGTGAGCTTTTGTTGGAGCAAGCTCAAGCTTAAAGAACAATAAAATCCCATTAGTCATAAAAAGAAGGGTCTACAACCAATGCATCATCTTAATGGTCACCTATGGAGCTGAAACCTGGAACCTAACCAAAAGACTGGCTTTCAAACTGTAATATGTACAAGAAAGAATCCTGCTCCTCAATATCACATGGAGAGATCACAGGACAGCACAATATATCAGAGAAAAAACAGGAGTCTGAGATATCATAGAATCCATAAAAAGACTCAAATGGCAATGGGCTGGTCATGTAGCATGAATATCAAACAACCACTGAATATCACAACACACAATGTAGATCCCCAGAGATCATACGCAAAACTGTAGCCAACAGAATATAAAATGGCGTGATAAACTAGACAGGTTCAGAAACTATTGGCTCCATGATACCTATGATAGAGGGTGAAGTCTGTCAGCAATGGATGTCAGAAGACTGGTGATGACAAATAAACATTGTGTCTATTGAAGCTGTATTAACTGCTGATTTTAGGCCATTTTAAAATGAAAAATCTCTTATATTCAAAAATATACAGTGTGTGATGTTTTAGTTTTGTCAGTTTGGAGGATAAGATTTGTCTGTGTAAATAATGATTAAGGCTGTTAAATTTTACATCAATTGGAGCTACATAAATAATGTAGTAGGTCATTTAAGGAACCAGATATTCTAGTAGTCGTGCTTCATTCTAGAAATTCAGTCTTTTTTTTTCTGTAACTGCAGCAGTTTTTTGAAAAGTTTTATTATTTTTTGCTTTGATTAAAATTTGTAATTGACTCATGATTTATGTATTAGAAAGTTAGAAATGATCAAGTGAATTGCCAAAATTGTTGATCTGTGTATATCCTTCAGGCCTGTTATTTCATTGTTTGAGTTGGACTACCAGAAAGTAAATGAAGAGAAAAAGAAGAATGTGCTTGAGGCTGCCATTACTGAACATGGTCCACCTGATGCTACAGTCATCATTAGTTTAGAAAATGACCAAACGTTTACTGAAGCCCTTGTTGACGAGATTGTGAAGGTGTTCAGTGAATGCGGAGAGATTCTGCTTATAAGGTAAGATTCTGATGTGCTGAACAATTTTCTTTGAAACTCAAATTATCCTGCTTTACTTGATTTTCTCTCTATGTATCCATGCATTCATCTAAGTAATTAAATTGCTTTTGTTAGGCTATTTAGAATATTAAGTAAAGTTCATATTGGAATTTTATGTCTTATATTAGTTCTGTTTACTCTGTGCATTTGGTATTTTGAAATTTTGTTAATGCAGACACTGTTGTATGAATTCGATAAATATCGATTATTGATAAGCATTAATTGTTCTGATCAATGAGACTTCGTATTATAATACATTACAAAAGTGAAAGAAATCATAAGTTCACGCTTACACGACATGATAACTTTCAATGTAGGTGTCTGTGACCTAATGGTTGATGGTGCAGAGAATGGAATTAGTGACTCAAGTTCAGACTCTGGCCAGGAGGAGAGCCCTGTGAAAACCCACGATTTCTACAATTATTGTAGACAAAATCATTGCGTCATGAGACATGTGAAGCAACTTTGTTTTGCTTTCATCTTTCAACCAATGTTCACAAGAAACTCTGTATGCCTATTGGCCTATAAGTCTATATTTAGTCTACCTTTAAAAAGAATTGCCATAGAAAATATACTTGAGAGATAGAGCGAATCAAATTACAGATGAACACTCAAGATGATAAGAAACATGCTTTAAACCTGTTTAGTTTTTTTTATAAAATAGCAGTTATTTAAAACTTTTGTCAGTTTTTTGTATTAATGATGATTGGAACATGCTTTCAGTTTTTTACACATAGATTTGCATTACTATACTAATTTACTTTCATTCACCCCATACTCCTAACTATACCAAAATCGGTTGAAAAATCTGACTCTCAGGATAAATGGGTAAAGGGGAATAAATCATTTATTTTAGGTTTCCACTGACTGAAATTCAAATAGATTTTAGAGATATAGATGTAAATGCAAAAAAAAGTCAACTTTATTATATCTTAGATTGTTTGTTCAATTTGTTTTTTATTTTTTAAATTTCAAGAGATAAGTTTGTAGTTAAATTAAATTAGATTTGATACTTTTTAATATTCAATTTACAGATTTGTTGAAGAAGACATGTGGCTCATTTACAAGCACGGTCAAAGTTCTTTAGAATCAATCAAAAAGGACAAGATTACAGTGAGTATCTTCATTTTAATTCTGCGATTTATCCTAAACATAGATAAAACATTAATAAAGATTGCCTGATTTTTAAAAAATTTTATTTTCAAAAAACAATCTGCATCTTAAAACTGTTAGCAGTATCCTACTGCTATTTTGGTCTCTTTGCCACAATCCGACCTCTTGGTCATTATGCAGAGAGGGGCCAGTATTTAGACAACTTGATGGCAAAATCACACTGATCAAGGTCTTATGATTTGATGTTTTTCCAGCTTTTACTTAGTTACATGAATTTGTACAGAAACACGTTAACTGTATTATATCAAAACCCATTCTAATTAAAACATTCCTTTATAATAGTGGTTTTCAAATTTTAACTACTCTAGGAACTCTTTTCAATAATCAAATATTTTAGGGAACCCCTTTGAAAAACAAATTTCCTTCAATTATGTACATATATATAGGTAGATGAAAATTACAATTTGAAGGTGAAAAGAAAAAAAAATTGAGAAATAGGAGTTACATCAGAAAAATTTTTTATTGATATTCCATAGACGTAGTTTGATGCATTTCGATGGGAGCCAGCCATTTTTTTTTTTTTTAGGGGAAAATATTTGTGAAGACCAAAGAATGAACTATATGAAATATTGCAATGATAGAAAAAAATGACAGAGATTATAATAGCCAAAAAATGAATTGTGCTAGATATTTCTCCATAAATCCAATCAGTATAAAACCATCACATTAAACTGAATTATTTTTATTCTGCCGAGATTCTTCAAATTTTGTTTCATTATGTCTGTGAATGTCTGTGTTTCATTAATGTTTTGGAATGGAACATTTTATTTTTCAGGTAAGCGATTGTGTTTTGAATGTTAAGCTGAGGAACCAAGATTGGAAAGCAACATTATGGAAAGAATTGCATATGTGTTCTATGAATACAGAAGCCCTTTACACACCCGGATCAAGCACACTTCTTGGAGATGATATTAATATTACTGATACCAGTGCATTTTCAATGGAAGGTAAGAAATGAGTTCAAATCTACATGAAATATTCTAAACCATGCTCATTATTATTAGTTGATTTCAGTCACTTGTATCTGAACAAGATCAGTGCACTGAGCAGTCAATCATATATTTAGAAATCACCTATCTATTAGCTTCAGTATATCATACCTGTAGTATAGTGGCTGAGAGAGAAAGCTTGATTTTACCTTTGGCGGCTATATCAGAAAATGTCTCTACAAGTCTTATTGGATTGAAATGAATATGAAACTCATTTGCACTTGCCACACCTCCATCTGGCCCAGACTCCTCTTGAGTAAAAACTTCTGAGCCTTTTCACTCAACCATTCTATGCCTTTCAGCTTAACCTATTTCTGGTTCCACTTGCGAGGAACCAAGAATCATTTTCCTTGGATCACCTGTAGTTTTTTTCCTCTAACCCACCTGTCATCAACAGGAGATAAAAGGGCGTAAGTTTGTTTGTTTTTTTTTTATATTTCAATATCTTAGTCTGGCAGCAGTGTAAACTGGAATTCATGTAGAATTCTATAGTATTTTGGAAGAAAACCAAATCATGGAATTGATAAAGTTCTGTGAATTCAGTGCATGTTCAGTTCAGAAGATTCTCTTTTTAAGCAATAAAATTTATCATAACTTGCCAAAGGCTTGTGCACTGATTTAAATCTGAGTATTTGGTGAATGTATGAAAAGTTCTATCTGTAACGAAAGATGTGTATCTACATAATTAGTCAAGTTTTAATTTTTGTATAGACAACTATTAGCTGTCTCTTGTCAACAGTGTCACAGTCTCAGATCCAGTAATCTGAATATATGAAACACAATATGTATCCATAACAGAGATGGACAGGACACAGAGTGAGAATAAAGAATATCAGATGGAGCTAAAGGCTAAATGACTGGTGTCTGTGGGACAGTAAACACAGTAGGAAAAGACCAAACTCAAGATGGAGAGATGAGATGAAAAGAAGGTTGACACTTCATCTTAGAAGAAGATAGGAAGGCCTTTGTCCAGCAGTGGACTTACAATAGCTGATGATGACATGTATATATTGTCTGTGTGTAATGCTTTTCAATGAGCGCACAGCTACTACACTCTGATCCTAGGCGTGGACTCAGGGAGGGATACTTTGATCCTAGGGAGAGTGCATAGATAGTCTGATGGTAATTATATGTTCATGATCTTTGGTACCCAATCTGTGGCCTTTGGTAACCTTCATTTTAAGAATCAAAGAATATGGAAACTTTTACTGAGACATGGCCAACTCTCAGAACTGAAGAATGAACTTTTTCCTTTTACTAATCCTCAACCTGTAACATTGGGTAATAGGTAAAGACAAGAAATAAAGAGAAGCTACTCCCAATATTATTACATACAAGCACACATAGGTTGTCCTGAAGCTCCAGGTATCTACCATAAACAATTTATTATTGAATTCACTTGTGAAAGCCAAAATAAAGCATTACATAATAGAAATCAATGTTTCTTTTGGAAGATGTACAGTCAAGCCAGGTGGGTAATTTATTCGGCTAAAGACTGCTAATGTAGAGCAGCCATCCTTAAGAGGAGCAATTTCACTCCTTTAGGACGAACGTTGAGCTGGGTCAGTGTCTAAATATTAAAAAAATAACCAGAAAGGAGTGATGGGGTGAAAAAAGGTTGAGAAACCCTGCTATACTATATTAACTTGATAACATTGAAACCATACTGTTGATAAAATTAATAAAAGTCAACAGTTCAGAAGAGTGTTTTGTAAGCAACATGCTAATAGAATAGATGCATTTCATAATTATTCTGATGGAAATACGAAAAGATTTCTATTTGTCCATGTTCCAAATGTGTCTTGTTTCTTTCTTGTAAGATTACAATTATATCATGTATTCATTTCGAGGAGTATATAATACAAATGTGATAATGGCCTAGTTGAAGAATCTTGATTTATTGATATTAAAACCTTGTATTTTGAAACTTCTATCTTTCTTGTCGTTTCATCTGGTCATTTACATTCAGTGGGTTCAATATGAATTGCTAAAAACTGATTTTTTTAACAATGTTTCTTTTCAGGCGATGTTGATTTTGATGAAGAAACACAGGACACAGCATTACCTGTCCCTCAACTACCTGGATGGTCACGATCAAGCACTCCGTCATCAGGTCAGTCTGTAAGCCTATCGAATTGTAGAGAAATGATTTGGTTTTTTTTTTAAATATTTCTAATAAAAAAAATCATAATAGAATTATCTTGGTAGTGGCGTCACAAAGCAGAGTTCAGCTAAACTAAAAAAATTAGTTTTTAATCACGGCACCCAATAATTAAAATTGGGTAACAATTCAAAGATTAAAATGTTTAACTATCAGGTCGGGAGCTCATGTAGGTGTGCTCTAAATTTTGTGGCCATTTTGGATACCTATCAAGGTTATATATTTGTATAATTTTCCCGTAAGTAAAGTCTATATCCTGTAACCTTCAAAAAAGATATATGACTTCCCAGGATTTCTTAGAAAATGTGAAAACTTGAATCCATCTTTTATGGCCTTGCTACCCTTGTTTTGTACCTCTTAAAAAAAAAAAAAAAAAAGAACTGATTGAGTCAAGTCAACTTGATGTACAACAGGTTAAGGAACTGACTGAGTGTAATACCTAATCCTGTCCACAATTTTGTCAGTAAATTGAATTAATAAAAAAAAATGTGTGGATCTCATTTTATTTCCAGGCCGAAATAGTCCAACTGCATCTGATGATAGTTCGTCTGACAAACCTCAGCGACCAGAACGCCCGCCCCTGCGGCCTGCACCACCTGGTGAGGTAAGAGTGTATAGCCAATTTCATTTTGTTGAGTTTTGCAAACTTAAAGTTAATATTGAACAATCGCAGCCATTAAAGATGACAAAAGAGTTCTATTTTTATATGCATTTGTGTGTTCCAGCGCTAACCCCACCATTTCTACTAACTTCATAATTGGCTCTAGTACTTCACTCGACTTCTTCACCAAATTTTTTTTTTGTTTTCGATTTTGACCTTTATTGGGACCCTATCGTAATGGGTTTAATAATGACATTTTGATTCCCAGAATTTGTGTTTCCAGATTTGTTTTTTTTTTCTTTTTTTTTTTTTTTACTTCATTTCAAATTTTTCCATGGAAATCTCCAGTGATGTCATAAATAGAATTTATTCTGACCATATTTATTCTTTGATGGAACTTTTTTGCATGACCTTAAATTTTGATGTTACGATTGTTCAATTATTGACTCTGATAGATACGTCTAAATCTATTTTCTTATTGATTCAATCCTAGTAATTATTAGTTTTCATTTTATAAATTTCCAACTTGTTCGGGAAAAGGTATAGAATTCTGCTAGTTTTTAATTGAAAATATTGTTGATGTATTCTAACAGTTGTTGGTACTTGTTGATTTAAAACCTAGTATTTATGATATTATGACCAAATGATGATAATGTACCGAATTTTTAAAATATTTCTTTTCAGAAAAAAGCACCTCCCCAGCGACCCGGTAAACCACCACCAAGACCCAGTTCTGGGCCTACAAAGCCTATAGTCCCTGGTCAGTAAATAAAAAATTTACCAGAATTTGATAATCCTTTAAATTTTCATGAGTTGATATTCTCTCAAGTCAGAATAAAATAAAAATGTATGATTTCTGCCTTTATTAATAAAATGACCATTTGAAGAAAGAACTTTCATCATCATCATCATCATCATCAGTCTAATAGCGTCCGTTGTTGGACATAGACCTTCCCCAGGATTTGCCACACTTCTCTATCATGGGCGTCACGGAGCGAGTACTTCCTGAACTTGTCTAGCTCGTCTCTCCATCTAACATTTTGCCGGCCTCGGTTGCGCATGTGGTCTCGGGGGATCCATGTCGTGAGTCGCGATGTCCATCGATTGTCTGCCATTCTTGCAACATGACCAGCCCACCACCATTTGAGATTTTTAATGGATTCTATGATGTCCCTAAGTCTTGTCTTTTCTCGGATGTACTGTGCTGTTTTGTGGTCTCTCCATGTGAGGCCCAGCATTATTCTTTCATGTGCACGTTGCATGGTTCTCTCTCTGTCTGTCTCTTGGTTAAGTTCCATGTTTCAGCTCCATAAGTGACTATTGGGAGGATGCATTGGTTATACACCCTTCTCTTTAAGATTAATGGGATCTTATCATTTTTGAAGGTTGAGCTAGCTCTGCCAAAGGCTTGCCATCCTAGTGTGATTCTTCGCTTGATTTCTTCTTCTTTTGAGGGTCTCATGGAGATTCGTTGCCCTAGGTAGATGTAGTGGTCTACTTTCTCGAGTTCTGTGTCCTCGATTTCGATCTTAGTGTTTTTATCTCCAATGTGGTTGTTGCACATGATCTTCGTCTTGCTGAAGTTCATGTGAAGGCCAACTTTCTTGCTCTCTTCATTTAGTTCATCTATCATTAGTTGGAGGTCGTGTAGGTTCTCTGCGAAAAGGGCAATGTCGTCTGCGAATCTGAGGTTGCTCAGATACTCGCCGTCTATTTACCCATTTTCAATAAAAAGTGTCAGTAAGTATCTGTGAAATTTTAAGAAAAGCAACCTAGTTAATTCTGTCCATTTAGTGCTAAAAATCCTTATACACAAAACAACAGTTATTTCATTCCTCTGCTTCATGATGAATTTCTCTACTGCAAGTTTTAATAGAGATAAAGCTACTGTGTTCCAAGGATTTGTAAAATTCATGTTTTCGTTTACTTATATTTTACAAGATCAGAACCATTTAAATCAATAAACTTTACTGTGAAGATTTAAGCAAATACTTTCACTGTAAAATCATATACCATCTATACAAGAAATGTTTTATGGAATTAATCCATAGGTGTTCTACATTTATCTATGAATGAAAAAGGTGTAAAAGACATCTCCAATGAAGTATGGAGGCAAATGAAGAAGTCACTGTTTCTGTTGCATGTGTCAGCTAGGCAATTATCTCAAATCCCAAGTCTGGTCAAGACCAGGACTTTATTCCTACAAGTTTTTATGACCACCCCCTTGCCAGGATTCAAGTCCACCAAAGGAATACCTCCATCCTAAGCACACAGCTCAGAGTGTACTCAATTAGCTGCTGTGCACAATGAAAGTTGTCCTAATGGATAATTCTCCCCACTCTTCACTCGTACTGGAATGTATGAATATGTACATATGTCAGGTTGTTGCGCAGTAAATGTTTTTTGTTTTTTTTTCAAACATCACAGAGAATAATGCAAATAGTGAAAGGTTAACTAATCTAATTGCATTTTTTTACAGATTCTAATAAATAGAAATATAATACATTATTATTGGAAGTTTTTAAGTCCTTAACAGTAATGGTGTTTACCCAAGAAGTAATTTTCAACTACAATTTCAGATTAGGATATAATACTACTCTTGCTGCTGATAATGTCAACAAGGCATTTGGAGTGAACATCACTACGGTGTGAACTGTTAAGCATTGGCTCAATCGGTAAAAGTCTAGAAATATGGATACCAATAATGACCCTCGAAGAAGACCCTAGCCTGTTCTTCAAAATGAAGAATTAACAATGGCCTATGAACAAGAGTTTGATCACTCCCTGCAGATTTTGAGACTTCAAAAAAGACCCTATCACATCCTCACAAGGGAATAAGAACTGATAAATAGTTGAAAAAATGGGTCCTGAATGGAATGAAATATCCCATGTCAATGACAGACCCAACGCCTCTCAGCTGAGTATGTCTAAGTTTAGAGAATTGCGGCATCCTCCATATTCTCCGATCACCTTTTCAATCTTTTTGAACTTCACCTCAGTAATGAAAGGTTCAATTATAGGCGAGCTATTATTCTTGCTTTTACTGAATCTTTGTCTGATATAGAATTTTATAGAGATTGCATGTTATCATTTGAGAGTTGTTGGGAAGTGGTTATTGCTTTAAATAATATTTTGATTAAATATTCACTTTCTTTTGTCAATTATATCATTCATCGCCTCATTATTTTCATATGTTACAGCCTAATACTTATAAATGCATTGGGGGGGGGGGTCAGTAAAAGTTGAAAGAAGTAGTCAGCTCCTCATTAGTTACCTTTGTCTGATTCTTTCAGAAACTTCCAAACCATTGAAAGGACTAATGCGTCCACAAGTAGATCACTCAAAACACAAGGTAAGAATTTTTTCTTTTTTTAAAATTTTAAAATTTTTTTGCTTAGCCATTGATAAAAGCAAAAAAAATACATCTCTCTGTTCAAGTCACAGGTTTCTAAATGGTTGCACAGGTCTGGTTAGTCACTCAATAGAAAGCATCATGTTACCAACATCTTTTGCCGGCATGCCATGTTGGCGGTGATCAATGAAAAAAAGGCATGATCAATGAATAAGTTACTTCTCTTGCTTTTTGTGGGGCAGTGATCACTTGAAATGTCTGAATTTTCAAAAAAAGAATGACTGCTGGACATAAACTAAAGGAACAATTTAGCATAAACGCACATTGCAAATTGACACTCCATTCACCCCTGCTAAAAACCTATGGGAGAAGAGGATTTTCAGGAAAAAAAAAAATTCTGAACATAATAAGGAGTAAATGTTCAAATTTTCAGCCTTCTAGCTCCATTGGTGTGGCCTGTGCATTTGAATAGTCAGCCCAACATTAAAATATGCGTTAATTCAAATTATGAAAAATGTATGAAACTTAATAAAAAAAATTGTAAGCTTATTAGTATAAAGAAACATTCACTGGACACATTTTATTTATCCATTCTTCTGTATATTTCCGCCAATGACTCCTTGAATTGCCCTTATAATTTATTTTCTGCTCCAGATAATCTAAGTTTACCTAAGTTATTCTTAAAATCATTTATACTTGTATCATTTTTTACATTAGATGGTAAACTATTCCAGTATTTTAAAATTCTTTGGGAGAAAAAAATCTGAATATCAATTAAGATGAACTTGGAAGGATCTTTTGAAAAAAAAAAAAAAAATCTCACCTAATTTCATTTGTAATTATTCTCAGTTTCTCTTTTTTGCCTAATTATTTTTTTAATTAAATTTTTGTCATGAAATTTCAAAATGAGAATATTTTGATCTGATTTTTTTGGATTGTCTTTGCATCAGATCAGCAACATTGGCCTTCCAACCAATGTGCAACACCATGGACATGCTGTTAGCATTGATGATGCTGAAAAGTTGATAGACAAACTCATGCTGAAGGAGAATGATTCTAGCCAACCTTCCAACATTATCACACCTTCAGGTTGGTCTTCCTTTCATTTTATCTATTGCTTTTATTTATTCAACTTTTTTGTGGGTAATTTGGGCAGCTACGTGACGAGTGCGTTTATTGTTCAAACTTTTCTTGGTATTTCTACTGTATCACAATACTGTACGTACTACAAATTGTGTGGAGATAACACCAAAAGAAGTTAGGAGCAGGTGACGATGGTAGATGGCTCACCATTTGACAACATATAAGAGGGTGGTCAGCATGATAGTGTCGTAGACTTTTAGCAACTGATGGGGGCCATGCTCTACAATGAGAGACAGGACAGTTTGGAAATGTTTTTATATCTTGCAAGCCAAGGCTAAAAAAAAAGTAAATCAATGATCATTCAAAGCTAATGAAACTGCTTGTTTTTTTTTGGGGGGGGGTCTTAATAATTACTTAATATACGAGTATATAGCTATATAAACTTCCATGTAATGTCAATCAATAAGAATTATGACATTCTTTTTTTGTGGGGGGAGGACACACAAAATATTGTTAAATTATGCTTGTAATTTTCTATATTCTGTAATGTTTGTATGCAACATCAAATCATCAATGAAGTCAGCAGGCTGGATCAAATGAAGCCATTGGCTTAATTTGGCCTGTGGACTATAGTTTGCCAAGCTCTGTTCTACAAGATACATATACACTGGGCAGGTCATGTGTAAAGGATGGAAGGTTGCTATCTGCCAAAGGTTCAGTGAGTAAGAGAGAGGAGCACCACAGAGGTTCAAACACTCCTTAAGGAAGACCCTACCTTCCTGTGGCATTGACTCTCACCAGTGGGAAGCACAAGCTACCAACAGGTGAATTTGATAAGAACAACGATCATAATACTGTATCTTTATTTTTGGGTACAGAGGTCTATATATATATTCACTGGTCTTTGTCCATCTCCCTGTCCCAAAGTTTTCTATGAATTTGAATTAAGTGTAGGCCATAGGCTGAGGGAGAATTGATTAAATTTGGGGCCAGATCCAGGAAGTTTTTTCCAGTTACCATCCCTGCATCATAATTGTTTGTGAACTGATTTTCTCTTTTGGTGTGATAATGGCATTAACAGAGGTATGCACCCTATGTGTGCTTTCTAGTTAGTTTTTGTTCAATTATGAATTTTGTCCCAGGTCCCCTTTTTGGGAATTTGTCCCAGGTCCCCTTTTTGGCATTTTGTCCTGGTGTAACAGTCCAAAATATAACTCCTGTCCATCCTATACCCAGGTTTAAAGTTGGTTAGCCTGTTTTAGTCCAGTTTATGACCTTGGGCACGAAACAGGCTTATTGCTTATTTCTCACCCCCATTGTGTTTTCCATAAGTAAGTCTGTATTTCAATGTTCCATTATAGCCTTACACTCAGATACATAAAATAATTGAGGATACAGAATTAAATTCTGATTTTTATTTCACACACCAAGATTCAACAACAAGAATTTATCTAATGATATGTATAATTTGAGATATACAAATTACTGAGAAAGTCAAAATTAAATAAAATCATAAAATATAACAAAACAAATTTTTTAAAAAATATTTTTGTTCTTATTCACTCTAAAGATGTTAAGATACATGAAATTTTGCAACAGATTTTTGTAAACATGTTTTCCATGTTGTGGTTCAGCATTATTTCTGTATTTGAATGTTTTTAATTTGATTTCGGATATTTATATTTACTTTTTTGATAAAGTATTGTAAATCATTATCCAATTTTTGACTTCTACCGTCATCTTAATTTTTAGTTGCATTTTTTTTTTTTTGAAATCAGAAAATAATGAATTTAAATTTATTATTATTATTATTCATTTATTTACATGGGTCCTGTTCTGCAGTCATTGAATTTGATGCTTGAAGAATGGATCTTCTAAAAATGTGAAAAAAAAAAAGCAAAAAAGAATGAAGAAAAATAAATCGTCTGAAATGTGTTGCATAATGAATGATCATTTACATCTTGAGTTACTTATGGATTATTGCAGTCAATTTAATTTAAGGTCTTAAACAGTTCTTTAAACTGCAAAATACCCAATTTAAGATTCCGGTTTTTTAAATAAATTCAACGAATAAACTTTTTTATTAATTCTAAAAAAGTTGAGATAGGTAGAATTCAAGTTTAAGTTGTAAGTTATATAAATAGTAAGAAATATTATGAATAAATAAATTTCACTAATGCAAAGAAAGACTCGTAAAATTTAATTTTAAGTCATTCGTATAAGCTTTTGACAAAAAATCACAAATAATTTTACTACAAAAATTAAGACCTAAAATTCAAGTTATGAGTCTTGTATTGTTTATTTTAAAAGCAAGGTTATTAACAACTGCACTCAAACATCCGATTTTATTTTCCAATGAATGAATAGATCGCAATGTTCATCCAGTCAAGTACAGGTCAATACAAACCATGTTATAATTTTGTTCTTTCTTCAGGCTTTGTAGATTTAAAAGGAACGTTGATATAAAGATATACATGAATGAATATTCTTAAAGTAGTAAGATATTTAGGATTTTTTTAATATTCAAAAACATTTATCAAAATTTTCCATTCATTTTTTTTACAAAATGAACCTTCTGTTGAAAGATTGCAAAATTTTTTATTTTTGTTCCAGTAAATTCTTTTTGTAATTAAAAGAATTTTGGTAAATTATGTATATCGGTGAACTGTATCTCACTGGATTATCCATTTCAATAATTATTGGTAATTTGCAGTTGGTAACTTCTTGTCGGGAAATCGTTGTTGGTAAATCTTTTGTGGTTCACAAATACTGATTACAACATTGAAGTACTCAGACGAGTTCTCAAGACATGACACATGATCTGTCAACTGCTGCATTGACTGACAAATCTTTGTACAATATACAACGAACACACATGCATGCATGTACATACCACATGTACACGCTACAAATATACTTACACGTGTTACATACGCACTCTCATCCATATATACATGCCACAAGCACACACACACATAACTATGTACATGATAGATACAAGTGCATACAAGCAACATATATACTGACAAGCAATTTGGTTGAGTGTCCCCTTTTTGACATTTTGTTCAAGGTCCCGATTTCTGAATTTTGCCCATTTTTCAATTTTGTCCCTTGTCCCATTTTTTTTGGAATTGCTTTTTCGAAATTTAGTCCCTATTTTAAAATATTGTCCATAGTCCCCTATTTTAAATTTTTCATTGTCATGGTCCCTTGTCCCCTTTTTTGAATTTTGTTGCCTGTCCCTTCCTCTGATTTTTTTTTTCAGGATTGTCTCATGTCCCCTATTTTGTCCTTCGTCATATTACCCCAAAGACTAATGTGTAAACTTAAATCCTTTTATTCCATAATATTTGAAGTGCAGGCAATCGGCTACTCTTATCATTATCATCTCTTCGTAACAACCTATTTTTAAAATCCTGTGTTTTAGTTTTTTTTAGGATTTTTTTCATTGCATTCTTGTTTTGTTTTTTTTATCCTTGTCTTCATATAGGTTGTAGCTTCCTTTCGAGGGATATTCTACGTATTGCTTTACTGATATTCTCTTAATATTACTGGCTAGACTTGATTTCTCAAGCTCCAATTTGAACAATTGATAAATACTTGATATACAAACTCTAAAATTTGCAAACAATAATTCTATTTGCACATAAATATACACTACATAAGAGTAAGTTGGAATGGCTGATTTAATTTTGATTAATTTGTATTTTGGAGGATTTAATGTTTTTAATTTGAGTAATAATGTGCATATCATTTGGTTTGAACAGTAATCATTGTCCTTGTGATGAATTTGTATGTGTTTATTTTTTCTTAAAAAAACAGATACTAAATTTTAATCTTATTGCAGACTAAAGTGCTGAAAGTAATGATCTCAGTCAATATTTTCCAATCAAAAAATAAAGGGCCTCTCACTCTTCAAACTGTGTATAAAATATGTAAATGCTTTAATATATGCAGTCAGATATTCATGTATGTAATACTAAAATGTATGACAATAACTAAAGTTAGATTCATTGTTTTATTTTTGATAGCATCTTTCCACCTACCGAACGATGGTTCTGATATTTTTCATATTTTCTTTCCATTCTTTCAGATACCAGCATCCAGCTTCAGGCTCAATCTTCCCAGAGCAACATATCCAGAAGCCAGACTGCTGAATGCCTAACTTCAGACTTGTCAAGAGACCAAAATTCTCATGGTGATATTCCCAAACCCAAACCCCGCATGGCTCGATTGCGTAGTGCCAGTGTTGAAAGTTTCACAATGACTGAAAAGGCCTTGGCAGACAGCTCCCAGCCTCCTGTTCCTATAACTCGTCCTCGAGCTGGAACTCGCATCATAGAGAGCCAGGTGAATAACACACTTGGTAGCGTCCCACCTGTTCCTTCAAGAAACAATCCATTTGCTGATAATTTGTTGGATGCACCGATTTCACCAAAGTTTTCAGATCAACTCGGCTCTACTGAAAGGTCATCAGATCCATTTGAAGTAAAGCCATTTGAGATAAAACCTTTGAATCCATTCAAACTCCAAGAAAATGAACCCCCTAATTTTAGTGCATCAGTCCCACCACCAGTCCCTGCTAGGAAAGATCGCACTCCAGAAGCACCGCAAATTCCTGATTCTGGAAGTGTTGCATCTGCCTCAAAAGATCAACCGTCGGCGATTCCCTTCCCCCCTTGTCCCTCTGGACCTCCACCCCCGTTGCCCTCAAATAGTCTCACCCCTAGTATGGTACCTTCATCTGCAGCTAGGCCCAGGCCCAAACCGTCTTCAGCAGCAGCAGCAGCAGCAGCAGCCGCCCCACCTCTTCCTTCACGACCACCTTCCAGTCTTCCCCCAGTGCCAGCTCGGTCAAAACCTCCTCCACCTGTGCCACCACGCCAGTGATAATTCAGCCTATTTGATATGCTTTCTTATCACTGGACATTGCCTAAAAATCAACCAATCAATTCATTGCAATAAGGAGGGGAGAGATTTGAAACTTTTAAACCAATGTGAAGTTTTCATCAACAAAACCGTCTCTACTTTGGTACATAACAGATAAATAGTAAAGTGTGCACCTGTCCATTTACCCTTATAGGGTCCTGAAATTCCACTTGGAGAATAATCAGTGTCTCTAATGGGGGTATGAATTTCCTAAGGAAAGATTTCAATAACTGTGTACTGATCAACAAGATAGGGTGGCTAGTTTTGGGGAATTTATGGAAGATGAATTTCTAGACTTTGCAGGAAGTTAGTTATCTAGACTCTATTTTTACTATCAGTTATTTTCTTGTACCAGCCATGGTATCAGTGAATCTCTACTATTTAAGTATTACCAGGTAGTTTGATCCAAGAAATATTGATTCTAGTTCCTTCTTTGGAATTTTAGCCCAAAGTTCAAAGTGACAACTGTTGAACCTTTATCCCATAGATTTTGGCTAAACTCAATGCAACAATCAAGTTTTCGATTGTGAAATCTTCAAATATCAAGTAATGATTGAGTATTTTGATGTTCAGTGTTTATTCCTGTAAACTCTTTGTGAACTCAGTTCTAGGTAAATCCCTTCTGTCATGCCTATGTCAGTCTGATTGCCCTTACTCTTGACTGATCTTCTCCAGGTCTGTTTTGGTCTTCCCCTGTGGATTCACCTTAGCCACTTTAGCTGATTTCCCATTCTGATGTTCCAGTCCCTATCCTGGTTTCTGCCTTTGTTGTCAGGAGGGTGTTTTAGCAAACTGGCTTTCCATAGGCTCGACCAGGCTGTCCTTTGAATAATGGCTGGGGCGATTGGTGGGGTGATGCTGCTGCTGATGTAGTTTCTGTAGCAAGTAATCTTTCTTTTTTTTTTTTTTTTTTTGCTTGTACATAACAAACTTCATGCCAGCATTTGCAGATGAGAGTAACAGGCTGGAGATCTGACTTCCCTGAATCAACTTTTAATGAAGAAAAATTAAAGGAACCAACCCATCTAGCTTCAACAAAGCTCTCAGAATCTTTAAACAATGACTAGTGTATTGACATTTTATTTCTTGTGAAAGTTTTCTTGAGTGAAAATTGAACAGTAACTCTTTGTCACCGCCAAGATATTTAGACATTGTTCATTTGCTATTTTGTTGTCTGTAATTTAACTTGACCCTCTTGTTGTTTTTCTTATTGTTGGGAGGTCGTTGTTAAGCAGACTTTTGTGGTATACAGATACACCTATTTAGCAACTCATAAACAAGCCAAGTCTGATATATCATTCAGTATGGCTTGAGACCATTTTGCACAATTCAATGTTTGAATGTCTGGGCAATCAGGACAGATGTTGCCTGTTATTATGCTTTGGGGTTTTGGAAGTTTGTGTTGGAATGTGATATCCTCCTCCTTAATATGATAAGAATATGATATATTCATTCTTTAATACTGGGGTCATTACTGTTAGATTATTTTTTATAGGAGCGTTTTTTTGTAAAACCATATAAATTGATTAATACTTGTCTTTCTAAGCATTGATACGATTCACATAGAGCAGAATCTATTTTTACATTACGTTTTATTTATGCTTTATTTCTCTACCCACGCCCTATCTCATATCTCAGAAATGTGATCTGACACTCAAATATCTTTTATCTAAGTACAAAAAAAGGTAATGTAGAAGTTGATCAATTTGAAAGATGCATATAGGTCCAAATTTGTCTCCGTCGTCAATCGTGGGTTTGAATTTACATTGTTGACAGATTATGTATTCCATTGTATATCCTATTTGAAAATTCACCTGGATCGAACCATGGAAGAGTTATGTACTTTTAATTTTCATTTCGTTATAGCTAAGTAACTGAGAATTTATAGATGTCTATTTACATTGACATCATCAAGACTTGGTGTTCGGTATACCAAGACCAGAGCATCAAATAAAGAATATTTAGAAGTTGGTAACCAAATTGATATCCCTGTGCCAATATGTTGGAAATTTGAAAATTCATTTTGGTATGAAAAAAAAATGTTTACAAACTGTATATTCAAGCAAACATTGTAACAATATTTACACAATATTGAACATTTGCAGTGGTTTAATAAACATCTTAGTCCTTTTTAAAATCATTTTTATCTATTGGTAGCTCTGCATATTCATGTAGTCTACTCAATAGTATCACTACTCAATTGCTAAAGAAAGATTTTTTGATATTTAATCTAACCCTATTTATTTCTGCTGTATACGCTTATACAAAATATAATACATTAGGGTCTGCTTATTCTAAGCCAAGCATAATCTTAAACTGTTCTATTAAGTCCTTCTGATCGTTTCTATTTTCTAACAATGATAATCCTAAATGGATTAACCATCATAATTCATACTTTTTCATTCTTGATCTAACTTAGTTTCTCATTTCTGGACTTTTAGATCAATTAAACATCTTCTTTGTTATTTACTATTATCTTCTGGCCTTTTGAAAATTTCCACACTGATTCATTTTATCTTAGTATGTTTTATCATAAGTAAGGAATTTAACCAGGAATATTTGGAAAAGTGCTCTAAACTAAAGAAATTGCCCATAGAGGTGTGTGGTTGTTTTTGTGTCAAGAATATTTTAATAGCAGAAATATGATTGTACTTTGTGATACTTATTTTTAGATCTTCCAAAAGCACTGATATTACTTGAGTTAAATTATGTCCAAAAATTTGTCCCAAAACAATTTCTTCTGAAACCTTAAAAAACGGGAAAACATGTATCTATAAAATTGGGTCACTATCAAAATTACTGAAGAGTGATTTACGGAAAAACATAAAATGAGATTCAAAATTTTGTTAGTCCAAAATGAGAAAATGCAGCAAAGACACTCTTATATTGAATTTTTTCTATGAAAAGAAGAGTTATTTCTTATTTACAATGTAAAAACTGAATTTTTAAGGACTAATTTTAAGGTGCTGTCTATAAATACTCTTCTTGAGGTTGTGAATTGAAAAAAAAACTCAGTAGATACAAAAGAAAATCAAATAAAATTTACCAATTATTTTGGTAATGCTTTATGAGTTATGACTATAATTACTATTGTCTTGAAACTGATTAAAGATTGAGTTGAAATACAAACTGGTGTTGATACACCAGTACCTTTAATCTGGTTATTTTTATCTAATGAAAATTTATTATCTTTATGACAAATATATTAGCAGTAATATATTTACCAAAGATTGATCTGATATCTCTAAACAACATTTGTCCTTGAAATATTGATCTAAAAATTATTATATCTTCGTTAATTTCTGCTTAATTCAATTTTTTCATTACAATTAGACTTTAAATCATTACATGTCAAAGATTTAGCTTCAGTGCTAATTATGTATTCTGTATTTTTTTTAGAATGCACAAATTTACTTATGTACTGTGAAAATTTAAAAAAAATTATTTTTACAAAAACCAAATGGATTTCTTTCATTGAGATGAAAATTAGGATGATTTCTTTCTCTGTTACTATTTGTATCATTGAATATTTAAAAATTGGAATTTAAAAAATGTACCTTCATGCAGAAAGATTTTTTACACCTATTTTTCATCAGATCAAATTCTATAAAAACTGATGTGATATTTTAATGAGTACAGAGAAAACAACTATGCTACCTTTTACTTGAGTAAACAGAGTTTTAAAACTTTATTTTTTTTCACCAATCTCTTTCTTTCCAGGGTAAAAACCAAATGAGTTTTCTTCCTTTCTTTTACAATTCACATAATTTTTGATATTCTTAACAACTCTGAATTTTATCTGAATAATATAAGGGAGACTGGGGGCAAGGTGGTTCACTTTAGAACTCAAGGTAGTGTCAAGAATATTTTAATAGCAGAACCATACATATTTCACACTGAATATAAATACCTTGCCAAAATTTGTGAAGTCAATAAATGGCAAAACTATTGTAATATAACACAGTTTGGCTCATAGCTGACCTAGTGACACCAGAACCAATTTGCCCCTTGTCGGGGGGTGAGTTGGTCCATGGTCAGGGGCAAGTCAGTCTTTCATTTTCAATGTGCAAAAACTGATTTACAAGAATGCTGAGCAATTCAATTTCTGCTTGTTTACCTGAAGAAAAAAAAATCCAGAAAATAAACATCCAGTTGTGACAGTGTCAAGAACTTCTTTCTGTACTGCAGAACTAGAAGAAAAGGACCAACTAACCCCCTGACAAAGAGACCAACTTGCCCCCCGAAGGATATTAATTTGGGAGGGTGACAGTTACCTCTGTCAATGGGTAGAGCAAAAGCATCACTTCTCAATGATCATGTTATTCATTAGCATTGAAACTTGATTGAAACTAATCTTCATCGTTTACTTTTAAGGATCAAAATCAGTTTTTTTTCTAGCGTAAGAAGGCTGGCAATCTTGTGACTGAAAACTGCCTAAGCTTCAAAAGTCTGCAGTCCAACTTACCCAAGTCTCTCCTACTATGAAGATTACTTCACCTGTATAGTGTATCTTTCTCTAGATGAAAACACAAATATCGCCATAATTCCTCGCTTATTTTCTATGTATGAATGGAGTTTTCATACAAACGCTGTTTTCATAATATTCAATCCTTGCTATCACTTTTTGTTGGCTGGAGACAAATTCATTTGAAAACTGTATAAAGCAGATTTTTAAAAAAGCTGTCTCTTTTTTTTCCTCTTTCTTTTTTTTTTTTTTTTTTTTCCAAGTACAAAATACAGCTGCCCAAGCTTTTATGCATAAGTAGCATTTGGTCTGTGTAGATTTTGTTTGTAGGACCCCAAGAGCCTGACGGATATCTGAACATATCATAATTGTAGCCAAAAATCAAGTAATCACTAATTATTGGGAGGGTATCACATTCATGTATATTTAGATTTGTTATGGGTAATGGAAAACAATTACATTATGCTTTTTTGCATGTAAGTGCATAGACACAGGAAAAGAATGCATGTCTGAAAAAATCAACTAACTACCAATTTATGTCTCAACATTTACAATATGCTTCAGGTGTTGAATTTTAAAGCGATGAAAAATCATCATGGAATTTTTATAAAAATTCAGTACTTTTTATGGACATTTTTGTTTCACAAGTGCTGGAAAAAAAGGCTCAATCTTGATCTCTGACATTCCACGTGTGAGTTTAGTATTATTTTGTTTTTTTTTAATAAATATTAGGGGACCTATTTTGAGCAGACTAAAAAAGGTTTTAGGTGTTTATTCTGTGCAGGGAGAGTCAATTTACTTTGCAAAGTGTTGAACTGTTTGTATCATGATTTTAAACTTGCATTGAAAAATGAACCCATCTATTCAAAAGAATTATAGATTTAAAAAAAAAAAGAAGTATTTTGAATTCTTTTCATTGATATTGAATCTCGTATTTATTTTGTTTTAAATCAGGGTACAAAATGAATTTTTATACAGCCTGATAATGTATAACAAATTTCTTTTTTTTAAGAATACTGTAAAAATAAAAAGTTACATTGTTCGTTTGTTTTTTTATTTCAACTCTTACCATGAACTGGGAAATTTTTACCATTATTCTAGGTAAATATCTACTTAGAATAGTCAAAGTATTTACATTATTTTACCTCAATAGAAAATATAAAGATAACTAATTTTCTCGATGATTTTTTTAAGTATGAATGGATCTATGCAAGATTTTTGCTATTTTTGTTTAGACAAATTATTTTCATTCATTATGAATTATATATTGCTCTTTCCAAATTTGGATGTTGAAATGAATGTCCTTACTATATTTTGTCCAAAAACTTTTTTTTTTTATCACGTTAGTTGAGATAGTACAGATCTTACTTTGTTAGAACAAAAAAATAAATCAAATTTGCCTGGACTCTCATTCTGTATACTGAACATAACATTTCAGGAAAAAAAAAAAATCTCATTCACCATCTCCCTAATTTCATGAGTTCACAAAACTAGAATTAGCTTGTTTATTTATCTAAATTAGTATGGAAAGGTGCAGAGCTTAGTTTCCAAAAGAAATAAACAAATTAAATTTCTGAAAAAAATCTTGATTGTTAAACTCAATAATTTACACAACTTATTAGATTAGAATCCTGGATATTCAAAAAGGTGATTTTGATTATGTCATGAAAATAACCATGCAGCAATTATTCTCTGGTCAGTTTTTGTAAAGGGTTACCTTTTTTTTTCAGTTTTTTAGACTAAAAACATAAATACAAAACATCAGATTTTGTACATAAGCATTTGTAAATCTTGAAATTTAGATTTACCCCCCTTCAGAAAACAATTTTTTTTTTAATCAATAAACCTAGAAGTCTCTGTAATATGGACAGGATGTACATATCTTTGAGTAGAAAATCCACAAATAGACAGCTTATGTACTCCAATTGTGTACTCTGTTAATGTTCCAATATGTCCTTGCTATAAAAATGATAAATTTATTCTAGTTTGTAATATTCTCAAGCTTTTTCTTATAGTATATATAGTACACACTAACCAATCAACTGAAGAGACTATTAAAATCAAGTGTGAAAACTGAATTCAAAGAGTTATTTGTATTGCGGAAGTATTCTGCAGCAAGTAAAAATAAGGATTTTCTAATTCTTAACATTGAATTGTTGATAAAAATTTCAATTTTAGTCGATTGTTATTGAGTATTGGCTACACACTCAGAGCAAACCTATAAATATTTACAAAACTCAATGGAAAAGTGTTTCTGCAATATTTAACATGTGAACATTAAATATTTAATCTGTTGATGTACATCATATATATAAATGATTTAGCCCCAAGTGAAAACTAAAAATTAAAAAATTGAGTTAGTATGTATTAAGTAACTTTGACTGCTTGATTTTCTTAGCTATGTGTATAGTTTGTTTAGTGTTTGCATATCAAATATATAGAGACAAATTTAGTAATTGTATTTACATGCTGGTTGATGTCTGAAATTAGAAATGAAAAGTTTTGTTTTTTTTATTAGATAATCACAGCAGACAATTGTGAATATTTTATTAGCTTTGACCAAGATTAATAAAAATAGTATTTGTGCCGGCATTGCAACTTTAGTGCGATTGTAATATGTAGCTGAATCTTCTCAACACTCTGTGTTTGCCGTTTAGAATTAAACTTGATTTAGATTTATTTGGGGCTATGTAAATTATATTATCTCTCAGTAGGCTTGTAGTCTCTGTGTAACTCAAAAAGTATGGTGCAAAAACTATAGTTGCAACGTCTGAACGTAGTTTAGATCGGGAATGGGAAACATTCTCTCACCCCTGAACTAGCTTTTATAGTCTAGAATTACTGCAAGCTAGATGAGTTTTTGTCATAAATTATAACTGCAAAGTGTTCAACTTGCAGGTACCTTTGAAAGACCACTTGATGAGAACTGACTGGCAAGATCTAACCAGGAAGTCACAAATTGCTGTTGACTTATTTAAAGAATGGATTTTTATCTTCCTTATCACTGGTATTTTTCAAAATTATAGTTTCGTAAAGAAAAAAAAAACAAACAATTTTCACCATTGCTTATTTGCAGTGTGTACATACGTAATATATCTATTACCTATGTTCCAGTGCATGTATTTGTTTTATTTATTTTAAAAAAAAAGGTGTTTAAGTGTTCTGTGATAGCATTTCATGAAGACAAAAAAGAACAAATATGCGTACAAACTTTCAAGAGAATTTTGTTCATTTTTTATCCTCATCAAATTGAAATGTATTTTCAAAAGTAAAATCATTTTGAATTTTGTTGGGATTTTTTTCACTCATTTTCTTTATTATTATTATTATTATTATTATTATTATTCATTATTATATTTGTGCAAATTTTAATGTTTTTTATGAAAAATTATTTTGCTTGTTATTGTTATTAATTTTGCATTAATGATTCAAGTGGTAAATTGTTAGTATTTTGGAGAACTGTTGAATTTTAAGACATCTGTTTGTAGAAGATAGAAAAAAAAAATGAAATGAATGTTAATTGTGATTTCCTATGTTGGAGTGTGCAGTAAAATATTGTCAAATATTTTTGTCTGAATTTTATTAGATGGGGTGTATTAATTATTTTGCGATATGGTCAGATCATTTTCCTTGTGTATATTATCATTTGCTCACAAGGTTTCAGCCGTGTATCCTCAAACTTTCGTCAAGAGTTCCTGATTCTAGAATGTGAAATCACTTCTTTGAAAAACAATACCATTGTATGGGAATATATATATGATATTAAAAGAAAACTGATGTGATGTGTTTATTCCAATATGAGTATGTGTTCAAGTGATTCCAAATTTTAGAACCAGGGACATGACAAAGCTTGGAGGGTACACAGACAAAACATTGTGAACAAATGAACTTATACTCAAGGAAATTAGTTTGACCACATCATATACAATAATTTTCAAATATGATTTGGTTGGATAATAGTATTCATCTTTTCAGGAGTGGGGGGGTCCTTTATCACATAATCAACAAAACAGATCTATCAATGCATTGTATCAGAGAGTTCACCAAATGAAACAACCAGAATTGTGATCACCAGAATCCATTGAGTATTATCCAGAATAATCTATCAGATGAAATCTATGGGAGATAAATCAGAGAGAGTGTGTAAATTTCTATTGATCTGACCCTAAAATTGATACAACAATCAAATATCCCCCTCAATTCGTGATACTAAGTGCCATTCATATTCAATGGGTTCATTATGATTGTGACTTTTGACCCCCCCCCCCTTCCCTTGTGTTTTTACTCATTCTTTGGTAGATAATTTGTAATGAATTGACATTAAATGTTTTTAGGCTTTTGTAGGAAGTGAGGAACATTTTCCAGTTTTATGAGTATGATGATCTTGTCTTGTAGACTACTCAGTTCAGGGTGGATTCAAATGTTTGTTTCTTGAGCAGGTATTTGATAATAAATTGTTCAATAACTTATATGACCAGGCTCAGATTTACACTTTGGAAAATAAGTCTCATCCCTGCCGGTAACCCTCTTTGTACATATCCTTAACTGTTTCTGGCTATATTTAATACATCACTTGCAGCAAAATTAGTTTCCAAATGTTGCTATTTTTGTTCTTGTGTCTTATGTGGGATTTTTAAAAAAAACAAAAAAACCCAATTGCTTTACAAAATAATCAATCATTTGAACCATTTCCAACATTAGCCAATCTTGGAAAAATTGGTACAGATGAGTGCAGTAGAACAATGTTGTCATTTGACTGGTTCTTGCTTCTGTGACATAGCGGGTATTGCAACTATCGACTGGTGTGTATATGTGTGAATAAGATGTTGACTGCTTCTTGATCTGTTGGGGTATTGCTCTGGTTGTCCTTCGTTCTTTCTGGCAATCAGAAATATCTTTAACAGGCATCAATGAAGAATAACCAGAGCAACAACCTTACAACGCAACAGATCAACAAGAGGTCAACATCTTATTCTCTTGTATACGCGCCGGTTGATAGTTGCGAAGGCTGCTATGTCACACTTCTGTGGAGGTGTAAGTTAGTGTAATGGTTATTAGCACAGAAAATGGAATTGGCCAGCTTGAATTGAATTTCAGCTGAGGTCACTTACATTCTCTTATGGCTACAGTGTTCATCTTTTGTTAATGAAGATGACCACTGCTTCAGTTCTGTGTGATGCAGTTGTCACTGCAGGGTCTGAAGTCATGATTTGATCTCGACTTGGATTAAAGTGGGGGAGAGTTGTGTACATCCTCAGCGTCACCCTCTCACCTGACAGTCTACCTGGGTCCAGAGACAAAGCACAGCCAGGGTGGCTGGAGCCGAAGACAGAATGGGATACAGTGGATAAACAGGGCACTTAGCGTATCACACCTTGCTCTTTGCATTACAAATGTCACTGATCGCTGCCCTTCTGCCCAGCAAACTAAAAATTGGTTTCCTTTGCGCAGTTCACTGAGTGCAGTGAGGGGTTACATTTTCCTGGTTTGGATTTCTCTTTCTCCTAGACTTGTTGCCAACCAAGTCTAAAGAGCCTAGTCCTCCCTACTGTTTACCCATAGCTGGCTAAGGGAGAAGAGATGGATTCCTGTCTTACCCAAGGGCATTAGTACCAAGTGAACACAAGCCATCACAGCCAGAGTTTGAACTCTCTTTGCTGATTCCATTTTCCGTGCTGCTAACCATTTAGGCCACCCGCCTTTGCACTAATGCCCTTGGCGAAGGTATGAATCCACGTCCCTGTACTCTGTTACATTGCTAGATATGACAAAAATGTCACATCATGGTGGTTAACCGAAAAGTGTAAATGAGTGAACACTTGGACAAACCACTCTCCCATAATTACTGCCTGCTCAATAATAACTGTGAAAAAAAAAAATGTTTTGCCTATTGTCAAAGAAAAGTTAATTAAATGTGGGGCTTTGGGGCATTTTTTATTTTGTTTTTTTTTTGTTTTTCGTTTTTTTTCTACACATTTGAGTAAAGAAATTATGTGAAATTAAAGATATTGTTTCCTTGCTGAACTTGTTTGACCCCAGATTTGGCCAGAAAGGGAGATTATCCAAGTGAATTATCAAGCACAAGCATTGGAATAATGTTAAATTAGGAAACCAAGCCAGTCTGAAGACGAAGGTTCAATACCAGGTTGATGCTGGCCAGCCCTGAGAATCTGGTATTGATCCTTTGCTCTATTTCCAAATTCAACATTGTTCCGATGCTTGCGTTGAGTAAATCTCTGAGATAAACTCTTTGGATTATCTCTCCTTCTGGTCAAATTTGGCAACCCTGGTTTGATGATGCATACCAAGAATTTGACTCTTAGTTTTTGTTATTGAAGCTGTCAGTTGAGTGTAGACTGTTGTTATTCAATAGTTTCCTCTTGATTTACTTCCCCTTGTCATATATTTATTTTGTTATCTCATATAGAAAGAAAATTAAAATGTCTCAAATTTGTTCTCACTTTTCTCTTGATTTTATTTTCCCGAGTTGATATTCATTTTGTGTCACTTGAAAAATTAAAAAAATTAAAACCTATGCCTCACAGATTATTTTATTTTTTTTTTAGAGGTATCTGTCAATTGGTTGGTCTGTTCCCATAGTGTTTCTCAGCTGTTCTAAGTCAGTTTTACTTGTAACTTGGTAGAAAGGTGTTCCTTGATGAGATACTTCTTACATAGAAAAATCTTCTGCTTAGGGTCACGTGATCTGGTACTAATGGCATTTAAGATTTGCTTCAAAATCCATTTTCTCAGCTGTTAAATCAGATTCACTTGTAACTTAATAGAGAAGTGTTCCTTGATGAGATGCTTCTTACCTAAAATCATCTTCTACTTAGGGTCACGTGATCTGGAACTTATGTTAGAGTGGACACCTCATTGAACTTTATTTGCTTATTTTAGCATATCAAAAGGTGATTTTATTCTATCCTGATGGACTTCGAGTCTTAGATTCCTCTTCTGCATCTTCTTTTAAATACTTTTTATCATGTAAACAAACCACAGAACCTATTTCAAGTCTGGATTATATACATATCTTTCAATCACCTTCTTTTCTCTTTCTAGAACTTGCAGGCATGGGGTATCAGAGATTCCTTACTTGAAGTCAATATATATAAATACTTACATCTATGCATACAGTATTTTGTTTATTTTTTTATCATATTCAATGTTAGGACACAAACCTTTGATTAGAAACTAGCCATTCCAGAAATATTTGTTCATCTGTACAACTCTTTCTTTTTTGTTTCATTTTATTTTGTATTGCCATTCTCTCGTTAGACTGAAAATGGAGTAATTGCTTCTTGTTTTACTCCTTTCTGTATAAAAATGTTTGTTTTTTTTAATTCAATTCTTTTCCCAATTTATAATATTTTTTTAAATATCTTTTATTCATAAACATATATATATTTCCAAACATTTTTTCTTTTTTTTTTTTCATGAACAAAACTTTTGAGATTTCATTTCATTTATAAATTAAAAGATATAAAGTAATATAAAGGGCTCCAGGACAAAATGCATTATATCCAAATGAAGGGCTCTATGACAAAACACATTATATCCAAATTTCTTGAAATGAGAAGGGAAAGGAAAATGTTAATCCTGTATTAAGCATTCTTTAAAAAAATCCAATTTTCACTTGATCCATACAAAGGCTTAGAATGTGTTTACCAGGAAAAGTAAGGCAGATATCCACTAATTGCACTCTGGAGAATTGATGGGGGAGGGGTAATAATTTTTTTTCAAATCTGACCTATATGTTTTGCCACGGAGCTCTTCATATATAATTTTGAAATGTTCTTCCTTACTTTTATTTGTTCAAAGAATTGGATTATCAGGTGCCACCCTAAAGTTCAGGGAACTTGATCTTGGAAAAAAAAAATCTTCTTGATCTAACTTCTAGTTTCTATTGTCTCCTTCAATGTAGTTTCCTGAGGCATGTACGCAGTGATCTCACAAAGGGTAGGGCCAAAAGTCTGTATTAAATCCGGTTCACACACACTGTTCAAATTCCCCAAACTTTTGAGTAGCACCTTGTAATGAAGGAGACTCACTCAGAGTCACCCTCTCTTTCCCTCCCTGTATTCCCCCCTCTCATGCCAGTGTCAAAATGACGAGCGCGATGGTACATATCACTGGTTTGGGTTTATGTCTCTCCCAAGGACATTATGATGAAATGGAAGCATCGCAATCACATTCACATATCTTTATTATAATGATACAATTTCTGTATGTTTGTTTGTGTTTGTTACCGTAAAACAGCAAAAACATTGTAGCGCAATTTTTTGTTAGCGCAATACCGTTAAAATGCTATAACTTGAAGAATAAAGCAATTTCCAGTCCAATCGGACCCCCAGTTTCTGAGTAATCATTCTTTCAAAATTTGATTAAAGTTATCTATCTAAGGCAAATAAATCAACCATTCATTCAACTCATACAGATTTGCAGTCATTCTGAATACATAATGAGGGAACATGATCATTATATTTGTATAATTTTGCCCTAAATGGAATCCACATCTTGTAACCTTCAAAATGATGTATGACTTCCAAGGGTTTCTTAGAAAATGAGAAAACTTGAATCCATCCATTGCTGCCCTTGCTTTGTAACCCTTAAAAAAACGGATTGAGTTGAGATCATTACATTACACATACACACACACGTGTGTATATATATATATATATATATATATATATATATATATATATATATATATATATATATATATATATATATATATATACATATATATATATGCAGTAGTAGCCATTGTAAGTTCATTGCTTGACAAAGGCATTCCTCATCTCCTTCCATGACGACTGTGATAGTACTGACTCCTGCCATGTCTTACTGGCAAACCTTTCTATTTCATCTCTCTATTTTGTGTCTGGTCTTCTCCTGCTGCATTTAAAATAGAGATTGGCTGAATGCTTAGAAAAGTGACAACAGATTGTACAAAAGGTTAACCATTTGGTGCCCATGGGACCTCTCTCTTAAAAGAGAGAGAACCCTTGTTAAAACAGTATGGAGGGAAGCTGATTGTTCCAGTTAACTGATGGTAGGTGTCAATACTGTATATGATATTGGAAAGTATATACACTGAACATGATACATCGTACAATCATATAACACATGTACATATTCTGTAATCATTCAACATATAACAAGATTAATTAGTTCAGGTGTGATTAATTATGATCTGACTCCTGAAAATCCCTTTTATAAACTGTTATGAGTTTGTTTACTCCTGAATATGGAGTAGTAATTTTGAAGTAGTCCTGTTATAATACTATAATGTGTATGATCCTTGTTGGTGAGACAGAAACACAAGTTAGAGAAAGTATAAACTCTGCTAAGTGGAGAAAAATATTTTGACTTTTCTTTCTCTCTGATATCAAAGTAAACAGGATAAACAAAGATGCTCCAACTTGCATGAATAGAGAAATGAGTACTTGAAGCAGTTTGTAATGAGAAAATTTATTAAAAAGAAAAATTATTGATATAAAGATATTACTATTTCTTTTGTTATGGTTGCTATTATGAAAACCTGGAGAAAGAATAGTTTTTTCCATTAAAATAAAATGTTTATCATTTATATTAAATGAAGTATTATGAATCATTATTATTATAAAATGTTAACGATGGTCACAGTCTCAACTCAATTTTCATCTTGTTTATCCAATACCCAGCTGAACAGGGTCAGTTTTAACTAGGGTTTGCTGTATATAGTGCTTTTTTTCAATGGGTGTCTCAATACAACAAAAATAAAGGAAAATTCCTTGCTCTATCTCACTCGTAGTGAGAGCCATTTTAATTTTCTATCACTTTCCAACAGGACGTAGGAAGTGACTCGACATTGACTCAAGGCCGCTGGGCTACGTATGATTTATTATGCTTTTGATGTGCAAAAAAAAAAATGATATGCTTAAAGGTGAGTGTCAACACTTGGGAATGAGTGAGTTGTAAGGGAAGTAACTCTGTATTCAACTTGATTTTTATTGCAAAATATCACTTCAAATTGAGCGGAATTAATGCGAACAAATTCAAGGGAAATAACTCCAATATAGTTAATATATTATTGCTCTTATAAGGGGAGTGTGGGGACAAATTGTATTGTTTGATTTATTTTTTTCTCTTTTTTTTTCTGAGAATTCCCAAGTTCTTATGAAATCTTTCCTATTCCTTACCATGAAGCAAGAAAAACTTTTTTTATGAAACAACGGATTCTTTAGTTTCCATAATGTTGACACATGTTTGAAACAGTTCATATATTCAGGATTATAGATTGGAGTTGATTCTCCTGGATGTATGTCCTCTCACTCTTGGGATAGAAAGGAGTAAATTAAATGGAACAAGCAGCCTTACATTTAGAATATTAGTATGTATGTGCTTTTGTATTCGTTAGAAAGCAATTGAAAATCGAAGAATTGATCACGTTCTCTCATACCTCATACTTGAGACAAAAGCTCCCTCATTAGCAATTTTATTTATTTATTTATTTATTTATTTGTAAATTTTTTAATTGATGTGGTTTTGTGTGTCACTGTAAAAGGACACCTTTTATGCAACCCATCATAAACTGATTGTGTCCTAATTGTAGGTGTCTATGCATTGTAGATAAACATTTATTTCTTCCTCAAAAATGTCATTTGAAGTGTTGTTCGACAAATGGTCAGCAGTATGGAAAATGGGATCAGGGAATTGAGTTCAAACACTGACTGAGATGATTTTGCGTTAATGCCCCTGGGAAAGGTGTGAATAGGAATAAATGATCCAATAGACATTGAAAAAGTTCTTAATTACTGTTCATGAATTCTTTTTAATCATGTAAATCAGTATGACACTTTGAAAAAAATGTCCTCCCAGAAATTTGAAAAAAAAAACAAAACATTAAGAATAGAATTTCATTTTTGGTTTATATTTGCTCTTTCTCATGCTTAAGTTTCTGCAAATTTTTATAAAAATTAAAAAGACTTGAAGGGTGGGGGCAGTAACAATTTTTATAGAATCAACAATCTTGGACAATCTGCAGATTGTCAGCATCTTTGTAAAGCAATTTAAATACAAAGTGTAGTGAATTCGTGTGATAGTATTCATTTTAGATTTTTAAAAACCCAAGCAAGGCTGGGGTACTCTTGCTATTGTGTATATATATATACATATATATATATATATATATATATATATATATATATATATATATATATATATATATATATATATATATATATATATGTATATATATATATATATATATATGTATATATATATATATATATATATGTATATATATATATATATATATATGTATATATATATATATATATATATATATATATATATATATATATATATGTATATATATATATATATATATGTATATATATATATATATATATATATACATATATATATATATACATATATATATATATATATATATATATATATATATATATATACATATATATATATATATATATATATATATATATATATATACATATATATATATATATATATATATATATGTATATATATATATATATATATATATATATATATACATATATATATATATACATATATATATATATATATATATATATATATATACATATATATATATATATATATATATATACATATATATATATATATATATATATATACATATATATATATATATACATATATATATATATACATATATATATATATATACATATATATATATATATACATATATATATATATATATACATATATATATATATATACATATATATATATATATACATATATATATATATATACATATATATATATATATACATATATATATATATATACATATATATATATATATACATATATATATATATATACATATATATACATATATATACATATATATACATATATATATATATATACATATATATATATATATATATACACATATATATATATATATACATATATATATATATATATACACATATATATATATATATACATATATATATATATATATACATATATATATATATATATACATATATATATATATATATACATATATATATATATATATATATATACATATATATACATATATATTACGGATGGAAGTTGTGTAAAAAAAAATATCTGAATAAGTGGCTCCTGCTTGTAAAATCAACTATCCTGCCAACAGAAATGTTTTGAGATGTAAATACAGTACTGGACCATTTATCAAGCAACCTTGAGCCCAGAGGTGATCCAGCTCTTCAGGATATGTGAACCAAAGCTTGATATAAACTTGAAATGTAAAACAAACTATATAAAGGGAAGAACAAAACGATATTTAAGAGATACAAGTTGATGCCTTCCTGAAATATAGTCTGTTTGATCCTCATTGATCCACTCAGAACAGAATAGAAATATACAATGAAAAGTAAAGAATGAAACATTTTACAACATACAAGTTAATCTGCTTTAAAAATATGTTGGGGTTTTTTTTAATAATACCTGTTAATACCCATGTATCCAGAAGAACAGCTCAGCCCAAAACAAAAGACGCAAAGACCTCAGTTTTTCCAATAAATCCCAATCTTTTATTTTATAGAAAGAAGTAAAGAACAGAAAAAATAGTAAAGGAAGAAAAGGTGGTGAAATTAAGTGCTTTCGCAGGAAATCAAAGTGTGATTCCTGGTTACTTCCTTTGAAATTGTACTTGGATGTCCGTAGAAGTGAAGAGGTTCTCACAAGATTTTATAGTTCATGGAGACAGAAATATGGTAGAGTTCCGTAGGAAGATTTTGGACAAGATTTTAAAGTTCTGTTGGAGAGTTTTGTTCTGTAGAGAAGCTGATTTTTATTGAGGTCACTGAATTGAAGGATATCATCATGTGATCTGAAAAATTAATGGTGAGTCCAGATGGTGGCTGTCACAGTCTGTGAAAATCCAGTCTGTCGACAATAGTTCCACAGCTGTTACCAACTATGAGTGACCCAAGTGGCAAGTGCTGGCATTTTACCATCCATCACCTTCCTCATCAAGGCTCCAGCTGAATGTATTTAATGGGTCTCAATTGGCCAAAATATAGGGGGTGAATTGTCACGTGGCCATTCCCTATTATGTCTCTTCTTTACTCAGTGCTGCTGATATTTTTCTTCCTTTTTTTTCTTTTCATTATAGTTAGATAAATTTGTGCCTTTTTTTAACAAAGTTTTGATCCTTCTTTCTGCATAGATTATGAAGAGCTGATCAAAACCTTTGCATAAGCTACAAATCAATCACCAATACTAGAGTTGGTGATTTTATCTGCTATAAACTATTCAATTGATAATTAAAAGATAATTAACTCCTAAAATACATAAATAATTTCCAGAAATAGGGTCTGTTTAATCAATCCACTAATCCTTATCTGAAGCTGATTTAACTATGCCACAAAAATCAGAACAAGCAGCCAAGTAGTGAACTACCTGCCAGATTCAAAACCAGCTAGTTTTTGAAAATATCTATTTTTATGATAATCCCTGTCTTCTGAAAGCTGCACATATGAACTGGTACTGTATAGCATCCTTTGAAATTGTTTTAGCTTTGAAAGAGGAAAATTTTGAATAATTTCTGATTGATATTTTTTAATCTATGTAGCAGAATGGACTCCATGTATGATTGGTCAGGGGACAGATTTTGCTTTGCTAAGGCTCAGGTCGATGGGTAAATGTGAATTCTTGGAGATGAAACGATCCTGGACAACTGGTATAATTCATTAATATAATGAGCTTATATGTAAATTTTTCTATTTATTTGTTTATATTTCTGTTTGTTTGTGCTCAAATTTGATGATCTCATTGTTTGATTTACCTTCCTATTATGACATGACATCTTGCGTCATAGAAACTCTTAAAACTTGATGTCTGATCATCACACATCTAAACAGCTCATTATGAGTTGAGACTTTGAAGAAAAAAAAACTTGAAATTAGGATACTTGAATTATTAATAATAAATAGCTTTAGGCTCCTTAGTGTCGATCCATACATGAATAACCCTATCATTTTAGATTGGTATGTTCTAGTTTATTAGTATAATGAGCTTATATGCAATTTTTTCTGTTTATTTGTTTGTCACCAATGCATCTCATTTGTTGATTTAACTTCAGATCATGACATAACAATTATGTCATAGATTACACCATAGAAACGATTGAGACTTCAAACATCACATATTAAAACAGCTTGAGTTGAGTTTATATTGGGGAAAAAAATCTTAAAATTAGGATATTTGAATTTTCAAAAAGTAAATTACCTAATAAAATAGCTTTAGGCTCCTCAGTGTCAATCCATTCTGAACGAGTATATTTTAGTTTCAATATAATTACTTGAAGGCAGAAAAAAATAGAAATAGCCATTGAATGATACGCCACATCCAAAGGCAAAGGGTAGCAGCCAAAGATAGACTGTATCCTTATCTTTTAATAGCAGAAATATAACAAAACAATTCCATCATTACCCCCATGTCTTGATTAATTATTAAGCAGTCTTTTATATTGTTGAGTTTTCTCTCCAAGTCCAAACATTGAAAAAGATGCCAAGTTTTGTGTTAAAAACAGTATTTTTTTTACCTTGACTTTTTATGCCTAGCACCCACTTTTGCATCTTTTGTACAGCCCACAATTATTCTAAATCCTGTTAGCCACTTAATAGCTTTAAAAGGCTAAAAGTGACCAGTTTATTAAAAAATGGCTGAAGTTGCATAGATTCAATTTCCAGGTAACTGAACCACTGTATAACCTCAAACTCATGAAAGAGCCTCCCAAAATAAATATGCAATATATTTATCATATTAAAACAATTTAGATAAAATTGCATGTCGTAAATCATGTGACTTGACTTTAGTTTTTATCTGTGTGGTGGAAGTAAGACAGACACATTACCTGACTTTGCAATCCAGTAATGGGTCCACAGACCATTTGAAAGCTTAAATCCCCCGCTGGTAGGCAGTATCGGCCAAGTTGGCAACCACTGATTTACTTTATTCTGAGAATGTATTGTTCTTAGGTCAGTGTGAATAAACATCAATATAGTTTCTAAATCAATGACAATTTTTTGTTTACAAAGAAAATAAAATTACTAATCATGTGAAGTCAAAAAAATGTGTCTGTTAACTTTCCATTGAAATTAAGGCAACATCATTCTTTCCTTCAACTTCTTTTTTTCCCCAAGTTTTATCCTTTCATTTGAGTTAAAGCTATGACACCTTCCTAAGTCATCTTAGCCTGATTCCTGTTGATGAGACTGGAAGAAATTTACAGCATACAACTAGAATATTTCTCCAAGACAGAACTCACTTTCTTGGTACATTATGTCAGCAACAGCATCGATTCTATAGTATTCATTATCTTAGATTTCCTTGATGCTAGTTATATTGCTTGACCTTCAATTACTGAATGTTTTGCCACAAATGCATTGGGAAAACATATTAAGAAGTAAACAGCTTCCCTGGTTATTATGCGGTTATAAAACCTTTGTGTAATAAAAAGTTCAGTATACCAGAGACAAGATTAAAAGCTGATTCTTTTCTTTAAAAAATCATCTCATAGAAATTCAAATATATCTCAATTTTTTTCACAGGTAAATTTCCATTAGCAAATTCATGAAACACCCATTTGACTTTATTACATAAAACAGAAGAAACTTGTTACCAAAATAATAATCCAAGACCACTTTGTTCTAAAAATCATATATTTCAAAACATGCAACCATAATGTGGGTTAGATCAAATATTTGTTGGTTGGTTGTATGGCATATCAACACTTGATGGGTTATTTAATACTGAGACCATTTGTGAACTAAGGGGTTCATGTTTAAAAGGTTTTTTTTTAAGTATAAAAATGGAAAAGAGTTTTTATTTTTACATAGTTTTTCTGTGATACAATGAATAAAATTGGGAATATAGATTTTTTTCAACAAAAATTGTGAATATAGTTTTGGGGGGAGCCGCAGTTGTCTAAGGTTTGGTCAAATTCTCTTCATTTGACAATTCTGACTTGTTTGGATCAACTAATAAGTGAATTCCTGCCAACATAGTCATTGGAACATGCAAGCCACTCTACTATGCTAAGGTATTTATTCGTTAAATGGCATACAATTGCAGTTGTTCCATTGCAAAAACTTTTCTGAAAAGAGTGTTTGAATTCAGTTTCAGAACTCACAAAATTTTCATTATTTAATATTTGTTTTCAGTAATTTGAAAATACTATAAATGTTCAATTTTTTAAAAACCATACAGAATATGAGGTTATAGGATGAAAGATAATTTTCATTTCTCATTTAGTTAGAAAGGCATCAAACATGAATTGAAGAATATCTGTACTTGGTTCCACTTGATGATCTTTTCGCTTAAGCTACATCGGAAAATAAATGATATTTAGCATTTCCTTTTTTAACTGTGACAGAAGTTGACAGTTCTGAAAACACTAGCAATTTCATGTTAAGACCAGATTTGAATAGTTGAACAGTTTGTAAGGAATTAAGTGACTAGAAGAGAGAGTGGTTAAAGAAAGATAGTGCTCTTAATAAAGAAAGCTGTTATCTTTATAAGAGGGGTAAATAATAGGAGAGAGGGAAAAAAAGAAATTATTCCTTTTATAAAGATTGATTACTGGGATAAAAAAAAAAAATACAAGAAATAAAAGAAGAAAACAAACTATATAGTTTATGACTTATGCATGCAATATATATATATATATATATATATATATATATATATATATATATATGTACATATATATATATATATATATATATATATATATATATATATATACATATATATACGTATTTAATCATTATTATAATTAATGCTCCCTTATTCAAGGTTGAACACTCTTTAAGTGAGGTAACTTGTTCATTATAAGCTTATGCAATGCTCTTCTAATTTAAGAATAGAGCACTCTGGTGGATGGGGAATGTATGTGTGAGTAAATATATTGCTTAAATTCAACCTTACTGACTGTCCAGTTCTGCGTAGGGCAGAGATAAGATGCCTGCCCCTGGGTCTGAAGTGAAGGTTTTGATCCTACTTCGTAGTACTGGATTGGATAATGGATAGTCTATAGCCACACTGAAGAGTTGTTATACAACGGAACAGCTGTCTGTAGATGACATAATTATTTAATTATACATGTATATATATATATATATATATATATATATATATATATATATATATATGTATACATATATATAAATATAAAACTTTGTCCTTTGCCGATGCATGAATTATATTGCATTTTGGATGATATTTTTCCTTTAATTTCGATGCAATGATTAATGATTATCTTTTTTTGTTTGGGATGTTTCAAGTGGTATTAACTTGAAGAATCAATTGGAAACACATATTTTTTAAAATTATCATTTTTTATTATTACAGAAACAAATGTGAACAAATGTTGCTAAATGCTCTCAAAAATTGTATGTACAATGTCGCAGGTTTTGAGCAGAATCTCTTCTTCTGTTGCAAAATAATTATGCTTCTTGGGTATGAAAATAGCTTCAAGTAAAATGATAAAATACCCCAAATTCTAGAAACTCAATAGTATAAAATGATATTTATTATGAGAAGGAAATCTTTATAATAAAAGAATGATCAGAAAATGGTTCTCTATGATCAAAAAATATTTTATTAATTCAATTATCGTTATGACTAGATACTGCTCAAAACTTGAGATGCTGCTAACCGGAAATGATCGAATGCATTAAAAAAATGACTGGAAGTATTATGACATCACTTCCGTATTTGACTGCGTCCAATATGGCGCTTGGCTCATCTGAAGAGGTAATAGCTGGTTTATTTTTTCATTTTCTCTTTATTAATATTATTTTTGTTGCTCAAGGTAGTTGAATAACAACTAACCTTTCGCAAGAAGTACCCTTATATATCTTATTACTACTAATATAATTTTTTTGGCTTTTCTAATTTTGCTTTGAGAAGTTGTCGAAGTGAAACGGAATGAGGTTTTTCGATATGACTTGCGTTTGAATATGGTTAGTTTAACTCTTCGTACTTTCTTTGCTCAAGAAATGGTTAATGTTTTAGTCTTTATATTATGTATGCACGTTCGTTTTCTATTTCGTCTAATTAAATTTCTTTTCGTATATTTTGTTTGTTACAAATCTGCAAATTCACCGTAGGAAAATTACCTACTTGCTGTTCTACAACTCAACTTGGGTTAACAAGATTTGGTTGAGATAACGAAGACTGACTCTTTCTGTTCAAATTGAATAAACTCGTTTTGGATAAGCATGGTTTGTTCAACTTGATAAAACAAGATCCCACTGTTTAAGTTCTTAATTTTTGTCTGATTTTAAAAGAATTATTGAAGAATAGAAAAATTGGCCTTCGTTTGAAGCTGTGGAAAATCACTTTTTTTTCTTACGTCCTGTTTAATCAACAAGTTGAATGATTTTTTTTACCCAGATAAATTTGCCATAATCGGTTCATAATCAGTACTTTTTTGCACTAGGGTGGTAAAATTAGTCGATTACAGTTCTTTGAGTTGTATTTAAATTCCCAATCGAATCAACCCTGGCCTAAACCTTTGCTAGTTTTGAAATTATCTCCTTTTCTTTTTCGCTTATGGAAAATGCTCGTTTGGACATGACATTCCTTCCCAAAATGTCTTTTAGCGCTAGAATAATGCATGACTGTGATATCGAGCAACATTGAAATTTGATAATGATTATCTACCAATTTGACTGAGTCGCACACTACAAGAGCTTTATTTGCTTCAAGTCAATGATGTTTTTTCATTGTTTAATGACTTGAAATTCTGAATATCAAATGCTGTCGTCTTGTAACTGCGACAAGAGCATGGAACATAATCTTCTTTCAGTATTTTCCTTGATTAATTCATTATCTGTTACTTGAAAGTCATTTGATATCATTTGAATTCGCCAGGAATCTCCCTCGACCCTTCTCTTGAATTTTTTTGCATGAAGTGAGGAGATTCTTGAAGTGAAAAAAAAAAAATCTTCAATTTCGTATTTGGCTTGGTTTGAATATGACACCATAGTTTAGAAAATTCACTCGTGACCCATCGTTGAGGGTTTGCAGCATAACGTGCTTTTTCATCTAAAATTTCCCCCCTTTTTATTGAAGAATGCAAAACGTAAGTTGATCGGTTAACTTGCTATACAAACCTAAATGAAACCGATTTCTTCCCAATGCTGAATATATTTCAATATGTTTTGATGAGTAATATTTTTCAAGATAATGGGGAACTTCCATTTAAGGCACTTGTTATCTCTTATTGGACCCTATTGACTCCTTCCGAAGTTCACTTACAATTTTTTTCTGTTTACATCGAATGGCGTCGATTGTTTGTTTTAATTAGATTGATACTATATATTTATTGTCTTGAAAATAAAATTGCTCGATGTAAGAATGTTAGTCCCGATTGTATAATGTTAAGTTTCGCACACTGTTAAAAAATGTGATACATAAATTATACTTTTGTTCGAATAATTGTTCATATCTGTTGAAAATTGTATAGCTGACGATTCCCGGTGTAATAGGAAAAAAGTGACCTTTTGGAACCAGTCAAATTTGGGTCCAATAAAGGTAACAAGCTACCCCCCCCCCTCGCCACCAAACTGTCATTGATCTAGAATGTCCTTAACTGCATAATTACCTCAGGTAATGCTATTTGGCCTCCGGTCAATTATTGTCATGTAACCCGCAATGGGTTAATTCGTTGTTGGTCAATTCCTTGTATTGGTTCAGCTATACTGGGATCATCAAGACACTGTCAATTTTTTTTTTTTTTTTTTTTTTTCAACATTAAAATATTCTATTTGATGATTTATCTAATATAGAATTCGATATATTTAGAAGGGTGTTTGTATTCCTCTTTTTCTTTCCACCTGGTGGTGGAAACTATTTTATGCTTTAAAATAGATTCAGTTTTTAGAATTGCTCTGATATGGCTAGTGTTTAGTGGCAATGATGCTTAATTGATGAAACTCCAAGGAAAATTAATGTGCATTTTTTTTCTTTTTTTCTTCAAATATTCTAGGTCTTTTCAATCAGCAAAAATACTTTGTTTCTATGGCATATTTCTTAATAACTATTAAATTTTAAAAGCTATTCATTATGACCTTGTAGCTATGATGGAAACTTTAGGTATGAGAATTGACCCTAATTCTAACTAAAGCATTTTTGTTTCTGCAAATATTGTTTTCAACATCAATATAAAAGTTTTATATGCACATTGTTTAATTGGTTGTCCTGTCTGATTGCTGTTATAACCTAAAACTCTTAATGGATTAGTCCATGTAAAATAGAATAACGCAGCTGATCGAGCAACGGAAAGGGTTGTAAAAATGAGATCTGTTGTGATATATCAATGGAGATTGTCATAGAAACTCTTGAGACTTTCTGATCGCACATTGAGACAGCTGGAGTCAAAACTTTGGGGGGAAAAAAAAAAATTGGGAAACCTTGATAATTAAAAAAAAAAATTTCCAATAAGATAGCTCTCAGCTCCTTAGTACCAAACAATACATTCATACTATCATTTTTGACCAGTATATGCTAGTTTATTACTATCCGTAAATGCAAAGTGTTATTTTCTTAACATTAGGGCAATAGTGAGAAGACAAGGCCAAGTGGTGACCATTTTAATGGACATTTAATGAGTAAGTGAAAGGTAATGAAAGTCAAGACATGGTTTGTCTGCAAAGTCTGTCTGCTCTATTTATACTGCTATGACTGCTGCACGCAACAACTCCAACTAAAGTGCAGACACTAGCAGATCACTTGGCCATTGTAAAATCATCAACTTGTTAATCATGATAATTTCTGTCTGGCTTTAGTCGTCTTCTCTCCTCTAGATAAAAGCTACTACACTTGAACTTACCCTCTAAAAATATTTGAATTCTTTGATTATGGACTGCTTCCCAACCCACATTTCAGGTCTTTTGCAAATTTTACTTTTACAAATTTCTGAAAATATTTTGAAAAAGAATTTTTGCATCTGGGGAAAATACTGTAGTGCTATAGAAAATATACTTTCATTATTGTATTGAAATAAATTATTCAATAACTTTGTATCAAAATATTATCAAAAGGGTTTTGTATTGAAATTTTTATTTTTTTTTTCTGTAATTTCTAATAAAATTGTTTTTTGAGGGATATTTTAGTGACTCAAAAAAAATTTTTTTGCATCATGAGGGGAATAACTTTTAGTCTTTTTACACATTATGCCCTGGACCCCACTATTACAAAAGTACCAAAAATGTAATTATCTTTCAAGCCATTGCTAGTGGGTTCAGTTTTTGCGAGATTTTCTGTAAATGTGGTCTTGTGCTAAGTTTGGTTTGTTACAAGGAATTCAATACTGATTTTGTAGAATGTGATCCTGGAATATGTGGAACTAATTGTGTGATTTCAAATCCAGCCAAAATCTACTGCAGTCATTTGAGAGAGACATGCATCTTGAAACTTTCCCCCATGCAAATGCATCATCCTTATGAAGGGAAAACAAAAGTGAAAGTAAAGAGAATTACCAAATCTTGTGCTCTGTTTTGTTTTGCTTGTGGCCATTGCAAACTCTCCAAATTATTCTAATTATTTCTCATGCAATGACAGAAATGATTGCTTCTCTGAGAGTGTCTCTAAAATCAATGGCTTAAAGCTATGACCATAGCAGTTTGCACTAATATGTGAATTTTTCTAGTTGGTTAATAACTTATATTATTGAAAATAAGGGCCTAATGCTGTCAAAAATAAGTTCATTGATAATTTCTTGGCCTAAATTTCTCGTATCAACCAATCAGTTCCAGTTATCTCCCCTGTTGTTGATCATCTGAGTCTAGGATCCAAAATTTGACTTATTTTGCACAAGCAATTAAACTGTCTGAACAGGTAGGCAGGTTTGGTAGGCTGCCTTGAACATTGTTCTTCTATCACTCGTACCTTTGCCTTGAATCACTTTTAAATCGCTCGGAGCCTTTTAGTGTGAAAGGTAGGTTGGGTTTGTCAAGAATGCTAAGTGACGTGAGAAATCCTCTGCTGGAGACTAAAAATTTTGTTGAAAAAAAACAATTCTTTTTTTTTTTTTTTTTTTTTTTTTTTTTAATTAAAATGCTCACAAATACTGCTACAGCTATCTTGTACTCCCACAATGCAACTGGATTATATATATATATATATATATATAATATATATATATCCACATGTGTAACACATGGCCAAAGTTTAATGGAATATCCCTATTATAATCTAAGGCAAATATTCATGTGGGAAAATGCACACACCGTCTTAGAATAAAGTTGGTTTGGGAAATCAGGAAGAAACTAAATTTCACATGTATGAATTTCCAGATAAATATTTGCTTTAGGTTCATAAACCTTTCTAGTTTGATTTTTCACAGGGAGATAACCAAGAATGCTGACTTTTGCAGCTGTTGCTAACCTATCCCAAATATTTGCATTTTAGTTTTGATGTGTATCTATTTATTTATTTATTTTTGAAACAATTAACAACAAAAAAAAAGATTGAATATTTTCTTTGGGTTTATCATTAAAAGTATGCATTTGTAACTAATAGAGTTCATGAATCTGAAGTGATTATTTTCCATCACTGGTTGGTTTAGAAAAATTTATTATAACTATTTAGTAATGTTAGTTAAATCATCTTTTGGATAAATAATCATCCTCTTTTGTAGACTTGCTCATCAATTGTATGTTACAACTTAGTCGGCTTGACTCTGGCCAACGTTAGCCAGTAATATCAGAGTAACTACTACATGGAAATATGATATTTTTTTCCAAAAAAGCCATTAATTAGAATTCCTAAAATTATTTCAAGTATGAATTGCTTTAAGAATCATTCATTTACCAAAGTCTTATTTTAATGCTTGGTTCTTCATTCTTTGACTGCTTGACATCACTTCTAATTGACAGTAGAGCTTTTCTTTGAATAGAATTTTAAAAAAATAATGGAAGTCTTCTGTGAATTGATTTTGAAAAATGAAAAAAAAATTACCAAAAGATCAGAGGGAGGTTACTTATCAGTAATTATTTCCCATGATATCAAATTCACATTTTAGTATGAATTTAAGAGATAATATCAAATGAACTCATTACAAAATGGTTTTTAAAAGATATTTAAGTTCTTAATGTTAATAGATAAAAAATATCCACATAACAAATTTCAAGTATTTAATAAACCTTAAAATTTTGTGCATACAAAAAGAATTTTCACATTCTGCAGAAATCTACTGCATATATTTTATTTGATCATGGGGCTCTGAAGTAAACACTCCCAGTAAAAGTCTTATCAAATTTGAGATATTCAGTCATGAGGATTTTACATCATGAAAAAATAATTCCTATTGTATAATCTTGCTTGAACTGTGTTCAGTTCAATGGGAATAATAAAAATGAATGGAAATGTGTTTTTTTTTTTTTTTTTTTTTTAATTTCATTATGCAGCCCTTGACTCTGACCGTTTCTGCTCCATGTACATTTTCAGCTTCACTGATTTTATCTTATAAAGGGGAAAGAATACTCTTCTCTGGTCAGTTTATGATGAGCATCTGTGGTGATTAAAGCAGATAAACACTTCCTTGTCAAGACTGCCAAAAACTGTTTCTTTTTCAAAAGAATCAGATGTGTAATTAAGTGAATTGAATGGTCATAAAGATGTAAACATAATTCATTAGTTTGGTTGAGTTAATTCTCATTGATAGCATAAAATAATAAAAGGAATGCTAATATTATTTTAAATGGCAGTATTATTTTACTGTTTACCCTACTTTGAATTGTTTATGATTTCTGTTATTTTTCACAGGAACTGAAGATAAAGATTGATCAAGCTTGCACAGCTGGTGATGAATTTCACAAATTGTACTATGAAACTTATGACAAGAAAAGACATGTAAGTATGCTTGTTGTGTACATCTTGACCACTAACCAATATTCAGTTAGAAAAACAATTTGATTTTTCACGTCTTACTAATATAACATGAGAAAATGTTTTGGAGAAGTCATGATTTCACTTCCGATATTTTTTATGGGAGTGGATTTTTTTCTTGCTCTAACATATATATATTGTGGTGGGCCTCAAATGCCTAACTAAATATCTAAGTGAATTTTGGGCATTTTTCAATCTTAACTCATGTACCCATCTTCATCATTCAATAATGTGGAAATACCTACTTTTCCATGGTTTTTAATATCTAAGTTTTCAGATTTCCCCAAGAAATGTACTTCAGTTGTGTACTTAGTAGCTTTCTGCTAGGTAGGTGGTTTGATTTTATAAACATGGTCATGCTTGGTTTTGAAGCCAATTATTTATTTTTGTAGGAAAACATAAATAAATCTCACTTTATTGAGGATTATCTCTCGAACTTTCTGGCTCTTCAGTATCCAATATTCAAATCAGTGAAGTTGTAATCTACTCAAAGCCTTATTCTTGAGTTCTACCAACGTTTTAACTCCTTGTCCTAATATAAAAATGCTTTCTTTGTATCTGACACTTTTCCTCATGTTTGTGTATGTATTTTCAATTACTAGGTATATTTGAATTGGTTATAGGGTTATAATTTACATATTTTACTCTGCAATTTAATGCTTTCATTTTACATGGATGAAACATTTATACACACATGAACACATTAATGCTTATATTGAATGAAAATGTATATGTTTTTAGTCTCTCTTTCTTTTTCCTTTACGTCTACAAGGTGTATTCTTTGAGAATTACATTCTTTATTTACTCTTTAATCTAAAATAAAGAAATTTAGCCAACTGGTTCTGGAACCTAATGCCTTCCAATCATTGCATAGCTATTTCTGAAGTTCACATTTTTTCTGTTTCATTCAGTGTCTAATATTTTCACCTGTGAAAGTGAATATAGAAAATAAATGCTGAATTTCTAAATAAGCATTATTGAATTATGATTGTAGATTAAATTCAGAATTGCAAATAATGTAACCAGGTGTGACTTGGATGAGAGGGGGGATAAAATGAATAGAGTATATGGTTCTCACCCTCCTGTGCTTAAGTGGGTAGATTTTTTTGTTAGGAAAAAAAAATTGGAACTTGGAGTAATTCACTAAACCGACCCCTATTTGGAACTGCACAGAACTTTAATTCCCATACCAATTATTATAAATGAAAATCTTTAAATGTAGGTAAATTAGCAATTTACAAAGAAATGAAATGTTTTTAATGTGTGGATATTTGTAAATATTTCAGTGGTATCCCATGTGAGCATTTCTCGCTACTGTTCACATTGGGGAAAACTGATTTAACAATTGTGTTGAAAGATTTTTCTATGTTTTTTGTCTTGTATTTGTGAAATGTATATAAAATTGTTTTCTATGCCTGCTATAATTTGTTCTCTTTCCTCTCGATATGATGACAGCTTATTTGTACAAGCGTGCTTTAGCTTCTGTGTTGTTTTTAAGACAATGCTTACATTTTCGTCTTGATTCATTTTATAAAATGAATTTGTAAAGTTTTTTCACTTATCCAAAAACTCTAAAAGTTGAATCCTATGCTTTTAACTTCGTTTCTTATTCGATGTTTTTATTTTCCTCAGAATTTAGACTTTCAAAAGGAAGTGGAACTCCTTCACCGAGTATAGCCTCAAGTCATTCTAGAGTTACTCCCCTTAGAATTTCGTTCGCTTTACCAAATATCATACTGTCATTTCTTTTCGCATGCTCCGTGAATGTGGCTTCCTGCCAAATTTAGTAAAGTTCCACAGGTAGCTATATGCTGTTTCATAAATATTCATATTTAAAAACCTGAAGATTATGCATTGGTGTAGTTTTGTTTTTTGTACTTAGCAGCTATCAAGTTTTTTCTTAATTCAAGATTCGCATAGACAAATTCAAAATATTTCCCATCTTAGAACTTGAATAGATTTATTTTGGATGATTTTGCTGAATTTTCTTTCTTTCTTTCTTTTTTTTTTTTTTAGTTAACAGTATTAACTCTTTAGTGGTTAGAAGACTTATTGAACCGATTTTTTTTCTAAGGTTTTTCAAACTCTCTTAAGTATTGTCTTTTTAATGATAATAAAATTTTCCACTTTTTGCTGTCTTCTGTTTGCCATTGAAATTTCTACCAAAACACACAATTTCATTGCAAAAATCCAATACTTATTGTGTAGAGTTATTCATTGGGTAGTGTTATAGGCAGAGAACTCTGAAAAGTGAGACACTATCCAAATAATTTCTTGCATTGTTTCACTATATTGAATGAGTTTCGTTTTGTATAAATGTTGATTTGAAACAAAAAAAAAATTTTTTGATTTTTAAAAAATTTTTTATACTCCCATTTGTACGTCAAAAGATAAACAAAAGATGACCTACTCCAAATGAATTATTTCTTTTATCTCATCAGAACCCCCGATACATTTTAATTGTTTTCTGTTGGTTGTTCCCTCCCCTATTATGTTGTATAAATTTGTATATTTTAAGTATTCTTTGTTGGCCTATATTTGTATGAGGTGGATGGAAAAGGTGCTCATATATACTTTTCCTTACGCATTAAATCTTTTGATTTCATGGAAATATGCAGTCTGGTTAAATGTGTCCAATTTGAAAAGTGTGTTTATCATTGAAGTTTCCATTTGAAATCTTTGCTTTACCTTTATCACACTTGAAGATATATTCATGACAACATGGATAGGATAATTCTCAGATCCAAATCTTCTGAAGACAAAGGAGCCTAACTGCTCCTAAAATGGGGATTATTTATAGCAATAACAAACGTTCAAATAAAAATAGTAATCTGAATTTTTTTTTTTTTTCCTCAAGAGCTTTTGTCTAACTACTGGTTGTATATATTTGAACCTTTTTTCTCCTAACCAAGCTTCTCATTTGATTTAATACCTACATGAAAGAAATAACACTTCTGCAGTGAACATTACACTCTCTAGTTTTAGCATAAATTCTGTGCAAAAGTGGGATCACAGCCTACAAGAATTTGAATTTTGGCAGTCATCTTTTTTAAGAAGAGCGAAAAATATTTGTCCAATTAAAAAGTAGTTGATCTTAAAACCTGTCCAGAGTTATAAATCAAGATTCAGTTTCATTTTTCAATAGTCGTTTGGTTGGAAGATTATGCTGCATGCATTTACTCCCTTTCACATCTTTCATTTGTGGTGTTTCTAAATTTCTGCTAAAATGTTGATTGGTATTCATGAGTTTGGGCCAATCTGATTGCTTAGATTTAGATTTTATAAGTGCAAAAAAAAAATATCTGACATCATGGAGTTCACAGTCCTGATTAACAACTAATCGCCACTCTCTCTCTCAACTGTTTTCTGCCGGGACCTTAACATTTTAAGATTTTCTTGTCATTCTTATTGCAATTCTGCTTCTTGACCTGTCGCTTTATCCATTCAGCTTTGCATGTGGTCATTTTTGTCTGTTGCTGCTATCTTTTGGCTCTTCTAAATGCACACACACATTAGAGCAGAGGTTTTCCCATGCAAATTATCATTTACTACTCTGTATTCTGATTTGCATCTTTCATAATAGTATGCATATTACAAACAGCAAAATATCTAACCTTTGAATACTGTGAACAACTTATGTTTTCAAGAAGATAAAATTTGTTCTTATTGTTTATGTTAGTTTCGTCATACCTGTATATTTTTTACTAAAATTGTTGTTCTAATGACTTCTGACCAAAATCTCTTACAAAAATTGGTCAACTTGCTTTTCTGATTACATGATCAGCAGCAGAAAAATATAACAGAATAGGTTGACTGAACAGTATAGAATATTCATTTTACCTCAGTTTTAAATTCTTATTTTATTTATTTATTTTTTTTTTTTTTTTAGATATAAGTGAAAGCGCATACTTTGAACTGGCTCCCACAACTATTTCAAAACCCTCTACTTTTCCTTATAGCTTAAACATTAGCTGAGAGTTTTAGTTGGACTGTTTTACTTTACAAGGCAATTTTAAGTAATTTTTTCCTAGTTTCCCATGCCTCATCTTCTCTCTTCTGTTTCTTTTTTTTTTTTCAACAACTTGAGACTGGCCAATGAACTGGAGGTTTCTACCTTAAAAACACTTGAGAATTTGCTAGACTATAATGACAAAATTTCTTTTTTCTCCTTGGTTGAACTATACATGTTTTACTCTATTGCCATAGTGCATTTTTGTTTCCTGAGAGTTGAGGTTTTTGTGGCACCATTTTGACTAGTTGCATTCCCCAATGATGATAAATCAATGTGAAATTGGTTACGTGTAGACTTTCCACTTGAAGATCATAGCATACAATAATAGAAATTCTTGCTATGTAGTTAAGAAATGAGGTTATCAACCTTGCAGTTAAGAATGCCATTGAAATCATTGTTTATTGTAAAATGAAATAATGAATTAATCTACGAAATTCTTAGATGTTAATGTTTTTTAATGTCTTTAGAAGTTTAGGGATTAAAATTTAATGTTTCTATTTTTTGATGAGAAATTGATGAGTTTGTGAATATCTTTTTACCTTTCATATTTGAAAAAGTTAATGATTATAAAGTTAATCTTGTTGAGTGATTTCTGATGAATTCTAATTGAACCTATTAGAATTTATTAGAATAATTCGATGATAATCATCCCCCATCATAGCCTTTCAGCTTTATTTTGGACTAAAGCTTGTAATCTAAATTGATTTTAAATAATTGTTGTGCTCAGCTTCTTTGATAGCCTTATGATTACTGTTGTCAGTTGACTGTTTTCCTATACACACACAAAGGCACTTTTTGTTGATAATACCTGTCCCTCAGTTGAGATGATCCATTACTGCTTGCTTGTGTCCAATCCAGCTGTTTTGGATCACACAAATCCATGTTACATACTGCATTCCCGCCTCTTTTTGTCCCTTTGCCCTTGGCCCACCCTCCCTCTTAGTGGCTTTGAAAGGGCATTAGCCTAAAACATGCTTTTCTCCTCTTTCAGAGTGCCTTTGGAGTGAGCTGGAATCATGGGCGATATACCGAAGCTGACTCAACCTCTTTTTGAATGTGACACTTTCTCTGTCCCTAGTGATAAGGATGACAGCTGTATTGTGCCAGTCAAAGGAAGGCTTGGCCTCGGATACAACTTCTACCAGGCCTTGATCAACAATGACTTGCATGCTGTTGAAGGGCTTTTGGAAAGTACTCCCTCTCTTATCAACAAAAAGTTTACAGAGCCATTCGTGCAACCCTGGCATGTAGGCCAGGCAGGCATCCACGTGATGGTCAAGAATGGGGTGGTGGAAGGACTGCATCTTTTAATTCGTTATGGAGCCCAGGTTGACCTTCAAGATAAAAATGGCGATTCTGCGCTGCACCTGGCAGCTATGTACGCACACCACATGTGTACCCAGGTTCTACTGGACTATGACCTTGAGGCAAAGGACCAGCTCAACCGACAAGGGCTCACTCCAATACTACGGGCTCTAGTCAGCTACCAATGTGGTCTGAAGGTTCAATTTTATAAGACAATAAAGTGTTTAGTTGATGCTGGATGTGATTGTAATATTTGCCCAAATGTAAATTTGTCACCTCTACACTTGGCCATCAATAAAGAAGATCCTGCACTAGTGCATCTGCTCGTGAAAGGTCGGGCAGATGTCAATGCAGTCTACACTGATGGCCAAACTCCTCTTTCGTTGGTCGTGTCCAGCGACACGATCAGCACTCACTGTGTAAAATTGCTGCTGGATGCTGGCGCTTGTCCAGATGTTTGCAATCTGGATGGCTCGACACCTCTTCATATTGCCACAGAACGTGGGGACATCCAGAGTACATTGCACTTGCTGGCAGCCAATGCCAACCCTAATGTACGGGATCATTTTGAGCAATCCCCTTTGTGGATTGCTGTGCACCATAACAATTATGAACTTTCCAATCTTCTTGTCCAATTCGGAGCAGAAGTCAACTTTAAAAACAGGCAAAAGAAAGTTCCACTTGTCTTACTTCCAATTCTCGCCCAGTCACTTGACATTCTGGAATTATTACTCAAAAATGGTGCTAAGATCCGCACAGAGGGCAAGATGGGGCAGACACCATTGTACTTAGCTGTAGGTTACAGGAATCTGGACATGATCCGTATTCTGCTCAGGGCAAATTGTGAACTGGATATCCCGAGCAACAAGTTCTGTCTATTAAAACCAATGACTCCAATCCAGTATGCATTTGAACTGGGAGATGAAACTATTACCAAACTCTTAATACGGACTGGTTGCCCTGTCAAAGACATTTGGCTCCGGAAGCAGAACCTCCCTTTGGCCCTTCAGGCCCAGCCAGAACTGGAAAAGTGGATTCTGAACTATGTACATAACCCATTGTCACTTGCCCACACAGCCCGGCTTGTCATCCGCCAGATTTCAGGCGATGGCCTGGAAGCTAAACTGTATCAATTGGCTGCTGAACGCAAACTGCCAGCCCCTTTAATAGGCTACGTCATGTTGGATGATCTGCTATAAAGAGCAAGACACCCTTCTCAACTGCAAACCTCAAAAAATATTTTCGTTATATGCTCACCTCTTGACTGGTTTTGTAATATCTTCAGTTGCATAGCTTTTTTGAAAGAAAAGTCACAAATTTTATCACTATTTAAATTTGTTTGAGTTTTGCTGGAAAATATTAAGTCCTTCGAGGTTTAGCTGCTTGCCTCTCTTCCAGTTTTCCTTTCTACCTGATGTTCCCAATATTGTGTATATGAGTGAGGACCTTGCTGACCTACCTTCCTTTTATTTTGGCTCTTGCAGCTCATCCCGTCTAGCAACTTGAATGATTAAGGAAAGATGGCTTTTCTTATCACTGTTAACTCGAGGTTCTTTCCTTCCCTGGCCTTTATTTAGAAGTTTAAAAATCAAGCAAAATCTGGGAGCTACTGACAAAATGTTGATCCCCCCACCCCCACCTCCCCAGGAGATTCTCAACCTACTTGGGTTGACGTTGGTAAAACTCATTTGCTCAAGCAAATTACCTGAACATGTCAATACGGCTAACTATGTTAGTTAGTCATGACATCTAACTCTGAAACCTTAACTATTTTCTTCATAAGACATTCTGTATTTATTTATGAAGCTTGCTCTTGAAAACAAAATAACCTATTGCAAAATGTTGCCGATTAGTATGGTTTAAATTGATTGGACTCTATTTATCTTGAAATGTTTTTCAAATAAGTGTTCTCTGCTGAAATCAAACAACTTTTCCTGATAGCTATAATTTTGACATTCCTGTACCAGGCATTGCAGTCATATCTTAGCTGGAAAAAATCTTTTATAGCCCTTGGATACATTTTGCTGTGGGTTCCTTTATTTGTATGTGATTTTTCTTCTGCTACATTTGCTTCCGGTCCCAGGATAACTTTAGGGCAGTGGCTTCGAAACTTTGAAAACTCAAGGACTCCTTCTTCAAAGGAAATATTCTGATGGACCCCTATTTTTAGCATTTAGATTTTTGGTAATTATTAATGAACTACGTAAATAAGCAACTTTTTAACCTTTTAAAAATAATTTATTGAAACTAGACTTTGTTTATTCAAATCCTAATATATGCTACGGAACTATACAATCATATTTTGATAGCTACGCAATGGATAATGACGTTTCTCTGCCACAACGTCAAGTTTAGAGGGAACACTGCTGCAGACCCCCCCCCCCTCCCGTGAGTATTATTTGATAGACCCCAGTTTCGAACCCATTGCTTTAGGGTATTTAGTAATCTTTTCTTTCTCACCCTTTCTCCTGATCCATTCTTGTTTGCACTCACAAAAACAGTCAAGTAAAAAGCCACTTGAACTAGGGAGCTAACTGCCACACTGTTGACATTATATACACAACCAGAATCTTTGCCTAAGCCTCGGAGATTGATTGAATGAACTTTGGCAAATGTTCAAAATCTGCTGAAAGTAAAAATTCGCAGACATATCACTTCAACATTATTTATTTCCAGTTTTCTTTCATTTTATTCTTATCTTTTCATTTACTTTTTTCTTTTCAAATTCTATATTCTCTGCTGCAAACTTATATAGCAGTGGTCTTCAAACTTTAACTACTTGGAGGAACCCTTTTCAATAAGTTTTTAGGGGACCCTTTCAAACAACCAGGTTCCCTGCTGCATATATATGTATACATATGTATGTAACTATTGGATTTTGGCTTTTTTTATGGTATTATTCGAATGTGATTAAAACCCCAGTGTGAAAGCCATGAATGAATCTTTTATGTGACAAAGAATTATTCAATATATTGTGAAAATGTTACTTTGTTTCATGGAACCTTTGGAAAGGTTGAAGGGAACCCTGGAGTTCTGTGGAACACAGTTTGAATACCACTGATATATAATAACAAATTTTTGAAATGTTCATTCAGCTGCTTCGATGATGCTTTCAGAAGTTGTCTTCCTTCCACCTGCCTACTGTACATGGCTTCATTCTATTTGTTACTTTTGGAAATGGTCCATATGTATGTTTCTTATTGTAGGTAGTAATTCCTCTCTTTTTCTCTACACTTTCCTTTTACATTTAATATTGTCTTTATTCAAAACTGTCTTGTCATTTCTATGTTTACAGTCCTCTTAAAAGTCGGAAGTTTTATTTGGGAAATAATTCTTTTTTTTTTTTTTTTTTTTTTTTCTTTTTACATTCAAAATTTCTCTTAGTATTCACATTAATATCTGTATTACCAAAATGAATTAAAGGAACTTGACCTAGAACAGAAAACTGTACAATATCATGGTTTTATGAACAATATAGAAAGTTGACTCTTTTTTGATATAGAGAAAGGTTTTGTTCTCTTAATTTTACAGATAATAATCATGATATCTAAGAGGAAATGCTATTGTTCTAATGCGCATCTCAAGAATGAAGACAGCTTTTATGGAAACGAATATTTTGCAAGTTAGACACTCAATTTTACTTTTCAGTTTTCTCTTTCACCCTTAGTTTTCTGAATAAGATCTGTAAGAGTTTTTTTTTTTTTTTTTTTTTTTTTTTCACAAAGACATTTTTCTACCATAATCAAACTGTCTTTATGGCTTTTTTTACTTCCTCATTCTAGTCTTGATGTTTGAAACAGCAACAAATTGAAGATTCTGAAATTTCTGTGACCTCCTAGACCAGTGGTTCCCAACAAGGGGGGAATTTAGGTAGTCCAAGTGGGAATATGGTTATTAGGTAAGAATCAAAATTGAGGTGAATGTTTTTTGGTTTGAGTGTAGTAGGGATGTGTAATGCAAGAGGAATCATATCACTGCAATTAAAGATCTGAACTTTCCTTACCAATGTTGTTTGGTGAAATTAGTTTAAATCATGTTATAGTGTTAGCTTTTTGCCATTGTTTAATTGGTTTTATTAACTTCAATATATGGAAGGTAGAAAAACTGGAAATCTTATTGACAAAAGCGGGGGGGGGGGGATGTCCTTGAAAAGGTTGGGAACTGCCGTCCTAGAAATTCTGAGAACCTTTCAGGATGGATTTTAGATTTTTTACCAGCGCTGACTTTCTGCTTATCATTTGACAGATACACTGTTTCTTGTATGTATAATGCAAGATGAACATCGCTTGATGTATAATCCTCTTCCCTTATTCCGTCACTTGTTATTTATCTAGTCTTCTCTCAATTCCTTTGCTTGCTCTCTCTCCTCAGCATATATTAACATACAAAATGCAATTTTATTTATTCACACATCTTTGCATGATGAAAATTTCAGTGTTCTAAATTTAAAACCTGGATTCCCTTTCTGAGTTTCTATTTTTAGCATTTTTATCTCAAATGCAAATGGCTGGAATCCAATGGATAACTTTATAAAATTAATTTTTAATCTGAGTTCTGGGTAGATGTTTGGTTTCTCATCAATCTGTTCTTGAATATTGCATGTTGATTTAAAAATCAAATCAAGAAATTGATGGTTGATTTGTTCTCAACTCTAAATTGATTTCTAAATTGTACTGATATTTTTTTTTTTTCTTTTTCTTCCTGCCTTCAACTTGAAGATTTGACAAATACATAAGCTCTTCTACTGACCCTATTACCTTTGGTGTCCTTCACTTGTGCTAATAGTCTCTTCTTTCTTGCATCACTTTTAATAGTAATTTTATCTTCTCTATCATTATCCTACTAATGAACGCCATTTTTCTCCAATTGTAATAGGGACCCTTTCTTGTCAGCTATTTGTTCGTATTCTTTCCTTTTTATTTTTTTATTTTTTTTCCACTTGAACCTTCAATTCCCTATAACTGCTTCTTACCTTAGTTATATAGTTGGCTTAAGCAATTACAAAGTGATTACTTCTCTAGTTGGTCTTCTTGTCTCTTTCAACTCAATGACCCAGGTGACTATATTTCTCTTCTACCTTTTACCTTCTTTCTACCTTGCTCTTCTTAATCACTCAGTCCCCCAGTCACAGCAACTCTTTATTCTATGCAAACTTTTTGAACAGTTTCCTTCGTAATTAATGACCACTGCCCACAACAGATTGGTTTAAACACTCTTGTTGGGTCTAAGTTATTCATGTGTTCTGAAATTTATTTATATCTATGTATCTATCTGGACTTCTTCCAGCTCTTACCATTCATAGAAACTCGAAATTTTGCACACACACACTCCTCTTGATGAGCAAGAAAAATGTTGTTTTTTTTTTTCTTTTCTTTTTTCTTTTTTTTTTTTTTCTCTTTCTCAAAATCCCCTCCCAAATGGGTTTATAGTATGAGGGGGGTCAATATGCAATATGAATTTATGCTAAATTGGTCACTAGCCAATGCCTGCTTGTTTTTTTTTTTTTTTTTTTTTAAATTCAGACCTTTTTTAGTGATCACAGCACATCAATAGGCGAGAGAAATTATTCGTTGATCACCCCTTTTTTCAACTTTTTGATTGATCACCCCTAAATCAGCATATCTGGGTGGCGCTGATTCATAATTTCCCTTGGAATGCTAGTTTGAATTTCAGAAGTAGCGTGCAAGAAGTTGAAATAATTATGTGGTGTAAGGAAGAGAGTGTGCCACCCTTACACACTGCCTATTTCTGTCCCAACACCTCACTATTAGCATTAAAGACGAGTGCTGCTGCCCCCCCCATGGCATCAGTCCCCCCCCCCATGATAATTCACTTGAACCCACCTAGATTTAAATGATGATGGATTTATCTATTTCACTCTGAATGTTTAGCAATCCTACCGATCTAACCTGTTGTCCCCCCCCCCCGTACAAGACACTTACAGCAGCTGATGATATTTATATTAATGGCCAGTTTTTTGCAACTCATTACTGTTAGGTGCCTAATTGCTGTCACCCCAAAACTCCCAGCCTAACCCCCCACTTATTACTTATCCAGCTCTACTCTCTTTTCCCTTATAGTTGGAAGGGGTGGGGGGATGACTACGGAATTGTCAGAATTTTCCCATCAAAAGACAACCATCAAACAATGCAAGGGGGAGAACTTGGTGAACCAGGTTCAGTCGTATCTGCTAATATCAGCAATTTTTTTCTAGAACTTTGTACTACCAAAAAAATTTTTTTTTTTTTTTGTTCCTGTCAATACTGTACGTTTTTACTTCCCATGTGCCTACCCCATCCTTATTAAAAAAAAAAAAATCTTTCTCCAACAACTTTTTGTTCAGATCCGCCTAAATTGTGTTGGTGGCCATAGTTTTCTACACCCAACTCTAACTTATTTCCCCCGACCCACTTATTAAATTGTGACAGATTTTCCAACCTCCCAGTTTATCCCTCCCCATCTGGGCAATTGAGCACTTGAGAGTACTTGCAAACAGTACATATTCTAATTATTTGGCACCAATGTCTACCTATACTACCTAGAAGTGGTCTCCACACACATTGAACCTCACCACAATAAACTGGTTTGAAAGAAATGCTCCGCTAGTTTTAATCAACAAAACAGAACGTACTCACTTCAAAATCTGTCTTCATTTATTTATTATTTCTCCAGGAGACATCTTCTGAACTTTGAAATTAATGATCTCACCTACATTGGTTTTATATGTACATACACCTACACACACATGTATCATATATTTATAAGTGTGTATGTGTGTGTGTATCTGTGTTGAATATATGTGAGGATGTGTGTCTTTTTTTTTTTTTTTTTCTTTCCTGTGTATATGTATATAGTATGACATGGTGTTCAGCCCTAATTTTTCATTGGGTTGTTAGTATACAATCTGTTGACTAAATAGTAATTCTAAGTTACACACAGCATGACAAATCTCAGATGTCTATATGAATGTTCATTAGACTGATGACTGCTTCATATTGTGAAACTCAGAATTGCCTTTCATATTTATTGTATGTGTGCATATATGCAGATACACGTACACACCAACACACCTTTGTCTGATTTAGCTAGGCCTGTACACACACATACACTCAGGTTAAATGCAGGCCTAGTCTGTATGTGTGTCTGGCATTGGATGTCTTAGACTGATGTCTCTTATTCTCTATAATAATTATGCTAAATAATGAGCTTCTATGTGTGACCTATCATTGACACATTTTCCACTTACATTATTGGCTTGTATCAAAATTTTCTCCTGTTTGCCAGTTTAACAGAGAAATAAAACTTGTCAAATGCTCCTTCTTTGTTTTCTTCTTGTTTACCTGAAACAGAAATCAGCTTGTGTCGACTGTTTATTTTCATGATGATTAATAATAAATCCAAGTACTAATGCAATGCGAAGCCTCTATCTATATTTTTACATGACAGCTGAATCATCGTCCAGTATTTATGAGCGGAAAAGAAACAAAAAAAAGCCCAGACATTTGTATGTGTCTGTTTAATGGATATGTATTTTGTAAAGTTCATGTGAAGACCTACCTTCTTGCTTTGGGAATGAACACATGACTACCAAAATCAAAAACACCGATCTGGAGAAAGTTGACCACAACATCTACTTCTCCATGAAATCTTCGAAAGGAGGAGAAATCAAGCGAAGAATCACTTTAGAATGGCAAGCCTTTGGCAGAGCAAGCTCAACCTTCAAAAACAAGAAAATCTTATTAGTCCTTAAAAGGAGAGTATACAACCAATGCATCCTCCTGATAGTCATCTGTTGAGCTGAAACATGGTACCTAACCAAGAGCTTGAGAAGCATACAAAGTGCTCATGAAAGTATCATGCTCAACCTCACATGGAGAGATCACGTCAGCACAATATATGGGGGGGCAGGAGTCTGAGACATCGTAGAATCCATCAGAACACTGGAATGGCGATGGGCTGGACATGTTGCAAGGATGGTAGACAACTGATTGACATCTCGACTCACAACATTGATCCCCAGAAATCACATGTCTAACTAAGGCCGGTAGAGTAGTAGAACAACTAGACAAGTTTAGAAAGTATTGGCTTTGTGATGCTCCATGATAGAGAGATCTGGCGAATCCTGGGGCAGGTCTATGTCCAACAATGGATAATAGAATGATTTTGTAAAGGTATGAACATTGGACTACACAACTGGGGATTGCTACTTGATACATCATAACACAAATTATGATAATTTGGTGTTGATTGATCTTGTAAAGGTTGTAATGATATCACAATTGTACTCGTAGGAAAATCTCGAAATGTCCCAGAATATGTGCGTTAAATAACTCCTTGAAAATTCAAATGAATTATCTCCCCTTTGGAAGAAGAGCAAAAATCAGATTAAATCATCAAATTCCTATTTTTGCACTGTTTTTAACAAGTGGGCAAATGTAATGTAAATTTTTGTAAGCTGTTTCTAAAAGGGAAGATCATTAATTATAACTTTTAAGGAGTTATCTCCTATGTATGTGTGTACTCTTGGTCATCACTTTCCTTCTCTCAATGGTACAGTCTAGATTTGTAAAGATCTCCTGCAATCAATCTAACTTTGAATGTTGCTCCTCTTGTATCAGGTATTATAAAGGATAAATCTATGTTTTGGTTCCTGAAAATGTTTCATCCAGAAAACTGAAAATTCCATTTATATTCAATATCTAAGGCATTTTATCGTTACTCCTTGATAGCATTGTAAAATATTTCAACTGTAAACCTTTAGGTGTTGCTATTGTTGCAATCAGATGATATAAACGAAAATATGGCATGTAAGCTGTGGCTCATATATTGGCATGATTCTAAAGAAAAATACTGCTATTGTTCTTTTTATATTATTGTTGTAATTTCAAAGTAAAAAGTGCAAGCTTCTTTGTTAAATGGTAAGAGAGTTGTACTGAAGATTCTAAAATCCAAGATGACCACCACCACCAGATGGCATCATCATATACAAAAAAGACTTTTTTTTTCTCCTTAACATAAACCTTGTGCCATACTGATCATTTAATCTCTTAGTAGCAACCTTCTATCGCAAACCATTCCCTCTATAGTCCCCTGAAAAGAAAAACAGTTAAATTCCTAAAATTATCTTCAAAATTTGGTGGTTGAAGGAGAAAAAATTCAACGTAAGTACCTGCATTTGGCGAACAAGACCATTCAATCCAGATCCTATTTGTAGCAAAGATACAAAAAGTGACTTGTGTAATAAATACAGATTTGCAAAAACACAAGTTTTGTCTTTTGTAACAGCTGTAGCTCAATATATTCAGAAATTTTTCATAATCCAGTTCATCTGAAGGAATACTCTTCTTTCGAGAGGGACCTATCTCTGCCAGAAGTCAGATTTTGATATAATTAGAAATATGGGCTAAATTAGCATGGTAATGCAAATTTATTTGTCAAAAAACAGAAAGCATGTTTCTTGTCATCTGGAGTATTCATACGTAATTTGATCTATTTCCTTTCATAAGTATGTTTTCTATGGCTTTTTTATTAGAAGAATTGAAAAAAATGGGGAAAGGGGGGGATGGCCTAATATATACGCCTATAGGCATTGTGTATTGAAATAATTTTACCAAACTGGAGAAGTGGATCTGATATTATCAAATATCATTTTTTTTTTTTTTTTTGTTGTTTTTGTCCAGAATTGTTGTGTGTCAGCAAATCTACAGAAGTTGCTAAGGAATAACAGGAAAAAATTCCACTCTCAACTGGCCAGATGCCAAGAAACGGTTTTAGTGATCAGAAATGATACTTGGCAACACTGTAGAAAAACAATTCTTTAATACATCATCTATTGATCTGAATAGATGTTTTTTTGTTGTTTTTATTAATGACATCACACTTTTCTTCTTGGTCTTTCTTTTTTTTTTTTTTTTCTTTGTCTTTCACACCTCTTATGACATATTAGCAGCTGGTAAATAAAATGCAAAAACCCTTCTTCCTCCTATCTATTTAACTTAACTGGGGGCAACCAGAAAGCGCCCAATAGAGATGTGTGGACACATCTAAATATTATCATTGTGCCTCATTTTCAATTAACTGTTCTACCATATTTTAGACTGGATATCTGATGGTGGGAAATTCAATCTTCAGTCCATTAATTTGATAGATGGGACACTAAATCTCAGTTCTAGGAAGAAAAAATGTAAATGTTTCTTATTCAAATCTCTGCTGAAGAGACTGATCATTTCTGAACTGAAATATTTTTTGCAGAGTCATCAAGGTTAATTTCTGACTTGCTTTCTTGAATTGTTCTGCTGTACCAATGAGTGTGGAAGGAAGTTACAACAGTTCAAAAATCTTGGCAGTGTGATTATTTGGCACCAAGGTGTGCTTGGGTAGCCTCTCTGATTGGTGGGTCACGACATTTTTCATTTTTATTCACTATGAAAATGTATATTGTATTACAGAAAGCATAATTTTTACTTTAGACAAACAGGAATTACAATTATTATATTATTTGTGAATCAGGAACAATTTTCCTCGATTAATTACTACTATAGAAGATTTTTAATAAATACATAGTTTAGTAAAAAGGCCACAAAAAATGTTGCCACCAGCCTAGGGTTGCCTGTATGTGCTTTATGACAATTATATTGGGATTGATATCCTATGAGTAATTCCAGTTCTTCATTTCATGTAGATGATATAGTGAACTTTTTATTGTTCTTAACATTGAAGACTGGACTGTACAGAACCTATTTCTCTACTGTCTAATGAATTTTAGTATTTACTCAGTACTTACTGCGAAAATATAGTTGTGCATTACTTAAAATTATGATCAATCCCCAAAATCCAAATGTTGAGTGAAACTAATGCAATGCACTGGTAAGTTACATTTGTTTCATGATATACTTTAATAGTGAACCGTGTGATTTTCTTGGTTCGCTGGTCGTAACACTGGGTTCTTCCTTTGGGGCTGATAGGGAATTATATTGCTGGGGAAAAAAAAAGACTTCCTTCCTACTTGTTTCAAACTATGCTCTATTCCCAGTAAATGGATTTAGTATATTTACTTATTATTCTCTCTTTTTTTTTTTTTTTTTTTTTTTTTTTTTTTTCCCCCTAGATTTTTTAGAATTTTTTCAAATTGAAAATTTAAAAACAAAAATATTTCAATCCAAATATATTAATGATTTTCAGCTAGTAGATCATATGGAACAAATTTATTTTTTTCTCTTAGAAAATAGTTTCATAGAAATTCAAATATGTCCTTGAATTTTTAGGGGTATCCTTACATCTCTAAAAGAGGTTCGTTCTCCTTCTCTCTCTTGGTCGGCTAGTCCCCCTTCTCTCTCTTGGTCGGCTAGTCCCCCTTCTCTCTCTTGGTCGGCTAGTCCCCCTTCTCTCTCTTGGTCGGCTAGTCCCCCTTCTCTCTCTTGGTCGGCTAGTCCCCCTTCTCTCTCTTGGTCGGCTAGTCCCCCTTCTCTCTCTTGGTCGGCTAGTCCCCGTATTGTTTCTCAGCTGTTTTAAGTCAGATTTACTTTAAAATTGATAAGATGACTTATAGTAGAGGCCTCATTGAACTTTTGTTTCATGGGTATTTTACTTGTTTAAAATTTATGGTTCTATATTGTGCTATTCCAGTAAATAAACTTGTTACAGCCAATCAGATGTTCAGAGCTGTTTTCCTAAGCTTCTCAGTATCATAATTGTCCTTCTAGTTTTTTTTACCCTATGAAAGGGAACATTTAAAAAGTTTTTTCATGTCACATAAACGTCAAATTTCATATTGTTTAATTTTGGTCGTCACTTGAAATTGAATGTTAACTGGGGTGACGTAGTGCAATAAGCTGTAATATACATCTGGTTGGTTCATTGTTAGTTCCAACAGACATCATTGAGTACATTGCATTGGAAGGTGGGGGACGTTGGGGGGGATCTTTCTTTAGGCTAAACCTGTCTTCATCCCTCAAAATGGCCCTCCTCTATGGTTGTCAGTCTTCAGTTTTGTGCTTTTGAAATTTATGCCATAAGAAGCTAAATGTGAAGTCTGAATATTACTCTGTTGTGTGTACCAAGTGGTCTGTTTAATAAGACATTAGAAAAACAACCCGGCAAAATGTCTTATGATTCTGCTAACTATCCTCTCATACTATTGTCCTTGAGAAAGGCACAAACCTCAAACTCTCTGGATTTTTGTCTCGGCAAGTAATCTTGTCACGAGCATGGTATGGTATAACACCTAATCCCTTGAACAGTGGTTCCCAATGGGTTGGAGGTTAATTTTAGACGTCTTAAGTGTGGAATAAGGCCATTAGGTAAAAATGAGCCCTGAGTGTTTTCGGCTTGATGGGGATGTGTGATGGAAGATGAATTATAAGTGGCCAACCAAAGGTCTGAATTTTTAGTGTTGTTTAATAAAATTATTTTAAATTTACTTCCAGTCTTAGCTTTATGTCATTGTCTTTAATTGGCTTCATTATTTTCAATGAAATTTTTAATTTTTGTAAATGTCTGCCATGTTTACTTCCCAGAATCGATTTTGTGGTTTATGTACTTCGATATTATTAGAAGCAACTACCACAAACTTTTGGCAAAACGTTACGTGGGGGGGGGGCTAGTGATCTTGTAGATAGAAAAGGGGAAAACTAGTACTGTTATTGACAAAAAAGGGGAATGTCCTCAAAAATCTGGGGAACACTGCCCTAGAAGATTTTAGATTTTACTTAGAAAAAGAAACAAATGGTATACTGACCTGAAAAAAATGGTCATTGGATGATTATTTGTTTTATCTCTCTCTGAAGACTCTGCTGTATTGAATGGAGAGACTAGGGTTCTATGTGTATATCTAACAAAACACTTGAAGTTCTAGCAGTCATGAAATTTTATGTTTTTGTTGGAACATTTCTTTGAATGTCTTCTATCTTGAACAAGCCTCCAATTTTCAGTGCTATTTTCTTCTTGCCTCTTGCATTGAGAGTAAAAAGTCCATTATGTACTTTTTGATAATTTCTTTCGACAGTAGGTTGTAAATATGCTAGTGCGGAAGAGTAGATGAAGGATAAAAAGCAGGAAATAGCCACCTTCAGGAATACTTTTCTGACATTCGATCTGTAATCGCTTTCACACATATGGTTGACCTACCAAATTCTCTCTCTTTCCATTCAATTGGGGGTTCTACTCATTTATCAATATGCCCTCTCAGCATTTTTCTTTTCATTTTGCTGAATTTGAAGTAATTGCTGTTGCTTGGGTTGGGAGGGGGGTTATTTCCAGTTCTAATGCTACTACTACTGCTAAGTGTTGTAAGAACATTATCTGATGTGTTGTTGACATAAAAACGACCGTCTTACCATTGTAGGTTTTGGAAATATTTTTAGTAGAAACTCTATCCTAGATTATTTCGGGGAGGGGGGGGGGTAAATTCTTGTAAAATTCTATGCACGAAACAAAATGCTTAAATCTCAAAGGAAAAATCATTAATTAATCTTGATGTATTATTATTTAATGCACTTTAAACCTTGTCTGTGATCCAAATGTTGACATGAGAATCTTTTAAAGTTAAGTCCTGTTGCTACTAATTCTGGAAGTTACTCTCTCACTTCCTAGAACCTAACATCTACAGATCTAGTTAGTTGCCCAAAAGAAACTGTCATATGACCAACGTCTCTTGGCAGCATGCCATGTTGGGGGTGATCAGTTAAATTGGGGAAAAAAGAGGAAATCAATGAATGATTTACTTCTCTCGTCTTTTGTTGGATCGTCATGTCTAAAGTTTGAATTTTCATAAAAAAGTGAACACTGCCAGAAATGCTCCAAGGGAACTAATTTAGCGTGAAATTGCATTGCAAATTGACCTCCCCATTTTTAGGGGATGAATTTTTCAAAAAATGGTGATTCATGCTTTGCCAGCTAGACCAACTTGAAAACTAGAGAAACTGATGTTGACAGATTTGGTTGCTAGTTTCTAACTATGCAAAAAAGGCAGTTAAAATGTGAAAGAACTTTTTTAGGTTTACCCTTACAAGTTCTACCAGACTTGATAAGTGCTTGAAAAGTAAGTTTCAAGTGTAGTGGACGTATTTCTATCAGAGACTGTCAACCAAAACTAAACATTCAATCGTAATTATTGCATGTCACGACTACAATTGGATACTATACATTTGAGATCAGCAGCAGCTGCCGTATTTGACAATCTAATTTTTTGCGTGATAAGAACTTCCCCCTTCTGAAGTAAAAGGAGGGGGATCAATTAGAGTAGTAGATTTATGCTAAATTGATCCCTCATTTTGTGTCTGCCTGTTTTTTGAAAGTTGAGACTTTTTAGCGATCACTGCCCCCCAAAAAGGCAAGAGGAGTAACTTATTCATTGATCACCCTCAACACAGCATGCTGTCAAAAGGCATTGTTAGCTTGACTGTTTCTATTGAGTGACAAAACTGACCTGTTTCTTTATTTCTTGTCGTGTGTTGAAAAGAAAAATTCCTATTCATTAAAAAGCAAACTCAATAAGGCACTTTCAATCCCACATATTTTTGTTAGATATTCAAGATTTTTGTGCTTCCACTATTCTATATTGTGTACTCTTACAATGGTAATTATTTTAATTTCATCAAATAGAATTAAAACGAGAACCGTAAGTTCAACAATGTGTATACCATCCATGGTGGTAGTAGCAGGAGGAGGAAAAATAGCTTGTTGACTTTTTTTTTTTTTTTTTTTTTTTTTTTTGATAGGCAATTGATGAACAGACTTGTAAAATATTGCAATATGGAAATATTTCACTAGTTTTATTCTCAATATTAATCATTAATGATCATTTTAGGCGTTTCGGGGCCATATTTGGCTTTTTTTTTTTTTTTAGATACAAAGTTGCGGATATTTTATTATGACATAGCAACTCGTTAAAAAAAAATTCATCGGAGTAGGTGTCCTTTTAAAGAAGCCACGCCTTTATGATGGCATCACACCTCTTCCTTCCTATTTCCGTTGTTGAACCGACTAAAAAAAATGTATGGACATGGCAAATGAAAACAAAGATATTCATCTTTGTACACATTATGTACTCGATTTGAAGCCATTGTTGGAAAATTTTGTTTTAAAAAAATCAAATCAAATTATCTTAGTTATTTCTAGGGTATTTGTTTTACTCATATTTCACAGGAAGGAAATGAATTTTGTGGCAATCAAAAATTGTTAATCCTTTTAAGCCTCTGCTGAAAAGTCTAAAAAGATTGTTTTACTACTTATGACAAACTAATTTCATCAACTCTCATGTTGTTGATGGTGGTGGCCTTAGTATCACCACTATAGACAATAACAAGCCCAGTTGCTGCTGGGTCATACTCCAACACCACTTCTATTCTGACTCAAGATGATTACTATAACGTTTGTATTGTATATATTATAAATAGATCCCTAAATGTATAAAACTTTTCAATTTATCTCAGTTAATAAAAGAGCTGCCTACCACTTGGTCGTGATTTGAAATCATGGAAGGGAAATGTCAATTTAATATATTGGTTTGATTTAACACAACATGATTGACTAGCAGTGAAGAGTTTTCTCCCTTAAATCAAGTGAGCATTAGTTCTTGCCATGAGATGAAACAAAGTTAACTCCAACTTGGACTAGAGTTCGACCACACCTCGACATTATTCTCAATAGACATAACAGCCAATTTGCAGTTACTACCTCGGAATGTAATTATGAAGAGAATGTTTTGCTTAGAACTTGCTCGCATCTGCTTCTGTCTACCTTGGTGGCCTGTCAGAAATGGAGGAGGATGGTGTCGTGATCACTGGCAATGAAGCTTGTGCTAAGGGAATTGAATTCATGCCTTTTTCCCTCAAGGTCATTAACATGAAAGACGTCAACAGCTGCGAGTACGTTTTGAAATTTTTTCCGTTTCTTTCCGTGTTGTTGCTACATACATTTGTTAATTGGTGCCTCCACAGTGAGTCATAGTGCCGAAATGATGAAAACAATCTCCATTGTTGAGATGATATTGGGGAGAAATAACTGATACCAAGCGTGAGTGCTGCAGGGTCAAACTTCAATTCCTTTTGTATCTATCAATATGAAAGCCATGTATATAAGTTAGTATGTTTAATTATATAATCGCTTATATGGTTTGTCCGATTCTTTTTATAATCTAAAAGGTATAATGAATTGCTAATAAAAACTATCATAGGGTTGTGATAGGCTGTCAATACATAACAATAAATGATGTCACAGAAAATCTGACTGTTTGAAAATAAATCAAAGTGTGTGACTGAAAGAAATCCTTAGTGTTGAGACCTAAAAACAAATCCATATCATGATACTTGAATTATTGAAAATAATTATCTATTATATTAGTTTTAGGCTCCCTAGTGCCAATCAATTCATAAATAACCCTGCCCTTTTTAAGGGTATATGCTTGTGATTTATATACTATAAATTTTTAAAAATCACAAAGATGTATAATTTTTTTTAATCCTAGTATAAATATTCATTAGCATGAAATAAAACCTTTGGTATCTGTAAGATAGATTTTGTTGTGTAAGACTTGTCAGTTTAGCTCAGTTGGTAAGACACCAGCCTACCAATTCGTTGTGGTTTCAAATCATTGTAGGGAAATGTTTTCATAGATGCATCTATTTATTAGAATGAAATAAGCCCTTGCGTATTCATAACATAAATTTTGGTACATATGGTACTTCAGTCGGTAAGAGATACGACTACCACTCAGTTAATCATGATTTCAAGTCTAAGTAGGGAATGTTAATTTTTACTCCTCTAAATCTGCTGAAGATTGTTCTTGTTAAGATAGAAAAACTCCAGGTTTGGACTGGAGTTTGACAATGTCCAGAAAGAAGAAAATTGTTTGGCTGAGGTTTGCCAAAAAACAAAAAATTACTTATTAAAACACAAGAAAATCATGTACAGCGTCTATAATAGTTACCTCCCTTTTCCTTTCTTGAGCCTAACGATTACCGCACAAGAATCAGCTACAAATTTGAAATAATTCCTCTCCTTCTGCCACAGGTTGTGTGCATATGGCAAGATTTGAGCGATATGGTGATTGGCAATGAGATGAAAAAGTATTTAAAAAATGAAAGGTCTAATTTGTGAGTCCGATGGATCACTTTAGCTGGTGAAATGAAGTCGGTTAAGGGAAGTTCTTGGTCCCTTTCATTCTGGATGGAAGTGGAGTGATTTCATTTTGATTGATCATGTGACTCAAGAACTGTACTTAAGATACGCTAAATGTGCATTTATTTGCATTAATCTTCAGACTGTAGTATGTAAGTCTATGAAAAATTTGTTTCAGATGTGACATGTTCTCCTAAGTCTTTGCGGGTTACAAGTACAGTATGTCATTCATGTATTCGTACGTGATCGGTAGACCATGAAATATCTCATCTTGAAGTTTGCGTCCAAAAAAAAAAAAAAAAAAGCAACTTTTAGCCATTTAAAATTGCTCTTAAGGGGCTAACTGGATTTGAAACATGGAAAGTCGCATAAATAGGTTAGCGTATTCTGAATGGCAATCCTTGTAAATTCATCTCAGTAATGTTTGATTTAACTTCCCACATCGATAAAATTATGATGATACTAATTCCTTTCGTGGTGTTCTCTTTGCATGGACTCTCACACTAGACATTGTCAACAGAGGCAATATAGCCCCTAAGGAGGGCAAGAATTGGGCTGAGGTGGGTGCGGCAGTATAGTAAATGGATTTTTTTTCTTTTCTTCTTTCAAATAAGCAATCTTTCATCTCATGTTGGTAAAATGTAGAAATAAGGGGAAGCTACACCCGCTTGATAGATCACAAAATCTTACAAAATGGGTCATTTCATTATTCAAGCATTCTCAGGTTGTCCTGAAGCTTCAAATATCCACAATAGTAATTTGACATGTACTTTCTATGAGCCAAGATAGAGAGCAATTTACAGTCCAGCTGCTTGAAGGGAGTATTTATTTGGCTAAAGGCATTGTGATAATATGGAGCAGTCATTCCTGGGCTGGGAGTGAAAGTTGAGCCCGGGTTGGGGGTGATAGATTTTTAAAATAGCCTTAAGGCAGCTTTAAGGAAAATGTTGAGGAACCCTGTATTACACAGTTCTTAAGATTATAAATATCCAAGGATCTCTGGTTTTTTTCATGTTCAGTAATGGGTATACAAACACTCCAATTACTTTTTTTTTTTTTTTTCTCCTCTCTCTCTCTCTCGACTGTAGTAATTCTGAGATATTTAATGGTATTTTTCTATATAGGCATTCAATTCGTTGTTGAGTGAGGTGCTGTCTCGGCAATTCTCTGCCACGCATTGCTAGAACAGTAACTCCCAGGGGCTTTGAAATTAGAAAAAAAAGCTTCCTGTGCTGAATTAAGAATTAGTAAGGGATCAGGCCAAGGTGAAGGTTTTATTCAACAATGGCCAGCGAATATCCCCTGCTAAAAAAAAAAAGAGAGAACAAAAAAAAAATGCAAGTGTCTAAGGTTACTAGCTTAGGAATGTAATTTATGTCAGCCATGATTGGATTGTTCAGCCTGAACCCTCCCATTTCATGTCAGCCGATTTTTGTCTATAGTGGAAGTTAGGAAATTTCTAACCACACCAAATTCCAGGACGCCATTGTTATCTGCGCGCTCTTAAAGGGATAGAAGCGGATGCACATAGATAAGCAATTTATTGCTCTTGTCAGCAATTTTGTTGCGTCTCAACAATTTGGTGTGATTACAAAATAAGTCCTTTCCTTATTTTTGAAAATTAACCCTTCTAGGTCAGCGCAGCTGGCTGGGTGTACATTGCAGGATTTAACAGATGTGAGATTTTTTTCCCTTGCTTTCTAGAAGGGTAATTAATAATCCCCACCCCTATCAAGAAAATAGTGAAAGTGAGTGTCATCTGCACTTTATATAGGAAAGAAAAAAACTCTATAGAAATTAGTATTGAAATGGGTTTTTAAAACTATTGGTGCCAAGGTTGTTTTTTTTTTTTTCTTTTTTTTTTTCTTTATTTAAAATTCGGTGAAAATGTTAATGTCATTTTTGTGCTGACTTCATGCTGAGATCATTAATCGTTGTGGCTGATTTTCAACTGTGACGAGTCAACAGTCTTGTGAATGGCAAAAGGTTTTTCATTCAGACCAAATTTGAATCTGTTCATTGCGTTCATGGAAAGGGAAGGATAAAGAGAGTGGGTGAAGAGAGGAATTTTTTAGAAAAACTTTTGTTTTACGTCACACTGTCATATTGTTCCAATTTTTTTTCTTTTCTCTCTCTTTCTAAGACAAATTTTCAAGATTAAAAAGTTCAAGAAAGGAAGCAGACTATACAGTGTTTATGAATAATGTATACACTTGATGAGTATTCCTAACTTTTTAATTTCCCAATGAATTATATTGCATTTCAGATACTTATTCCCCCCCCTTTTTTTCTTTTTTTTTTATACAATAATTATTTTTGTTTCAGATGTTTCAACAGGGAATAACTTGAAAAATCGATTCGAAACAAATAGCTTTATTACTGAAATAAAAGTTGCCAAATGTTGTCTAGAAAAAAAAAAATTGTACATACACCATTGCAAGTTTTGAACAGTCTGTTCTTTTTCTTGCTCTTTTGATTGTTGATCTTTCTATGTCATAGATGTAGAGAGCAAAAAGAAAACGGGGCTCTCAAAAAGAAAGGGGTGAGGGGACCAGTTCATTCATTTTTTCCTTATGATGAAGCAGTGAATAAAAACCCATGAAATGAAAGCATTGTACTGGAAATAGCCATGATATGTCTACATATCATATTTATAATATCCTTATTCTGTCCGTAACTGTTGCATTTTCAATTCCTGACCTGACTTTACATTTCTTCCTGATTTTCCAATGCATAACATACAGATTGAGGTTTTAGACCTTGCTCAAACAAATTTTAGGTCAAAAATTGCAAAATTGAATGATTTTTTTTTCTGTTCTATCCTGCCAGAAATACAAAGTTTACTAGAAGTAATTAAAGCTAAGTAAGGCAGGGGTGAATTTATGGTGAAGTCAGTTGGTAGCAATGAAAGTTGAAAAAAAAAAGTTTCCCTTCTTTAATTGGGTCCAATCAAATTAAGTTGGCACTGAAATACAACTATGATTATATCTATTTCCCCTTAGGGTCATTCTATATCAAATCAATGAATATGAGAAAGATTCCCCAGCTCACCCTCTCAGATTCCTCTGAGCAGTATTTGCCATGTCAAAAAATCTATGAATGTCGATGGACCAAAAGGCTCATTCATTAAAATGCATGAAATTAATTAAAATTTCAAAAGCATTACAGATACAGATCTAATATTTGGGATTTCTCCGAGTTAAATGTAGTTTTTTTTTTTTTTTTCTCTCAGAAGTATTTGAGCGGGTGACCTTGGGGTCTCTGGATGATTTGATATTAAATGACCCTGTGATCATCACAGAATGTAAGTTTTGATAACTTGTGATCAAACTGAGGTATGGGAATGTTGTGCACTTCTAACCAACCTGTATTTTCTTTTTCTTTTAAATCTAACAAAACTGATGTAAGTCACTTATTTACTTAGGGGCAATTTGTCCCAGCTATCTAATCTAAAAAAAAAAATTACCTAAGTGAGAAAACATCTGTGCTGGCTAAACTTTCTCTCGATACACATCTAATCAGTAAGGCCATTGTTACAGAATTCCTGATATAGATATCCTTAACACTGAATAAAGATACCATTGTTGTGAAATACACGTTTGGAAGAAACAAGAGCTTGAAATTAATTCTTCTTTCCTTTTTTTTTCTTTCTTATTAGCAAAAAAAAAATCATTTTTCAGCTTTTATTTTTGTTCTCTACTACTCTGCTAAATTCATTTTTCATTACACTTCTAGTGTAATGAAAAATAAGTTTTGATTCAATGAGTTTTGTTCATGAAATTACTAGCTTTCAGATTCAGGTAATTTTATGGTCTTCTAACTCCTGCGTTCCACGCTACAAAATTGCATTTTTTCAATTCTTCATTACATAAATGATTCCTCCATATCTTTTACTGGTCTTTATTCTATTTCTTCAACACAAACAGTATTTTTTTTATATAAGAATAGATTAAAAACATCTTGTCTTTTTATGGGACATAGACATTGTTCAGTCAGTAGTTATTCATTTCTATTCTTCCTCAGTAAACCTTGTTCTTACTTTTCAAGTTGAGAGTGTATTTTCTATTTGGGTTTACACACATTCAGATGATTCCATGAACAAGGCCAAAAATCATTTATTATATACATATGGAAATATATAAGTAGAAAAGAAAGTGGTTTTTGAAGGGGTTCCCTAGAAAATTTAATCACTGAAAAAGGTTCCCCTGATTAGTCAAAGTTTGAACATCACTGATTTAAAAGCAACCTTTCTCAACTGCAGTTCCATGGAACCCAAGGCTACTGTGAAAGCTGGGGTTTTGGTCAGCAAAAGTTTTCTGTGTGTGTGATAAAAGCAATTGACTTGTGCTTTATTTGAGGTTATTCTCTTGTATAATGTTTTGCACTAGAATTTTTACCAACCGTAAAAGACCAGCGTCTTCATCTATTTAATAACGTTTAATATTTTGCTTTATTCTTGGGGTAAAGCTCCATATTCTGCATTTATTTATCATTATCTTCCTTAATTTGATAGCCCTCTTCCCTTGGTTTGTCCTCTTGGATAGTGTAATGGTTAGCACATCTGCCTGACGTGCAGAAGGTCCCAGGTTTGATTTCTGATATAAGTGTTGAAAACTCTGTGGACAAATTTCCCTGTGCACTTATTTCAGAGTGTACTCAATTAGCTACTGTGTGATTAGGGTGGAGGTATATCTTCAGTGGATTTGTCACCAGCTAGTCATACTCAATTGGTTGTTGTCTCTCAAACAGGACACGCCTTACCTACAATTGGTTTAAGACAGGCTCCTCCTCTTCGTAATTATCATGTCTTTATTTTATCTGGATATTTGCTCAATTCAGTGGTTGATTATTCTTTTATTATCTATTTATTTTTTCTCTTTTAAGGAATTAGATCTGTGGAAAACCATCAATTTATCTGTTTTCAATTGCTAGTTATAACATTTTTTTCTAATATAATTTACTATGTTAGATTAAAGATTTAAATTTTCCCCGTTATTCATGATGAATTATATTTACAGTAGAATATACATGACAGAAATGATGGTGTTATTTATGTATGGATCAGAGCCTGAATATATTTTATTGGGTAATTTATCCTTAATAATTTGAGTTTCTTAATTTCAAGTTGTTTTCATGTATGGTCATCTGACATAATGTTGAGAATTTCTATGACATGATTTTTATTATGTCACAATTGGAAAGTAAATCAACCAATGAGTTGAGCACAGAGAAAAAATTGCCTTTAAGTTCATTATATGGTTTGGTAAATATGGTTTCTGGCCCAATCTTCGGAATCAAAGTGTAGTATCTGCTCCACGGCATAGACCGAGGAGTTGGTACTGACACTTGCCTGTTGAATGGGCCGGAGATTGTGTGCAGGGTATCAAAGACCGAGTGCGCTGGTGCAAACGTTGGCCAATGAGGTAACACTGAGGCTGCGTTTGCTAAGCGCAACGGGAGGCCTTTGGACTCGTCCTTAGGCTCTCCCATCATTACTCGGCCCAGCTTTCGCGGGTGACTGCGTCGGCTGGAGCCATTTTTTGGCGGTAAGGTACTATTTCTTCCCACGTTAAGCCCGACCTTGAGTCACATATTGCTGCGGTGGGACAGTGATTAAATAAACTTATGTATATTATCTGAGTGAACAAATGTGCAGAAAAAATATCTTCCCCATCTCTGTTGAATTCTGTTTGATTACTTTTTGATTATTATAGGCATAAATATTTGAATGTGCTGTGTCATTCACTGTACATGTTCAAGGGTAAATCTAGACATTTACTCCTTATTATGTCAAAGAAAAAATGCTTTTTACTCACCCCCATTAGGTTTTTTTTTTTTTTTAGTGGGGGTGCAATTTTTAATGCAAGTTCATACTAAATCAGTGTCTCTGTTAGTGTCTGGAACCATTTTATTTGGACTTTTTTAATGATCACAGCCCATCAAAAGGCAATAGAAGTAATGTATTCATTGATCACCATTTTCACTGATGTTTTCTAATTGATCACCTCCCAACATGGCCTGCTGCCAGAAGAAATTGGTGGCTTGACATTTTCTATTGAGTGAATAACCAGACCGGTTTGTTCCTCATAGTAAAATTGCATAAACATACTGTTGTTGCATAGCAAATAATGATAAAAGCAGCTGTAGATAAGTTTTTAAATTCAGAAATAACATCTTCCAAAAGGTTATCTTGATGCATGAGTTTTTCTTCTTTCTTAATTTTGCCAATTCCAACTCTTAATCTCTGTCTCTATTTATGTAATGAGTTTCAGCTTTATTCCAATCCCTAGAGTTGAAAGAAAAAAGACAAATGCTTAGTATGAAGTTTCATAAAAGAATTGGGTTATTTAGTGACCTTGAAGCTCATTTCTATGCTGACGCTTTGGTTGAATTTCTATTGCGTAGATTTGGGAACTTGAATTACAATGTGATTGGTCTTGTGCACTCTTTATGTTAACTATTGTAGTAAGACAATGGTGTTCCTTCTCTTGCAGATGCTATCAAAATTATATCTGAGCAATGCTAAGCTTGTTTGGAATGGTAACTTTGTTGAAGGAATAACAGATATTCTTCAGTTCATAGAGAACTTGCCCTCTACAGAAACATCTGTAGACACTTTTGATTGTCATCCCTTGTTAGGTAAGTGTCCTTTTTTTTTTCACCTTTCTATTACTATAAAAGGATTGTTAACTGTTGTATTTCCTGGCTGGCCAGATGCCCCCCCCCATTTTCTTCTTGTTGCCAAGCTCCCAAAGAAGACCCCGCAAATTTTATATATTATCTCATTTGCATTGTCTTCATCATCGCCCTTCAGGGTCTGTCCTGGGGATCCATGCTGAGTAGCGGTGTCCAGCAGTTGTCTCAAGTTATCACAACATAACTTGAATGGCAATGGGCAGGTCGTCTTATGGATTCTGATAACTCTGACTCCTGTTTTTTTTTTGGGGGGGGGGTTCCTAATATATTGTGCTCTCTCCATGTAGGTTGAACATGATTATCTCATGTGCACATTGCATAGTTCTCAGTTTGATGATCAATCTTTTTGGTTATGTTCAATGTCTCTGCTCCATAGGTGACTACCAGGAAGATGCACTGGTTGTATACCCATCTTTTTTAGCCTGAGCAGGATTTTGTTCTTAAGGTTGAGCTTGCACTGCCAAAAGCTTGCCAACCTAAAGTGATTCTTTGCTACCAGCCCGTAAATGCAGTATTTATAAGGTGAATGAGGGTTTAATTTCCCCATTAGGTTTCATAAAGTATTATAGTTTCATGTGCTGATAGTGTTACCTGGGGTTGTTTTTATTATTATAGTGATAGATGAGAAAGATGCACACTGTAAAAAAAAAAAAAAAAAAAAAAAAAATTCAAAAAGCGTGGCTGCTTCTCGGTCAACTTCCACAAGCTGATCCCTGCAACTTTTGTATTCGTACATTTCTAATTTATTTGTTTGCATCTTTATCTGAATGAAAGAAGACCTTGCATATTTGTAATGCAAATCTTTGAGCCGAACTGACAAGTCTTACATACGCACAGTCAGTAAGAGAGCAGCCTACTGATTCCTTTGTCATGATCAGAAATCACAGTAGGGGAATGTTGATTTTTCCATCTAACTAAACTGAAGAGTTTATGCCCTGAATTAGGTGAGGACTTTGTTTTACTAAGTCAACACCAGCCTCTCCTGAGGCAGAGATTTACAGTATTTTTAAGATGTATTAACCTTGGACCATAATTTTCATTCTATTGAAAGATTATTTTCAAATAATCTAATTTCTCTAGAAGATACAGAAATACTAGTTGTATTGTTAAAGGAAAAAAAAAATTAATCTGTCTTTCATTTTTCAGATACATTCTCTCAAGGGCAGACAACAATTGCCGTGACAATATTTGGCTCTGTCAAATATCACAAACAGAAGGCTCGGGCCTTCCATCAACATTTCATCCTGACTTCACAAGACAACATCTGCCGAATTGTCAGTGATGATTATCGATTCCTCGATTGAACAGAATCTTTCTTTTCACTCCTTACCAACTTAGAAATAATGAAAGTACAATTATTTTGCAACAACTTGCAGTGACTTGGTGCCACTTGATCCCTATAGATCAATTTGCCAAAAATTATCACATTCATACAAGCAATAAGATTGTTAGTGACGGGAAATATTGATTGCTAACTTATTAGTTGTTAAATAAATTCATTTTTAGGAATGAAGAGGTTGCAAAATGATTGTAGACAGGTATCCCTTCCTCCATCATTGTATATGTGCCCATTATCATGATTTGTAATAAAAAATTCTCAAATGAAACAGCTGCTTTGATACTTACTTACTTTCTAAAAGATTGTCCCACATGAAATGTCCATTGAGTTAACTGAGAAAGAAAGCTAAAGTTTTGAACTTATCCCTATAGTTCAACAAATTGGAACGCATTTCAAATTTGCATGACACTGCAAATCGATTATGGATGAAAAAAAATAAAAAAAAAATGTTTGCAGTGAAAATTGTTCTAAGTATGCCAAGAAAAATCCCCAAATCTTGTATCATTACCATAATGTTTAGCTTCAAATACTAATATCTATGAAGGAGGTTCTTATGAGAATAAATGGCAATTTCATGTGGGACTACCCAGGAAGTGTGCTAATGTTTTGGGTTGATGGTGAGTTTTTTTTGTTTATTTTCTAGAAGGAAAATAAAGGTTAGTAACAAATGAACAGCTCGGTGTTTTCAGCCCAGAATAACTTTTAATAGAAAATATTCAAGAAATGTTCCAACTTTTTTTCTTTCAAGACAGTTCCTCTTAAATCACAGCCTGTGGAAAATATTGAACAACATTTTAACAGAACATTCAATCCAAAAGCACCCCTTAAAAAAAAAGAAATTGTTAGAGGAATGTGGTAAGATGAGTCTGCATTTCTTACAATAGTGCATCCTAAGTTTGTGAAATAGGTTTTGAGATTTGTTATAACAAGTACGCTTCCAAGGAGCTCAAAACATGTAATCTTCCAATTGTTTGATTTGAAGCAATTTCACAGAATGGCGGTAGTTATTTGACAATGTGAAAATGAAAGACTAAAAAGGTGTCACATCTCAATGATTTTTTTTTTCATCTATAAGATTGGACTTTATGCATTTCACTGTCAGCTAACAGCTTCAATTCAGTTTTCTATATTGCAAAGACTCATTGTTGGGAGAAGGCAAAATAAACAAAATCCTTTGGGATGCAGCACCCATTTGTCTCAATCTTCCATTCCCAATTGGAAGATTTGTGATTTGACAATGTTTCACTTGCAGCTTTCAATGTAGTAACTTATTGGAATTAAAGGAATAAGATGAGTCTTAATACAACTGTGGCATCAAGAATTTTCACAACTGATCTCCATAGAGATAAAAAAAAAAAAATACCTTAGTACTAAACAATTTTTTTATGTACATAGATAAACACACCATGTACTCAACCCATAAGTTTTTTTTTTTTTATAGAACAAAACCCAGAAAATGAAGAGTATGGTGGGGAGTGCATGTTCCACCATTATTTCCCTTATTCCCCCCTTACACACAAGTAGCATCACAGTGGGGCTGGGGCACCAGTTCAACTTGAAAGGAAAAGACCCTCCTCCCCCCTCCCAGAAAAAAAGAATGGTTCTTTCAAAGCCCAGTTTGAATTTCTGTTTCCAAAAGACACTGTTTTGGTGTTCTCAAAAAGTTTAACGGAATAGAAAAAAAATAATACTGTGCCCAAATATCAACGATGTGCACTAATTTCGCCATTTTGTTTCTAAGACACTTTCGTTTTCTGAGGAACTTTTGTTTTGACAGTACTTTTTTTGGCCACTGTGAGACTATTTTTAGATTTCGGAACTGGCTTTGGCTTTTTGGGCTGAGATGTTTTTTTAGGTGTAGATTTTGGAGGAACAGCCGGCTTTTTCGGTGCTGGTTTTTTAGGAGCTGGTTTTTTAGGCGGATACATTTTGAGAACTTGCTTGTATACTTCATTAAGGGCCTTTTTGAGTTCCGTTTGATGAAGGCTGGAGAAAAGTTCATCGCTGATGTATTGTCGATTGTCTTTTTTTAGTTTGGCCAAAGTTGCTAACCATAAATTCTTCATTACACCCGTTTTCCAGGCGTTAGTCACCAGATACTTACAAGTGGAATTATCCACAAAACAACGAAGCCCGCGTCCCTGGTCCAGTGTGAAAATATTGACTAAATTATGATAGCTGACACCAGATACCTTTGAAGGCAGCAGGCCGTAAAGGTAGACATCATCCACCCAGAAGAAGGGTGTTGAAAATGAGGCTTGATACATGGCGCGTATGAGATCAGAAGAGATGAAGACGACATAGCCATTGCAGTAAGTTGTGGGGTAGTAGCGGAACCCATGGAATTCATCGTCTTTAACTTTCCATTTTAGGGGGTCCTTGGAACGGACGATCGGGCTTGTGTTCTTGTTGCGTACGTGACACAGAATGTAGCGAGACTTTTTGTGATATTTCGGATAGACCTCCGTGTACAACTTGAAAATATCGACATAAACGTCGTCGTCGACTTTTATGACCATCTTGGAATGTTGGCAGTTTTCGCTCACCCACCGGAAGCCAAGTACCCCCTTATGAGTGAGGTTTTGATAGGAGTCCCGGAAGTTGCCTTGGATGAGATCTCGATAAATCAAATTCTCGTTTTCGATGGTGAACTGTAGTTTGGCATCACTCGGTTTGCCCAGAAGAAATATTATTCGGACCGATATTTTCTTGTAGAAGTTTTTGTTTGCCCATGTTTCACGAATAGATCGTCGTCTTTCAAAATGGTTAGGTGCCGTGTGCACGATAACCACAAATGTCAAGTTCTTCACATCCTGGCAAATATCAGGATTGTTGATTAAATACGGTGAGTCTATAGTCAACGGGTAAATAGTTTTTTTGCCGATTTCTGGTCGCCTTGGCAGAGTTGTCAACTGCGGAGTTGTATTGGTTATTCGTTCTGACGAAGTATTTGGACCGGTTGTGTTCTCCCTAGCAGACGTAACTTTCAAAGGAATATTCATCAAACCACTTTCTGAGGCAGTTTCTTGTTGCATTGCGTAAACAACGTTTTCTTTACTAACAACGTGACCAGGAATGTCTATTAGCATCATGGTTACCACGAGGGTGATGGCCAGCGGCACCAGGAAGTAGAGGGGCCGTCGCATTCGCATCTTGCGAAGTGCTGGGTCGGGGTTTCGAGACAGAAGGAAACGTTACTGCCTGGACGATGGTCGGCAAATGATCAGTGGATCGTACGCTTCTTCTGGTAAATCCTCAAAAGAATCTCGATCTCGCCTGCAAGTATAAAAATAAACAGATGTAAGTGATTTTTCGCTCCTTGTCGAACCTGGTAAATATATAGAGAATTATTGTTTTGGAAAAAAAAAATATGACTACTTTTTACCATCTTAATTTTATTGGTTGCTTTTTGAAAAAAAAATTTTTATCGCAACTCTTTGGCTCAGGACGATTACCTTCCAGCATTGAGTAAACAGCGTTGAGCGGAAAATGATGAATAAGGCTTAGATGAGATTCGAATCTACATCCCCCAAGGGGAAGCACCGTTTAGCCTGCCCTACTTTTTACTGTGACGGAGGGAAATCGGCCTGAGCAAAAGTTGCAGTCGAATAAAAAAACAAAAAAAAAACAAAACAAAAGAGTAATAGTCATAAAATATTCAAAAGATAACTTTCTGTGTTTTAACTGGATGAAGTATTTATGCTATTTTGATAGGTCAAGAACAAAAAAATCTCATTAGTCCTTGGGGAAAAAGGGGGGGGGATCAACAACCAATACATACTCCTGATAGTCACTATGAAAACATGGAATCTAACCTAAAGATTGACCCTCGAAGCGAGAACTTTGCAACGGGGTCAGAAGAGGGTCATGCTCAACATGACATGAAAAAGATCTGCACAGTATACTAAAAGAAAAGACACGAGTCTGAAATATCATAGAAACCTTTGAGAAATTCGAATGGCAATGAGCTGGTCGTGTCGCCAGGATGTCAGACAACTGCGCGATATCAAGACTCACAACGTGGATCTACAGAGATCATATGCGAAAATGTGGCTGACAGAAAGTAAGATGGCGTGACGAGATGTAAAAATTCAGAAAGTACAAGCTACGTGACGCCCATGATAGAAAGGTCTGGTGAATCTTGGGAAATCCAACGACGGCTGCTGAAAGACTGCTCCTGCTGACGATTAATTTACACAATAATAATAATGATAATAATAATAATAATAATAATAATGATGATAATGATAATAATAATGATAATGATAATAATAATAAATCAAATAAAATGAAACATCAGTTTCCCTAATTCATGATTTGGCGTAGGAGACTTGCTTAAAGTCTATATTTAATTCTTCACTGCTGGACCAAAAAATGAACCAAATTAAAAAACAAACAAAACAAACTTAGTAACAAATCTTATTTTAACAATTGTAGGCGAGATATTCGGTGCACACGGTGTTTGTGTGCAGCGTATATTTTTGTATGGAATGATTTTTTTCCTTGTTTTTTCTTCAGAAGACTGAGCCATTTGGTCAAGCTGTCTGATAGTTGTTTTGTGTGCTGCTTGTTGTGGTTCCATTTATCTCAGACTGCTTCCCATGGATGGCCAGGGTCCCCCGATTTTCTCCCATTCAGTATGCTCTCATGTGCCCTATATGGAGTTTGAATCTTTTAATGATGGCTCATTTTTTTTACCCGGGAGTGTATATCCTAAACATAACATAGTAACTTCCCTAATTTAGATGAAGAGGCTCGACTGTTGAGCAAATTGAGACGAACAGGATATCCTTTTCTGAAGAAGAAGTCGAGAAAACAATTGAAAGACGAAACGAAACAATACTGCCAACGAAACAAACAGAAAGGACTTGAAGAACCAGAGTAGGCGGTCATTTTTGAATAGGAAATAAAAACACTAAATTCTTAATTACTCAGGGAGTCGGCAGTCGCTACCTTATCATAATTGATGAAAATAAAACATTTCTGACAGCACCGGACTCAAACCCAACAATCTGTCGTCCCATTTGAGAATAGACCGTTGGCAAATTGCATGATGAATTACATACAGATCAGAATTTATTTTTTTTTACATCTAACCGTTTGAAGCATGCTAGAATAGAACTAATCCTTTATGTAACCCTGGGCTTTCCAAACTGTATGTCGCCGATAATCTCTAGGTGTGTCGCGAGATTAAGTCAAATTTGATTATTTTTTTCTGAATATTATTTCATTTTTTTCTTATTGCAAGCGGCATTTTGAAATATATATTCAGCTTGGCTAATAAAACTCACGGAACATTTTATTTTTAGAAAGTGTTCCAATAATGAAAATAAGTTAAGAAAGCTCTGATGTAACTTTTGATATCTTAGGCAGGATCACCACTTTCATTGTAACACAGCAAATTCTGGTGAGTGAAAAAATGAGTTTTGTTTTAACACTGATTGCACTCGAACCCATTATGCTTAATGAAGCCTAATAATTGTTGCTCTCTGATTTTAGTGCTACTTTACTACTCACTCTGCTTAATTAATCTTTTTATGTATTAATAAACTTGATAATTCTGACGATTCTATACATGGTCTCCATTCCTGAAATATAACCATCGATCGCATTGATAGGACACAACGCAAGTATACAAAGAAGCTACTCAGAGAGACTACGAAAACTGAACCTGGAAATATTAGAACAGACGTAAAAGAGCAGATTATCTTGAAACTTACTGCACTATGAATAGCATCCACAGTGTTGATCAAGCCTGTTATTATAATCAATAAACTAGCAAGCAAATTTTCACTCCGTCAATTTCAACAGACGCAAGATGCTATTCGAAGTAGTTACAAATCCAGGAAGCCACCGATATTAGAATGTATTTCTTCTCCTCCAGGGTAGAGCAACAATATGAGACAGGAGAAACCATAAATCCTATAAATATTAATTCCTTTAAAAATTACCTTAAAGGTAGAAATCCCAAACAAGTTTTCTTTTAAATCCACCTCAGAACTCATTTCTGTGTCAGATTTGCATAATCGACCAAGTGAAAATTATCCGGCCACCAGACACTGGAAAGAAACATTGATTTCAGAAGGGCCGATTACCTGACCATCGTCATTCTTTCAACATCCGTCGTTGGACATAGACCTTCCCCACGATTCGCCATACTTCTCTATCATGGGCATCGCGGAGCCAGTACTTTCTGAATTTGTCTAGCTCGTCTCTCCATCTAATATTCTGCCGGCCTCAGTTCCATGTGTGATCTCGGGGGATCCATGTCGTGAGTCGCGATGTCCATCAGTTGTCCGCCATTCATGCAACATGGCCAGCCCATTGCCATTTGAGCTTTCTAATGGATTCTATGATGTCCCTGACTCCTGTCTTTTCCCAGATGTACCTGACCATACTAGGTAACTAACTAAATAGTTGAGATCAGCATTAAAAAACAAAAATTGAAAGAATTCGCAATCGTTTCACTTGGAATTAGTTTGGGCAAGTTTTAGCACTCAATCTGTGTTATGCACCGAAAGAAATCAAGAGGAAAGGAATAGTCTGTGGTCAAGGGTTAATGCAAGTTGTAGTATTAACACACATGAAAATTTTGATGGAGCATAGAAACCGTAATGCTTCAGGATTTGGAGTCAAAGCACAATATGTGATAGAACAATAGATGGAACCAAGCAAACTATCCCTCCCCACAGCTATGAATAAGTTTGAAAAACAAAGACCAAATTAATGACAATTCTCCATGGTATGAAAAAATAGGAGCATTTTATGTGTAGGATTTATAAAAATGACATTGGTTCACTTAGGAAGTTCAGACAACTCAAGACGGTATATGTCGAGAGATGCAGTCCCACCGACGGATCTAATAGTATTGTTTTATTTTCGCTTCACATGTTCCTACATCGCCGATATTCCCGTTGCATTGGGATGATCATCAGTCTTTTATTGTCCGTCGTTGGACGTAGACCTTCCCCGGGATTCGCCACACCTCTCCATCGTGGGCGTTGCGGAGCCAATACTTTTTGAACTTGTCTTGTTCGTGTCTCCATCTTGTATTCTGCCAGCCTCAGTTGTGCGTATGATCTTTGGGGGATCAATGTTGTGAATTGTGATGTCAATCGGTTGTCTGTCACGCTTACAACATGACCAGCCCATTGCCATCTAAGTTTTCTGACGGATTCTGATATCTCAGAACAGGTGACTATCAGAAGGATATATTGGTTGTTTACTCGTCTTACTAGGACTAATTTTCTTGTGCTAGAAGATTGAGCTTGCTCTGCCGAAGGTTTGCCTCCCTAGAGTGCTTCTTCGCTTGATTTCTTCCTGAGGATTTCATGGAGATTCGTTATCTTAGGTAGATCGTCTACTTTCTCCAGTTGTGCGTTTTCGATTTTGATCGTAATGTATGATTTCCGACATGATTGTTGCACATGACCATTGTTTTGCTTAAGTTTATGTAAAGGCCAACTTTCTTGCTTTCTTGATTCAGTTCACGTAGTATTTGTTGGGGCCGTGGAGGTTCTCTGCAAAATGGACGATATCGTCTGCTAATCTGAGATTGTTCAGATATTTGCCGTCTTTTCCGATTCTTAATTTTCCCAAATTTAGGTTTCGGAAGATCATCTCGAGGCAGGCTGTGAAGAGTTTGGGTGAGCTGGTATCATCATGTAGCACACCTTTTTGGGGCTGCAAGGGCTCCTAGTCTTTATGTAGCCTGATAAAGGGGCTACTGTGACTGTATATATGTTGCAGTACTCTGACGTATACAGACAGGGTCTACACTTTGTAGATTGATAGCCTCAATGGCCATGGGAATTTCAACCAAGTTGAACGCCTTCTTGAAGTCGATAAATGCTACAGCGAGTTGCATTTTGTATTCTGCTTTCTCTTTTAGTTGATTTATTGAATGGAGATGGTCCGTGGTGGAGTGGTTTCTTCTAAAGCCGGATTGCTCCCGTTGTTGGTTTTCATCTAATGTTTTGGTAATTCGGTTGGTTATGATTTTCGAGAGAAGTTTGTAAAAGCAGTTGGTCTGTAGTTGTTGACGTCTTTCGAAGGCCAAGTGATTCAGGCTCATTGGAGTATACTACTGCTACACTTATTTCCAGGGACTGCATTACTTAATTTGTACCCTTAAAACTATTAAATTAGAATGCAATGTTCTGAAATTTAATGTTTTGTACAACATTGAAAAATCATTAAGGGAGGTCAGTCACGTGACAAATTTGATCGAAAAATAACCCAGATCGCTACCGTGTCATTGAAATCAATCGAGATTTTCTTTCCGCGAAACCTTTTCCAGTATTGAGTGATCGTAACCTGTTTCATACTCCGTCGATTGAAATTAAAAAACATATATATATAAAAGTGTCTAAATAATATTTTTGACGAAGGTTTTGTCGAGCAAAGATTGCCTCATAGCACAGCACGCAAACTGTCCACTAAGACAACTCGACCTATCTAGCTCTCGTAACCCCCCCCCCCAATATCTTTTTCATCTGAATTCTCCATGCTTTGTTCTCAATAACCTCAGGTTACGATTCTGTCCCCTGGGTATCTTACTATGACGCGCAACGGAATTAATAATTCATGAGTAAAATAATCGATGATAAATAAAACTCACAGAATTGCGTAACCGATTGCATTGAAGTTTAATGTTTTAAGCATCATCATAAACTTATTTGAGAAATTTTGGATCAGCAAATTTTACGTGGGCTGACTTTGAGCATCAGCAGTACTTGACCTGCGATGATATTACTACTGCTATTACACTTGGGCGGGGGTCAATATTTTGATTATAAAATTATGGTAGTATTAATTGATATAAAGATTCGAAGCTAGAAGTAAGATTCGGAATTCGTGGCTGAACAAGAAAAGGTAAACTAAATCTGGTCCCAGAAGAGCTAAATGAGCAATGCAGCTCGAAACATAAGTTCTGCTGAATAAACGATTGCTCCGGAAATTTGGGTTTTACGAAAATATTAATACGAAATATGAATTACCCATTGTGATTTATTTATTTCCCCCAAATTTCACCCTAGAAAGTGGACAAAGATTTTCTTTTTGTAACTCTTATGGACAATGTAGAAAGGCTAGATTCCATTACACTAATTTCTCTTTTCCTTTTTGAAAAAATTGAAACTTCAAACTTTCATAATTTGATCTAATGAGCGGAATAAGGCCGAATGAAGTACTTTGTTCTCAGCAAAATGCCCTTCGTCTTTTACAATAACTTTCAGCTAACACTACTCACGCAACTAACATTCAACTAACTTCCTTATTAGGATATAACTTGATCTGCAAATGTCAGACCCCCCATAGACCATCGTACAGATCAGTATCGTTTGAAACGAGAAATGATTTAGACAATATGAATATGAAATTTCACACTTGAAATATATATCTGCAGCTATAAAAACAAATAGTTTGGAGAGTTTTTCTCAAAATGAAAGTTTTTAGTGTTTCATCTAGTACACCCCAAACATGTTCAAATAGTAATATTTTGTTTGTTTTAACATTTTTTCACTACAGGAGTTGTTTGCTTTGCTTTGAATTAACTAAACTTACGAGTATATTTCTTTACGGGAACTGTCTTCCAGGCAGCACCTCCCCAGTGCACTAAAAGGTATTGTTAGTGGACGCACCCATCGGCATCCGCTAGCAGTGCTGAAGCCAGATGCTCCCAGTATTTAGGGGAACCCAAAATTAGCTGATAGAAAAAAATTGCCAGGAGAAAAGTTCGTAAACATACGATGTAATAATAATGATAAGTATGTGGATGAAATTCAATATAATCACAATTCAATTCAATGTCATGTTTACTTACACAAGTAATCATTTTTGGGCGGGACTGTTTGACTAACAGCCAGGGGTCCCATGCAACCAGACGGGGGTATTTGACTCCCTTCCCTTGATCAGGCCTTCCCATCATGGGGTGATGGGATTTCAAAGTTGGAGCCGTACAGTCAATAAAGAATAATGGTGCAGTACATTTGTTTTAGGTAATCTCGTATAAAAAGACTGTATTATTATTCGCTGGTAACAGAGTTATCACAAAAATAAATATATTCTTTTTGCAACTTCCTGAAAATATAGCCTTCTGTCCCACCCACCCTGAAAAGTAACAGCGGACGGCCATGGACATTCACTGATGGAATTGATCAATTTTGACCACCCACGCGTAGTGTATGTGTGTGTATGTGTATGTGTGTGCCTAGGTTAAAAAAGAGTCGTGTTGCATCTAGTCTGCATTAGGGTACTAATAAATACACCCCCTCTTTCCTTACGGATAGTAGACATGGAGAACGCTGAAGGATGGATCAATCGAAACGTTGTGGTACACAACAACAAAAATATTGGGTTCAATATTTTGCACATATCTTGGAATGGTAATGACTTGTAAAATTCATATATATATATATATATATATATATATATATATAATGTGAGAAAGAGAGCGAGAGTCATGGCTTCTATTGAGAGTTCCGTATTGTTTTTGACCGAAAAGTCAAATAGAGTCACGATTTTCTACGTTATTCGTTCTCTGCAAATTACAAAGAAACTAAGTCGACCAGTTTTGCTGATACTTAATAGGAGACTGGACCTTTTCTGAGTGCGACTCTAAACAATCATGGTATTACAAGGATTTGAGGGGTATGCGTTCTTCTTAATCCTATTCAAACAGTTCTCGTGTTAAAGAAGCGCTGGGATTGGGGGAGAGAGGTTTAGTCTTAACCATTATATGTCGTATTGCCACTTGTTCTTTTTTTTCCACACACGTAACAATTCTGTACCGTCCGACTCTCCGTGAGTGTCTTATTTTCTGGAACGTTGTCGAATCTTTGTTCCAAACTCCAGACACCCAAGGAAGATCAGAGAGGACTCGGTCGAATCTTCGAGGGAAAATACCCCCCCCCCCCACGCCAAAACCCAAGGAAATTAGTCCGAACAAATCGAGTTCAACGATCAAAAGACCACGTCTATAAAATTCTGACGTTAGAAACCGTCAACCAGAACTGTCAACCTACACTTATTCAGTTTTTAAGTTGGTCTGTGCTGGCCGTGTCGCACGAACAGACCATAACCGATAGAGGAAGAGGGATTAAAAATTCAACATTTACTCCTTATTGGATTTAAAAGGAAAAAAAAAATTGTTCTTCGAAAATTTCCTGCTAAAATATTGAAACATTAAATAGGATAAATTTATTCAAGCTCCCAGTCGAGGGGTCTTACTTAACGGTGATATTTACGTTCGAAACGATTTACAGTGATCGCTTGCTTAATGTGTAGCGATTACAAATGGGCTACTCTAACTTTTCCCCTCTTTAAAGATAGGTGTTGCAGTATTACAAAACGTAACTTCAAAAGAAGAATTCATTGAATCATACCAGCACCCATATATTTCATTAATGTTGATATTTTTCTCGGGGGCTTTTACTCAAATTCATAAAATCTCCTTTTTAGAAGATATTTTCCCTTCTATATTATGCCAATATCAGGGCTCTGTTGGCAAAAGCACTTTTTAGATTCCTGTGTTTTAACCAAATAGAAAAGTTCGATTTCTTTTTTTCATCAAATAAAAAAAGATGACTTCTCTACGAACATTATCAACGAAGTTTTTAACTGTTGCAAGTCGTCAAATGATACGAGTAATGAGCCACATTAACCAAGCAGAATAGATAAAGCCCCAAAGAACTTTGTTGCCGAGAGGTATAACCATAAAATGCATTAACTGTCAATAAGATTCTAAATGGACTCTTTACAAAAGTGGGTTCTGTGTGTGACAGACTAAACCAAAGTGTAGTAACAAAAAATTTAAAAAAATGCGTTGCATTTTATGGGCATGTAGAATAAATACCTTGAATATTGTTGTTGAAACTGGACACTGACAGGTAGGTCATTCACCGAACCGCCCGCCATTTTTGAGAAGTTGTTGGCAAACGTTTTATGCAAGTTATGTTGAACCAGAAAAGCAATTACGAGTAAGTAAGTCGTACAAATAACAGAATCTTACCTTTTACGGCAAAGGAGGTTCGGACTAATGTTTGGATGTCTGATTTTGTTCCCATTTTTATTGAAGCTTTGATCTCACGTGTGCTATCTGCTTCTCCTCTAAGGCGTAAACACGTGTTGAAAATGGCGGGCAGGCCCAGTGATCGATTTATACAAACGAAAACTTCCGTCTTATTTTTTTATTCTTTTTACCACCTAGTGATGTCAAATATTTCTGAGTACATTTTTTCTAGGCTGTATTTCCAAACGCACGGCTAGTGTCTCCTTTTACACACGCAGAGAAAAAATCGGTACAAAACGGTCTGTGGGTATGGAAGCTTGGATATGATGATCCTTGTCCTCAGGCAACGAAAGTTAGAGAAAAAAAAAAAGGAAAACAAACAACGTGTCCGTTGGGACAATTTGGTATAATTGCTCAAGACATCTTTATCACTCTGCTAAAGTTGAACTATCCAACAAATTTAGTTCAAGTCTCCAGAAATTTCAAGTAATCCCCGCACTAAGGCCCCCAACAAATGACATTTTTTTTCTATGAACGTCTTTATTTGTGAAAAATTGCATCAACAGAGAGCCCGACTGGATATTCGTAAGTACAGTTTTATCCTCTAAGTGCGAATATGAAACATCTTACCGGATGAGATCGTGTGTGCCAAGTCTGTGAATTCTTTCAACAAGCTGGGCAAACATCGAGGGGAAAAAGGATATTCTATACGATAACTCCAAGTCCATAATCATCACCGGTAGTTACGTGAATGATTAAGGAGGATAATGAGTCAGGGGAAGAGGATCTATAATAGGAACCGGTTCCGGAGGACATCGCTAAGCAAAGCGGAAAATCAATACAAATATCAACGCTTACTGGTTACTGCACCGTTGAAAGGCTGTTTTGACAAGTGTCCAGCCAATCTTATGGTGCAGCCACTTAACGAAATGCTGGCAAGAGTATTCAAAACCTATTTATGCTTTCTTCATTTACATCAGTCGAAAGCCAAACGGTGCATCTTATTTCGAGCGACTTAAACTGAGGCCGACAGAACAAAAGATGGAGAGATGAACTAGGCAAATTCAGGAAATACTGGCTCTGCGTCGCCCATAATAGAGAAGTATGGCGAATCCCGAGGAAGGTCGTTGTCCAACAACGGACGTTAAAAAACATGATGATTATGATGATGAGAGTATTGGGGGGGAGGATCAATCCTAGACTTTGTGTTTATAAAATACATTTTTACTTTTATTTTTAGTAAAACGAAATTTAAAATTTCAGAAGAGAGTGTTACCCTAATTATTCATATGTAGACTTTTGGATGTTTTAAAGCAATTTATTTAAGAATACTTTCCCAACCACAAAGTAAGTGTCAATACATGCTTTAAAATAAAAAGTCAATGTATTGCACTGATCTTTCTAGTGGCAGGAGATTTTTTTTTACTTTGAAAATCAGCATTCATAATCCTAACTTTCTCTGAGCATGAACTCAGGCTCTAGATAGCTGCAGGGAACATTCAATTTCAGCCTTTAGACAGACCCCAATTTATGAGTCGCACTGGTCAATTCCCGTAAAGAAAATTAAAAAAATCAAGGATACACATCAATCTTTACAACAATTACTGAGCTATCTTCGCTAGATAGGCGGCCCGAGTTAACAGTTTAGACCGGAAATGACGAATAAGCTCTGTGATACTACAACTCTAGTCCATTTTGGCCCTGGAGAGCCTGCCTGTTCTATAAAGGAAAAACTATTGAAGTCTCTCTCTCTGGTGGGTATGAGATTTTTTATCAGCGAAATTCTTATCTTTAAGTAGAGTCCATGGTTACGGACAGCGAACCAAGAAAATCACAGTTGAAAATACCACTTATAAAATGATCAAAGACAAAAGGGGTTTGACTCGACATGAGGGTGTCCTATTCAGCTGTACCAATCTTTTTATAAATGAGTCAATAATCCTGAAAACCGATATTGTCTCAGTAGTTACACTGTTTATTAATAAAAAAAAACTTTTGGCTAGCAATCTTATCCAATTTGCTTTGAGAGAGAGAGAAATGTCGATTCATTGCCCGTCATACGAGAAGGGCCTTTATTACTTCCATTTCTATGAAGTCTGATACTCAGGAGTGGAGAGAGTATCATTATTTGAAAAAAGCTGAAATTCTTTTAAATATAGGTATCCTTGACGAATTACAGATTAGAAGATTTATTTCCAGTTGGCTTCAAGTTTTTCTCTACGAATAGAAAATGAAATTCAATATCCTATTCGGGAAAAACAAGTTACGGTTCAAAAACACGACGCATTCATTATTTAAGAGAAGAATTTCAAAGCAGTCAACATATTTCTTTTTACATTTTTTTTTTCTCGTATAATCGGATTTGGGATATAGTGAACTCGTAAATTATTTTTCCTTTGGCAAAACTACCATCATGATAATGATAAGTTTGTTGCTTTCATTTATTCCGTAATTGACATAACTCTAACCCAAACTTAAAACCTTTCTATTTAAATTTAATGAAATACCGTTTTAAATTGTCAAGTTTTCATTTGTTCTGTAATAAACTTATATCCTTTGCAGTCGGATATATGTGCGCTTTAAAATTTTAAAAAATACAAGGTCATTATTTGGATTAGGCAAAATTTAATATATTTAGTATATTTGGTAAGGCCGATAATTGATGGACATGCTATGACTACCGTTGAGAAAATTTCGAATTGCCATTTTTTTTTTAATGGCTAAAAGTGGCTAGACTTTACTGATATTCAAATAACATTATTTTCGAGGCACGTACCTTTTTTTCTATATTATTCAAGGGAAATGAGGTAACTGGAAGTAACTCATTTGGTTGGAACAAATAGTCGACTGATATAATCAATTTGTTTCTTCGTTTCAAATTTAATAAACTACAATTTCAAATGTTCATAGTATTTTTTCTCTTTTTTGCTCCCCCCCCTTTTTTTTCTTCAAAACCAATCATCGGTAAGAATCTAGCCGCTCTTTGTCATGGCGTTTCCCTGGATTATCTCCCTTGCCGAATACCGGTATTTTGTTGGATCTTGTTTTACCCAAATTTTCACTATTTTAAGCGGTCAATATAGTTTACATCGCTTCAATGTATTAGGTATATATGGTGACGTATTTTACGCCACAATTATAATTAACCTTATTTGGATTAGAACTGGTCTTCATATATGAAACGTTGTTAAAAACCCCAATAAGAGATTTGTGATACTTGCAAAATAAGCTGAACCATAACTTGCAGGCCAAACGTAAATTGTCCAAGAGGCATTAATGCCCATCCGTAAACTGAACAGGTTACCCCGCTATCCGAAAGTTATACGTTAATCTAAAAATCCTTCTGAAGGTGAAGACGAAATCACAATCAATTTATATTAGAAAAAGTTTTGAGCGTTCCAAGACCCCAAAACGGGCGGCAGTAGGTTTACTCGAAACTGGGATGTAGGAGCAAGATCGAAGGGGGAGTGCGCTATATCTGTAACGACTCTCTGCAAAACAAATAAAGTAAAAAAAAAAAAAAAAATGGCAGGGAGAAAACTTCCGAAGAACCGAGGTATATCAGTATTAATAAGCGTGATCTTCACATGCCCTTAAGCCAGACTTGACTTGAGAACAATTGGCCACTTTATCGAGTGAGTGTCAAACATTGTTAATTAATGAGGTTGTTTGATTTAATTCTTTGATTTTACTCTACTCTAAAACTCTCTGGAAGACGTTTTTCTTTTACCCCTCCCCCCAGCAAATACCAAAAGAATTTGCAAGGGTTAAACTTTCAATTTTTTTAACCGTACATCTAATTCGATTGTTATCTGCCACTGAACTGAAATTCTAAGAAGGTAAAATTAAAGCAAAAAGACTCCCCAGGGTTGAACTGACACATTGTCAAATAGATAAAGATTCAGGGACCAACTGAACACGTAATAAATTCTTACCGCTCTCAGGGTGGGGTCGAATTTCTTAACTTTTTAACAAAGTAAAAGGAATTTTCCTTTCTCAAGGAAGCTTTCTAATGTTAAATAATCCCCATTTCCTCCAGAAGTCCTGATCCAGATAAATACCACATGGTATTTTTATTTTTAATTCTATACAACACTGTTTTCAATTTGTTTTATAAGTTTCTCTGTTACATTTGTTTAATTTGATTCTCCTTTAATCTTACTCTAAGACTCTGTAGGATACGTTCGTCATCCAACTCGCCCACCAAAAGAGTTTGCAAGGGTTAAATTTTCAATTTTTTGTCACTTCTGTGGACTTCAAATTTATGATATAAGGGAGAGGTATGCTCAAACATAAACTACCCATCAGGCTAAACCAAAAATAATAATATAAATCCATAAGATCTGTTAGTAATTAACTCACACAAGGCCCGGACCAGATGTAGACTCAAATCGGCTAAGATAGACCGGCCCAGCTTACCTCCTGTCTCAATACTCTGACACATCCGAATCGACAACGTGAATATCATAGCTACACAACAACAACAACAACTAAATCATCCATATACCACATTTCATCTCCTTTTAACCCTTTTACCTCTACAGCACTGCAAACACCAAAGCCTGCCTGCCTACCAAGAGTAGATAGAATGGGAGCTAAGAGCCGGTGGAACTTCAAGGCCACTCTAAATCACACCAACAGTGACCAATCCACCAGATTCCATCCGATACGTCATGGGCCAGCACGACAAGGCATGGCCCAACACTCTCCATAGTTTGTACACAACTTTTATGATGGCTAGAACCTCCTATCGCAAGATACTAAACAAATACCTCAATGTCATCGTGAGAGACTTCAACGCACTGGTAGGACAAGGAAATGAACGTTGCGTTGGCGAATTCGGGTACAAAGTACGGAACGAAAGAGGTGAAGATCTTGTAAACTTTGCAACTGCAAACGATTTCAAAATCGTGAATACCTTCTTTAAGAAGCAATCCAATAGAAAATGGAGAGCCCCAACAACGAAACCAAGAATGAAATAAACTACATCCTAACGGTCAAAAACGACACCATTAACAAAGGAAGCGACCACAGAATGGTGAGATGTAAGATGCAAATATACACCAATAAAGAACGCAGAAAAATGTTCCAAACCAAACTGCAAAACGTACCAAAAGAGCTCACCCGTTCTTTCAAGCTAGAATCGAAAAACAGGTATAAAATCCTTACCGAAGAGAACAATACCGACACAAACATCAACGAACTCCACAACAGAATAACAACCTCTCGAATAGAAGCTGCCATTATATTTAAAACAAGGAGCACACAAACCACCAGTAAAATCTCAGAAACCTCAAGTCACCGACAGCAAGGGAAAATTGAGGAGACGGAACTGAACGAAGTGATAAAAAAGAAACTAAGAGAAAACATAAGAAGGTACACGACGGCAATCATCGAAACAGCTCTCGAAAAACGTCGGGGCTTTAAAACTATAAACAAAGCTCTCAGGATAAGACAGAAACAAATACTTAGTATTCTGAAAGAAAATGGAGACATAACAACGGACTGAGACAAGATTGTCAAACGCGACCAAGAATTCTACAAAAACTCAACTCTTCAAGACATGGACAACAAAACTTCGAGTAGGATACGCAAGCGATCAGTTCGAGGACTTCCCAGATGTTACACCGTAGGAGGTAAAACTAGCCATCAAACAAAAAAAAGAAAGAGCCCCTGGACCAGATAACATCACCATCGATCTACTCAAAAAAGCTGATAAGATCGTCATTAAAAGAAAACTAGCGATTCTATTCAACGTATGTTTAAAACAAAGTAAAGTCCTGGAAGACTGAAACACGACAATCATAATGCTTTTACATAAAAAAGGAAACCTGGAAGACCTATAAGCCTACTTGACTGCATCGACAGACTTTTCGCAAAAATCATCAACCAGATCACTGAAACACTAGATGAGAACCAAACACGGGAACAAGCTGGCTTTAGAAGAAACTACTCCACTATGGACTGATCTCCATTCGATAAATCAGCTGCAAAACAAAGCAGCAGAATACAAAATGCAACTCGCTGTAGCATTAATAGACTTCAAGACGGGTTTCGACTGTGTGGAAAATTCCCATGGTCATGAAAGCCATCATTCTACAAGGTGTAGACCCTGTCTGTATACGTCAGAGTACTGCAACATATATACAGTCACAGCAGCTCCTTTATCAGGCAACATAAAGACTCTGAACTCTTTCAGCTCCAAAAAAGGAGACTACCTCACCCAAACTCTTCACAGCCTGCCTCGAGATGATCTCCCGAAACCTAGACTTGGAGAATAGAGAAATCAAAATAGACGGCAAATATCTGAGCAACCTAAGATTTGCAGCCTCCAACTAATGCTGGATGAACTGAATGAAGAAAGTAAGAAAGTCGGCCTACACATGAACTTCAACAAGACAAAAATCATGTCCAACAACCACGTCGAAAATAAGGACATAACTATCAAAATCGAAGATGCAAAACTTGGGAAAGTACACCACTACATCGACCTAGGGCAACGAATCTCCATGAAACCCACAGAAGAAAAAAATCAAGCGAAATATCACCCCAGAATGGCAAGCCTTTGTCAGAGCAAGCTTCACCTTCAAAAACAAGAAGATCCCATTGATCCTAAAAAGAAAGGTATACAACCAATGCATCCTCCTAATGGTAACCTGTGGAGCTGAAACATGGAACCTAACCAAGAGATAGACCTACAGACTGAGAAGCATGCAACGTGCATATGAAATAATCATGCTCAACCTCATATGCAGAGATCACAAAAAAACACAGTATATCAGGGAGAAAACGGGATTCTGAGACATCATAGAATCAATTACAAAACTCAAATGGCAATGGGCTGGTCATGTTGCAAAATGGCAGACAACTGATTAACATCACGACTCATAACTTAGATTCCCAGAGATCAGAGGCCGACAAAATACAAGATGGAAAGACGAACTAGACAAATTTAGAAAGCACTAGCTCCGTGACAGCCACGACAGAGAGCTGTGGCGAATCCTGGGGAAGGTCTATGTCCAACTACGGACGATAAAAGACTGATGAAGATGAATACCGACAAAATACCTGTATCTATCACATGTAACAAGAGATTCTGGAGCAAAATTTCTAGCCCCATAACTTCTCCTGCCAACAGTGTTGCCAATTTAGCGCATTCCTTGTTTTGGCAGTGCAAAGATCGCTAAACATTTTCGCCATTTTTTGACCATTTTTTTAAGGCTATTTTTGTTTTGTTTTGCGTTATTTAGCATACAAACTAGATCAAAAATTTTTCAGTGGGTCACACATCGCTTCAAAATGATTATCATCAACAGCATGGTAAGAATGACAACTAGACTGGTTAAGTAAGGGATCTAACCTGTTCTGTCCTCGCCAGAAAAAAGCCACTGGGACTATCATTTGCCATGGTTATTTTTCCGTCGTCGCCTACTTTTTCTCATTTGGGATAAATTTTTGAATGTAGGCTTGTGGGAAAATTCTGCCAGGATGGGGACGGTGAGATATGGCCGATCCAATTGTTTATTTAGAATTTTATACTTTTAAACAAATCGGGCTAACGGTCCTAATCAACTAATTGCCAATCTCGCTCTCTATTCTAAGTTGTTTTCTGCCCGGGGTGATCTTCAGTGCAATTGTGGGCTTTCCCGTTTCAAAATGGTCACTGCCACCCCAGCTGTTGAGCGACAAGGCGCTAATGACGACTTTAAAGTCAAAGAAGCAGACGATAGTAACCCTACAGCTGAAGTGGCAACCATTTTGAAGCGAGTACAGTAACAATTGCCGGTCTTCCTAGACAAAGAACATGAACATATTTCACCAACAAGGGATCATGTCAGATGTGTCCGTCATGATTCAATCGAAGGAAATATCAATCCCCCAAGAGGATTCGTGTAAACACTGTCTCAACGTTTACCAAACTTTTTCAGACTACTTTTTTAGAGAATATATTTTAAAAAGCACCGCCTACTCCGCAAAGTCGGTAAAAAAATGATACTCTCAAAATCAAATTGATATTTTTTCGTTTTTTCTTGTCAAGTATTTTTTTTTTAATTGTACAAAAGTATTTGATTAATCAAAATAAAACCAGGTCTAGTTAGTCAATTGAAACCGTCACATAACTAACGTCTTTTAAAAGGTAGAATGTCATGTTTGGGGTTAAGTCACTTCTCTCGCCATTTGTCCGGCAGTGATCACTAAAAAAAAAAAAGTCTGGATTTTCAAAGACAAAAACCCCGTTTTTTTTTTCTGGACATAACAAAGAGTAGATGTTGAAAGTTTCAGCCCTCTCCCTCCTCTGACACAGCCTGTATGATAGTTTGAAAAAAAAAAGGGAGGGGGTATATCTAGATGGTAACACGATAGGTATTTCATCCGCCATTTGTAACATGAGCAAATATACCCCACTTTATGATGCAAACGTGACATAGAGCACTTGATCGTTGACGGAGACGCTGACTTGAATCCGGGATGACACGATAGAGTAAGTATTAGCCAATAATAATGCAGTCATGAGGATATTAAACTGAGGTTGCAAAACAATTATACTGTACAATTATCCTTTATTGTCTATAAGGTTCCAACTTCCAAACCCTTTCATTTCACTGAGAAGACCCGATTCAGGGGTGGGGTGATGCCCTGAGAATCGATTGGGAAAAAAAAATAAATAAATTAAAATTTCTTCGCACACTTTATTTTTCCAAATGCTATGAACCGATTCAAATATGGTCTGAACGAAAAACGTTTTGTCATTCATAGAGCTTTCTTTGCAGTTAAAAAAGGTACGTGTTGAATACAACACAAGAGCAGACAGTCAGAATCAACTCGATATAAAGATTGTTTTTTTTTTGTTTTTTTAAATGAGAGTAAATGATTATAAAGTTTGGTTCAATCTTCCAAGAAGACATGGGGATCAAGAGCGAACTTGACCTATTAATCGTTGCAAGTTAGTTTAATTAAAAGGAGTTGCTACTAACGGAAGTCATTTTAATGCGTTCTTTCCTCAATGCACGTTCAACGAATGTGAACTTTTTTTTGTTCAACAATCAGTAGCGTAGTTAAGTAATCGCTCACACTCACGCTATTTTTTGAGAAGTGGCACTTTTTCAACAGTCTTTCAACTCTTACTCTTTTGTGATAAAAGTCGAATCCATTTTTTTTTAATCATTGTGCTCCTATTTCAAGATGGAAGTAACAATTATCTTTTTTCTTTATACCTGTATCGCCTTTGTGTTCAGATTTTAAATACAAAATTAAAATGTAGAATGAATTTAAAATATGGTGTCCCAGACTCCAGTTTTTTTCTCCATAATGTGCTTATTCCTCGTCTAATGGCAGAGTCATTGTCACCAAATGAACAAACCAAGCTGCCTAAGCCATTTGGAAAAAAATCTCAATTCTGTTTCTAAAAATGGTGAATATCAATGTTTCATCAAGCAACAAAGAGACAATACTTATTTAGTGATTATTCATGTGATCAGGTATCCTTTGATATTTTCCATCTGTATATACAGTTTAAAAATTCAAATTTGATATCCATATTGAAATTTTATATTCTCAACCAATATTATGAAGTATAGCATATTCTAGCATATCATATTCTAAATTAGAATACAAAAAAAAAAAAAGAAAAGAAAAGACGTCTAGACACGTATGTCTCGACGTCTCTTTTTGTTTGCTACTCAAAAAATTAGAACCTCACCACGCCCCTGTATCTAGTTTAGGGCAACTTCAGAATACATTGTTTATTATCAAGCCCACTGCTGATTCATTTCTCCATAGCATGGCATATCAAATAAATATTTGTCGTGACTATTAAATTTCAATAGGGATATCAAGTTCATAATTTTTCTCCTGTATATTCAGAAAGAAAATGAAGGACGTATCTGATCACATGTAGACAAAATAAATTTTTGCTTCTGGTTGCTTGATAAAAGGTTATCAGGTAGAATGGGTTCATCATCATAAGCCCTTTCGCGCCAGTCGTTGCACATAGAGAAGTCTGACGAATCCTGGGGAAGGTCTATCATTGGTATCGCGGAGCCAGCATTTCCTGGATTTATCTAGCTCGTCACACTATCTTACTTTTTGACGGCCACAACTTTGCATATGATCTCTGGGGATCCACAGTGTAAGTCGCGATGTCAAGCAGTTATCTGCAACATGTCCGACCCAATACCATTTAAGTTTTCTGTTTCTATGACATCTCGGACTCTTGTCTTTTCTCTGATATTCTGTACTGTCATGATCTCTCCATGTGAGGTTGGGCTTGATTCTCTCAGCTACATGTTACATGACTCTCAGTTTGAAGGTCAATTTTTTGGTTAGGTTCCCAGTTTCTGCTCCACAGGTGACTATCGGTAGGATACATTGGTTGCATACCCTTCTTTTTAGGACTAGTGGGATTTATGTGTTCTTGAAAGTCGAGCTTAGTCTTCCGAAAACTTGCGAACCTGGTGTGATTCTTCGCTTTATTTCTTCTTTCGATGACTTCACGCGTTTTCGATCTTTGTGTTTTTTTTCTCCAGCCGGTTTGTTGTACATGACATTTGTTTTGTGGAGGCCAACTTTCTTGCTTGCTTCATTAAGCTTGTTTAGCATTATTTGGAGATCGTGAAGGCTCTTAGCAAAGAGGACGAGCACAACTGAGGTTAAAGCTCCCTATAGAATAAATGATCAGATCGTTGTGTTCTTCGAATTTTTATGACAATTTTTTTTTTTAGAATCTCTGAATGACGTAATTTAATTTAGTTGTAAAGTTAGTGTTCAGTTCTACATTGTGGTTGTATAGTAAGGTGACACACCTAAAACATGAAGTGACGAGCGGAAACTATCAGACTTTCAGGGTTTTTTTTTCTCCAAGTTGGAGCACATTGAATATGCAGGTCTGAAAGATTCTACCATGTGCCTCTAATCGATTTTGAACATATTCAGAACAGACTAACCGACTTATATACAGATGTTTGCAGACATATCTGAACATATTTACCTGATATGTTTCGTCGAGTGAACATCTAACAAGTATCTCTAAAAAAATTAATGTAACCAAGTATAAGCTTAAAAAGGCAAACAAAAAAAAAAACACAGATTATGATAAGACTTTGAACAGTGCAGCTTTGAACAGAAAGAAACATTTTTGAACGAATTAACCGCACTATTCAAGGTATGACTACTCACTTTCCCCATTCTTCTGTAACTCTAAATCTCATTGGCAACTTTCTCGACTTGAGGCCTCTCAAACTATCTATTTGGGAACTTATTGTACATGAATATCGTCGTTAATTTGACAATCTGGACGAGGTGGGCGTGGTTAAATATTTTTCATTAGGGATATTTTCTGGTGTCTGGCTCAAAGTAATACGGAAGTCTACGGATACTTCGCTGATATGGTACAATAGTTAGCACATCACGCATACGATCTCGGGTTCGATTCCCGGAATTAATAGTGAAAACCCCCCTTTTTTTTATTAGGTCAATTTTCCCTGTGCAATCGTTAGCTGATTGAGTGCATTCTGTGCTATGTGATTAGGGTAGATGTATCTTACGTCCTGCCAGGGAGGTTGCCATAAAAAAGAAAAAGAAACTCGTTGGTAAGTCCTGGATTCGACCAGACTTAAGACTTGTATGCATCAGCTTAGTTATCCCTGAAACAGAAACTAGGACTTCGTCACTGGCTGTTAATACCTCCATTGGAAGCGTTTGTTAAGAAACGGAACGCTTTTTACAATGTCTACCAAGAAGACCTCAATTAAAGAGTGGCATTTAAACGGTCATTTATGGAACTTGATCAACTCAGGCTCGACATGGCGTACATGATTGTATTTCTTGAACACTCAACTCAATCTGGGTTTAATCTCAATGACTTGCGAGATGAACATGCTCCCCGTCACGCGATCAGTAGAGCTGTGATTGCTGTTTGTAGTCGTCAAAAGAAAATGGAAAATTCTATGAACACAATCACGTTTTTTGATCGTCAATTATTTTCTTTCATTGAAGCTCAAGCTATCCCTTCAATTGAAAGCTAAATATCTGGACGCATATCCAATCAGATCTAAGCTTGGTTGCTTGTTACCCTACACACTCTTACACAGACCAGTGGTCGGTGTTCGAACCCTGGAAAAAGCAGGAGCTGTATGTTACGCCGAATCGGTGAAATTGCCTATTTGGCGTAATTCTAACCCCCCCTTTTTACAAAATCAATACCTAATTTTAATTTTATCAAAAATTCATTCAATCAAACCACAGATTTAAAACAACTTTTTTTTTGATAAAAAAGTCACGTGATCAAAGAGAAATCGAACTTTTTTTTAACGAAAATTTCGCCAATCAGGTGTAACATATATAAAGTAGATATTTTGTAAACATCTAGTTTACCCGGCTTAACGCATGGTCACAGTGGTAAGGCACCCGGTGAGGATCGGACTTGTTGCAGTAATAATGGTCAGCATTACTACACTGATTGTGAAACTAAGGATTTCACTAGTTTCGCAATATTACTGTAACATATATATCTTATGGAGACACCTCACCAAAAAGTAAATTAGTTATCAGGTTTTGCAGATTTATTAATATTTTCAGATAAAAACAAAACAACTTTATTTTTTTTAGATATCGTCAATAGTTTCGAGTAAGAAAAATAATCTGGGATGATGCCAATATAGTACTAGAGAAAGGATGATTTTGCCCAGACACGATTTGAAATCCAAACACTCTTTCTAATTTTGGTACAAAACGTTTCAACCCCCCCTCCCCGACCCGGCGACATTAAGAAAATCTTAATCGAGACATTTCGTCGTCATGTGTTTTGTTTCTAAAGGAGCAGTTCGAACAACGTTCATTTTTTATCGAGCTGCAAATAAAATGTTCAGTTCAGACTGGACTATTCTTGCATGTGGTCTCGTCGCCATTTTGAAATTGGCAATTTTTGAATAGCTGAATGAGGCTAGATTTACGAAACGGCTATTGGGTAGATTTAATTTCCAGATAACCGTAGATTTCATTTCCTCTGTATTGACGCTATTTTTCTTTTAATTTCATAAGTGACCAATAATATCTAAGGGTCACATTAATGATGCACAGGTGTGAATTTGTTTAACTTATCTAATTTAAATAAATTACTAACTCTAACCTCACTTTTACTCCGTATTAGCTCGAAAGTAGGGGTCAAAGTAGCAATGATCCGTTTTTGAGGAAATAAATGAAAGCATAAAAGAGAAAAATCCTACGAAAGCTTGTTGGTCTTGGGTAGAAAAGTTGGACTGTTCGAAAGAATTTCAAAGACCCCAAAACAAACAGCTTTTATTTTTCATCGTTTTAATATCTGATGAATACGTTGTATAATTGTACTTTTAGCCATGTTGAAACGGCATGGTCCCTTAAAAGAAAAACTGCCGAAAAATGGTAAAAAATTTTAGCCACTTTCAGCCATTCAAAATGGCCAATTTGAAAATTGCCCTTATCAAAATGGTGACATGATGCGTTATTACAAGGATGCCTCAGACTGTTCGGATACCACCTCGTTCTAAATTGATTATTGTTGAACAAAGCATCTTGGATTGCGGAAAATTTAGCCTAAGATTACATTCATAGAGTTCCCAGCAAGAATCGAACTTACTTGCAATGGTTTTCAAATCTATCATAATGACAACCCTCTACAGCAGGTTTTTCTATGGAACGAAAGATACAGGTTGATCCCTATTTACAATATCAAAGTAAATCATTTCTTACACAAGTCGAATACCTCTTTGAGGAGTTGTTGTAATAGTGTCACTTAAGATCTGTCTTCAAAATACGTTTGTCCTTTTTTTTTTTTTTTTTTTTGATAAAACTTTAAGGCCTAAAGTCAGATTTTTAGTATGATGAATAAGGGTTAAATGAAAGTATATCAGTAAGTTGATACAAATTTATTTGTAAAAAACTGAAGACACGTATTTTATCTCAAATTCAACCCACTCTCTTTTATATGTATATTTTCTACGGCAATCCTTTCAAGGCGAACTAAGTATAAGCCTATGGATTAACACGATAAAAGTTTTGGGTGTTTTTATTGATACCGATTGCCTTGTTGTGCAGGGGGTGCCTCTTGATCCCCCCTTATGTCTTAGAACTAATTCGCATACGTCGTATCCGGGATTACCTGCATTTACAGTTTGGGATCAACTTTATATATATATATATATTGTTTTCACCCCGAATTCTCATCTCGTCTATTTTCGGTCTATTCGTTTCTTTTCAACGCAACAGTTATGTATCAAGAAATGGATGTATATGATCCGACACAATGATTTTAAATTGCGTTGTATTACGTAGAAACTCTTTTTTGAAATGATCTCCCGTCATTCCATGGTTAATGTATCATTTCGCAGAGACAATGCAAATAAAATAAACAATTAAAGAAAATGGGAGAGGAATCTTTATCTCTCATTCATATATATATATATATATATATATATATATATATATATATATATATATATATATATATATATATATATATATATATATATATGTGTGTATATAATGCAGTGGGTGTCTCGTCGTGTCGTAATGATTGGTAAATTCGTCTAACAGATAATTGCTGAGTAGTGAGCTCGAGTCCCACTAGGTGTCTCATAATTGTAAACTAAAAAACTAAGCTACACTCACTAAATAACCATGAACACCTCGTCTAATAGACCATTACAACTGCAAACATTTATCTTGTTTTAGATGCTAATGCTTACTGAATCACAATCTCAAGCAAGCTCGTCTCGTAGGTCAGTTTTTAGAGTTTTTTTTTACTAGGTGCTCCGCTACCGTGGTCTTGTGCCAGGCTAAGTCGCGCTCGATGGTGTCCATTTATTCTGGATTTGTCTGCCTACATTTTTTTCTTCATCAGACAACCATCTCTTAAAGTAATGAATATTGTTGAAAAACAACATACTAAAATTTAAAAATTATTGCCATAACATTCAACGAGTCAAGTATTTTACTCACCGGACAAATGGAATTTCAACATTTTTGTCCCCAGATTCGAAATGAAAATCCATTTGCTCTGGGTGGGTAGTGCATGAGGGTAGAAAGAAGATATCTCCCGGGAGGTGGGGGAAGGAAAACAAGCGGAAAGATCTTGAACAGAAAACTGTTTGGCTGTTTAGTTGATAGGGGAAATAAAAACTAGAATGAGGGAAGCGAATCTGGGATACACGTTTTGAATCACGCGACATAATTTCTGTCAGCGTTTTTTGCAATGTATATATTTACTATACGTGGCAAAGCTTGGCACGAAAAGACGTTAGTACGTTGGTATCCAGTGAGAAATAGCGAGACAAGATTGCTGAACATCACTCTACGGCAGGCCCCCTTTCTTGTCCAAACGGTGTTCGGTAAAGTCGACTATAGTCAAAACCTTCTTTCACAGAACACTCATAAGAAACGACACACATAATTTTCATTCAAAATAGGAAATCTTTGGAAAATTCAGTTATCAAGTTCCACAAAATGTTGGACATTAAAAATGAGAATGGACATAAGATAAAATAACTAGTCATAACTGAGATGTAAAACATGGTTACTGTTCCATCTTGTTGGATTGCTTTTCCGGGAGAAGGAATTAATCAACTTTTAGCGCTCGCTTGACAGATCTTAGATTATCTATGGTGCAATGGTTAGCACATCAGCCCACACGAAGGAAGTCACGAGATTGATTCATGGTATGAGTAAAGAGCGCGGAAAACTCTTCTCAGGACAAATTTCCCCGCGCAATCAGCAGCTAATTGAGTACACTCCAAGCTGTGTGATTGGGATGGAAGGTTTGTATCGACTATCTTACGGTCGCATCCTCCCCAGGATGATAGGGAAGCATGTCTTTACACGAAAATCCTGATCCTCCAGGTTGGGGATTATGCATTGGGGTAGCTTTTCTACTATTGAAAAACGGCCATAGCTTTGGAAACCCGTTCATCCGAGCAGACTAATCTATAAAGGCAATATAAAGATAAAACAGAAACTGCCTGCTCGGATGAACGGGTTTCCAAAGCTATGGCCGTTTTTTAATGGTAGAAAAGCTGCCCCAACGCATAATCCCCAACCTGGAGGATCAGGATTTTCGTGTAAAGACATGCTCACTTTTCATCCTGATCAGTTTTTAAGCTTGGCTGGCTGGCTGGCTGGCTATGTTTGTAGTATGTGCACAGGCCACCTCGCTTATGCCAAGAAAAAAGCGTTTTTGTTTACTCCCCCCACCCCAATAGGTTTGTGTGTGTTTACATTTTTTTCTTTTTTTCTAGATATGTCTCTAGTTTATTCCCAGCTGCATTCACGCTTTAGAAAAGAAGAGTTCCGGACTTTTAGTGATCGAACAAAAGGCGAGAGAAGTAACTTATCCATTGATCATCCCCCCTAACAGGGTATGCTGCTGAAAGACGTCGTTACATGACAGTATGTAGAGCGTGACTAACATTCACAATCGCACTACAATAGAGTTTTCACCCAACTTGGCGATAGATATGTCAATATGGCTGAAACCTGCAGAACCATAGCGAACAGGAAGAAGAGGATAACAGGAAGTGGGTTCGGATTTTTGTTCGTTCTTTTTTCTTTTTCTTCCTTCCTTCCTTTCTAAATATAAATCCTGAAAAACTCATTTCGTCTGACCTTCCTCAGCGGATGACCCGTCAGATAGACCTTCCAATTTACTCAACGGAAATGATATTTTTTACGAATTAGTATTTGTTGTTTAAAACGTCATTCATGGCGGCAAAACAAATCCCGTTAAAGACCTGTGCAAGCAATATCGACGCCATGATAGAGAGAAGCACACGTTGAAAAATTTATTGAAAAGTTTTGGAGTAAAATCAAATTCCTTTTGTCTAAAGAGCACTGTTTTTGTTTTAGTTGATGAAAACTGATTCTTAAACTCGCAGACGATAGAAAGATATGGCATTTACTAATAACTTTGAAACAGATTTCACTATATGTCTTTGCACACAGTGTTTCAAATTTATTAACTCTGTCAACAAAATTGTGAAGGTGCATGTATCAGGTCGCGTCTGTATTTCCACCTGTCTGTCCACACGATATCTCCAAAGGTTCTCAGTGAATTTCAATGACATTTTATGGAAGGGTGGGCAATGAGGTGAGAAAGAAATGATTACATTTTAGGATGGATCAATGAGACCCCCTCCTTTAAACGTTAGTCGTAGTTATATGCCCCCACATGATACAGTCAAAAGTTCATGACTGTCCATGCGATATCTCCAAATGTTTTCGATGCATTTCAAGAAAATTGAGTGGAAGGTGGGTAATAAGCTACGGAAGAACCGAGTGAATTTGGAGGGCGGATCCATGTAGAATTCTGTCCCCTGGCAACGGTATGCATTTTCTAGTTTAAAGGTAGAATTCATTCTGATGTAATCTGATTTAATATTTTTCAATTTTAGAGATGAAAGATAGGAAGGAAAAACGAATCACTAGACAATAAAAGTGGTTTTACACCGGAAATTCAACTGCGAGATAAATCAAAATATTTCTTTGGGAAACTTTTCAGTTTAATTTGCTAAATTATTACACGAAGTCATCAAAACTATCAGCATAGGTGTCTTCAGTTTTCAAGTTAGTCAGTCGGTCGGTCTGGCTATGTATATATATATATATATATATATATATATATATATATAACGCGCACAGGTCGCTCTAATGCAGCTACATAGCAGAAAATTTGACCATTTACTCCTTGTGTCTAGGAAAAAAGCATTTTTTTTTTGTTGCCACAGTTTATGCTAGATGGGTCAGTTAGTTGGTGTCCGACAGCATTCAGGCAAGTTTTTTTCTTGTTAAATTGGAAATTTTTTAGTAATCACAGCCCAACAGGAAGCAACAGAAGTAATTTATTCATCAATCACCACTTTTTTCTCGATCTCCCCAAAACATCATACTGACAAAGGATGACTAACCAGGCAATATTTTTAGTACGTAAAAAAACGTAAAAACATAGTTTGAATCAGATTATTCACCAGGCTATTTTTCAGATTTTTTTTTTATTGTTGAACAGTTGGACATGTACGGAAGTTCATGAGCATCAATTAAATTGATATTATACCATTGGTAGCCTTGCAATATGTGATAAAATATTTGTCAGACGCCACATAATAATTACATTTCTTCGTACCTCATTACATCGTTAAAAAAGCATACTTTATGTAATTGAAAAAAGCAGAAACCGTAATTTACTTATAAGTATTGTTCTTTTCACAATTCAATATGACTTACAATTCTATTTTTCTAGAATTATGGCATTAACTTATGGAAGCTGTTTACCTTTTTCTATAATTTCAATACGTCTGTTGAGAATAAGCAAGTACAGATAAAACCCCAGAAAAAGTAATTATGTTAGTTTCGACATCCATAAGTGGGGGAATATACTTCTGTTTTGAAATAGGTTTCCCTTCTCACAGTGAGCTTTAACAGCTTTAAGACCCTCCTTGAAATAAAAAATTTCGTAGAATTTTAGCCAAAGTTGGACAAGTTGTCAGGTTTCATTCAATTCTTTCCGTTCGATATTCCCAGGAAGATACCGAGTTCATTGAACGTTGATGGAAGTTGTGATTACAGCAGCCAAAATGCCGTGATAAAAATAAAATGAATATACAATGAGCGATCATATAATAATTATTGACCCTTGAAATTTCAACAAACAAGACGTAGTTGATAAAATTACCAATTAAGATGTTCGCCAGTACCTTTAAAAACAACAAAGATTAAAATGAGTATTTTGTTGTAATACTTCTTTCTAACCATTCAATTCTAAAGAAAAGAAAAGATAACTCAAATTTCAAATAATTGCAGTATTTTTGAAGTCTAGTAAAATAATTGTTTGGTGAAAATATATCCACCTTCGCCATTGAGAATACATACTATTGAGAATACATACAAATCCAAACACGCACTATACCAATGTTTCTCAGACTCCTTGAACGCATTCCTCCCCTAGTGATCCCAGGTCTTCTTGATACCTCCCCAATTTTGAATTGTCATCTAGTAATTTTGTTTTCTCTATTACATTTTCCTCCCCTTCTGGATGCCAAAAGGGCCTTCCGTTAGAGAATCACTCCGCTATGAACTTATTTTCAACAACTACAAATAAAAAATGACAGGTCTGGTTAGTCACTCAATGGAAACAGTCACATAAACCGATGCCTTTTGATAGCATGTCGTGTTATGGTGATCAATTGGGTAAAAATGGGAAAAGTTACTTCTCGCACCTCTTGTTGGGTAGTGAGCGCTGAAAAGTCTGAATTGAAAATTAAAAAAAAAAACTCGTATAGATGCAATCAGGTATAAACTTACATTGTAAGTGCCCCCCTACCTCACCTAAAATATATTGGAAAGGATTGAAAAAAAAAAAATTTTTCTAGACAAAAGTAGTAAATGTTGAAATTTTCAGCCTTCTAGCTCCGTTGGTGCTGCCTGATCGTGTGATAGACACATAACCAACCAGCCTTACTTAAAAACTGCAGAAACTTACTTTTTGATACGGTGTTGATGACGACCACTGATCAGTTAGATCTACCAGACTAGTCTATAATGTTGGGTATTAATTTTTACGTGAAAATTTTGTACCGAAATGTTAAAAGATGTGACAACATCAATATTTGGCAGACGGACAGGACACGCTTTTCTCGCCTTGTTTGTTATTTCCAGGTTTTCATTTGATAAAAATCAACTCATATCTTTCTACTCTAATGAACATATGACTCTTTAGGTTTGCTGTCCGATCTTTCTACTCTAATGAATATGTGACTTTCTAGGTTTGCTGTCCGTAACACTCGACTCTTTCACTCAGGGGTAAAAGAATAGAAGGAAATGATTCAAATACTTATCTACTATTTCAAACCACCAACTCTACCCGGTAAACGAATTTAGTATATATATATATAAGAAAACTATCTCAATCAGAATATATCTGGGTTTTTCTCACAGATTAACGAGTAAATAAAAAAAAATTTAAAAAAAAAGGTTGATGAAAGAATATGATACCACGATTAGTCAGGGAGAGGTTAACTTCATGAATTCTAGGAAGACACAAAAGGGGAATTTTGGATTTTACAAGTCAGATAGAACTACTGGAGTTTGGATTTCGAATGGTATTTCTTCTTGCAAAATGTAGATAACTGGGATTGAACTCATTGATGGACGATGCCGAAAATCTCGTCTGTCCTAATGAGAAAAGCAATGTGTCTCATTTTGGGGGATAAAGGCCGGTCAGAGGTCATCTGGGATTTCAAGAACACAGATCACTTCAGGGCAAGTTATTATTTGGAACGGTTATCTAGATTGTCGACCAGAAAAAAGTCCTGAATACTTGGGAAAATCGGGAAGAGATGAATTCCCAAGGAATGTTACCATCTGGTCAAGTCCATTTAGACACCTAGGGCCTCCATGAAGGATTGGAGTATAAAGACAATTCAGTCAAGACTAATGTACTTGTAATTAGAAAGATATGATTATTCTGTATGATATTTCAACCAAACGATTCATATATCTAACAAAGTACAGCAGCCCTGCCTATTTGTACTGAGTTGGATGCATTAAGCTCCTTTGATTAGTCGGTCATATAACGTAAAGAAATGGAAAAATTCTCCTTGGTAGTGTGGTGTCCTCAGCCAGCCAAATCGAGAGGTGAGCGGCCCGGTTTTGTCGATTCTGCAGAATTATGTAGGCATTGGATTAATTGTTCAGGCTGGATATATATAATTATTTCATCCAAAAACAGCTGTTTTGTTGTATTACAACTCTTCAGTGTTGTTATAGACTTTCCATAATCCCATCCAGTACCAGGAGGCAGGATTGAAACCTTCGCTTCAGACCCAGAGGCCGGTATCCTATCTCTGCGCCAGGGAACTGGACGGTCAGTAAAGTTGAATACAAGCAATATATTTATTTTAGTATATATTCCCCATCCACTAGAGTGGTCTATTCCTATGGATACACGAATTTTCTTTCCGGGATTCTGAACTAGTAGTTGAGCATTATAGAGAGCCAGAACCTGGCAGATACTGTAAGCATGAATTCTTTTAAGCCCATCTACCAGACTTCAGACAAGACACCCATGTAATTTCAGAGTTCTGACTTACACGGCAACTTTAGCAAATGCAGAGAGAAAAAAACAAACAAAAACCATCTCATTGATATAAGACAGACATTTGTTGACTGAGAAGTTTGAATGGATTTCAAGATTTCCAGAGGAAGCTGAATTGCCATAGTCCCTACCTATGTTTCATCATCATCAGTCTTCCAATATCTGACATTGAACGTAGCCCTTCCCCAGGATTCACCACACTTCTCTATCATGGGCGTCGCAAAGCCAGTACTTTAGGAACTTGTCTAGCTAGTCTCTCCAGCCTCGGTTCCGCATGTGATCTCAGGGTATCCATGTCGTGAGTCGCGATATCCATCGGTTGTCTGCCATTCATGCAACATGGCCAGCCCGCCGCCATTGGAGCTTTTTAATGGATTGTATGATGTCCCTGACTCCTGTCTTTTCCCAGATATACTGTGCTGTCTTGTGGTCTCTCCATGTGAGGCCCAGCATAATTTTCTCATGAGCACCTTGCATGGTTCTCAATTTGCGGATCTGTCTCTTGGTTAGGTTCCATGTTTCAGCTCCATAAGCGACTATTGGGAGGATGCATTGGTTATACACCCTTTTTAGTATTAATGGGATCTTCTTATTTTTGAAGGTTGAGCTTGCCACCCTAGTGTGATTCTTCACTTGTTATCTTCATTTTTTGAGAGTCTCAAGGAGATTCGTTGTTCTAACTTAAAAATTGTACTATAAGTTGATCAGTTCACGTATGAACACTCAAGATGACGAAAATGCTTTCAGTTACCCCATATTTCTAATTATACCAACATCGGTTGAAAAATCTGACTTTAGGTATAAATGGGTTAAGTTTAGTAGCCAACAAAGTGCTATTGTTGACATAATATGTACTCAGGTCTATAGGTTAAGTGACTTAAGAATTAGGTTCTTAGAAAAAAGAAGAATTGCTTTACACAAAATACGTGGCCCCCACAATGAATGTACGCATATCGAGATACCTTTGATTATAGCCTGTAATAACAAAAAGTACAGTTTTGGTTACAACCACTTAAAAGGTCATTAGGTGCCAATTTCTGATAAGAAAAGGTTGATTTCACTCAAAGATCAAAAGATCATTGTAAGATATGAGCAACGGCAACTGCACCATTTTCAGATACAAAGGAAGTGCATGAAGTTATCACCTTCCGGCTTGAGCGCCGATATGAATCTAGTTGAAAAAGCAGATTATATATAAGCCAGCCAGTATAACATATAGTTGAACGGGGATTCGCTACACAAACACGTTTATGTTTCTACCCTGTCAGGGATTCTTCAGTCGAAGATTCACCTGAAGAGGCCCCGACAGTGCAGAAACAAACGTGTTTGTGTAGCAAATTCTCATTCTACTATATTTCTAGCTCTATTCTAAACCAACCAAAAGTTGAATTTATCGAGCACTCTATGAAATGAATCCATCACGCAAGGGATATTGCATTATAGTATGGTATGTTGTATTGCATCCCTGATTTGTACTGTGTAAATAACACACACACACACACATATATATATATATATATATATATATATATATATATATATATATATATATATATATATATATATTGCACATATTAGATAGAACGTTGAATACCGATTAGTGGAACCCTTTATATATTACTTTCAGACAAAACAACGAATATAGTCTTAAAAAGAAAATTGCAAATTTGAAAGAAAAAGATACAACAAAAGTAGTGGTAGATGAAAAAACTTTATGCACAGAGAAAAGAAAAAAAAAAACACAACACCGTCCTCACTACGGGGTTACTGGTCCCCAACTGTTGGCTAACGTTGAGTGCTGTTTGGCCCATTCAGAGAGTTTTTTTATTGTAGCATACCAGTAGCGGTCCATACTCCCTTTGGCCCAAGAACTGGCCACGAAACGAGTGACCGGGCTCTTTTTTTCGTATTCATTCAACGCATTGCCTTGATCTAAAGTGAAGTTACGCTGACTGTTAATGTATTTAACGTCTTTACAGTGGCTCAACAAGAGTCCAAATACATAAACATCATCGACAATCGTATAAGGGATGTCAAAAGATTTTTTGTACATGACTGGTATCAAATCCGCCGTAAATAGAACAGCGTAACCGCTACAAAAACCCAAGGGAAAATATTTGTATCCGCTGAAGATGGTATTCGGGACGTACCATTTGCTTGAAGGAGATCGAATAATTGGACTGGTGCCATTTTTCTTGTAGTGGCACACCAAAGTGAGACGGTCTTGCCAAATTTCAGAAATAACCTTTTCGACTAAGAGGAAAATATTTACGTAAATGTCGTCGTCGGCCTTAATGATGTACTTGGCCTGGGGACAGTACTGATAAATCCAGCGAAGCGCACCAATGCTTTTCTGTGTGAGATTCTTGAAAGAGTCGATCAAATCGAGCTGAATAATATCCTTATACATGAGATTTTCATTGCTAATCAACACCTGCATTTCGTTTTGGTTGTGGCTGGCACCAGACCGTCCTAAAATGAACACTGTTCTTAGGTTAATGTCTGTGAATACAGAACGACTGCCCCAAGTTTCTCGTATGGCTCTGCGTCTCGGGTAATTTTCAGGTGAACTTTGAATGTAAATAAGGATATCAACATTGGAAGATCCACATACATTATCGTTGGAAATGAGAAACTTTTTATAGAACTTGTGTGAAGTATGATTTAGCGATTCGTAAGGCAAGAACTTGTCCGACCGCCTGAACCAGTCCGAAATTTGCTGGATGGCTGTCTGGTCAGCTGCTCCCTCTGTTGCTTCCAAAAAAGCACCCTGCGTAGAAGGAATGGGCACCGTAGGCCTTGTGTAGATCTCTACGATTGGCACTTTCCAGTGCCGAGAGTTTATTTTTTCTAAAAGTATCAAACGGTTTGGGTAGTTTCTATATTCACCGTTCAAGATGAAGACAACTGGTGCAAGTAGCATAGTTGCGAACCCAGTCAAGATTAAACCTAGTCTCACGATCCTTCGCATTGTTGATTCCTTCCAGACAGTCTCCTTCGTATTTCCTGTCTTAGTGAACAGCTACTGTATTTACCTTTGTTTTGAAGTCGGCTTTTTCATCCAGTTCCGGTTACATTAAGGCGGAAGTCATCGAGCCGTACCTGGAAGCGGAAGTGACGCATTCCAGTTAAATTTGCATATTATGGCGTTCAGCACAAAATAATGATATACAATATATAACGAAAGAAATAATTTTTTGTCAGGTGACCAATTAAGATTATTTTTTACGTGTTGTACGAAAATTATATTGAGCAATAAAATACAATTTAAATCGTCTAAAAAAAAGTCTTTCGCTCAAATATGATCACTTTAAGATTAATGTTTGAAATACATTAGATTTTACAAGTACACATGTATATAACAAACATTTTTTCAAAATGGTAAACTAGAAAGCGCTCAAAGAGAACGAACTTTTTAGTAAGTGTATGACTTCGGCAGAGGTGACTGAATATTAGTTCATAAAGGGCAGGAGGATGGTTAACTAAGTTTCAGTTTTTCAATTTTCGGACTATGTCTCAAATTATTTGAAAAAATATCGCTCAATCGAAATAAATCCTGGATCTGCCCCCTGATTTAATCAATTATTTCTTAGCCGATCCTTCCACGAAATATCATCGAAATTCACAGAGAACTTTTGGAGATAGTGTGTGCACAAACAGATATGTGGATACATATACAGGAAAAAGATTTGCTCTCGGTTCGTAAATTCAATGTCAAAAAGAGGTAAGCGATTAGGCCGGCTTATGCGTCTGCTACTAACACACGAAATGAACCAAGAAAGATCACTCATAGCTAGTTTCCAGTGTATATTCTTTTTAGTTTCATAATCACGAAGAAAAATGTTTGTTGGTATTTGCAAATCATATCTTTGTAATTGGATCTGATAGAAAAGAATTTATATCTAAATTTTATAAAATGCAGTTTTATATCTTCAAGTAAACTGCCTTCGTCCATTTTGCACGTTAGTAGCAATAGCAGGAGACACATAAGCCAATCTCATCGTTTACCTTCCTTTCATATTTAATTTACGAATCAATAGCAAACCTTTTCTCATATTACTCTTCCAACCAACACTTCTGAACTCAACGCGAGTCGCCTGTTATAATATTCTTTGCGCTGAATGATTGTTTAGAAGTATCAACTTTGATCAGATCATCATCTCATATCCTTCAATTGAGACCTTGCACCAGATTAACCTTAATTAATACCTCCTCAACAAAACAATATGAGACAACACAAATTTATATAACTATGTTATCTAATTTGTTTTGGATCATCTTCATTACTTTACTCTAGTATTTTATGGTCAAATTCCTGTTTTAACTTAATTTTCATATCTAACAACAATGACGGGTGGCAATAACCAGACCCAAAACCTGTGACGCCATGCATGAGACACAGCAACGTACATAAAAACTGATGAACTAACTCCCACTTCCAAAAGCCAACTCAGGTCAACTTGTCTTGAAAATCCCATTTACAACGATTACTAATAAAGTAAAGTTGAAATGGGGCAGGCAGTTTTGGAATAATATTGCATGGTGAAATGAATTCCGACTTTTTCAACTTTTCAAATTTTAATGCAAGGGAGTTTGACTCCAGCACAGCCAAGTTTGTTTCTTCTTATTAGATGAAGTACGTATTTTTAATCATTTTTGACTATTTTTTACCTTAGTCTTGAATTTTAGTTGTTATCAGAACTATTAACACAAGTCGTTATTTCTCCGACAACGAATGAACCACGATCGTAAATAGAGAACTAGTGATTGGTGCAGGTTCGAATCTCACCGAAAGGTAACTTTTTCTTTCCGATCTCGCTGTATAGGTAAACAAACAAGAAAGATGCTACATTCTGATTCTATGAAGATGAACAGGGGTAACACTTTGATCTTTATCAGTGCATAATAATCTGATCCCACACAAGTGCCAATCGATAGCAGGTTAGTATCTCAAACTATTGGTAGTAAGATTAGCACTCACTGAATGCCCCATTACTGCAGCATTGTGCCACACTAAGCTAAATATCTACTAAAATTCGTCAGGCATATCCTGTCACTCCCTACAAAGAATACAAGTATTTTTGTGCTATCGATGATTTTACAAGTTCATGAATGTACTACTTGAAGGCCAATCACTCGAAGAAATTTTAGTCGGTACCAAAAAAAAAAAAAAATACTAATAAAACCTCGGTACTAGAAAAAAAACCCTCAGACGATCACTAACTACCAGAGCCGTTATGTCAGCTCGCTACAGTTTCAAACACTGAGCCAATTTATTTACATTCCTGCACACCTGCACCGACTAAATAGCCTCCATTCCGTCTCAACAAGCAACGGAACGTCCCCTTTAGGGCACATGCCCGGGCAAAGCGTATGGAGATCCTGGGATACCAAGTTGTCAGAATTCTACTACTCAGAGGAAAGCAGTGAGCGATACGCCTGGAATCAGTTCGGTTGGAAGGGTATCAAACCGCCTTAGTGGGGTTCCACTTCCTAGTTTGGAATCAAAGTTGTCTTTTTCCTTGATATTTGACTCATAGTAGCGGGGGAGAGGGAGAAGAGATTGATTCTTGCCTTTCCCAAGGACATTATTGCAAAGTGAACAAAGAGCCCCGACCGTAGTTTGAACTCGGGTCGCCGATTTCGTTTCACACAAAGCATTAATGAAAACGAGTTCGAGCTTCACTAAATGCTTCAGCAGTGTAACCAGTGTCAGAATCAATTATTCTGGGTACTGCAAATCTGTTATGATTATTAGAAAAAAAGGTTGATTGTCCAGTAGCAGCCGAGAGGGTAAAGCAATGTGGGATTTTAATGAAGTACTGAACGAACTGAATGAAGAAGGCAAAAAAGTTGGTTTTCATATGAATTTCAGTCAAACAAATGTCATATACATATTGAAGACAGAGACACAACGATCCAGATCGAAAATGCAGAGCTTGAGAAAGTAGACCACTACCCCTACCTGGGTCAACGAATCTCCATGAGACCCGTAAAAGAAGAGGAAATCAAGCAAAGAATCACACTTCTTGGCAAACTATCGACAGCAAGGGAAAAAAAAACAAACAATGGGACTTAACCAAAGGATTGACCCTCGAACTGGGAAACATGCAATGTACACAGGTGAGATAACAAGGCAGCACAGTATATTCGAGGGAAAGAGCAAGAGATATCAAAGAATCCATTAGAAAACTCTAATGGCAATAGTCATGGAGCAAGATAGACAACCGCTAGACATTAGGACTCACAACGTTTATCTCAAGAGATGATAAGTGAGACTGGCTGTCGGAAACTAAGATGGCGTGACGAACTAGACAAGTTAGGTAAGTACTGACTCCGTGACGCCCATGATAGAGAAATCAGCGAATCATGGGGAAGGTCTGTGTCCAACGATAGAGGCAGATGATGACTGATTACTAACCTTACCTGCAAGCGACAAATCTGTCTCGTCGTTGGGAGATATTCAGGTTTGTGAAGAGTTCCATTATCTTCCACTTAGTAACCCTCTTTGGATGCTAAGGACTGACTTTCTTTTATGCTTTCGTATACTCGTCACCGGTTCGAGGATTTCTATTCTTACCCCCAAATCAATTATACGGCATTAGCGTCTGAGTCTCAGGAGAATAGCTCGAAGCACCCCTTGGGTGAAATCTGTACTTTAGGTCTAGGCATCAGCAGACGAGGCAGTGCAGTCCGATGCTTGAGTGACAGGCCCTGTTGCACTTGGTGCAAATGTACAGACACGCCCAAGTTGCGTGGGTTGCTGCAGCGCAGCCCCTTTGGTTCACCCTTCCTTCTGCCAACCGACCACTCATCACATTTGAGTCAGCAATGTCCTCTCAGATGTATCTGCCAGCTGTTGACGTATTGTTGGCTTTTCAGTCTCTTGCAGGCGTCCTTGAATCAGAGGGCGATCGATACGCCTGGTGCCAGTGGTCAGCTGTTCGTACAAGATGTTTTTTGGCTGTCTCCCATCCACCACTAGTCAGGCATGTCTCAGTCATCGAAAGGCAGCACCGAACGTATTTATAAATGAAGTGACACAAAAACGATCTATTAAAAAAGTTTTTTTTAATGTTTCAAGCTGTAAAGCTTTTTAGTATATATATATATATATATATATATATATATATATATAGATATAGATATGTATGTATGTATGTGATCCACAGACAGCTGTTTCGCTGTATTACAACTCTTCAGTGTGGCTATAGACTATCCAATATCCCTTCCAGCACTGTGAGGTAGGATCGAAACTTCTGCTTCAGACCCACAGGCTGACATTTTACCCCGGCCCTACGAAGAACTGGATTATATATATATATATATATATATATATATATATATATATATATATATATATATATATATATATATATATATATATATACATATATATATATATATATATGACAAGTGTGATTGCACTAATCACTGCCATGTCTTACCGGCAAACCTTTCTAGCTCGTCTTTTCATCTTATGTCTGGTCTTTTCTTACTGCGTTTACTGTCCCACGGGCACCAATTTTTCTACCCCATCTCTAGTCCTTTTACGCAACATTCTCACTTCATCTCCTTTTTTGTGCCTTTATTACTTGTATATGAGAGAGAAAGAGTTGGAGAGGGGATATCAGCTCGGAAGACTTGATTTACAAGATCAGTAGAATTAGAAAGTCAAATTTGAAAATTACGCGATGATATCGGAGCAGGACCTCAAAACGCCCGAAAGATAATGAAAAATAGGTAGTAAATGTTCTTCATTCATAGATAAACTGTTTTGGGTTCGCCGACAAGTGTGCACATGTTCGAGATTTGACTTTGTTCAAATAATCATAGACAAATAGACAAACAAATGTGACAACAGTCTACCCCCCCTCTCTCTCACGCACTGAGAACGAGGTCATAAGACGAGTTGATACATGCGGAAGACGGGCAGATTTGTTAAGTACCCAGTGAAGAACTAAATCGCTCGCAATTATTTACGACACTTACCCATAAACCATCATTCAGCAGAAGGTAATCACGAATATTTACTTAGCAAACGCAAGGCCATAACAGCGGAACACCCAGAGAGGATAGAATCACTAACAATGACTCGTAACTTCTATGCTGCCCTCTGCATAACTGGTATAAATGAGAGCTCCGGCCCCAATTATAACTGAAATTCATCTCCTACAATGCATCAAAAGTTGATGAGTTATTAAGGACAGAAAAAGATTCGGTTGAGTGCTGGATCACAATCAAGCTACTGCGCTGTAGTCACTTGAGACACCACAACTTGCAAGGGATAAAACGATAAATGATGTTCATCAATCAATGTCACATTCTCAAGACATCCTTGCTTTTTATTTTTGTTTCACTGATTATAGTACGTGGTATTACAATTAAATTAATAATCGCGTTTTTGTTATTCTAAACTTTGATGCTTATTTTCAAAGTATTTTCTTACTATTCAGGGAGCCTTCTCAACAGCAGCCCATTTCTTTAATTGTAAATGAACAAGACAAGATCTGGATATAAAGCAGTCATTTGGGCCTCCAACTTACTACTTGGCTGCTTAGTTCCATGCTAAGAGTGGCGCCGCCTTAAAACGGCTCCCTCTTGGACGCAGGTTCGATTCCTGCAGCAGCCCATTTCTTTGATTGCTTATTCTAATTACGCTGTCTAGGTTAACTGACACATTTACAGTGCCATTTTAAGTAAAAAAAATAACGCATAGTGTACACACACACACAGAGGCCCAAATAACAGTTTCCTCTACCAATTCTCATTTCGTTTATCATCAGTCTATATCTGCTCTATTCGTTTCTCTTGACGGAACCGTTATGTATTAAGAAATGGATCTATGATCCGAAAGAATGATTATGAATTGCGTTATATCATAAAGAAACTTTCATTTGAAATGATCTCCCGATATAGAATGAACGAAATGAGAATTTGCAAATGTATATATTCATATAAATATGATGAAATGGTGGGGAAAATGTAAGTTCCTCCACCGTATGATTCTGAAGTTTGTTATCAAGAAGAACCCCCCCCCACAGATTCAGGGAATTTCAAGTTTCATCACTTCCTGTTATGAACAATATCCTTTAATACAGAATGAAATTGATGTTGCTTTCTAACCACTGAATCGTGCACACAAGTATCCAAATCTTTATGCATATATTGTACTCTAAATTCAGCATTTTATTACGTCATTAGAACACGAATGAAATGCTATTTCACTACACCAGTTGTTTCTCTAGCGTGACAAAAGACATCCGCACATTGCTAATGATTATCAATATGTGTGTGGATTAATACATAGTTATTACGTGTAATCAAAACATAGAAATATAAATTCTAAGCATTACTCGCTATCTTTGCGGAATAATGAATACTTAAGAAAATATGTAAGTCTAAACTTATTTGTGCACACGGTGGATAGATACACACACAATGATAGCTGTGGAGAGACTTCATTTTTTTAAAATTGTTTTTTTTTTATAGAGAAAAAAGATCAATAGATCTAAGGCACAGAAATAAGAACATAAAGTCAATGTATCCAGTCACACAGTTCGAAAGTCAATTAGGTTTGCTTCACTTTCAATGTTTGCTTCGATTTTCTTGTTTTGCGACCAGCCCCGACTAATAGATGGTACAGCCATGACTAAGATGGCAAAAAAAAAAAGAAAAAAAAAAAAAGCCAATATGTCTGTTTCTGGGCTTGGTGTTCCATAAAAATGCTCCAAACCCACTCAGCATTTGTGAAACACTTCGATTGCAATTTAACAATAATACTTTCATGAATATTCAAAATGGCCAGTCGATTGATCTCCCTTGGATTATTGCATAATTAGATTGTATGAAATGCGAAGATCAAACTTTCTTTTTCAGAACATGATCTGTAACATGCAGAATGCCCACAACACCGTAATATCATAATTTCTTCCTAGCCTAAAGTAATCCATTCATTCATATCACTGCGAAAGTAGCCCAGCCTCTATGTATAGTTAGATAACCTGCCGAAATTCTGTCTCCAATGGACAGGCTGAATGGATCAGGCGAATATCAGCAAAAGCCGAGTTTCTATTACAACTAATAATAGTATTATTATCGCCATTATTTCTATTTATTAATGTATCTAACAAATTTCTATCTCATCTTTTAGTTTTAAATTTTTCTCAAATATTCGATCTAGATTTAAAAAAAAGGAAATGATTAAGGGAACAGAACAAAAGAGAGGCTAATCTAAATTATGCTAAGTTAAAACTTGGCAATAGAAAGAAAGGGGAGAGAAAAATATCTATACACCTCAGGACATGGAACTCAATCTACGCCAGTCAAACACAATGCCGGAATACCCGCAAAGGGGGGATTGCCTTCTTCAGCCGACCTGTGCATGAAAATAGGAGAAGGAAACCCAAGCAGAAAAAAAAAAACCTACGACGTAGAGATCTTACTCCTAGCATTCCACTTTGGTGGGCGATGACATGCAAACCCTTGGTTTAAAGGGTGGAATCGGTTACGCATTCGCAGTATCTTACATAATACTTTATCATGCAGAGCTGAACGCTTTTCAAGTACAGGCCTCGCTGGAACTTGAGGGCCTGCAAGACGCGGAAAACTTCGTTTGAATAGCGAAGCCATGATATATCATGATGAAATTTATATAATAACAGAAAAAAAAGACGCCAAAAGCAATGGAAATCCGGAGAGAATCGCGTAGCACTTTCATTTATGGTGACACATTTTTGAAAACAATATCTCTGTGAGTGCGTATTGGAACTGCGAAGTCATAATATTCATAATCAAAATATGCCATGACCCTGTAGATTGTGGAGTTACCATGCTGGGTTCTTCAGGGAAATGGGGGTTACTTAGCGATACTCATCTAATCTATATGTAACAGGAGACAAATTGTACTCGGTTACATGACACCAGCAGTAGTGAGTAATCCTGTCCTGATCTAATAGAAGTGGATTCATGCCAATTTTAAGGCCATTAATATGAAGTGAGAACAAATAACCTCCGCTGGAATTTGGAATCATATATATACTTCATATATTTCCTCTTTTCTGATATAAGTTTAGTAGGTCTTCATAATTTTCCAGTTTACGTTGACGAGCTGTCAAAATTTCCCATAAAAAGAAAACATTAATTCAAAGATGTGAACTTTTTTTAATAACCGATCAGATGACACGGCAAATTCACCGAGCAGTCAAGAATATTTCATCTGGAAAGGCGAGACGACCTTTCATATTTACTGTGAATCGCTTATCTGTATAACACTAAAACAGCCCGATACGGGTTGGGGTTCTTTTTTTCTTTTGATATAGTAGCTTTGACCGTTAAAGAAAAGGGATCTTGTGTGTTGCGGTATTAGTGCTGACATTGAGTTAATTATATCTAGAAAAGAGAACCAATCTTAGATTTACGCCGATGTAACGTATCTCATTTCAGTGTGGTAGATCTGGGTTTCTAGTAAAACTGCAACCGCTTGAATTTTTGTTTGCCCGTAGACGATCCGGGGTCGCTTTTGGAGTTTTAATATTCTCCTTTTCCTTCCTGAAAAATGATCTGGTGGAAAAACTATGCAAATATCATGACAGCTGGCAATCTATATTCCTTATTGATAATTGTTAAGTGATTTTTATTGTTTTTTTTTCCACTAAAAGAGGTTGCTTATTCACATCTGCGACCAAATTCTTTTAAATTATGTTTGTAGAAAATGACCTGACAAGACTCAGCGTTGGTCAGCCAGACAATGGTTTTACCCAGTCACGTATTTGAGCCACCGACAAGTACGAACAACTGGTGGGTTGAGGAGCAAGTATACAACTTATGATTAAACACAGACTTGACCAAATTATCAACATAGACAGGTTTCTTCACTCTTTAAGTTGATCTGTCTATGTATATATGACAACATCCCGAAGACACTGCTATTATAAAAAAATCAGATTGAAACAGGTCAACGTGGGTTTCTTCAGTTTTTAAAGTTTGGCTGACTGGCTATGTATGCATACAGTCCACATTACTAGAGCTAGAAGGCTGAAATTTCAAAAATTTACTCCTTATCTCAAAAAAAAAGTTTTGTAATTCGAACTCCCCATAGGTTTTTAGTGGTAGTTCAATTTTCAATCTAAGTTTATGCTATATTGGTCCATCTGTTTATGGACGCCTGCATTTATGGAAAATCCCGACTTTTTAGTGATCACTGCACAACAAAAGGGGATAGAAGTTACTTATCCATTTTTGTAATCGATCATCCCCAACATGGCATGCCACCAAGAGACATGCGATGGTCTCTATTGAGTGACTAACAAGATCTGTTCGTTGTATTCATCATATCTTGATATTTGGAGTATAACGGCTCACCATGAATTATTTCAGGTAAATTACAATAATTTGACTTGTACAAGAATAAATAAAACATTTGCAACTGATATGAACTCGGGGCTTGAATTCTTTCAGATCAATGGCAATATATAGTTGATAAAAAGAAATTATATGAAACCTCAACTTAGCAGATATTCATTATATATGTATATCAAAAAAGTGTGTGTAGCATTTTTCAGTGCACGCACAGATACTCTTACCATAGGTAAAAATGCTGATCCATACATAAATAATCCAGTCATTTTAGATTTTGCTAGTACAGATTATAATTTGGTAATTAATACAATGGTTATGCTTTTATCCTCTCTCTCTCTCTATATATATATATATATATAATGATATTTCATCCAAATCAAGAAATATAATGTTGATGAATATACATGGAAATCAATGATTTAAGCACGTCCTTATTTCTCATTATTATCTTCGTTTATATGTTGGTATCGATTCACACACACACACATATATATATATATAATCAAAGAGACATAACTAAATTAATCTCTAGATTTACCTGTAGATCTGATATTTAAAAAAAATATTTCTACTTCTGATGAGAATCTAATACCAACTCCCGGAAGAAAAAAAACATGATAGTCATTGCTTCGTAATCTGGATAAGTTATCATTGACAATTGACATTTTTACATTCAGCAAAGGGAAAATCCCATCCCCACGATTCAACAATTGAACTAGGAGAGAGAGAGAGAGAGAGAGAGAGAGAGAGAGAGAGAGAGAGAGAGAGAGAGAGAGAGAGTCAAGAGTGACCACACTGAAGACGAAAGAATGGTGTGTAACAAACTGGTTTGCAAATCTCGGTTAACAGCTTGCTCTAAAACGAGATGGGGTCGGCTACTAGCGATTGACCACCAACGGCGTGGGCCGTTATGTTATTTGCTCTGGGTACATAACCCTACGAGTCGTCATAATTTCCGTTATGTTCACATGGAAGACATTTTATTTAGCTGAGCTGGAGCCAGCGCGCATGCATACCATACTCTCACCCTCCACTGTCATATTTACTCTTGTGCATGCTCAGATATTCTTCAATACGCGTATGTTTGAAGGGATGAGAAGTTGAAACGAGAAGAAGAAAGAGCCAGAGGAAGGAGAGGAAAGAGTTGAATTGAGGATGAAGAAGGGGAGAGAAGAAGAAGAAAATGGAGGGATTGAGATGGAAGAGGGAGGTGCAAATGTATACAATCAATTTCCCTGTGGAAATGTAGGTTTCGTCGGCAATTTTGCAAGAGGCAACGAATTAAATTCTCAATTTAAACATGCGAAATATCAGCAACTCCAAGGTTTTGGTTACGTGTGGTTTACTATTGCACTTGGGGAAGATTTAACGTCAGCATTTTCTTTGAATCGCAAGAACTTCCCTCATGCAGAGACATGAAATCCCCAAGCATACAAATCTACATACACATGTACAAGCATATTTCCATATTGGAGGGGGGATTTTTTTCTTTATCTATCGCCTATTTTTATATAATAGATGAGTACATATGACATGATCTACATGCATGCTTTACTGTATTTTTTTTCTTAGAATTGTGAGCGAACAGATTAATATGAAGGGACAGAAAACTTAGTTGTGAACATAAACAGTACTATATAAAGCTTAGCTTACTCTGGTTCAAAGTCAGAAGTGTGAGGCACTCTCTGAGAATCAAACTCACCACAGAAGAAATCGTCTGTTCGACTGGGTCGCTGATCATTACACAGCGACTAAAGACTCCATGATATTTACGAAGCTTAGCACGACAATGATACTAGATGAGGACAAAGGAAATTGCAGCGAAAATTAGAATTCAAACTCTTTTATCTCCGCACGAATGTATACGACAGAAAAAAATACGTAACTATCTGAACGACGAGGAAGCCAAATTATAGACGGATACGCAAGCTGTATTAGAAACCGTCAACTAAAACTGTCAACATAGGTTTCTTCATTTTTTTAAACGTTGGTTTTGCTGGCTGTCTGTGCGTGCGTATGGCATGCCTATGTAGTGAGTAAAGGTCGCACCGAAGGAGCTGGAGGGATGAAAATTTGGGCAACTTATACTCATGTCCAGAAAAAAAAAAAAACAAAAAAAAAAAACGAACATAACCTCCTTTTGTTTTTTGAAAATCCCTCACCCCTAAACAGGTTGTTAATGAGGGTTACTATTTGAAATGCAAGTTCATGCAAAATTGGCCACTTTGTTCATGGCCGGCAGCAGTCACACTGGTTTTCTTAAAATTCAGGCTTTAATGATCATTTCCCAACAAAAGGCTGGAGAAGTAATCTATTCGTTGATCATACTCTCTTCCTATTTTTTAATTGATCACCAACACGGCATGCAGTCAAATACAGTGGTCACGTGATGGTTTCTATTGAGTGATTAACCAGACCTAATTTATGTGATTGATCAGCATGGATGTATGGGTCGTCATACTCAGAATTTGAGCCGGTTCACAAGTGCGTGTGTGTCTGTGTGTGTAGCAGGCTGAGAGAATGTGTGAAGATTTTTTTTCTTTCTCTTTTTCTTGTGTGTGTGGCCAGATGAGAGTGTTGAGCATAAAATATACTTCGGGGAAATGTTATCAAAGATCTCAGAAATCTTTGAAGTCCAACTTTCTCCCTTACGGCCTATCCTACCGCAAACGTGACGGCATTCAAACTTTTTTTTTGGTATTTGACAGTTTGTAAGTAGTGTGTTTGTGTCTGTCCTCCGTGTCGCACAGTCATTAAAAAAAGAAAAAAAAGAAAAAAAAAGAAAAGAGTCTCATAAGACTGAAGCAGACTTAAACAGAAGCTATAAAAATGCTATAACATGTAAGTTGGTGCCAATTTTGAACATAAGACAAAGAAGTGGGGGTCCAGGATTTTATCAAGAAGCCGTCAACCAGAACTGTCAATATAGGTTCCTTCAGTTTTTAAGTTGGTCTGGCTGGCGTACAGGTCATACCAATGGAGCTAAAATGCCGAAATTTTCAATATTAAATCCTTATGTCAAGAAAAACGTATTTTTTTTCTTGTTATTTTTTTAAAAAAATCCTCCCTGAATAGATTTTCAGTGAAGGGCTCAATTTGCAATGAAAGTACATGCAAAATTGGCCCCTTAGTTTGTGTCCGGCAGCATTCAAGCTTTTCCTTCGGAAAACAAGTTTCTGTGTGTGTGTTTTCGAACCCCTACTCCAAATACGTTTTTAGAAGGGGGTTGGTTTGCGATGCAAGTTCATGCTAAATTTATCTTAGTCTATGTCCGTTTGTTTTCCAAAGATTCAGACTCTTTTTTTAGTGATAACCGCCAAACAAAAGGCGAAAGAAGCAACTTATTGATTGACCCCCCCCCCTATTTTCAATTTTTATAATTGATTACCCCCGATGCAACATGGCACCAAAAGACGTTGGTTGTGTAACGGTTTCTATTAAGTGACTAACCAAACCTGTTTGTATACAAATAGATAGATTAAAATAAGGAGAGGGGTGATGGATTTCTAAGTTATTGGGACGTCGACTCAATCCGTCATTTTTTTTTTTAAATCTTCAAGTCCACTTGTTTATGTTCAATACCAAGGCATAACACACCCAATGGCATTGAGATTCATAAACAGGTCTGGGTAGTCACTCAATAGAAACTATCACTTGACCAACGTCTTTTGGCAGCACGTAGTGTTGGGGTGATACGTTAGAATATTTGAGAAAAAAGGGTGATAAATGAATCAGTTACTCATCTCACCTTGAGGGGGAGGGGAACAGTGATCACTAAAAATATCCGAATTGATAAATAAAATCAATTCTTTTTTCAAGTGTGAATGCTGCCAGACACGACCAAAGAGGCCAATTTGAAATTAACTTACATTGCAAAATGAATTCCAAACTATAAACGTATTTTGTGAGAGAAACAAAAAAGCGTAAGTGATTAAATGTTGAAAATTTCAACCTTCTAGACCATTGATTTTGAAATTGAAAACTAGAGGACCTCTTCTGTGTTATAAAATATTCAAGCTGACTCCTGCTTTGACCTTTAGTTTTAGGCTAAATGAACTACAACTAAAAAGAATAAGCAATACTTGACCTTTAAAAATCATATTTACTTTAATTGGTGGATTACACTTATTCAAACTCGAATATACAGCAGAGGTCTGTGTGCAATGATTATATTCCTTTGATAACTGTATGATAGATGATTCGCACAAGATTCGTAAAGTCGTGTTCAGAAGGAACATCATCAGCCTTTTATCGTTGGACATAGACCTTCTCCAGGATTCACCACATTTCTCTATCGCGAGCGCCACAGAGCCAGTATTTTCTAAATTTGTCTAGTTCGTCTCTAAATCTTGTATTCTGCCGGCCTCGGTTTCGCATGTGATCCATGTTGTGAGTCGTGATTTCCATTGGTTGTCTTGTCTGCAATTCTTGCAACATAACTGACCCGTTGCCATTCAAGTTTTCTGGTAAATTCTATGACGTCTCAGACTCCCCGATCATTATTTGTCTGACTGCTGAACAACCATTCGAAACTACTGTTCTAGACCCTTCCACGAGGCCTGTACGATACTAACATAGACAGGCAAAGAAAAAATACATGTTGACAGTTTTAGTATTATGAAATACGCTTCATGTCAGTTCTTCCACTTCAGAGACCTTGTCCCTCTCCTACGCGTGTGTGCACGTAATTATCATATGTGAAAAATGGAGACCAATAGAGATGGATATACCATATCAGTTTTTGCACACACACACACACACACACACACACATGTATACACATAAACATTTGAAACTGCCAATATAGCTTTCTTCAGTTTTTAAGCTGTTCTGTCTGACTGCGTACAGGCTGCATCAATGGAGCTAGAGGGCTGGAAATTCAAACATTTACTCATTATTATGTCTAGAAAAAAAGTTTCTCTACCAAAAAAAAAAAAAAAAAAAAAAGAATGGGGAAGGGGTTCAGTTTCCAATGCAAATTTTTACTAAATTTGTCCCTTTGTTTTTGACTGGAAGCATTCACGCTTGTTATTGAAAAATTCGGATTTTTTTCACTGATCACACACACACACACACACACACACACACACACACACACACACAAAAGTAGCAACTTATCCATTGATCACTCCTCTTTCCATTTTTTAATTGATCACCTTCAACAAAGCATGCTGCCAAGAAACATAGATCACGTGATGGTTTCTATTGAGCGACTACTAAGACCTGTCTGCATGTAGTGCACGCACACACTCACTCACTCATACACCCACAAATTGCCTTGTATATTTTCAAGGGTCTAGGCATATCTCATAAATTGGAAATTAAAGCTTTAATAATGTTATAAAGGCACACGAAAGATAAGTATGACACAATAAATCGATATGACCATCTTCGGTAACATTCAACTGTTCAATATCAATAATCATTGAATCACTCAGCTTCTTGAGAAAAAAAAATCAACAAGTAAAGAAACTCGTTGTTTTTCGATGACATTCTACAAACTATCTTTGTAAGAGAATTCCTTACCTTTAAATTTTGATCTTATAAAACATCCAATGTTCTCGATTGGGATCATACTCGGTGATTGGCCAAGATATATAATGATTCCAAACAGTTTGGTAGTCTGCTAGATCTATCGAAAGCTGGCTGATAAGGTAAAAAAAAGCACTGCTCTGCCAAAACAGTGGGCAGTGAGTGAATCACGAGCTAAGAATAGCCTAATATTTTGCTGCATTCAAGTTTTTCAACGCCCACCCCGCCAGTTCAGAATGTCTCATACCAGAATGCCTCCAACCATATTTGACAGTCGAAGATGGATAAGATACATTTTTAACCGAATATTTTAAGACGTCTCCAAACTCAAACCTGCTCTTATCATAAAAAATGATTTAAGAAAACCAGTCCGTATTTATAACACTGGACGAAGTGGCGCCGATATTTGACATTTTGGGGACACAAGAAATGCTTTTTTGGCACACCTGGATTGAAAATCTTGTACAGACAATTTTCGAGCCACCTAAACACACGTCTGTTTTGATAGTTTTGAAATGTTGGGCTAGTTAACACTTTAACAGCGAATGATTGAAATTTCAGTCATTGTAAGGACTATTAATATACGCCACCCAGTAATGGGTTGGACGAGAATTTGAGGAATGCCGTTCAAGATCAGTAGGAATATCTACTGGTTGATTTTTTTCTGAAGCTGTATAAGTCAATGATCTCTTGAATTCAACAACCGAATGTTACTAAAATTTGTCTCTAAATATGAGTATCTGTGTCCGATGCTCATCACATCTATAACATCATTTAGTACCAGTTTCAACTTATAGAGAAAAATTAATGGATGTTGCATGGCCCACTTTAGCTTGAACTTTATCCATCCATTTAAAATACGAAATGAAGTTTCGTCTCTCCTTTAATCGTTTTGAAAGCACCAACTCGTCCTGGCATAGGAGTAATATATTCAGACATTGCAATTTGAGGTATTGAAGATCTTGCGTGGCATAAGAGATTCAGCAAATCAGAATATGTTGCTGGCTTTTTAGACTTCTCGCACAATTTTTTATATAATATTGCCCACACACATTCAATGGGATTCATGTTCGGGGAATAATTAAAATGGGCGTCCTTCCAGCTGCTCGTCCATAATAACCAAGTTGATAAAGATTATTTTTTTGTCTTTCTTGGACTAATTTGATTTTTTTCTTTCACTTCTGAAGCTTTTGAAGAAGGGTTGTGCTCAACATGAAACGAGAGGTATCTATTTAATTCTCGTTTGTCCATATATATATATATATATATATATACATATATATATATATATATATATATATATATATATATATATATATATATATATACGCACATAGATATAAGTGAGAGAGAGCACACAAATGCACATTATATAACGGCTGTATCACACTGACACACATAAGTGCTTGATACTTTTATGCTGTGCTACAGTCAGTCATAGAATCCGTATCCTCTGAATATCTGTTCCTACAACTTCTAAATGAGATTCATCATCGATCTCTCAACTCCCCCAAGTCAGATTTCTGCAATTATAATTTCATGTTCGGAGCTAAGCATGGAGCAACGGATCGTGCGTTAGTCTCGCTAAGCCATTCGCCAGTATTGAGAGTTCGATCCTCACGGTAAGTGAATGGAATATGAAGACCATTGACGAAGTCCCAGTTACTGTTGCACGCTTCATGATCCTTGTAATTTTCAAGCCTGGTCGAGACCAGGCTGTTATGCAGACAAGTTTTTATGACTATCCCCTTGTCCGCCAGAGGGATACCATCGTCCGAATCACAAAGCTTTGAGTGTATTCAATTAGCTGCTGAGTGCCCAGGGTCATTTGTCCTAATGAAAAGTTTCCCCCACACTCTTCACTCCTACCGAGAATCAGGGACCCTCTGTTTGTGAGACAGATGCGCCCACCATTACACCATCCGAGCAGTCTTCGATCCTCACAGGGTATCCCGCTATTGTGACCCTGTACTAGACTGAGTGAAGCTTAGTTAATACCTCCATCTTCTTCATCAAATTACAACTTCGAACTTGAACTGAAGCATCATATATACTCTCAGTCCAAACCTGATAGAAGCGTTCCAGATGATATCGTTATCATCCAAATACTCGTCAAGTTTAAGGGCGATCGTACTCCGATAGAGCATCGTACCTACAGATAGCTTATAAGACGCACTTGGGTAGTGCCCTTCCTCAAGTGCATGTTTGAAAGGGGCGGACATTATAGTGCATGGAGCAGCCTACCATAATTATCTGAGTTAATGTTCTGTCAGTCGTACGAAACAACATATTCGAAGTATTTCGGTTACTTCTCTCTAATTACTTCTCTTGCCAATTCAGGTATTGTATACATAAAATCTGGTAAATCAGTGTTGCAAATTTTGATATTTATCTAAATTTAGACAAAAAATTAATTGAACATTTAGAATTATTAGACTTTTCGGGAACCGCTGGTCTAAATATTTTCAAACTCAACACTACAATTCCTCATGTTCTTACAAATAACTCTGGCGAATGTGAACTTGGTATAAAAACCAGTCGTCGGGTAATCACCGGACATACACACATGCAGACATATTTCTTCAGTTGTAACCAGATGTTTTACCTGAGTAATTTTGACCACCACTTTTGTTACCAATGCAGCCCATGCCTTTGTTTTTTTGAGGGGATTCTGATCGATAATACGATTGCTTTAGACACAGAACGAGTGTTTTGTTACACGAGTCATCGGTATTCTCCACACGCCTTTGTGGCGCAGGGAATTTTTTGTAGTCACGGTTGCTGATTCTCATTTTCTTACTGAAAAAGGTATGTGAATACAGGGAAACGGTATGTTACATGAAATTTATGGCACTGCAAATAGATACTCGGCAAAAAACTTGTTCTAACATGACACATGATCTTACTCCATAAGCTTTTTAAGTTCGTAACATCTGTGTTCGGTACACTCCATGCGATGTATGTAAGAAAATGCACTTGTTTCTTAGTCTTTCATACGAGTTCATTATATTGCCCTCAGTAAACATTAATTATAGCCTTGGGTATGTATTTGTTACATTGAAAAGTACACGTGTTTATTCTGTCTGAGTACATAGTTTTGTATTCATCCTCTTTTCAGTTTTACATTTTTTCTGTTAATAAACCTAATGAATATCTAGCGGATAATAGAGTAAAAACGTTTATTCTGGCTATGAAGGTCTGGAAATTCAATTAAGGACGGCACAGTAAGAACTGAATGCTTATAGAAGTGAATCATACGTGTCAGTAAATACGGTAGTTTAGATATGCTTTTCAGTTATTCAAAGAACTCAGTAAGATGAATATGAATATTATAGGTAGGAAAAATAGACAAGTGACTTGAAAGGTGAAAAGATAGAAGTACAGGTCTAGTGAGTCACGCAATTGAAACCGTATCGTGGCCAACGTCTATTGACAGTATGCTGTGTAGGGGTGATCAATTGAAAAAAGTAAAAAAGGGTGATCAATGAAGGAATTACTTCTTCCGACTTTTGCTGGGTAGTGATCCGTAAAAAGTGAATTTTTAAAAAAAATCATGGATGCTGCTGGGCACAAAGTAAGGGATCAATTTAGCATAAACTTACATTGGAAATTGAACTGCCCACCCCACTAAAAACCTATTTGGGAGGGGATATTATCGAAAAGCGAAAGAAAACTTTTTCTCGGCATAATGAGCAAATGTTAAACATTCCATCCCTTCAACTGTGTTGGTACGACCTGTACGCATGATACCTACGTAGTCAGTCAGTCAGTCGGACCAACTTGAAAACTGAAGAGACCTATTCAGGTTGACGTTTCCAATAGGGCGTTCATCTGTTCGTTCAAACCCTGTTTTGCATTTTTATTAAACTTTTAAAAAGAGTGTGATAAGAGAGACGGGGGTAATGGAATGGAAGACTGACGTTATCAGATTTTGGTTACTATTTATCTTCATCTAAATTCAATCCCGAACTATTCAGATAGTTCCCTTTTTATAGCGCAATCACACTCGCTTCCCCTCCAGGAAATGCATCCAGCTTAGTTCTTCATTGGAAATTTCCAATTACACATAAGTTATGATTACAGTTCTCGAAATGAATTGTGTAAAAAAAACACAGGATAGTTGCTTCTCTATCAAACTGTTACACCTCCCTCTAAAACCAGCATTATTAGACATTCAAGATGTTTTCACGTCTCTTCGCCCAGATAGCAAGATGTGATGGACTTCCTAATGAGCATGCACGATGTTATCAAGGCATGTCTTGACTTGCCCAAAGCCTTTTCATCGACAGCTTTTCAAAACTTATTTGAAGCAGACAATTCCAAAAATAAATTTATTGATTGATAACTGTCATGATAGTTTCGTTTGAGAGGATTCTGAATTGGGAAATATTCATTGAGCTGGTATGAATTAAAAAAAATATACAATGCTTTATTTTACCGAAAGAAAAATGATTATGATAACGATACCTATCTCCACGAAGAACCTTGGACTTGACCACCGAAGGAGAACCTTTAGCTGAGGAAAGTATCGCAAGAGGGCCATTTCAGGGAGAATGCCTGTATCTACTGTAATATCTCATGAGTGAATATAATCTTGGAAAACCGAAGGACGAATTCAGATGTATTCCCAGACTCCAAGTTTCACCATTGTTTTGGGACGTCACAAAGTTTAGCTTTCCATACTAAAACTAACAAAGAAGATTCATTTTAAATCTGCACACATTTCCACGAGTGATGGCTAAGATGAATTCTGTCTTTCTCATATGCTCAGGCATATATACGTACAAGCGAAAAAAAAAAAAACAAACAAGAAAAACGAAAAAAATACCACTCACTCAAAATATAATGGACGAATAATAAGATATTGTTTTTGAGTTTGTCCAACTCGCCTTATTTTAAAATGCACTAGAATAATTTTGATGTTATTTTTCTCCAGTGGTTTACTACAATTATATCTCAAAGCGCAGTACTAAGATACAACAAAAGAGGACAGGCATTTTTCAAAATTAATACCTTACAATATTTGCACCGTTAAGAATGATTACAGGTATTTTTCAGGGCAACGGTGCGGTCAATACGTAGACTGGGGAGGCACGAGTCGGCTTTTAAGCAAGCAAGACGCGGAAAAAGGAGTAGAGAAACAGTTTTTGCAAAAATGAGGCGAGTTTTCCAACAATTAGAATAGGTCAGTAAATATCACATGCCAGTTAAGCGATTCGGTCCACAGTACGAGAATCACGAGGCTCCTATGAAGATTAACCGTGAAACCACAAAAACGAAGTCGAAGTGTCGCAAAAACTTTCTCATAGAACCTGGTTATTCAGTTCGTTTGGATCTAAAGCAGAGTTTCTCAACCTTTATCTCTCAATCGCCCCCTTTTGGTTATCTTCCAAAGTAATGCCCCAGCTCCCTCAAATTCTTAATCCAAAGTCAGATTTTCTAACTGATTTTGGTATAATCAGAAATATGGGTTAAATGTGAGTATAAAAGCAGGGTAATGCAAATTTAATAGTAAAAAAACCACTGAAAACGTGTTTCTTATCTTGAGACTGTTTATATGCAACTACATCCACTCTCTTTCGTTAGTATATTTTTTGTGACAATTTTGACAAAATATAGGCCAATAGGCATATATGTTAATGGAATTAGAATGACATTTTACTCATGCTTATTCAATGTGACCCTCGTGCTTAATACCTCGTAGCTAGAGTCTGAATATTTTTAGTCTTACGTCTCCTTGCATACATACACCAGTTCTAATTCTTTCCTTTAACAAGATGTTATTGATTGCACCGAAGTCACATGACAAAAACAGAAACTAACAAGTTGGCAAAGTCATGGCGTCATGGCCGAACTTCCGGTTCCAACTAGGAGATCCAATTATATTAAATACTTAATAAATACAAATTTGATAACGTGACGATTTTTATCGATTTTCACGCGTTTTACCATCGGAAAACATACGACAGAGCATAAACGAAGCAAAGCAAGCACGCAACCATCATCATGGTTCTATGTTCTATTCCCGATTACAATTACAGATATGATGTTCACTGTTGCAAATATTACAGATTTCCTCAAGATGAGAGACGATCCCGGTGTCGGAAAGCACTAATTATACATTCTTATAGCTTTGAAGAAATATTTTTAGGCTAAAATAGCCGACCCTTTTCTAGGTAATGACAACAACTAGACTTCGCCATTATTAAATCAATCCTTTAAAAAAAAAAAAAAGTAACATATCTTGTAGTTCATCAAGTGGGAGCAGCTTTCCCATATTTATTGACTTTATGGACCTAGAACAAAAGCTCGTCTTCTTTTCCAAAGTAAAAATCGTTGGTATTTGAGAATACATCATCCCATCAGTTCAATTTTCACCCTCCACCGAGAATAATTTAGAGGATCTAGAAAGACGAAAGTAATACTAGTCCCCTACTTACAGACGATCAATACTAACAAATTTTTGCAAATTTAGATAAGGCTATCACCGCCATTTGTCTTATCCTATGTGAGAAGAGAGACTAGAGCAATTAGTTATAATCAATACTAGGTAATCAAATATTAACTACAGTCATGTTTGTCGGAGTTATTTCCATTCTTTGAAAAAAAAAAAAAAAAAAAAAAAAAAAAAAAAGAATGGCCGTTAATCATACAATATATATTTGTGTTCATACCAAAATTGATCAATGAGTCCGTAATCTGACACGTAATTATTTGCTGGATTTTGATCTAAAATTTTCACCATATAATGTTTGATCTAGGTGATAAATGGAGAAACGTTGGATTAAGTGTATTGACAAGTGAAGGAGATTACGTTGAAACGTGAATATCTGTTGTGTAAAGTAAGTGATTCAAAAGGAAATAGACGAGGCGATAGCTTCTAGAGCAACAAAAGATACAATCGAAATCTCAAATGGGGATCTTTATGTCTTCAAATCAAAGTGACGAAAAACCAACAATAACAGATTCGCTTTCTCAGTCAATAATCGAACAACCGTTGTGTCAAAATTTGATGTCATGTAAAAAAAAAAATACACCGAAGAATAAATATTGTCAGAATAAATTCTATTTATGATACCTTTGGGAAACATCTAAAATAGAGTAAAAATCATCTAAATGTTATTCATGAAACAACTTTTTTCCAAAAACAAACAAAAAAAAAATAGGAGAGATATAGTGGAGTGCTGATGCCAATTTTACCGCTACTGGAGCAGTTACTACACTTTGAACATAGTAGGGAAATATTACTTCACCTTAAACCATCCCGATATAATTTGAACCGTGTACGGTTTTAAAAATGAAGAATAGAGCGAAAGGGATTAAGAATCGACTTTTTCTTTAATGTCTCGTAATTCAATAAATGAATACCACAGAAACGGGTGAAAAAATAGTGGACCACGGTACCAATAATCTTAGAATTTTTTTCAGGTCTGCAAAAAGTTTGTGTTGAGCAGGAAAAAAAAAAGAAAAAAAAGAAAGAAAGAAGCCAAGTATGAAGTAAAATCTGAGTTCAAGGATTAATCATCCACCAAAACGGGAGAAGATAAATTCAACAACATATTTTTATATGAAAATGAAGAAATATAGAAATTTAGATTGCATGCATAAAGAAAAGATTGAACGGGAAATCTGATAATAGAAGAGCATCATAAGAGATCATAAGACAGCACAGTATATTAGAGAAAAGACAGATGTTCTAGATATCATAGAAACCATTAGAAAACTCAAATGACAATGGGCAGGACATGTTGCAAGAATATCACATAACCACTAGACGTCACGACTCAAAACGCGGATCCTCAGAGATCATATGCGAAATCGTGGCCGATAGAAAGTATGATGGCGTGACGAGCTAGAAGAATTCAGAAAGTTACTGGCTCCGTGATGCCCATTATAGAGGGGTCTAGCGAATCTTGTGTAAGGTCTATATCCAATGGATGCTAAAAGGCTGATGACGATGATGACGACTTGAGTCGAGATCTATGTAACTAGCTCAAAACCGGAAAGGCTGATTTTCAAAATAAGTTTTGTTGAAGCCCAGACGGAAAATAGCTAATCAATTTTCATTGCAGTTTGAAAGGAAGTATCAAGTATATATTTTCTATTATACCTTCAGTGCTCACAAAAATCTTTTGTGAATTTTCTGCGGACCCAGAGAATAAAATATATTCTTCACCCCTGACCACAGACTTTATAAAAGGTAAGATTGGCTGTAATAGAGACAACATGTCTTAATACTTCAATTGAAACTTCTCTAAAATCAGTTTGTTACTGAAAGATTCAGTCAAGAACTCATCAGTGACAAGACTTCAAACCTCATGATTGAATTTGCAAATGACTGAAGTATTAATGGTACGATGCAGCTCTATGATGAAAGTAACAGGAAACATTCGGGATAAGTATTTTATATCAACATTGTATTATACTAGTGCAGTGTCCGTTCCAAGGGTTTATATTTGGATAGAACCGGATCTTAAGGTGTGTAGAGAAGCTTGGCATGTGATATAAATTTCCGTTTCGTACGAGACTACGATTTGGAAGTATTTCAGTTACTTCTCTTCAGTGTTGCCAATATAGATACTCTACATTTAACTTTAGATCTAGAATTTTTGATGAAATATCTATAATCTGTATTCTTTAAAATTTATCTTTCTAGAACTGATGATCCAAACAACTTCAAACTAAACACTGCAATGTTTGATGTGCTGACCGATATATATATATATATATATATATATATATATATATATATATATATATATATATATATATGGGTAATATCAACATCGTACAATGGCCAGTTATCGAGTTATCTCGATGCATACGCGCACAGATTTCTTGCAACAAGGCCAACCCATTTCCATTAGGATTTTCTAATGGATTCTAAAATATCTCAGACTCCTGTTTTTCCTCGAATATATATAGGTTGTCTATCGTGTGGAGGCATTGGTTGTATACCTTTCTTTCGGAAATCAATGAGATTTTCTTGTTCTTGAAGGTTGAGCTCCCTCTTCTGAGAGTGATTCTCCAAGCCCTTTTTTTTTCCATCGTAGACCGGTTTTATATATTTTACAATATCTTTATAGGCTGACCGACGGAATGGCCGTTACCATCCCGGAATATAGGTGATAATTCAACTGTCTCTGTACTAAGTAGGCAATACACTCAATCTACTCGTTAACTATCAAGAGCTCCAGGTCCATGAACTTCATTAACCCAGGTAGTGACAAGAGAAAGTTCAGCTACTCAATTTCCAGTTTCCTGCTTATACAAATGAACGGACGTTTCGGGCAGATGTGCAGCAGGATGTGGGTAATTCAGCATATCAATCAGGGACACGTCCCTGGACTCTTGCTGCAATTGTCGATAATGCACATTACTGGTTCGAGTGCATTTTTTTAAAGTCAACTAACAATTATTTCTGGTGGTGATGTACTAATTGATGTTACAAAAAAAAATCATATGTTCAGTTGACTGGTTGAAATATTCCCCTTCAGGTAATCACAGTGAACGTTTCTTAATAACGATGTTTACACAGCTGCCAGTTTATAGACTGGGGTACTTAATGACGTAACAATAGCCCATCAAACTCACATATATGTAAATATATGCGTGCTATACGTGATTATATACACGCAAAGACAATATAGGCAGTAGTGCTGTTATACATTGTAGTTATAATACACATACCCACTATTGTTTGAATTTATATGTACACACACATGCAGTATACACACAGGCATTCATATATGCATGAATATACATACTTGCAAATATATATGTGTGTGCGTATGAGTGAGAACGTGTTCGGGGGATGTATACACTGCATAAGTTCTTATGTATATATCAATGCAGATATCAATGGATGTGTGTATTATAATTACATGTGTAAATGCACTATTGCGTGTGTGAGCTCGCACGCACACTCATTATTTCAAGGGATTGCTTTATCTATGGTGATAGTTCTCAATATTTTGATATAGAGCGTACAACGTTTATCAATAATTGAAATCCCCGTGAAAGGCTTAAGATATCAGGCCTTCAACCATTGCCAAACGCAAGCGAAAATGAAGATTGTTGATTTGTTAAATTCATAGTCTTTAACATATGTCCCATTTGTCATTTTTGGGCTAATTTTTATTCATATTAACGCATGCACGCACGCTGCTCAATTCCGGACGACACAGGTACAGACATTCGTTTTTGTAAGATTTTCAGTCATCCGGACGCAATCATCTGTTTTCCCACCCTTATGACTCGTCTATAAACAAAATATATTCTCGTTTGTGCAAGTGTTTGCGGCTAAGAGGACTGAGTCTTGTAAATTATAGAAGATACGAAGAGAATATGCAGTGTTGCTAAGACAGCCATTTTTCGGTTAGATCTGGCTGATTTTTCTCCACGATTTACTCGATAAAAATTTACGTTCGCTGATTAATATTGGTAAGTTAAATAGTAAACGTATGACTTTTATTTCTATTTTTTTCAGGAGTTTTAGTATAAAATTATTTTGTCTGATAAGTGTGTTTGAAATAAATTCATATATTTGTAGCTATTAAAATAGCTGGAAATTAAAAGTCTAGCTAACTTTTGCCATTATAAAGGCAGTTTTGCTATAAATAACAAACCATACTTGGCAACACGGAGAATGTGTTTCTTTCGGTTTTGAATGACAGATGGGACTCAACCAGACAGGAAAACTATCATTGACAATTCTCCTTTAGTGAGAAAAGGATGTGGTAAGAATAACAAAAACAAAGTCAAAATGACCTTAAGGTAAAAGGAATAGAATGGAATGGAGGCATGTGTGTGTGTGTGTGTGTGTGTGTGTGTGTGTGTGTGTGTGTGTGTGTGTGGAGGGGAGCAGGGGGGTCGTCAGAGGGGGGGGAACCGCCACTCAGTTGCAGGATCAATTACATACAAGGGGGAAAAAAAGGACTTCTTAGAGTTTGCTGATCAAAGCAAAAAGAGTTGGGGATCTTGATGAGAAGGCTGAATTGTTTGTATTCAGATCAAAAGGCAGAAGCGAATCCAACATGAATAATTATCGATGTAGATTTATATGTTCTACGTTACACTGTATAAATAAGATAGTTGTTATTTTTGCCTTCATCAAACAATGGTGTACACTGAAAATGCAATTCAAAACGAAATTGCGGTGTCAGCTGATTTTTATGAATTCATTTTCAAGCAACTACAATAAATTTGAAATTAAATACTTTTGAATCATATCAATACATTGAAATAATATATTTATTATATATTGTTTTAAAAAGTTAATTTATAATCATACACGTCCAAACATCGCTATTAATAGGGGTAATATCAAAATACTCAGTTGTGAAAGAGTTAAAATGGAGGGAAGTAATGGAAATTGCGACTACTAGGTTTTTTGGGATGAAACTAGATGCCAGGAATTGTTTTTCAAATGTTTTTTTTAATTAAATAAGTAATATATTTTGATTTTTAGCAATAAAATAATTGATATATGTATTAACAATTCATTTTTATTGTACATGCCGCTATTTTTGACGGCACGGGTATATTAGTCGTAAATGATAAAAAAATATTTAGAACATTTATTCTAGTACGGGAAGAATTTATACATATCTTAATATTCAAGCGTTGCACATAAAAATGTCTGGCGAATCCTTCGGGAGGTCTACTATGGGCGCGGAGCCAATACTTTATAAACAGGTCTTGTTCGTCTCGCCATCTGATATTCAATCAGCCTCAGTTCTGCATGTGATCTCTGAGGGTCCAGTTTGTGAATCATGATGTTGTCAGCCATTCTTGCAACATGACCAGCTCATTGCCATCAGAGTTTTCTAATGGATTCTATGATGTTTCGGACTCCTGGTTTTTTCCTTAATATATTGTGCTGTCTTGAGATCTCTCCATGTGATGCATGATTATTTCATGTTCACGTTGCATGGTTCTCAGTTTGAGGGCCAGTCTCTTCTAAATGATTTCAAAAAGAATTACATTTGTTCGTAGCACTACATAACCCGTTAACCTATTTCATAGTCCCACTGCTTCATTGCTTGAAATAATTTTCGGATACTTAATCTATTATTTACTTCTACTGTACAAGTTTGGCGTAAAAGTCCATTATACTCCCTTCAAGTAAAAATACATCCGGGTTCACTTATTGTAAACCACGCATGATCTTAAACATTTCCATTGGGTTTCCGATAATTCGTATTTTCTAACGATGATAATTCTAATTCCTGTAATCTATCCTCATACTCCATATTTTTTTTTATTCTGGTACCAAATTAGTAAAAAGACCAGAGACGAGCAACTAAAAGATCTTAATCTTTCTCCAGGAACGATGACAAGGTAATGAACGAGAAAGAACATTGGTCAATAAAGTATAATGCCAAATCAAAATGAAGCAATTGAGTTAATTTTATTCAACATTTAAAGTGTTGGCATCTGCGTGGTAAGTCATTTTTAATTATACGTTTTTCTCTCAATATATCTAGGATTACAAAGTATATATTCTGTCACGCCATTTTGTTTAATACCCAAGCTGATCAAAAGCTGTCTGGGTAGTTCAAAGTGGAAGATAGAGAGATGTGTCTCAGAGTGTTAAACTGACAATTATGATAGAAATAAACTCATCTGGAAAAGTGGCTCCCGATAAAAAGATTCAATCACACCTTTCTCCAGTGATCAAAGAAACAAACGATCTTAAGTACTGCGTAATTGACTGAAACTTACCGTTTCTCTCTGAAAGGCAAATGTGGAACCAACCAAGTAGTTACAATTTGGGCATTTTCCGATTTCATGGGTTAGTGAAACAAACCCGCAAAAAGTCCCCTACAAAATATCATACCGGCGTTGGACGAAACAGTAATCGTACTGAAGATAATTGTCTTTCCTTTCCAACTTATTATGAAAAAAATGATTTACATTGGAAACGCACATAGGAAGCAGTCAATTTTTTTTTCATTCCTCTGGATTGGATCAAATTCTAGATTCAAGTTTTGGATTTTAAAAAGCCATATCACGTGATAGCGATGATTAAATACGAATCTTAGGAAAAAATTATAAAATTGAAATCAAAATTAAAATCGGAAACACTTTTCATTTTAATATAACGTGATTCTTCGACGTGGTTATTGTTTCGAGTAAAATCCGGATAATATTTCATGAGAATTTCTCTCGTGTTTGTCCCAACCCACGAAATCGGAGAGTACCCAATTATGAAGCGGAATACTTTTGACCAATGGGGAATTTATACATTTCTTTATTAGTTTCGCTGCATTCTATCTTTTAAGATCAACTAATCAACTGACACAAACCTATCCTGATTGATGCTATGATTTAAATGAGACCTTCTTATTTATATAACCACTTTTGATACAAAGTTTTCGTTACGTATATAAGCAAGTCTGCACTCAGAAGTACAACTTTACTTGACCTGGTCAAATTCATCTGCTGAAGGCATAGCACAGATTGTAGAAACATTCCACCCAAGCTGTCGAAATAGGTTTCATCAGTTTTCAAGTTGGTCAGGCTGGCTGGATATGTATGTATCGCGTATAGACAGCACCAATAGAGCTACATGGCTGAAGATTGGGCATTTACTCCTTATTAAGCCTGGAAAAATCATTTGTTTTTCAGCCATCCCAATAAATATTTAGTGAGGGGGAAGGTCAATCTACAATGTACATTTGTGCTAAATTTGTCCCAAGATTGTGACCAGCTGCGTTTTAGTGATCCAAAAAAGGGCGAGAGAAGTAACATTCATTGATCACCCCTTTATCCAGTCTTTTTTTTTAATTGATCAACTCCAAAAAACAACATGCTATCAAGAGATGCTGATCACGCGACGGTTTCTATTGAGCGAGTAACCAGAGCTGTTTTATCACTAATTGAGCGTTTACGTTTCCATCGTCTGTTTGTTGTAACTGGTGAATATTTTCCATACCCGAAAGCCAGAGATGATACTAGCCCTCCCCATCGTGCACGGATTTTAATCTAACGAAACTATTATCCATGAATAGGTCGATCTCCAATTTTTTTTGCCTACAGGCTTGGCCCTAAAATGCGACTCATACACGAGTATACACGATGCTAATGAAGATATTAAATCTGAATGGAAATAAACACGATTTATGGGGGTTTCCAAAACGTGCAAATAGGATTTTTTTATTTGCTTTAACCAACTCCCACAGGATGATGGGAATGAAATTGAACGACTGCCACCTAGCGTGTGATTATATAAGTAGAATTGTGACAGGTGTTCGTAACAATACAAGAAGAAGAAAAAACAGGTCTGGTTAGTCACTCAATAGAAACAGTCACATGACCAACGTCTTCTGGTAGATACGATGTAGGGGATGATCAATTAAAAAATTGGAAAAAAAAGGGGGATATTCAATGGATAAGTTACTTCTCTCGCCTTATGTTGGGTAGTGATCACTGAGAAAAAAGTCTGAATTAAAAAACGTGAATGCTGCTAAGCACAATGAAAGGGATCAATTTGGTATAAACTTACATTGCAAACTGAACCCCCCCCCCCTGCGTGTGAAGAAAAACTATTTAAAGCGGGATCTTTTCAGTAGACTTCAGAAGTAAATGTTGAAAATGTCAGCCCTCTACCGCCATTAGTGCAGCCTGTACGTATCATATATTCATCGTCAATCAGCTGCACCAACTTGAAAACTGAAGAAACCTATTTTGACAGTTTCGATTGACGATTTTTAATTCTTCACGCGCGAAACACGGACCTCATGAGCACATGTTTACACCTTTGTCCTGAGATATCCACTTTTCTGGAGTTAAGGGCAAAATGATATATTTTGAATAGATGTTAACGGCACCCCCTGTTACCAGCTAACAATTATATCATCAAGCTGGGGTGGCTACATAAATCAATTGTACAGCACCATTATTCTTTGTTGATTAAAAGGTCCCATCTTTCAACTCCTTTCGCCCTTAGTGAAAAGGCCCGATTCGAGAAGGGGACAAATGCAAATCCCCCCTCCTCCCAGCAGACACCCATGTGCCTGCCCTTAACAAAAAGTCATTAGCTTAATTAGTGGTTTGCCTAATCAAAAAATTAAATCATATATATATATGTCATCCACAGACAGCCGTTTCGTTGTATTACAAATCTTTAGTGTGGCTATAGACTATCCATTATCCCATTCAGTACCACGTGGTAGGATTGAAACCTTCGCTTCAGACCCAGAGGCCGGTATCCTACTTCTGCGCCAGAGAACTGGACGGTCAGTAAGGATGAATACAAGTGATATATTTATTTTAGCATATATTCCCCATCCACTAGAGTGCTCTATTCCTATGGAAGAGCATTGGATATATATATATGTGTATGTGTGTAACATAATTAGCATGGAGTTACTCTGATCATTGGCAGAAGTGCCCGGGAGCGACACTTCCCTGACAGTAATTTTTTTATGGGTATTATACTAGTAATGATACAACATCTGAAACGATAATTTGAATAATGATGACAAGACTTTGTTGTATGCATATGAAATGAAACTATGAAATCAGTAACATCAAATGCAAGTACTATTTAACATGATTATGCATTGATGTCCTCAAGTACTTTGGACTAAAATATCTCTGTGTATGAAGTCATTGCAACCAGGACAATCATTGCATTCGTTGCCTCCAACGTCATCTATGGATGGTCACGAATCACTATCCGATTCAACGCCATTGTAAGAAGACCCGGGACAGAGAAATTTATCGCGAGATGTCGTGCCAGTTTCTCCCACGCAGTTAAATACAGTGTTGCAAAGTTAGAATTGGTTTTTCGGTGATACAGCGTCAATAATTTGCTAAAACTGGCTAAATCTTTCCCAGTTTCAGCTAACTATATAGCCGAAAATATTCAAAACTCACTAATCAAATAAAATAACAATACACCAAGACCCAAAAATAAAAAAATAATAAAAATTGTACATTTACTCTTAAATATTACTATATTTGTCGTGGATTTGTTTATATAATATCTGACTCTTGAGTTAATCTTAAAGCAAGAGCTTGGGTTGAAATCCAGTTCAACGATCTTAAGTAGAAATAATGACAATTATTAAAAAAATATTTTTCGTATGTTATTCTATTTGCTTTGACAGACTTTCACAATGGCTAGAACGGCTATATTCTATGGCTAAAAATATTTGATATATATATTTTGAGTTATCCAATTTAATTTTATCTTATAACAAATCATTCTTTTTAAATAGCGAGAGTCCGGTTATCTGCCATCGCAGATTTTTGTCGGCTAAATACGGAAAAAAAAAACACCAAAAAACAGGCTAGGTCTAGCCAATAAGTGCCATCCCTGGTCAAATGAACGCGTGTGGATGTATCACCACTCACATAGTTACGTGTTTTAAGCCGAGCAGGTAGGTATAAATCACAATTCCAGAGGAATAGGATTCAGCGACTGTCTAATTTTGGACACAGTGTAACAAAAATAAAAAATGGATTTTATTTCTAGTCGTTGTATCGAATCTACACTCGAACAGTTTTCATGGCACTGACTGAAAACAAACGTCGTCGGAAATGACGTTTTACGAACCAGATCATAGAAGCGCAGGAATCTTGGCTAGATCAAAGAATTCTAAAACATCTTAGGGAGAGAAAGAAGAATAAAAAAACTATGTGCTTCATAACCCTTATATGCCTAGCGGCCTCTACTTAGTCCACCCGAATAAATAGCGATAGAAAATATTCTTTTGAAAGAAAAAGGATCAAATTACACATGAAAACTCAATCTTTTTTCATAAGTAAAATTTGCATTACCATGCTAATATACTTTCATTTACTCCATATCCCTAATTATACAAAAATCGGTTGAAAGAAATCTGACTTAAGGCATAAAACGGGCTAAAAGTATAATTTGTACTGATTGGTATGTGGTTGGTATCAAGTCACCAATCTTATGTAGAAGGTGGAAAAGGACGAAAATAACAGTTGCAAATACGCTTATTACCATGATTTAAAGAAGATCCCATTAATCCTGAAAAGAACGGTGTATAACCAATACATCCTCCCAATAGTCACTTACGGAGCTGAAACATGGAACCTAATCAAGAGACAGATCCGCAAACTGAGAACCATGCAACGTCCACATGAAAGAATTATGCTGGGCCTCACAAGACAGCACAGTACACCCGGGAAAAGACAAGAGTCAGAGACATCATAGAATCCATTAAAGTCAAATGGCAGTGGGTTGGCCATGTTGCAAGAATGGCGGACAACCGATGGACATCACGACTCATGACATGGATCCCCCGTGATCACATACGCAACCGAGGCCTGCAGAACATTAGACGGAGGGATGAACTAGACAGATTCAGAAAGTACTGGCTCTGTGATGCCCATGATAGAAGTATGGCACATCCTGGGGAAAGTCTATGTTCAACGACGAACGTTAGGATGATGATGATGCGTTGAGGGTCGTATAAACTGCCGGTCTTTGATTAGGTTCTTCTCACAGGAGTATGTGAGGAGTTTCTAGCGTGGGTCAAGGCACCGCATAGAGTTATGGATGAAGGGAGCCTGGGCGTTACTGCTAGGAAAATTAAAGAGGTCAAGTGTCCTTTGTACTGCGTTACGAGGAAATGCTCGTGGAAGAAATGTGACGAAGATGAGAGGATTCATCCATCAGGACAATGTGGGTATTGGCTTACAGACCTAGAAGTGTCGTTCGACTGATGATTTTAAAATTCTTTTTTTTTATCATTATGTAAGATCTCAGAGCGAACTCGGCGTGGTGAAAACTAATTCACTTGAAAGTATTTTTTCTGGGCCAGGTTATTATTGGCTCGAATGATATTACGCTAGCATCCACTTAACACACTAAAAACATTTTGTTCAAGTAGTGGGGCATTCAACTTCAAACTTCGCCCATCGACTGTCAAAGACATTTTTCAAAATTCAAAATATGCCAAGCTGAGTTTTAGAAAGAAACTGCGTTCTCATGCCTCGGAATGAACTTGTAGGTTATACACCTGGGACTCAACGAAACCAGGTTGAAAGTCACGCCGACGGGATTGAATGTCACTTGGTTACGTCACCATCGGAATTTGGCCCACTCTTATCTAACATAGTATCCACCTTAAACAGAAATATTCAAGAGCTCATTTTTACCATTTAAAAACATCACATACAAGTACATGCGTAGGTGTGTGTATGCGTGCGCAAATTGAATCAGTTGTATCAAGTTGTAAATAAAAAGTTTTTCATATAGAACATCTCTGAGACGAATGTTAGAACTAAGGGTTTTACTAATGTAAATACAGATACAATTCGTTGTTATTAGAGTTTTGGGTCCTTTAACAGCAATTTTGTCGGCCCAAGAATTTAGACTTATATTCAAGAATGATTTCAGATAGAGACAATGCTGTCAAAGTTGCCGGTAAAGTCAACAGAGCATTTGAAATAAACACCACTACAGTACTAACTGTTCCGTGTTGTTTTAATGGATTTCAGTCTGGAAATACAGATACTAATAATTAACTTCAAGGTCCAAATCTGTTCTTAATGATGGAAAATTATCAGCAGCTATGTCCAAAGACCCAAGAAAAACAGTTTGGGCACTTCGGGGAATTTTGGATTTCAACTGTGACCATATGCCATCTCAAGGCAACAAGAGAAGTTTAAAAATACTTCCCACGGGAACTGAATGACAGTGTCAGACAACACACTAATCAATTGACAGTCTAAGATCAGAGATTTTGAATATGAAGTCTAGCAGCATCTATATTCACCTAGCACTTCTTCAACAGATTATTTTTTCAAGGCATTCTGAACTTCATATCTGTCATAAAAAGTTCAATAATAGGGAATCCATAATTCGCGCTTTTACAGGATTTGTAACTGCTAAACCCAAAGAATTTGATAGAGATGGACGGTATATCATCACTTGAAGAACGCAGGAGAAAGGTTATTGCTTCAAATGAGTCAAATTCTGATTGAACAGGTATCATTTTTTAAAAAATAAAACCCTTCATACTATTATTTTTTAAAAAACATGCTCCATACGTAACAACTCAATGAATGATGTTAATTTGTTATTGAAAATCAAAGCTGAGCAAGCCACGCCGTTTTAGAGACCAAGGTGTGAAACTGCAGTGGCGCCGCTACGAGGAACATCCGCTCACGGGGAGGCACAAATAATCAAAACAACGAATGATGAAGGAGTGAAGAGATCTTTTGCTCTTTATCAGTGAATAGATTCGACATCTCAGTTAAAAACACCGCAGATAGTTCGTGCTATAAACAAAGTTTTCAGAAATATGCGTCACGAAGCACATCACTTAATCCCACCCTGTTAAATACAAATTTTGGCATTACAGAGAATTCACTTTCTCCTTATCTCCCTTCAAAACAGCATACAATAGGCAGACACTTACGCTTGACGGGTTTCTAAATCGTAAACCAACGAATCTTTAAAATAGAGGGAGTTTTATTTGCAATTATATGTACATTCGTAAAATGTTTTGATCTATTTTCATTTTTTCAAGTGCGTAGTGGGCGTTAATTTTCTGAACTTTACTTCTGTGTAGGAAATACCGTTCCAGCTAACAGGGCCGTATTTAAAGCAGGGTATATAGTGAGCAGCATAAGGCCCCCCAAAATTTTAGAGACCCCAAAATATTAATTGAAAATATTTTAATATCATCTTAGGGTAAAAAAGTAGGTCTCCAAACTTGTTCGAGGATTCATTATGTTACATAGAAATAGATTATTAATCCATAAAATAGTTTAAGGTAAGGTAAACATCATAATTTTATGAATATCAGGAACCGTCAACTAAAACTGCCAATATAGGTTTCTTCAGTTCTCAAGTAGGTCTGGCTGGTTATGTATGCATGTATGTATTACGTGTACTGGTTGCACCAATGGAGCTAAATTGGACATCCTTATGCTTAGAAAAAAAGCTGTTTCCCCGCTCCAGGTTTTTTAAGCCTACATAAAAAAAATTGTAGGAAGCATATTAAGGAATAACGAAGTTATCTGATTGAGGAAAAGGAGAGAGATAAAAATGACAGACAGCTATAAGAAATAATATAAATGAATAGAAAAGCTAATAAATAAAGAGTAGAGAGGGGACTGAAAGGGACAAGGGGAAAGAGAAGGGGGTAAAATGGCAATGAAAAGAGTTAAACTAAATCAGAAAAATAGTTAAATTAAGTCATAAAGAGATAGAAGAAAAGAAAGAAAGAATAGAAAAAATGTAAGGAGGATAAAGGAGAGAAAAATTACTAAGGAAGAACATTCTATCAAGAAATATTGAATGGGATTTCGTTTAAGAAGAAAATTGCTCAATTTGTCATTCAAAACTAATTTATTCATTGCGCGCAGTCAGTGCCATCTGGGGGAACAATGACAAATGACTCCATACCGAGTTTCCCGCTATTATATATTCCAAAGATATGAAATTATAATATTTACTGGGTTCTGGGGCCTAGTAAGGACTAGATAGGCGTTGCTAACGGATGGGCTAGCAAATACCACCTGCTACAAGGTAGCCTATCACGAACGTCGGCGTCACCATTTGGATCGATAGTTGACAATTAGATATACGATATGATTTCTAGCAGTGAGTTGATATGTTTTATGACCACTAGACTGACCTTGTGCATGTATAACTCTTGTCCTGTCGGTTCTCTTATAAATGACAATGAGACCTGGTCAGTGAGGCAATAGAAGAAATAATGTACGCTGGTATATCTCATACTGAGTAATTCTTTAAACGAATCTTCACTTAGGGAAAGGTCCCCATTGCCCACATCATCATCAATTAGATCGTTAGATATAGACTTTCCCCAAGATTCGCTAGACCTCTCAATCATGGGCATTGCGGAGCAAGTACTTTCTGAATTTATCTTGCTCGTCACGCCATCTTACTTTCTGTAGGTCGCAGTTTCGCTTATGATCTCCGGGGATCCCCGTTGTGAGTCGTGATGCCTAACGGTGGTCTGCCATTCTTGCAATATGTCCAGCCCATTGCCATTTGATTTTTCTAATGGATTCCAGGATGTCCCAGACTCCTGCCTTTTCTCTAATATACCGTGTCTCATGATCTCTCCATGTGAGGTTGAGCATTATCCCCTCGCGTACAAGTTGCATGATGCCCCCAAAATCTCTTAACGAAATATTCTCAGTTTGCATAAAATGAAATCTATGAAATAAAGTTATCCACAATCATCCAGATTCAATGTTTAATTGTCTAGATTTGTATCTAGCATCTAGGAGCTCATTTTCAGACGGGCAAATGATGGACATTTGGTGAATTATGGTATTGTATATTTATCTATTATAAGTGTATTTGTATCTATACATTATTTAGATAATGATAAGTACTTTGTACACTATTCAATCATCATCATCGGTCTCTTAACGTCCGTCGTTGGACATAGACCTTCCCCAGGGTTCGCTACACTTTTCGTGGGCGTAGCGGGGCCAGTACTTTCAGAATTTGTCCAGCTCGTCTCTCCATCTAGCACTCTGCCGGCTTCAGTTGTGCATGTGATCTCTGGGGATCCATATTGTGAGTCGTGATGTCCATCGGTTGTCTGCCATTCTTGCAACATGACCAGCCCATTGCCATTCGAGTTCTAATGGGTTCTATGATGTCTCAGACTGCTGTCTTCTCCCGGATGTCTTGTACTGCCTTGCAGTCTCTCCATTTGGGATTGAGCATAACGTTGCATGTCTCTCAGCTTGCGACTCTGTCTCTTGGTTAGGTTCCATGTTTCAGCTCCATTTGTGACTATTAAGAGGATGCATTGGTTGTAAACGTTTTTTTATGATCAATGAGATCTTGTTTTTGAAGGTTGAACTTGCTTTGCCAAAGGCTTGCCATCCGGGAGTGATTCTTAGCATGATTTCTTCTTTTGAGGTTATTATTGAGGGTTTAGGGGTCCGAAATTTTTTATTTGGATCGAATTATAGATAGCAAAAAAAAAAAAATAAAAAAAAAATAACTGAACGCTATTTTCGTTTTCCACCTTTTCGGAAAAAAAGTGCGAAAAATTGGCGTAAAGAGAATTTTTCAATAAGCAGGGACTGTGTGCATTTGAATTCTATTTAAAAAATCTAAAACTAAAAACCTTGTCTTAGTAGAAGAGTCCATTGTTCAAAATGATAAGTAGAAGATATCTTTATCAGCAAATTTGTAACCTTGAAGTGGAGGAATCAATTATTCTGTTCATCATAAAATAGATAATCACGATTGAAAACATATTCCATTGTATATCTGGCTATCATGGAAACTACTAAAAACTTCTTTATTATTATGACTATTCTATAGAAAACACAATCTATTAATCCGATCAATATAAATACAACTAAACACGCTCATGCAAAGGTACAACCTCAGAAAACTGGAGTTTATTCACAAATATGCTTATTTAAGAAAAAGGTCATGGTTGACTTACAGACAATTTGAGGTTGTTGCGTGTGAAAAGCGGTTTTTAATGACGCTGGGCATCTGAATAGAGAGTCGCGATTTTAAGCAAACAAATACAGGCCTTCAAAGAATGTGACTCATTTGATCTTAATCTTTTTCTTTTTTTCTCTTTTGATCAGACTGGGGTCTGTTTTTTTTTTTTTTTTGCAAGGGTCACTGAGCAAGGACATAATTGATGGATTAAAGTTTTCACATTTTTTTTCTTACCGGAAAGTCGTACATCGTTTTGAAGGTTATAAGATAAAGATTTAATTTATGGCAAATATAGTGGTCATGTGATTTCATTTTGTATTCAAAATGGCCGTGATAATAAAAGCGGACTAACGTGCAACTCCTGGCCCGAATGATATTAAATTCTGGATCCTTTTTGCATCTACTTTTAGAGTCAGTTTACATATACATACACACACATATATATATATATATATATATATATATATATATATATAAATATCATCAATCTTTTAACGTCCGTCGTCGGATTTAGACCTTCCCCAGGATTCGCCACTATTCTTTATCATACCAGGACATTTGACGAGGACAAGGCACAACACTAAACATCACATCCATCAAACGCATTAACTCTACAATAATTTCATGAGAATTGCCTCAACATTATTCGAATTATTTCAACGTGAAGTCAGGAACAGAATAAAATATCTTATTTATACGGTAACATCCCATACATCATAAGATTGTGAATTAGATTTCAACTCAAAATAACAATGGGCATTCGTTAGTGTACACGACTCTCCGATACTCTGAGCTTTTATTTGATTTTATTCTTTAGATATTAAGTTTTTTACCTGTACGTTGCTGTCTACTATGCAAAATGTGAAGGTGACAATTAAAAAAAATATTTTGGTACGAAAGACGCTGAAGGTTTGTCAGTTTGAACATTTATTTCCCTCGATGATTCTCCCAAATCGATAGACCAGTCAGAAAAACATTTTTTTTTCTTCAAGTTCGTTCGCACTATATATACGAAACAAAACAAACAGGACCGTTCCCGTCATGCAAGAATAGATCAACAAGTTTTGATATTTTGTTTTTACAAGAGAAAATTATGAATTAGATCCTTACAAGTTGCTCCCTTGTTCTGGCCTTGTGTCAGATTAAGCTAAGCGGAATAAGTGTGTGCACACCTTCCAGACCAAATATTTTATAGTTTCAAGTGTACATTCCCTGGGCAACCTTTTTTAATCAAATCTTTTGCAATTACTCTTTTATCCTATCAATTATAGGTGGAATATTCGACAATGTTATACAACTGTGTGTACTGTATTTGTGTGCAGATTATGTTTTAGTATGGGATAAGTTTTCCCTTGGTTCCCCTCAGAAAACTGGGCAGCTTAGTCAAGCTTCCCGTTCGTTGTTTACAGTGTGCTGGTTCATTGTTGTTCCATTCATCCCTGACTCCTCCTCACAGCTAGCCAGTGTTCAAAATAATTATCCTAAACAGTTTGGCCTTGATATGTGCCCATATATTCTCTTTGGGATTGAGATATTTTATCTGATGGAAAGTTCTTGGATCACTTTTTTTACCGAGGGGTGTAGATGTTCATGTAACAAGTCACGAATGATGAAAAAAAAAAAAAATTAAAAAAAAAAAAAAAAAATTAAAAAAAAAAAAAAAAAAAAAAAGCAAAAAAAAGCAACATAACGTATGTCAATTACAACATAAAAAAATTACAACTATCACGGCTACTGATCAGGCTTGGCAAAAATGCAAGATAAAAATGTTGATTATATATATATATATATATATATATATATATATATATATATATATAGCATCATATTATGTAGAATCTTATCTGAAATTATTTCCCGTCGTAACATAGTAAATATATCATTCAACTTGGACAACGTAAATAGAATAAACAAGTAAAGAAAATGGGGCTGCAGCAGTAATCGAACCTGCCACCGATAGGTAGCCGCTTAAACGTACCGATGCACTTACCATTGGACTAAACAGCACGCCAATAACACGGCAGTATGAATTTAAGCAAACACGAAAAGACCGAGAATAAGTGAGATGAGAATTTGGGTTAGAAGCAGATTATTGGCCTTTACCGAATCGAATCATATTAACTGTGTAACGACAGGAAATCATTTCAGATAAGTTTCTACACAATATAACGCAACTCACAATTCATTCTGTTGGACTATAAAATGTCCATTTCTCAAATACACACGCACATATACATATATATATATATACATATCTATGTGAAGCTGGATTATTTCCTCTAAGTAATTTAGCAAAAAATATGATAAATTAAGGAATTGTGTGAGGAGCAGTTTGGTTAGTTCAGAGCACGCCTGCAACTGGTAATATATAAACCGGTACTACTTGTTCTATGGTCGGAGACTCAACCAGCTCCCCCATACGTGTGGATGAAGAAGGTGGTTAGTGATGGTTGATTTCATGTATTCTGTAAAGATGATTGGATAGTTATCTACGATTTAACTTTGAATATAAAACAATACCATATCCCATGTTCTATTGATAAAAGAAATGAAGATAAATGGTTAGGATCAAAATGAATGCACTAGTTGAGTCTAAACAATAGCGCCTGGTTCATCGTTTTGCAATATTGATCAGTGTGCAATCGATGTAATTATAAGAGTCAAGATTCTCAGCGTAAAAGCTGGAGTCAAATCTGGATTTATTAACAAATGTGTTTAGCCAGAATCTAAAAATATTACAATAAATAAAAAATTGAGCATCTAGAAAAACGCTCTTGGTCCATACTATAATTAAAATAGTCAATTCAATAGCCAAGATTCATTACAAATTTTGAAGAATTATAAAACGTTGACTTTTAAGATCAAGTAAAATAATTGAGTTATTTCCAATTTATTCAAATCTAATAAAGAGAGCTGCGATTAGCGAAATAGGATAATCGTTCAATTTTGCTAAAATTCTGTGACACGAATTCCCAAAATTCTCATGTGATGAAATACACACATATAAAAAATATACATTGTTCTTCAGGAAAATACTATCTCTGACTTGTAGACTCCATAACAGGACCAATATCAAACAATGCTGACTATTGCACGTAAAGGAATATCGTATCGTTCGAACCTTCTGTAACTTATTCTCTCCTATCTATGGAACACCTTAATTAACAAGCTAATCTTGTAGACCATTACTTCTGTAGTAATGTGTTCGATCTCTACTTGATGTCCAACACTTGTGGCCTTGAGACATTCTAATTACAAACACCTATTCTTACTTACCTATTATAGGTAGGTTGTAAAATCAGTCTGTAGATAGATTCACTTGACAACTATAATTCAATGCACTCAACATGACCACAAAAGTGATGTAAGAACAAATATTTCCAGACGGAAACCAGATAATGGGTTATTACAATTGAGGTTTAAAATTTAGGGTTGCCAATTTAGATGCTTTTTTTTCCGGGGGGGGGGGGTCTCGAGTTTTTGAGTCCAGTGTTGACAATATTTAAATGTTTAAAATTGTATCTTCATATTTTTAAGTCCAGTGTTGCCAATTGAGAGGTCTTTTTTTCTTTTTTTTTTAAAATTCGAATTTAGGAGTGACTTCGTGAGTCGAAAAGTCGTAATTAAATAGACACTCCGGGTTTACAATCCCTAATCAAACAAGACTGGACTGCCACGTCGTTTTTTCTCTGAAAATTCACACGTTGAAGAAGCACCGTTTTAATATCATGCTGTCTCTTGATATTTTAAAATTCTACATTATTTCGTCATTCAACCCAGACTTAAACAATCGTTAATCATTTAAGAGTTGGTCCAAAGGCAGCAAATGGGAGCATTTTTTACTGCTTTCTTTCCCTGTTTTTTTTTTTTTCCTTTCTATTTTGACATTTACAGGTCAGCTATTGGATGACAAATGAGGTTTTTATTTAACACGAACGGCCTACTTCGTTTTTCTCGGGTCATTGCAAACAACTTACGTAAAAGAAAATCTCTTACCCCCTCCACTATACAGATTCATTGTCTATTGTTTTTAAGGATAACTCAATCCGGTCGAGAATTCTGTATCCTGAACTCTCTACGACTGCTGTAATATACAAATCTCTTAGATCTCTTTTAGAAGTTTACTTGGGCATACGTGACACGAAAAACAAAACGAGATTTTCCCGGTTTCTACAACAAAAAGACTATGCCATCATGGTATGAATCCAACGCAGAAATTAGTCAGCGGTACATGGCAGAACAGGAGAGACTGGGGAATCTACCGTACTCCGTATCTTTCATTCGTCCAAGAAAAAATGTCCAATGGGACAAATGAATCCAGTCATTATTTTGGTTCTTTATAAATGGTATATTGTCTTTTCAGAAGCTTTTCATCGATTGCTTCCTTCAATTTGTCTAATTAGGAGCAAGCAGTGCTCTGTTGAATCGATCGTTTGGTTCTCTGGATGGCACTTACAGCAGAGGATTCCTTTTTTAATTTCTCGAATTTGGGAGTGACTTCGAGAATTGAGAAGTCATATCTAAATTGGCAACTCTGGTTTACAATCCAGTATCCAACGTGTTGAAAAAGCACTATTACAAGATCATACTGTCTCATGATATTTTAAAATTCTTCATTATTTCATCATTCAACCCAACCTTAAACAATCGCCCCCAATCTCTTGCGTTCTAAAGTATCCACTTTTGATCACCTGTCATAATTCGTTTAGGTAGTAAATCGTACACGGAAATACGCTCCAGAAGTTTTTCTCCTGCTTTACTTTCATAGAAGCCACACATCAAATCGACTAACATAGCCAACTTGATGCAAATGATTTTCACCGGTTGATTTGAATATTTTGTGTGTGTTGGCTATCTCCCGCGTCTAACGTTGATTATTCTCAGATAGTATCTTCATTTGATCGCTATAAATCGAATTTGTCTACCCGACTGTTGAGCATGGTTAAGCTCAAGATATCTCTATCACGAAACATCGCAAACCACTTTTAACACGTACGTTTATACGTGGTACCTTTTCCATAAACTTAATTTTTCGTACTGGAGTCGTGTTTGCATCTTTCTTTAAATGGAAAAAAAGTACAATAATAACCTATGATATTTTTGATTGTTTAAAACGTATGCTTAAAATAGGACACCAGGTAAAAAACATCTATACTGTCAGCAATCACTGAAATTTTTGTCACGTTTTAATCTAACCAAGGATGTTTTGACTGGCTTTGTACTATAAGCATGGCACTTTTGTCCATGCTGGGGTTTTTCCCGTGAGGTTGTCCAATACCTGCTTAAAAGCAGTTAGCGCTAAGATACAACCGGATATTGCTAGGATTTGTCGTGTCACTATACATAGTTGATGTGAATAATAACCCTTGATATCACGAGTTATATGAACAGACTATAAATGCAGTTGGCTCTAAGATACAACCGGATACTGACAGGATTTGTCGTGTAAATTGATACGTGGTTAACGTGAATAATAATCCTTGATATCACGAGTTATATGAACGGAGACTCTAATAACCTATTAACTGCGAAAATGTAATGGTTATCCATTGCAAGATGAAAGCCCCAACTTGATATCACAAGTTCATATAAAAAGAGTGTTTATGAGAGAGAAATAGCTTCGATATGTCGATGAAGTTCATTCCTCTGGTGAAGTTCCAAACAATAAAGCTATTGATACTCATTAATCAAATTCTATTTAATTATATTAGCCCATCAACTGCAGAAGTGTGATAGCTATCCATTGTAAAATGAAGGCCTGAGTCACAAATAGAACCGAGTTGTCATCGAATCACAATAAAATAGAAATTTTATTGAGTTCGCCATGAAACTACATTTTTTTTCAAAAAAATCTCAATACAACCCTAACTTCAGAACGGATGACCTCCACATTTCAGTAAGCCACATTTAAAAAAAAAAATCCCAGCTTGTTTTAATTAAATGTACTGGGAGTTTATAATCTGTCAGGCGGGAATTTAGAGCTCAACTTGTGGGTCATGTTACCGCAGTCAAGCACCGTTGCACTCCACTTTCGTGAGACCCTGGTTGGGCAACATAATTTCCCTACCCAACCCCCATCTGACCTTGTACCGTGCTAAGCTTAATAAAAATTAAATACCTAGACGCCAATTTATATTTTGGGGTTTATATTTTCATTCTACATAATCTTCTCTTCAAGCTGCTGAAAACACAGAATTTAAAATTTACCAGTGCGAAATATGATTTTGGACCTGCATTATAACCTGAAAGAAATCAATTTGAATTGTTGTAACAAAAGCCTTAATGTATGGCAGTTCGTGTCTGATTACACATTTTTAACTTAATCTAATTACCGATTCGAATCGTAAATTAACATTTCTAATAAAACTTCAGATTTTCTTCTTTTCTGAAATATTTATCTATGAAATTTGATAATATAATCAAAATATTATGCTCTTAGTCTTAAGTCCTGGTTATAAAAACCTCAGTTTTAAGAATGTGCTAATCCAACTATAATTGAAGAAATAATTGATGAAGTCTGTAGATGTCGATACATGCACCGAGATTACTCGACGACTGGTCCTAGTACGAAGTTGATATTCATCATGTATTTTGATCAGCACTCCAAGCATTACAGTAGCAAGTTTTCGGGATATGCGATTCTCGAGAAATCTCATGCAACGCGATTGCAAGACAACTGACCATTAGATGGAGTTGGCATTCGCCAGATATGTCATTCAGCTCACAAGATGAGGCAGTGTCGAGTTTTTTTTTGGGGGGGGGGGATCAGTGGTTCTCAAATAAAAATGAATTTATCAAATAAAAATGAATTTAAAAGAAACAAAAAACAACAAACTACAGCGTATAGATCTCATATATATATATATATATATATAAAATATCGATCCCAAATTAGATATGAAATATATGAATTGGCAACACTTCAAGAAGAAATCAAAATACTTCGTTGTTACGTACGACGAATGAAAAATTATTTTACATGGCAGACTGCTCCACAGACAATAAAGTTCAGTCCATCCCAAAAATGCACTCTTGGAACGAGCACTTCCCTTGTAAAACAAATTTCAGCTTAATGTAATTTCCCCAAAAGCATAAACACTTGGTTTTTGTTGTAAAATCTAGATTGACAAACAAGAGAAGGTGTTGAAAAATGAACATTTGCAGCGTAAAATAAATGGCCTTTCGTATAATTAGGGAGCATTTTAATACGAGCATAACATTTTTGGAATTATCTATTTTTTTTTCAAACGAAAGTAAAATATTCATAAAATAATGATGTCTAATTTGACGTAAAATCCGTCATCGATCAATAATATGTCTCTGTTAACGGATTTATCAAATTATATAAATTGAAACACTGAAAAGGTATTGAAATTGAAGAATATATTTTTCAAAACATTTTAACAGCATTGTTTGCATTGCCTCAAGTATGGTCCAGTAATTGAGCTACATACTTAGTGATGTATTGACGCACTTCAATCAACACATCCTGTGCACGAGCAAGCACTTCACGCATACAGAGATATATAAACACATACATTTGTAAGAGATGAACGTACCACACACACACACACACATATATAAAATGTGAACTAACATCGAAATATTAAAATTACCAACGCTTATCTGTTGGTCAATCATTAATTTATCTATAAAACAAAAACAAAAAAAAGTATTCAAGATATCAATCTCGTGAGAAATAGAAATGGTAGACTATGAGGAAAAAAGAAAGATCCAACTTCCTCCCATACAGATTATGCACTCGACGAAGGCCTTAACATTCTGGTACAGCATTCCCAGATTTGGTCGTAAGGGGAGATAATCTGAGGTCTCAGAGTCTTACCTTGCATATGCACTGCTGTTGCATTGAATTTGGAAATCGATAGAATCTGAAAACAGAGATTCAATACCAACCTCTTCATTTCCAAATTTTGTGCAAGTCTCCGAGATAAAGCTCGGTTTATCTACCCTTCTAACCGAATCTTACAACTCTATTCGGGTACAAACAAAAACAACAACAAAAGGGAGAGAATAGACTGAACAACTCCGCGAATGACAATAAGTCATCTCAAAATTTCATGATGAATCTTTATTGATTACTTTCGACAAGGACGAACAAGAAAATCTTGAGAGCTTTTTTTTGCAACTCTGCAATTATTGTTTTATAGGGATAATAACCCAGAGTTAGGACTAGTCAGTCTGTCAGGACAAAGTTTAGATTGTATTAAGGGTTTAAATATCATTTTCTTTACATTCATTTAGTGAATAAGATTCAATGAGCAGTAACATCAAATGACAACTGTTACCTTTTCGGCGTTAAATTCAAAACATTTTTGCGTTAGATTTCGCTGCACTTTAGGGACATTTTTTTTTCTTCAAATTTTGAAATTTTCTCCGATCAGTTATTTCAAAAATTTCATTTTCAAACGAAACCAGAAAACTTGATTTAAAACTGTATTTTATCAAATTCAGCTACAAAGGATATGAAATAGGGTTATCGTTGGTTTCAAGATAAAAGTTATATAAGTCAATTACAGAACGAATAAAAGCAGCAAACTCATCGCAATAGAAGTTTCGTCACCGAAAGAAAATAACGCGGAAAAAGTAACAATCGCTGAAAAAAAAAAAAAAAAAAAAAAAAAAAAAAAAACTTTAAAATTATGATTCAGGTGAAAGAGCACCCCCCCCCCCAACATGTAATGAACCACCAGTCCCGCGTTATAGTCACTGAGGGGACATTAGAAACGTATCCGATTCTTGTTTCTGCTCACAAATTCATCAAACAACCGATCTCTCTTCATTAGATAAGCAACTACATTAGTTGTATCGATTAAGATTTGCTGAATTAAGTAATCGTAATCGATGCATAACTTGGAGTCTAATTGTCAGCACGAATGCATACCCCCAAAATGGCTGAAAAGATCCGTTGTGGTGTTAGCTTTTCTATGTTCACTATTGCGAGTCGCTCAATCGAACAGTTTTGGTATTACTGCATCAAAAAGGCTTGGACGGAAAACAACCAGAAAGCAGTCAACCAAAGAACTCAGTAAATGATTTACTGAAATGTGGAGGTCACCAGTTCTGATGCTTGGCTATGTTGATATGAAGAATAATGTAATCGACAGAATCAAAACGACAATAAAAAGTTTATGTTTGCCGATTATGTATGAATAAATCATAGATCGTATAAACAGTCTTATTGACTGGAGAGGCTGCCGGCAAAGTCTGACGATTCGAGTCGTTCGTGCAGAACGATTGCTGACTTTGGAGTCCTTTATTTATGCGTATATAGGATTTTCGAGTCAGCTCGGTGCAGCACAAACTGATTGGTCAAAATCTTTTCTTTAGTATGGATTGGCTATAGTGATCGTGCGTTTAGATCCACCTTCTTTTGTAGAAGTCTTTTGAACGGCGGTGTCAACAATTTTTCTCGACTCCCAAGAGGAGAGTTCCACTACCAACTGGCCATAATACAATCTTAAAAACGCTGTTTAGCTAAACATATTTTTTCAAGAATACTGCGTTTGCTGAAGCAACACTAAATTGATGCAACCTGTAGGTGTCATGCATAGTCGGTCAGCCAGACCAACTTAAAAACTGAAGAAACCTATACTGACAGCTATGGTCGACAGTATCTACTTAAAATGAAGAGGCAAACTATCCGCAAATCAATTATTCTACAAATTTAAAAAGAAAGTCCTCCCTATCTCCTTGTAGTGGTTCTTTCTCGGATACATCCCTGGGGAGACTTCGGTCTTATCTTCTTTATTGGCATCTCTGACGAGGCAAGGAGACTTTAGCGTTGTTTTGGGTAGGATTTTCAAAGTTACTTTTCACATTTAATGTATAAGGAGTTGATGGCATATTACAATGAAACCATTTTGCTTTTTATTAAGAAATATAAGCCCTACGATTCCCTTCCTATTTCATTGTTGAGGTTCTTCCTCTGATTTATCCCTATAAGAACTCATTTTTTTTGTCTAACATATTTCTTTCTTTCATATTCATTCTTTACTTGTATCAGAATAAGAACAATAAATTCAACGATGCATCCATCATGTATATCATTGTAGTAATAAGAAGAGAAGGAAGAAGAGCAAGTAGTCTTTTTTAAGAGTCAGTTGATTCTTATACTTGTAAAATATTGCGATACGGAAATATTCTGAAAGTAATATTTTCAATAGAAATCGTATATGGCAACGTTGGACGTTTCGGGGATTTTACAAAAACGCTGACCTCTGATACTCCATTGTGACATCATAAGCAGCTGGTAAAAATGGTCAGGAATAATGTTCGTTTAATGACGTTAAGTCTTTCAATGACATCACACCACTAAGTGGGTCTGACCGATCGAAAAGCGTCCATTAAAGATGTCTGGACACAAAGCAGAATAATTTTGATGTCGGCGCCCAACCTGAATTCAATGTAAAGAGGCCTCTAGATCTGCTTAATGTTGTCTATTCGTTTGGAGTAACATTTTCTTTCTCTTAACCCGAGTAGATTTTCGTTTCGTTTTTATTGTCTGATTCATTAATTTCATATCGTATTGTTGTCAAAATATTGAAAACATCCAGTATAGTAATTGGTCATTTTCTAGGAAACACCCAGCTATTCAAGAAATATTTTAGGTGGGTGAATAATAAAAAAAATATCATTGCAACTGAAGGGCTCTCTTTTCATTGAATACATTTTTTGTTCATTCAAATATCATTTAATTGATTGTACAGAAACCAATTGAGAACACTACATTTATAAGATTAATCGGAAATGTTGAGGATGGTTCGGCATGAAAAAGAGCGTGTGCAGAAAGATGTTTTCTCGTATCATATTTGTTGTAAAATCTAACCAGAACACTTTCACCTCTCTTCAAGTGATGATGAGTGTGTATCACTTCAGTTACAATTCAAATACAAGAAACGCTGTTGGGTCTTACAGTACTGGATCAAATGCAGAGAAAAAAGTGTTGACTAGTTGAATAAAGACTTCTTACAGCTGGTATGTGCAACAACCACATCGGATCAATCTATGATCAAAATCGAGGACACAGAACTGGAGAAAGTAGATGACTATATCTACCTAAGACAACGAATCTCCATGAGACCCTCAAAAGAAGAAGAAATCAAGCGAAGAATCACGCTAGGATGGTAAGCCTTTGGCAGAGCAAGCTCAACCTTAAAAAAATAAGAAGATCCCATTAATCCTAAAAAGAAGGGTGTATAACCAATGCATCCCCCCAATAGTCACTTATGGAGCTGAAAAATGAAACCTAACCAAGAGACAGATCCGCAAATTTACAACTATGCAACGTGCGCATGAAAGAATTATGCTGGGCCTCACATGGAGAGACCACAAGACAGCACAGTACATCCGGGAAAAGACAAGAGTCAGGGAAGACTTAGAATCCATCAAAAATCTCAAATGGCAGTGGGCCGGCCATGTTGCAATAATGGTAGACAACCGATGGACATTGCGACTCACAACGTGGATCCCCCGAGATCACATGCGGAACTGAGACCGGCAGAGTATCATATGGAGGGACGAGCTAGACAAATGCAGAAAGTACTGGCTCCACGACACCCATGATAGAGAAATGTGGCGAATCCTAGGGAAGGTCCGTGTCCAATGACGGACGTTGAAAGACTGATGATGATGATGATGATGATAACGACAGCTGGTGTATTGTATGATACGCCGATTCGGCGAAATTGATCAATTTGCGAATTGTAAAAAGGGTTTGTTTCAACCTCGATAAAATTTTGATCGTAAAAAAATTGTTTCTAATTCTTGTTTTGATTAAATAGAATTTTAACCAAATAAAATTTACTTATTTATTTTTGTAAAGAAAGTTAAAACTTCGTCAATTAGGCATTTTCGCCGATTCGGTGTAACATATATGTTTGGTTGTTGAATGATGTCAGTAATGCTCGATTTAGTGAGTCAAGCCGAAGTCATCGTGAGTGACGCATGGTGGAGGATAAGTGTTCTGATTCAAGTAACCAGGAGTTCTTGTTACAATATCGATGAAATGGAAATACGTCAATTGGAAACAAGTGGCGCCCAGTCCACATCGAGAATAGTTCAGTACAACCTTCACTACACACAACTGGTGACTGGAAGAACGCATAAATAGAAAAAAAGAGGATTAAATTTTTTCCTTTTACTTTTTATTTCTCAGCTCTCCGTCAAGTTGTCATATTTTCATAACAGAAGATAAAATAATAATTATGAAAAAAAAACATCAATGAATTTCATCATCATTAGTCTTTTATCGTCCGTCATTGGACATAGACCTTCCCCAGGATTCGTCGCACCTCTCTATTGTGGGTGTCGCGGAGTCAATATTTTCTGAACCCGTCCAATTCGTTTCGCCATCTCATATTCTACCGGTCTCAGTTCTACAGTTGATAACCAGGGATCCATGTTGTGAGTCGTGAGGTCCATCAGTTGTCTGCCCTTCTTGCAACATGGCCAACCCATTGCCATTTGAGTTTCTTAATGGTTTCTATGATGTCTCGGACTCCTGTTTTCCCCCTAATACACTGTGCTGTCTTGTGATCTCTCCATGTGATGTTAAGCATGATTCTACTATGTGCACGTTGCATGGTTCTCAGTTTGAAGGTCAGTCAATTTAAGGTATGAAGCATCAAATTCAGATTCATATCAAATTGCAGTGGTATTTTTTTCTCGGAATGTCTGATCAGATTATTGCCTGTTTTTAACCCCGTAGAGAAAATGTAACAATTGAATGTTATGGAAAGTCTGGGGTTTCAACTAAGAAAATAAACTCCAAAGCACCCAGAGAGCGCATAGTTCTACCAACGCCATTGTCAGCGGGATGGGGGTTGTGTATGGATCTATTTTGTATTGATTAGTTCTTCCATTGCCTATCGAAATCCATTCAGTACTTTAAGAGACATCATGTAGAGAGATATGGATTTTTGGCAATATTATGTGGTTAGGACATATAACTCTGATATCGGGGAGGTGATTGTGCAATGATCCGTTCAAAAAGACTAATCAGTTCTTCCGTAGTCTATTGTCTAACCCTCCACAGAATTTTGCAGACAAGATAATGAAAAAAAAAATGGCAACATCATGTCACCATCACTGAAAATATCACAAAATCAGAAAGAAGTCCTAGGTCAGCGCTAAAATTTCATCCTCACGACCCTCCACAAAATTTCATTGAAATTCTTCGAGAACTTTCGGAGATATCCTTTAGACATATGAACATATAAACATACAGACGCAACCGAACAACTTTCAGCAACTTCGACAGACGTAAATAATATCAAAAGTGCCTGTTATTGTATAGGAACAAATTTAACGAAAATAATATCATCATATTATAAGATTATCACCTTCCCATCATTTTCTGCACCTTTTAGAATCAAACCTGCTTATAACGAGGTCTATTGGTGAATGGACACCTTAAGTAGACACGGGTGCTATTTCATAGTCTTTTCAAAGGACTGGATTTTTGACACCTCCCAAGTTCAAGTTGCAACTTATTCAACCGTCAGTAGACCAAATGGATACATTCTCTATCTCACCTTAGTTATTTTTATCACAACGTTACAGCCTATTTGTTCTTCGACCTTATTCAGGTGCATGTTGCATGTAATGGTCTTTAAAATCATTTAATACTTTTCTTTCATCATCATTGAATATCAGGTACACTGTAACAGTCATCCACGACATCTTTCATCACGACAATGTGCCCTGCCACACAGCACGAGTTTTATAGGAATGGTTTCAGGGACCACAAAGACATGTTGCCAGCTCCACAAGATCCCAATCCCATTGACACCTATACGATGTGTTGGACCAACTAGTTCGCCCTACAGAAAACTCCACCGCATAAAACGTAGCAATTAAAGATCAATATCTATCTGGTGGGGGCTAGAGTGAAAGATGTTATACAAATAATAAAGCAAAATGGAGACGGGCCGGACAAATGGCAAGATGAAATGATAGCAGAGAGCAAGAGACTAACTGATTGGTGCCCATGGGACAGTAAACGCAGTAGGGAAAGACCAGACAAGATGGAGGGATGAGATCGGAAGGTTTTGCAGTAAGACATGACAAAGGTTAGCGCAATCGCAGTCGTCGTGGAAAGAAAGGAGAGATGCCTTTGTCCAGCAGTGGACATCAGTGTGTGTGTGTTTCACTATCAGAGACTGTCAACATAAATTCTTCAGTTTTCAAGTTGGTCCTGCTTATCATGTACGTATGCACGTCAAGTATAGGTCGCACCAATGAGGTAGAAGGCTGAAATTTTCAACATCCACTCATTATTATGTCTAGGATAAAAAATTTTCCAACTGCTCCCCTCTGCACAAGTTTTTAGAGGGGGGTTCAATTTACAATTTAAGTTTATGCTAAACTGATCCCTTAGGTTGTGTCCGTTTTGAAAGTTAGGTCTTTTTATAGTGATCATCGAACAATAATCTTTTTTAATTGATCACACCATGCAGGACATGCTGCCAAAAGACCGTGTTCATTTGACGGTTTCTATTGAGAGACTAACCAAACCTGTTTGAGCTTGTGTTTCATTGTACCAGACTAAGTTGATCTGATCTGATCATATCACACGCACCTTTTCTTTGTTTATCAATAAAACCAAACGTTATCAAGACAAATGACTTCGATCACACTGCCCTCGGGACAATCTATCTTCTGAGCAGTCATCCGAGAAGAAGAAATCAAAGCTTATCCCAGGAATCACATCAAGAAAGCGTACAACTCGCGTGTACTTAGATTTGATCTTCACGCTTTCAGAGATTCAAATCATAATCGAAACATTAGAGCTAGTAAGAAAAATGTGAAAATGAAATCAATTAGATCTGACAAGTGGTATCCTGTCAGGATAAATCTAATCATATAAATATATTCCTCAAGAACGAAAAGAGAGACGGTGATGAAGTAGGCACAACGAGTGGCTAATGATTCAGAGACAGAAGAAGAATTTTTAAAAAAATGAAGAGAAACAAGAGAAGAGATAATATGAAAGAGATAAAAACACGTAGTGTGAACTCTTCTCTACCCTCTCCTAATGCTTTCCCTTTTTTCTCCCTCTTCCTCTACTCCTTTTCTGTCTTTCTTTTTTAGTTCTTCTAGTCCTATCCTTTCTTTTCTTTTTTTTCTTCCCTCTTGTAGTCTTCTTCTACTAAAAGTGAGCGTAATGGTTGGCACGTCTGTCTCACACGCGAATGGTTCTGGGTTCGATTCCCGGTCTGAGCGGAGAGTACAGAAAAAAAAATTTCTTTAGGGGCAAATTTACCTTCAACAGCTAATTTAGTACACTAATCAGCTGTGTGATCAGGGTGGAAGTATTCCTTTGATAAATTTACATCCTGACAAGGGGGAATCATAAAAAGTTGGAATTAAGTCCTGGTCTCGACACTTGCAAGGATCACTGAGCTGACACATAACAAAACCAGCCTTCATACCACATTGTGAGTTGTCTCTGAAGAGACGAAACGCTTTACCTCTGCACTACTACTACTATTATTATTATTAGAAGTAGTAGTAACAGAACCCATCAACCCACACAAGAAGATTAGATTGGTTATTGTGAACTAACAGAATAACATCTTGATATTTCTTCTGGCTGGGACAGCAGATCACAAGGCAAACATATAAAGAAATCGAAAAAAAAAAAAAAAAAAAAAATACCAACTCAGCCGGAAACTGAATAAGATGTGGAATACATGGATCAGATTTGTTCCCATAAAAAAATTACGCACTCGTAACCCTCTCCACAACACTAGAGACGAATTCGAAAAAAAGTTTAGATAGTCCAAAATGGCAAGAATACTGAAGAAAGTGAGACTTGATGAGACTTGCTTTAACTTGATCCCAAGAAACAGTCAGACACTTATTATGAATATGCAAATGCTTAAAAAAGATTGACAACAACAACTATTCCAACAGCAACGATTACAAAAACAATTACAACAACAGTAGCAGACGAAGGATCATGAACATGGCTACAAAAAGGCCCCCTGAAGAGAGAAACAGAATCCATCATCATGACAACCCCCCCCCCCAAAAAAAATTGCATCGAGATAAACTATGTCAAGGAGAAAATCGAGAGAACGTAGAAAAATCCCGCCTATGTGGAAAAAGAGACAAAACATAATCAGTGAATGTAATAAACTATCACATATTAGAACAGACACGACAGGGTAGAAAATGTAATGCACTGGGAACTATGCAAACGCCTAGGATTCGACCATGTAGACTAAAGGTACCAGTAAAAATCACAGACAGTCCAGGAAGGCAGAAGCCTCAAATTACCCTGGGACTTTGACATTTAAACCTACCACTCAATTCAAGTAAGACCCAAGATGCATGATGTAGCAATTTCGATATGGGCCGTTTTTATATTGGCAATTTTAAATGGCTAAAAGTGATTTTTATGGTTGCTTAAATGGAATGAATTGAAAAAAAAATCATGCATATGCATTATAGATATGACACTTACATAATTTTATAAGTCACTTTTAAAATTAACGTTGATACAGATCAAATGAAATCTCGTCACCCGTCAATTAAATATACCCAATAGTTATTTCAAAAATGATTCTAGCCACTTTTAGCCCTAATCAAAATAGCTACAAGATGTGCCTTTGCAGAGATAACCAGAACAGACACGATGAGCGTGAAAAACTCACCGAGTACGATATTAACAAGGAAGCACTCAGAGAGTGCATACCTCTGCCAACGTTATTGCCAGGGGGAGGTAATTGGGCATGGACCTCCCAAAAGTTTATCTTTTCTCCCGTAGTCTACTTCCCATCCTGCCATTAAATTTCATGGAAATTCATTTAAAGGATTCAGAGATGTCGTATGGAGAGACATGAGCGTATAAATAAACGTATGAAAAGAATTCCTGGAATCGCACGAAAATTTAAAAACTACAACACCCCATGCAAAATTCTATTGAAATTTATTCAGTACTCTCGGAGATATCGTGTATACAGACAGGAAGACGGGAAAAAAACAGAAAAGAAGACGCGACCAAATACATGTACGTATTTCAACTTCGTTGGTCGAGGTTACAAAAAAAAAAAAAAGAATGATTTGGAGCCAGATAAAGTAGGGCACAAATGATCTAAGAGAAAAAAATGTCATTGCGTAAACACCTCCTGACCTGGTCAGGGAGAAAACCAGTTAAGAAAACATTTTTGGTGAATAGGTGTCAAACAAGTTGAAAGAGTAACCAGCAGTTTTGTCCGGCTACTTTACGAGAACGATTTCCCCCTTGTTCTACCTATATTTCCCCTCCAGTTTGATTTGAAGGCCAGTAAAAGCTTACAGCGTTTGACAGCATGCGTTTCTGCCATAACAGCTTCACAATAGTCAAGGTTACCCGTCATCGCCAGGGCTTAAATAGCTTCGAAAAATACTATTAACCTTTATTGACACTTCGTTCCTGAAACGGCATTTCATCAAATATCTTCCTCCCCAACGACATGATTGAATAGTCGAGAAACAAGAGGAAAGAGAGAAACAAGAGGAAAGAGAGAAACAAGAGGAAAGAGAGAAACAAGAGGAAAGAGAGAAACAAGAGGAAAGAGAGAAACAAGAGGAAAGAGAGAAACAAGAGGAAAGAGAGAAACAAGAGGAAAGAGAGAAACAAGAGGAAAGAGAGAAACAAGAGGAAAGAGAGAAACAAGAGGAAAGAGAAACAAGAGGAAAGAGAACTATTGTGTGAGTATGTCTCCACAGTTCAGGAACATCTTCATTCGGTTCCTACTTTCCGTCTTTTTTTCTACTTCCTCAATATTTCAAGTCTTGACAATTGGGTCAGGTCATATGAACATGATAAATCATCTTTTTTTTTTTTTTCAAGTACGAATTATCTATGAATGAAGAGTGTTCGATATCAGGGATAGAACATATGTGAGTCATCATTATCAGCTTTTTAGTAACCTTCGTTTGACACAGACCTTCCCAACGATTCGCCTGCCCTCTATCATGGGCGTCACGCAGCCAGTACTTTCTGAACTTGCTAGGTCGTCATACCATCTTTGCTAGCCTCAGTTTCGCATAAGACCTTTGATGGTCCACGTCGAAAATCGTGATGTCCTTGCGACATGACCAGCCCATTGCCTCTTGAATTTTCTTATATTTCCTATATCTCTGACCCATTTGTTTTCAAATACATTTTTTATGCAAGATTAAAATCTATTTCAGTAAAAAATTACAAATACAATTTATATCCGTTTATCAGTGACGGCTCTATTAATCCCTGACCATTGACAATTCTTTCCTTCTTGATTTTCAATGCACAACATACAGACCGAATGCCGAAATAAATATTTGGTGAAAAATTGTATACCTTGATTCATCAACTTTCCGTAAACACCCGAAATAGCTTTTGTCGTTTTCAATACTAAGAACCTAAGTAGAAGAGTCATGAAAAAGCGGTGAAACCAGTGGGTAGTGATGAGAAAAGTCAAAACCTTGTTTACATATAACGCCAGATATTTCTGTGCCATGATATGTGTAATCATTAAAGCAAATATAATGATGTAATGTGATCTCGCCGACGGTGAAATCCGCGGTGAACTTTTTTTACCCATTAAGGGATCAAAAGCTCGAGGAAACTTTCCCTTTGATGAGGTAAAAGTAGACTTAGTTTCCCTTTCAGGTTACAAAAATGAAAAATCTATAATTCCTCAAATCTGTCCGTCCGTGGCACAGGAACTCAAAAATAATATTCTGAGCGTACTAATGGGGCTCCCGGGCAAGTTTGATTTGGGATATTCCGAATTTCTTTAAAATCGTAGTTACACTGATAACAATGACCTTATACAACATATATGGAAATATATATATATATATATATATATATATATATATATATATATATATATATATATCATCAGTCTTTTAACGTCCGTCGTTGGACATAGACCTTCTCCAGGATTTGCCACACTTCCCTATCAAGGGCGTCACGGAGCCAGTACTTCCTGAACATGTCTAGCTCGTCTCTCCATCTAACACTTTGCCGGCCTCGGTTGCGCATGTGGTCTCAGGGGATCCATGTTGTGAGTCGTGATGTCCATCGATTGTCTGCCATTATATATATGTATACCAAAGTACAAATCAGTAATGCAATATCTGATGTATAATGGGTCTATTACATAAAGTGCTCGATACATTCAACATTAAGTAAAGTTCGAGTAGAGCTTAAACTATGATGAAATAAGGGATTTGCTACACGGACACGTTCATGTTATGGCCTTGTTTGGGCTTCTTCAGGCGAATGATTCGATTTATTTGGATACATATTTAGGACATAATATTTTTCTTGGAGAACCTTCCTCTTGTGCTATGTATATACATATCTTTTTTTTCTTCCTTTTGTTTGATAGTTGGTCACTGCTTGTTTTATTTTACATAGGGTGAATAGATTTTTGTTTGATTTTTATGAATTAATTGGGGATATTGCAGACTCTTTATCCGGATGTTGTTAATCCATCAGTTTTTTTATGGTAATTTTCCTGTAAGAAAGTATTCTATTCTTGCTTTTATCTACTCACCTCCCCACAGCACATGGGGTTCACGTTTATTAAATTATCAGTTTAGTTGTTTATGTTTAATTCTCTTCATGTTCCAAGTTGGGTTTACTTCTATAATTATGAGAAGGTGACAAGGTTGTTCTTTAAGTGACTGGAGGGTATATTAATAATAAATAGAAATGTCAAATTGCGGTAAGAATTTGATCTCAAACACGTACCACAAATTGAGTTTCTAGTCAGCAAGGGAAAAAAAAGGACAATTTAATTTGTATTTTCTTCTGAGGTTTCTGTGCTTTTACGTTATATGCGTTAGCTTTTGGTGGGAACGAACAGAAAAGCCACCCCCCACCAAGTTCAGCAGAAATATACAAACCCAACCACGTATGCACGAAAATAGGACGTCTCATCATGGTGTAATGATTTCATGTTAGTCTCGTAGATCATTACAACTGTAGAGGGTTAAATCCTCATTGTGTTACCGTATTTGTGGCCTTGTGCCAGTTGTGTAAAACTATCATCCATTCACACACACACACACATATATATATATAAGAGAGAGAGAGGATTCTGGTGGACGGGGAATTTAAACTAAATAGATTTATCGCTTAAATTCAGCCTTATTGAACGTCCAGTTCTGTAGCTCAGCGGTAGGATACCAGCCTCCAAGTCTGAAGTGAAGGTATATATATATATATGTATGTATACACACACACACACGAGTATTTATTTACATAATTTTTGCTGGCGATGAAAGTTATCTTACTTAAAAATCAGTAAATCTCTCATACCTCTCGATTTTGACACCTAAAAAGGAAAAAGTTACCCATACGTTTGACTAATAAAAAAAGTTTCCCCCAGTTTAGTGAGATTACGAACTAGTCCATGTCCATGCAAAAAAAAAATCAGAGTCCTGGGACTTTCTGTTCGGCCGTGATGCTCGGACAGGCCAACAGGCACAAAAATAGAGACTTACTAGTTTTTTCTCTTTTCAAATCCTTGATCAAAATTGCAACAGCTAAAATAAAAAAAATAATCAATAAACTATCATTAAATAAATAAAACGCTAGGAATCTATTATTTAAGACCGGCTTTCAATTTCCATGAAGTCAACGCTGTTTTAGCAGTTTAATTACCTGTCTAACTTTAAAAGAGCATATGACACCAGGGACATCAATCAAGCCGGGTAACCGTGAACTATTCCTTCTTAGGGGAAACAAATTTGCCCGTTCGAATATAAATCATTTATTTATACGTGTGTGTGTGTGTGTGTGTATTTTCTGTAAGTAAAATGTTATTTCATGCACAAGATGTGTTATATCAATGAGTTCGTAGCCTCATGAAGATTTAAAAAAAAAAAAAAAATAAAAATGGGTGTTTATTTAACGAAACAAACATTCAATTTCCGACACCATATCCTGTAATTTGTCAAATAAATAAATGAATAATATCCAAATCTTACACCAGAATGGTTAGCAGGAAACACTGAAGAGGTACTGATCATTGGGAAAATGTGTACTAAGTCCGGGAACAACCCAAGCGCTCATAATTTCTGGAAAACAACAAATATTAAAAACTGGTGTTTTCCTCTCAGCAAATTAGTATCAAACGGATAGACTTAATTCAAATAAATAATCAAATTCCATATTGTCCACCCTTTCACAAGATGACATTGAAATTTATTGATAACTTTTAGAGATATCGTAAGTGCATACATGAATGTAAAAAAAAATTTAAAAAAAAAACTAAAACCCACACACGGAAGATATATTCCAATCACAAAAAAAAAAGAGAAACCATATCGCCCTCTCCGTCACAAAATTTCATTCATTGCAGATATATCGTGTGGATAGACACGAAATTTTGGCAATAAAATGTGGTTTGAACATAAAATACCGACATAGGCGAGGTAACTGTGCATGGATCCGCTCAAAAATTCAATAATTTCTCTCAGTCTATTTATTGTTCACCCTTCCACAAAATATCATTGAAATTCATTCAGAAATATCTTGTAGACAGGGGAAAGATCGAAAATATGTGATTACGTGATTTTGACTTTTAACTGTAGCGTAGCGGACATAGTCGCGTACAGACTCCAAAAGTTGACCAGTTTTTCGTTGTAACCTATTCCACAAAACTGAAATTCATTCAGTACTTTCGGACGGACGAATATACGAATAAACTCACATGCATTCACGTGATAGCAATGTGTTCGTCTTCACAGCCACACGTAAAGGCTTTTCTTACTACAATCAAAGCTAATTTTCCTATTAGAAGGTTAAAAAAAAAGTTCTGCAGACGTCAATTCGAACTTCTGTATTTTCAGGATATGTTGATTGGAAAGAAAATCCAATTGAACAAGAATCAACACCTGAATTAAAATCGTATATTTGCACCAACTATTATGTATTTACTTAGCAAGATCAGTTGAGGGAGAAATGAGTGGGATACATATTTGTTTTGCACCTGGTTAAAAGGAAAAAAAAAAAAAAAAGAAAAAAAAACACCATCTTCAATCCTAAATTCTACCAGGGCTCGAACACTGACCTATGGGCCGGATATACGTAACCATCATGTTGTCTTATGGTTAACATGTCGTCATGAAAAAAAAGACATACAATAAATGCACATGCGCATCCAATACTACCCGGTTATCGACTTGAACAAAAAAAAAAAAGTAATAATGGTCACATGAACATAATCGGAAAACTGCTAAGTCTTCTTAGCAACCACAGGTAGTGGGGCGAATCCATTTTTCTTTTAAACGCTCGACTTCACTGGTGAATAATGAAAAGACGTCCATTGGACAAAGAACAACACCTGACCTAGTTTCGGTGCTGGAGCCCAACAGGGATGTATACCAGGATTCAGTTTCCATTATAATCTTATTGATAATTATCATCAAAACACACACTAACACTGTGGTACAAAATTATGTATTCAGCCATCCCTCAAAAGTGCTTTTAAAACAAAAGCAAAGTCTCAGCTTTTATTGTGACCAAATAAATTAATTTCCAGATCGTTGACAACAATAGGTCAGTTTTTAAGATTGTGGTTCAAAACGACTATTTCCATCGTTTCAGATATAATTTGTGTAGAATCTAGTCTATTTTTCTCAGGCTTTTTTTAGTGGGGGCATCTTGAAGGAAATAAGCAATTATCAAAAGAAAACCTAGCGAAAATGACTTTTACTGATAGAAAGCAGACAATAACCTCCTTGTCTACGAATTTTACATTCTCTAAAGGAAAAAAGGGTATGGAGACATCATCAGGAAGTCTCTCAAAGAATTTGTCATTTCTAGTTCAGTTCGGTTGTACAAGAAAGCCTGAGCATTGATAGTCTGCTTACTTCCAGTAGAGGCCATTTTGGTTCATTTTCTCTTGTTTCCTGAATCGGTGGGCGTTCTCTCCTAGATTCAATTTTTTTGGCTACTGATCCACTTTCTTTAAATAGATAATGTTATAAATGGTTGTCAACGGAATATCCAACTTTTCCCCAGATTCTTGGTTATCCCGAATCTGTGACTATCATGAAGTGAGAGAAGGTAACATTAAGAAAACGGAATAATTTATCAGTTTGGATATTCTTTTCAAAGAACAAAACGAAATAAATTCTTAATTGAATTTTGGCCAAAAAAAAAAAACAAAAACAAAAATTTTAAAAAACCTATAAAACTGGTTTGGTTAGTCACTCAATAGAAACCATCGCATAAACAGTCTCTTGGTAGCATGCTGTGTTGGGGGTAATCAATTAAAAATTGGAAAAGGGGGTTACATTGCTCGCAATTTCCAAAAGAAAGATGATAAAATGTTGCAGGACACAAACTAAGGGGCCAAGGGGTCAACTAAAAACTCATTCCGGATGAGAAATTTGGAGAAAAAAAAGACATAACATGTGTATAGGTTTACATTTACAGCCCTCAAGTTCCATTTGTGCGGATTGTACTCAAGGCATATAGCCAACAAGCCAGACCAACTTGAAAACTGGAGAAACCTATTTCGTCAGATTTGGTGACGGTTCCAGTCGACGGATTCTAAACAGTTAATTTTGGGGGGTGATTTTCTTTTCTTCTTTTTTTTCAATTCCTAATCTTCATCGGGGCTGTTAATATTTATTAACTTAAAAACCAGGGAACATTTTTCACGGGCATTGAAAGATCTTCATCCATTCGAGTCTTTTCTTTTCTCAGTTTATATACTCTTTTTGTCCGCCATTCTGTACCCCTTACCTTGGGTCTACACGATACCGTTGTCTTCCCTTTTATCTTCATTTGTACGCTATTTCAAAATGCCTGCTCTTTCCGCCTTTTGTATTTACATACCAACCTACTTGTCATCCAGCCACCCTCCCGTCAGCCATCTCACCTGTCTCTAGATTTTTAAAATGTCTGCCCAGCCGATCGTCCCCTTCCTCCACCTTTTATTTGTTTAAACAGAGTCTACCCGAATCTCTAGGTCAGAAGAGGTGGATTGACTTGTGACTAATGGCACAGGTGAAAATTATAACTGTTGGCTGAAATGGTTTTATTTACAACCGAGAAATGAACGAATGACCCCATACTTCACTTTTCACCTCCTAATTTAGAAAAGCTTTGTTTAAGTCGGAACATTTTTACGATTTCGTATTTTTCTTTAGAATCAAGAAGAAAAAAACAAAGAAAACAAACAAGTAAAACTAGACTAAATATCCGCCTTAACGGGCACAGCAGATTGTTGTATAAAGGAAAAGAAAAAAGAAAGAAACTAGAAAAAGAGACTGAAAATGCTGTCATTTCCTTTATTCAGATAGATACATACTTCCTTACTACAGCCAAATAGGGTCCATGTGTTTTCGTCTCTTGTTTCTTTCTGTCACGAAATTACGTCACAGAACAGACACAAAATATGTGTCCATTTCAAGTTGAAATTTATTGTAAACCGATCACACACACCCAACATATTTTGGAGGCTGATTTTCAAATAATTTTCTATAAACCTGCATAGGGGTCACATTGGTACACACAAACAATTTTATGGGTTATTGTCGAGTAGCTTTGTTACGTACAAACGAACGGGCAGACAGTTGTTGAATCATACGATTCGTATTTTCAACATCCTTCTCATGGGATCATAGTTCACAAGCATAACACTTCCGTACTGAGGGTATTTTTTAATATCGGACCCAAAAATATAGTTTTGTTCAAATCATTCCCCAATGAAGCCAATGCATCTATACTTTTAAATGAATTGGTAAAATAATCGAAATTGTTTTATTGGAAAATGAAACAAAATTAGAAAAAAATATCTTAATGACTGGTTGTTTTTATTTGAGTTCCTGCTCTCATAGCAATGACCAATTATCATCAATGCCTCGTTGGTTCATTGCCAGTAAGGCTGGTTCGCAAATGGCTTGTTTTAGTCGGATGACACAAGCACCCCCCACCAAAAAAAAACTAAACGCTTGACTCCTTGGAATCTGCCACCCAGGTGGTTCCCCTACTGCACTTAGAGTGGTTGCAGTCAGTGGGTATACCACAGTTACTTACTATTTGCCGATTAAGGAATGAAAGCTATCTTAGTCCTTGTGCACAAAGACCAACAGTAAAAAAAAAAAAATGCGTCATGAAAAAATAGTATCATTAATCACCGACAATACAGTGAAATTATTGTTCGCAATAGATTATGTTTGCTTGCCGAACAAAATTACAGAAAGTAGAGACGGATGTTTAAATGTTGTATCAATTGTTCAAAATATATTTTTCAAAAGGCCGTTACAAAAGGTATAACCTGATAAACGACATGCAATTTTTATGTACGTCTATTTTGTGGACGTAGAAAATCTAACAGAATGATAATAATTGACAAAATGGAAATGAAAAGATTGAGACTAGTGCATCAAAGAAATATTATTAAATGATCTGATGCATTTCGCTAATCTAACCGTAGGGAAGAATTATAAAACAGACAAAATCAAACAAACAAAAAAAAAAAAAACTAATATAGTCGGGAAAACCCAGATGTTGCCCGAGGTATTCATCGATTTTCATATTGTCTATTAATTAATATCACCATCAATTTTCATGTATATATATTTTTCTATCGAAGGGAATGTTGCACGATTATAAGAGATATACATTAGTTTGCATCTATTATAACACTTATTTCATCTGCTCTTGGAGTCGACGTGATAAGGTCTGTTTCTATTGCCACAGCAGGGTTTGCAACAGACATCAAGAATTCTTCTGAATCTTTCGTAATGCCAAACATTTAAATTATTATGAAAGTGTTTACTCAATTCTCTTGGTAACCAGAGTGGCTATTTGAAAAGGGAAAAATGGTTATGCATTTAGAGGCGGACATCCAAAGTTTGTGCGCACCCATGTAAGTAAACATGTTTTACAAAGGCATTTCCACATGAACTCATTCCAATACCCTTCAAGTAATCCTCAGACAATCTTTTGTCTCAAATCAGGAAAGGAACAGGTCTAGTTACTCACTCACTCAAACGTCACATGACTAACGTCTTTTGGCTACATGCCGTGTAGGGAGTGATCAATTAAAAGATGGAAAAGAAGTTTTCAATAAACGGGTTACATCTCTCGCCTTTTGTTGGACAGTGATCATTAGAAATGTTTGAATTTTAGAAACAAAAAATACAAGAGTGAATGCTGGAAGACACGAATTCAGAGATCAATTTAGCAAACAATTACTTTGCAAATAGATCCCAGCCTTCACTAAAACGTACTTGGGTTACCAAACAATAGATCAAAAACTTTCTTTAGACAAAAGGTAACACATACAGTGAGTAAATAAAACACATATTTGTGCTCAGATATCACTTTTCTGTTTGAAATGGGTTTTTTTTCAAAAATGTTTCTTATTGTTGGTAGTGTGATCAAAACCATATTCATTTTTAAAGCTGTTCATCGTTTCAACTTCTATCATTTCTGGGTCTTGATCCATCGATTCGTTCCAGTTATTGACAATGCAAACTGAGAAGTATGCAACGTGTGCATGAGAGAATCATGCTCAAATTTACATGGAGAGATCACAAGACAGTACAGTATATACGGAAGAAAATGACTGTCCGTGACATCATAGAAACTATTAAAAGGCTCAAATAGCAATGGGCAGGCCATGTTGCAAGAATGAAAGACAACTGATGGATATCACAACTCACAACATGGATCTCCAGAGATCACATAAGAAACTGAGGCCGACAGAACACGAGGTGGAGAGATGAACTAGACAAATTCAGGAAGTACTGGCTCCGCGACGCCCATGATAGAGAATTGTGGCGAATCCTAGGGAAGGTCTATGTCTAACGACGGACGTTAAAAGACTGATGATGATGTGAGAAGAATCTGGGAGTGAATGTTTAAATCTTCAACTTTCCAGTTCCCCTGGTGTAGCTAGCACGCATGATAGCCAGCCAGCCAAACTTGGAAAAAAATGAAGAATCCAGTGTTGACATTTTCTTATAAGCATTAATAGCTCTGGATTGACGATGAGAGTAACGGATGGTGAAACCGAAAAGATTCATGACATCTCATTTCCAAGGTTCTTGTTGATAATTACCTCATATTGAGAGAGGAAAAAAAAATCTGATTTTAAGCTTTAGTTCCTTCAAAATACTGGATTTGTGAAGGTGGTTGAGCCTCTAATTTGAAGTAAAAAAACAAAAGAAAAAAAAAGCAAAACAGGTCAGGCTAGTCACTCAATAGAAACTGACAAAGTCTTTTGGCAGCATGCCATGCTGGGGGCGATCAATAAAAAAATTGGAGAAAATATGAATGTTACTTCGTCTTTTTTTCAGCAGCGATCACAAAAACATCTGATTAAGAAGAAAAAAAAGACCCGACCCCAAAACAAGCACAAATGCTGCCGGACATAAACTTTATCATAAACTAACATAGCAAATTGAGTAACTCATAAAATCCTATAAGGGGCAGCTGGGACAAAAAATTGAAAAAAAGTTTTTTTCTAAACACTTTAAGGAGTTAATGTTTGAATTGTCAGTCTTCTAGCTTCATTGGTGCGGCCTGTACGCGTGATACAGACAGACATAACCAGACAGATCAAACTGAAAAAAAACCAAACCCTCTGTTGACAGTTTTGGTTGACGGTTTCTGAGACATATTTCAGGAGAAAGACGGGTAGAGTGTGGCAGGGAGGAGTTTTTGGCCGATGATTATCCCACAATCAAGGTAAATTTTTCTACTTTATCAACACACCTATCTGTTAGACATTGTGCATTGGGTGGTTTTCTGGGCACATCTCATGTAACTCGCTTTCATGAACGATTAGTGAAATGCGAAATATTCGGCAACGATACTATGATTCACATTCATAAGTGGGGCAAGCAATCAGTTCGTCCATGACGGAAAGTAAGTGTGCGTGCGTGCACATGTCGCTAAGGTAGAAAGGGTTGCTGGAACCATGGGGCGACAAAAAAAAAAAAATTCAAAAAAAAGGGAAAGTGAATTTTTGGCGTATACTACGCACCATCTTGGCACTCTTTTAAAACGTATTGCAATAATTGAATATCCCATCTGAAAATTTAATTTGGGGCACTATTTTAGTTAAGCTGCAGTCAGTTCAAGATCAAAGTTTAGTATTATAGCAATGATTTCCCGTTGTCAATTTTAAACGTTATTATGATTGTAATGCCTTTGCAGATACTCAGGAGTCTGCAGCTCCCAGTATGGGAACCATCTCCAGTCTCTCTTTGCCATAACCTTGGAACTTCCCCATAAAAAAAAATGTCTCGTGAAATACCCTTCCTAAAAAGCTGCTTCAAATTGCTTCTGATGCCCCTGAAGGTAGACCCAATCTTAGAAGAAACGGTTGAACGGTTTCATTACGAAAACTATTGTGAATATTACGTTCCAAGTGCTTACGTTTGTATTTCTCTCCCTCTTTAGAGAGAGAGAGACAGACAGACAGACAGACACGGTAAAATAAAGGGATACCACATCCTCACACGAATATATACGTAAATACCTCAATTATTTCATATTCTAGTGTTCATATCAAACTCAGTCATCCAGCTAGCTAGCACTGCTATCAATTAAATTTGTTTTTGTGTCTGATGACCAATCATATCCTATTTACTGCTTCCTGTCTATCTACTCGGTCGTCTGCTTATCACCCATTACGATTAAGAATCAGGTGTTTATATAGAGAAGATTACGTGCGGTCTTTTTCCTACATGGATATTCTTTTTTAAATTTTCAAGCTCACTTCCGCCAGCCCTCATAGCGTCTCACAGTCAACAAATGTAGCTTCTTCATAATACGACGGTTAAAATAATTTCCTTTATGACAACTGCTGACGGTAGCAAAGCCTCAGAACAGTAACCACTCGATTTGGAGTAAATATTGGCTTTAATCAAAATTTTTATGTTGTCTATTTGGACGCCGGAGAAGATAATAAACACGATCATGAAACATTCAAGAAATACTACTAAAGGGTAAAAATGTCGTTTGGGTGATAAACACTAGGAAAATTTTATTCCCAATTTTTTCTTATTAAGTGAAGCATTGTCAATGCCAATCATGACAAATATTTGATTAGTATTTTTCACTCATCTTAAATTTTAGCTGGTTTTTATTGTAACTTACCCAAACCTCCAGTCTACGACAGTGAGTAACCATCACAGATCGTGAATTAAAAATAGACTGATGGTTCGGGTAAATTTCGATAAAAATCACCGAAAAAATTATGATGGAAAAATAACAACAGATTAATAACAGTGAGCATATGTGAACAAGGTACTCTACTCAACAATTACACTTCTCTTGGGATATCTATTCTCATAATCATAATTTCAGATAAATCATTACCATACATGAATTCTGGATAAGATTATTGATAAAAATTACATCTTTCTATCTCCTTGGAGGGAGATAACATGCATAAGGTCGATTTGATGTAGGACACGTAAGTGTGGACTGGTGGGTGTGAATGGACGCAAAAATTGCTGTCTCTGTCGTAGTGGAGTTTCATAGTGCTCCAGAACCGATAGGCAGCCGAAAATGGTCAAGGCAGACTAGTATGAATTGGTACAATTCAACTAATAGGTACCAGTGTCACTAATTTAGCGAGCTTCACTTTTTGGGAGCTTGAAAATTCAAAATTTAGCTATTGTAAATGATCATAAAATGGCTAACTAGCACGAAAACAATTTCTCGATTGGCAACTAGATACACAGAGAGGAGTTGCCAAATGAGTTACTCCCACTGGGCAAGTAGTGAGTACACACGTATTAATGCGAGTCTCTGCAGCCTCTGACAGCAAATGCACCGGGACGACCCGTCACTTCAGTGCACCGGGGAGGTGCTGCTACGCAGTTGGAATCACCAGAAACCAAACACCTCTGCATAAATTAGAAACTGTCCACCAAAAATATCACCGCGTATTGGCTGCACCAATAGCGCAAGAGGGCTGAAATTCTAAACATTTATTTCTCATCTAGAAATGTTTTTCTCCCCCCCCCCTAAAATAGGTCTTTTGTGGGGAGGAATTCAATTCACAATATAAGGTTTTGCGAAATTGTTCCCAACCCACCCAGAAGCCAGCGTTCGTAATCAGTAGGTGGACGTTCATCTGTTTTTCTCCGACGATCGGCTTGTTGTACGAAAATGATACATGTACCGCAAAGATCTATTTAAAATCATTTTCACGATAAAGGATTCATAGAATTCATCGTCTATTTTGCGTTTGCACACAAACGTTAAACAGGGGTTAAATTGAATGCAATTATTTATCTGAATTCACCGTTCACACAAAACAAGTGAACAACTTTTTGTCGAGTTCAACCAGTAAGTTTCAGCGTAAATCAAATTTTCAATACACCAATTTATTCACACGCCCATACGGAAACGAACGTTTTGTGAATATGTCCGCATAATGAGAACAGATAGCCGGAAGCAGATTGACACATGTGCAATACGAAGACAGTTAGCTAGAAGAAAGACCATCACACTGAAACTGCTTGGAAAATTATACTGAATTCAGTAAAAAATTATCGGAATATGAACTCCACGCTACCGTGAAGTAAGTTAAAAGCTTCTATATTAATTCAAGTTATGAAAATGTACGAAACTTACTTTTAAAAATGACAATTCACAGAGAGAAACGTCTACCAGGCACCTTCCTTTAATCGGCACTTCTGATATGCCATGTGGCTCCAACAAAAATAAAGATTTTCGCCACTAATTTCTTGCGCTTTTGATCCAAAAGACCTTCCTCCTACCCATAGCGTATTTGTGAGGGTTTTTTTCTTAAGGTTGATTTTAAAGATTTTTTGGTGGGGATGGATCATACAATGCAGATATAATGTGCAAACGAGTCCTAACTTCACGCCATTCCCATCATTTTTGTACACAATGCTTCGAACATCTAGCGTACTAATACATTTTCTCATGTTGAGGAGTTTTGTTTTCAAACAAATTTTTGAAAAGTGTAATACTTTTGTAATGTTGTAACTCACGTTTTCGTAAAAAGTGAGCCTTTGAAAAAAAAAGTGTCATACATGTTAAATATAATTTTGTACTTAATCAACCGAATGATAAAAATATGTATGCTTAATTCAGTGCGTTAGATTAGCGTTGAGAGCATAGTTAAAGTTACAGTAGCAAAACTAAAGTTCCTAATTGATTCGTTAAACTATTGTTTCTTCTTAACCGGACATAATTGAAGATATGCTAGCGTTAAGTCAGCTGTTAGAATTATTAATAAATTCTCTTTTTACAAGTAGAATTCTCAATCCTACACTTGACTTATTAAAGTATCTCCTTTGTGCACTCTTTCCCTTAATTGAAACATAACTCGTTTCTCTTCCAGACTGTGTTGTGACACAAGACGAAGAAAAAAAAAGCATTTGAGGAGGCAGTTTTGGTTGTAGTAAACAGAAGATTTAAAAACATTTCTTTATCTTATCTTGATTTTAGAGAGGGGATATGCTTTGTTTAAAACATAACGACATTGGGTGACAAAGTTTTTTTTTCATTCAATTCTATATGACTCTTTAGCACAAATTTTAGGGTTATTGTTATTTTTTTAAACGGCCTGCTGCATGAAAGTTACGATAAAACAATGAACTGTTTACAATCATTTTCTGCTCTGCGATGTTATGCATTTAAACAAGAACGATTTCTTTTTTCGTAAATTTTAAAACAAAGATAAAATTTCTATTTACGTCAGTGCATAAAAATTATAACCATAAGTATATTTTTACTGCTTTACACCGGCGGAAGAAAAAGAACAAGTGAATAAGTTGTTGGAAGGGAATTTTTATCGAAACTTATTTAGGCCGGTCAAAATTTCAAAATGGAACTAAAATAAGCAGAAGGCAAAAATAAGTCGTACAAATCAAAAAAGATGATTTGCAATACTTAATCGAATAAGAATTTTAAAATATTTTCCATTCAGGCCGGTTAGAAAGATAACGACATAGCTGGGTGTCAAATATATTTTTCAGTTAATACAGGGGATAAAAGATATACCTGTCCAAATGTGTGTGAACGTGTTGGGGGTATGATTTTTATCTACTGAATAAATCATGGATAAATAAACGTTTGAAATCAAGCATTAAGTTTTACTGTCGTTCACCGTCCGTCAACTTTAGTGTTCACTGTTCGGGTGATGTTTGTTATCAGTTGTGAGCAAACGTATGAAGACCATGCTTTGAGTACAATGTTTGTTTACTATTCGGATACCGTTTGGGAACAGTTGTGTATAAGTATACAAAGAACATGCCTGTTGTGGGTAGTTGGTTCGTCCCTCTGTTTTTTTTGTTTGTTTTTTTTTTAATCCAGACTTCAAATTATTTTTTTTTTTCAATATTTTAACTAATCACCCCAACACAGCAGGCTGCCAAAAGATGTTGGTCATGTGGCGGTTTCTATTGAGTGACTAACATTTAGTTGTGTTTTTTTTTTTCCAACCGATTAAGTAAAACCCAAAAGGATCCAAAAGGTCACCCGGTATGAATACAGGAATTAAGAACAAACCCAAAAGTATCTTTTCTCGAAACTCAAAATCAATAAAAACTCGCCATTATTCAATAATTTAACAACCATGGTGTCAAAATTTTGAAGTCATGTAAAAAAATTGTCAGAATATCTATGACATCCCGGGAGTTTTCAGGAGGAAAACATCTAAACGTGAAAAAAAAGAAAAGAAAAAAAAAAGATTCAGGGGAATTTATACGTTATCAACAAACCCGTCAAAGTAAGGCCGACAAAAATGTCAAAATAGCTTCCACCCACCCGAAAAGGAAATTTTCTCTCCAGGAAGCGGTCTAATGAAATACTGATTTCAATTTTCAAGTCTATAGACAAAACAGCATGTGTATCCCAGCGTTCCCGACTGAACACAAACATCCGCTAATATAAGAAAAAGGATAGAACCCTTCACCATTTTGCTGGCCGCGGTTGTTCAATAAAAGTATCACAGAACATCTAATCCTACACCACAACTCTGATTATAGCACTGGATGGTCGAATGATCTGAGGCTAAAGTCATCACGTCAGAGACTCAGTACGGCACACCTTGTACAATTTGTAAACAAGCAGGAAATATTCAAGCATAAAAACAGTAACAATCATTTCAAAAGGACTCTTGAATCTCAACTGGGGTTATTATCCACGGTGAATGTTAGAAAGAAAAGGGGGGGTCGAAGGGCAGAACAAGATGGGGTGAAAATAAGGTGATGAAGACTGGGTGATAGGAAAGGAATAGGCAAGATCTAGTCATGTCAGAATTGAATGGTCAATCAATGGTGCAATGAACAGTGTTTCTATCAACTTATCAAGTCGCTTATCAATTAAGAAAGAATAAAAAGATAGTCCGGGAATCAAACCTATAAAGGGCTTCTTTTTGGTTCAGCTCTCTCCGAGGGGTGCGTATATTTGAGAAGTATGTAATCTATCCCTCTCTTACACCATGAGAATGAATGTCCAAGGATTCCGAAACGTTGCTTTTCCTGCTCTACTTACTAAACGTACAACAGATAATGCACTTTTGTTATAGGTCAACACACGAAAAAAAAAAAAAAAAAAAAAAAAAAAAAAAGATTTAACTCAGGGTAGAAAAGGGAGAGACAGAGTGAGTGAGCACTGCAGACACATGATATCCGTGTATCTTTCCATTATATTTTTCGTTACGGTCATCATTTTCATCTATTTTATCAATTATGGCTTTCAGCTATAAGGGTAGCAGGTTGACTGGTCTTACGTACATATGAAAGGGTTTGTTTTTTTTTCTGTCCATGAAATTGACCAGGGCAGAAAAAGTAAGAGAATGGATTGACTTTATGCGATGTAGATAGATGACATCCGTGTACTGTTACTTAATTACTTTCGTTCAGGTCATCATTTTCATCAATATTTTCAATTATGGCGTAGTACGGTAGCAGGTTGGCCAGTATTACGTGTATATATGAAAAAAAATTTTCTCCATGGTTCGTTTCCATGGCTGCTCGTCGATATCTAAGCGAGACTCACCTGTTACTCACGTCAAAACCCCGGTCATCCGCTTAATTTTTCTATTTAGAATTGACTCTTCGTACGCCATTTTATAAAACAAAATCAAACGTAATCTCTGTGCAATTTTGATACCAGGGATGAATCCTTTATACAATGAAAACTGCGTACTGATACATTCTCTCCTCCTGTTGGAGAGTTTTTTTTTTGTTTTTTTTTTGAACGAATTCTAAAAATAAGTTATAATTAATGTTGTAACTTACATTTTCCTATAAGAAAAAAAAAATGAGCCTTTGGAAATCGAAATTATAAAAGCTGAAGTATATACGCTAGTGTAAACTTTATCTCTCTCTTACATCGCAAGAGACAGAGAAGGCGTAAAAGAGAAAGGGAGTAACTAATTGGTTGTTTTTCATTAAACGTTGTGTAGCAACCACGGGAAATTTAATCCAACTTTAGTATTCAAAGATTCCAAAATAAGGCTTTCCCTACCCTGTTTAAATAATTCAGAGATAGCAAATCTCCATATCTCTGTAGCCAAGTTTTCGTAGTATACATTCATTTTGATCCCTCCTTCAATGAACTAGTCCGTTTGATGTAAATTAGACACAGTAAGATCAACTAGCACACATTCATGAGTGTCCTGAAAGACTTATTTTAGCCAGGAAAAGTGCATATATATATTGAGTGTTAGTCCATCAAAGATGTCACGCGACAGAGTATTTTCTTCTCATAAAAGTCCACTGTATTAGCTAGATAAAAAACAAGTAACATTAAGAAAATATTTCCCCGTGTTGTAAAATTAACCAGGATAGAATAAAGGAAAAGACGGAGACAAAATAAATAATGATAGAGAATAAAGGAGAAGACAGAATGAGGATCGAATTGGCTTTGAGCAATATAGATACATGATATCCATGTATCGTTCTATCATTTTTTTTTTCGTTATGGTCATCATTTTCATCTATTTTATCAATTATGGCGTTCAGCTACAAGGGTAGCAGGTTGGCTGGTCATACGTATATGTAAAATGTTTTCTTTTTCTCTCTATGAAATTGACCAGGGCAGAAAAAGGAAGAGAATGAGAATGGATTGACTTTGTGCGACGTAATAATGATTTCAGAGTATTGTTCCATTATTTATTTCGTTCTGGTCGTCAATTTCATCAATATTTTTCAATTATGGCCTTCAGCAAGTTGTGTAGCAGGTTGGCGGGTATATATGCACTGTGTGTTGCAGATTTTACAAGTACAAATGATATCAGTCCCTACCGTCAATTTGATGCTCTGGTGCAATTTCATATCAAGAATAAATCCTTTATACACTGCATGTTGCAGATTTTACAAGGAGGGGGCTTTAAAATGATCTGAAAATAGAATTTACTCATCAAATATTAGTTTATTGAAACAATCCCAACCAATACGTCTTTGTGACTGGAATATCAAACTTATTTTGCAGTTTTCATGCCATTCCAAGCCACCGGGTATATAATGAATAGTTTTATACTTTCAGAACAATAAATCGTATCTGTTCGAACCATTACAAATAGAAATTATGTATCTAACTAACTGAGAATAAGGCAACTGGGGTTCAATACGGACAGAATATTTATTGACTAAATTTCAACTTTCCGAGAAGTGAGACATCAGTTATAAACTCTTGGTTGGTCAAGTGACCTCTGACATCACGGGTAGTATTTATTGAATGAATACGTCAAAACTTCCACTCGCTCTGACGATTACGTACCTAGTGACACAGCACATTCTGGCGGCAGAGAGAAAAATAAAACAAGCACTTCTTTGGCTGCATTTCAACTCTGTATATCCAGACACAATTTCGTCCTTTCGTATTGCTGCCTACTGACTTTACCGCTACTCATCCTACATTAATTTGTCTTAAAACTTAAATATTTTTGCCGAAAATAAATAAACAAATAAATAATAATAATAATAATAATTAGTTGCCAACAGTGACCCAACAGAGGAAGGGAAATGAAGGCGGAATTGCAAACCGCAGCACTGACATGATCGGCGAAAGAGAGAGGAGACGTTGGCTGAAGACCTGAGGAGACTAATTGTCACTCAGCCTTCAGCAATGACCACTGGGCAACCGGTGTGAAACTGTAAACCGCAGTATTACTGTGATCTATGAGCACTAGGAGAGAAGGGCTGGAGACTTGAAGAGACTTGCTGTCACTCAAATTCTAGCGGTTACCACCAGGCAACTGGTGTGAGATTCCAAATAATAATAATAAGATGATGATGATGATGAATAATCATCGAAATTTGAAATTTTTTGCGTACAATTTTTAGCAAGATTAAGCAATCAATCTGTAGATGCCCAGAAAATTCAGGAAAAAAATGGATTGTCGGTGATCAGGAATGAATGCTAATTTATCACTGACAGCCAAAGTAGGACTATAATTCTTAAATCAATTCATACGATTCAAATACGAAAAGTACTGGTTGTAAATTTGTTCGCTCCGATTTCTTTTAATGAATACAGGAGAATGAAATCCAGTTCGTCAACCTCCAGTTCTCTTCATTAGGGCTTCAGCTTCATGCTGTATATTTCAGCAAATGTCCGTATTTGACATCGTAATACAGGAACAGCAGATCTTTATCAAGTTAGAAGAAATTTGGAATGTTCAAAAACTATCTTTTAGGGGGTTATCGATTAAAGAATGTAAGTATCTGGGCTTTGAGTATGTGTACGGCTGATTTCGCGCTCAAGTATCACAAAAATCTCAGAAAATTCCGTTATCTTTCAAATTTTACGTCTAAATAGGGTCTAAGTAGACTTGTTTATCTCACTCTGGCAAAAATTATCTTTATCTACACTTCTGTCCTAAATATATTTATAATCTAGCAGGTATAATCTAAGTTTTTTTCGAATTGTTTTTTGTAAAAATCAATTTGGCATTAAAAAAATTAAAAAAAAAAGAAGTGCACTCTTATTTAATTTATTTTCTAATGACCCGTTTTTCTCTGCAGTTAAATCTAAAGCACTTAATCGGCGAATTCGAAGCCTGTATCCCCACTCAATAAAATAATTGACTAATTAGATAGATGGGACCTCCGACATGACAAAGAAATTATTAAGAAGGTCCCTAGAAAATTAACTTGATACAAGCGCGTTATTTTATACCAAATTGATTTCTACAAAAACAAAACAAAACAGTTAAACAAAACTTCGATAATACCGGAGATAAATTATACTTTTATGACGCAAGACGAAAACGTTACTGACAAAGATGTGTTTGTCAGATTGAGATAGACCACAGTGATGTATACCCCATATAGCTATAATATACCAAATGTCTGCCTGTCTGACCGCACAACTCAGGAACTGCTCAACATATCTCCATGAGATTTTCTGTATGTACAATCGGGATCTCGGAGCAGGTCTTTCGCTAGTTAGTTTTTGAACATTCCATAGTGTGAGATCTGCGTTCGCGCCCTTCCAAATAACAATTGGGTTTCAGTCTATCTATCTATAAAATACAAAACATCTGATTCTGTTTATCTGCACGTGATCTCTACATAGCAAAACTGGGTTCATTGCAGCCAGAAGTATTGGATTGAGGTACCCATAAAATGCGCTAGCCTAACGAATAATTTTTTTTTTAAAAAAGTCCGAATATCTGCCGCTGAATAATATTTTGGATTCTGCATCTGGTCTCATCCTATGCTAATTCCGTTGTGTTAGTGAAAACGGAAAGTGCTGTTCGTTGGATAGTAACGTAGTCATACGAGACATAAATAGACTAAAATAAAATTACTTTAAAATAAATAGATAAATAAATGATGCTAATAAACAAAATTACAGTAAATAATGAAGACAAATACAGTACAGTATTTATAAGTGATTGGAAAGACTGTGGCATCTGCTGGGTGTGGAGTCACCATGGGGATGATATAAATAAAACAAAGTTCTTAGGATAGCTGTGGACGTTAGTTCGGAATCATTACTGAAAGCAGACTAAAAAAAAGCGAAAGCAGTCGGAGAACGTATGCCTCCATCAACGTCATTTTTAGGGTGAGTGATCATTCATGGATCTGCCTCAAAATCTAATCACTTCTTCCTTACCTCATCATCAACCCTTCCACAAAATTAAATCGAAATTCAGACTTTATAGAGATATCGTGTGGACAGTCAGGAACTTTAGACAATCCGTAGCCTATTGTCCAACTTTCTACAAGATTTGATTGAGAACTTTTGGAGATATTGTGTGAACAGACATGATTGCTGACATGAATATTTGGAAAAAATCTCATAATTAAAAAACAATATATATATATATATATATATATATATATATATATATATATATATATATATTCCTGGATCCGTCCCCGAATCTAACCAATCCTTAACCCAGTGCCCATCCTTCCACACAATTTCATTGAAATTCATGGAGTTCTATTGGAGATATTGGGTGGACAGACCGACCGACCGACCGAATACATATGACTCTTTTGCTTCGTTGGCAGAGGTGAAAACAATCCATGCGATTCACTAATGAAAGGATGAATAGATTGACTTTAGGCGATGTGGATATATGATATCCGTCAATTATTCCATCATTATTTTCGCGTTTTTACAATCACTGCATTTAGCTTGAAGGGTAGCCAGTTGAAAGGCATCTTTCATTTAGGCTTTTCTCTATGCTTCATTTACCTGGCTGATTGTCGCAATCGGAGCGAGACTCACCAGTTGCCGGTACCAGAACTGCAGACACCCGCCGCCGGAAAATGAAAATGTCTAGTTCTGCAGACCCTTCGTTTGGGGATCGTAGAGGGAAAACAAGACCCAACCAAAAGATTGAGCCTCAAACAGAGAACCATGCAAAGTACATAGAAAAGAATCATGCCCAACATCACATGGAGAAATCACAAGAAAGCATTGTAGATCAGAGATTTAAAAAAAAACTACAGGAGTTTGCTATCATAGAATCAATTGGAAAACTCAAATGGCAATGAGCTGGCCATGTTGCAAGAAAGTCAGACAACCGCTTGACATCACGGCTCACAACGTGGATCCCCAGAAAAGTCAATTGATTGTGAAACCGTGACCGGCAGAAAATAAAATGGCGTGACGAGCTAGACAAGTCAAGAAAATACTAGCACGGAGACGCTTATAATACAAGTTTGGCAAATCTTGGAGGTGAGGTCTATGATCAACGTCAATGGTAAAAGGCTGATGATTAGAAAGGCCGAAGAATACATGCAGTTCACTTATGTTTGTTAACAAGAATTACAGCGTGTCCCAAAAACGTACAGCTCTTTCACATCATAACTCCATAACATTTTTTTGTCAGTGAATTTTTTTTTATTGCAGTAGCTGAGACAGTAGATTTGTTCATCACTTGATGTTTTAAGAGCTTGTCGGAACTAGGAAAAGCCTTCTCCCCCCCACCACCACGTACTGATTTTTCGCTTTGGAGTGCTATCTTTTATGTCTCTATAGGTAAAGTTTCAAAGTTTCTCTGCCTTTATGTAATATATATATATATATATATATATATATATATATATATATATATATATATATATATATATATATCTGCGCGTGTGTGTGTACCCTTTTAAGTCGAGAACTAGGTGTCCCAGATGAAAAAAAGGAGCCGTAATCAAATTCAGCACATCTCAATCTATCGACAGCACACATTTTCGGTCGAATTTATACCAGACCAATTTTAATTGATTTTTTTTCACCCCTCCCCAAGTTTTCCGCCCGAAAACAATAGTCATCCTACTGTCAGCCAAAAGTAGACCAAATGTTTGTCCTCGGAGGTTGTGGTAGTGACCATGAACAAATAGTGTCCAGCTACAGGGCCTGGCTAAAACCGCTCAATAAAGCAGATTTTCGGCTACTATAACGATGTATATTTTTCATTATATACACACATACATGTATAAATGGTTTGACTTCGCAAACGAAGTTTATGGGAGGGTTTTCTACGACTATCGGATCATTTGGGAGATGCGTTCACCATCCGTGGTAGAAGTAACCGGAAGAAGAACAAGTGGTCTTTCTCCAATTGATTCTCATACTTGTAAAATATTGTCTGTTTGACCGCCATGTGACCTATGGAAAATACCTAAGAAAAAATTCAACCTTTTAAAGTCTTGTGTATCAATTTTCACACAATGTGATATAGAAATATTTTGCGAATATTATTATTCAATGAAGATCATAAGGGTCCGTCTTCGGCGTGTGACGTCTTTTTTCTTTTAAAAATACCAAAATGTGGACCTCGAGCATTCTATTCTGACATTATCGCAGCTGTTAAAAAATGATCAAAATAGATGTTCTGTCAATGACATCACACCTCTTGATCTGATAGTAAGAAAAAAAAAAAAACAAAGACAAAAGACTACAGTTTTTGGATTTGAAAGGAAAGCTTTCTTTTTATCCTAATTTAATTTTTTATGTTCTTCTCTTCCGCAGGGAGGAGCCGATTTATTTCATAATGTTATAGCAAAAACAACTTATTCACGAAACTAACATCTATTCAGAAATTATGAAACATGAATCATAGGCGTACGAGCTAGGACAAACCAGTGTAAAATTTCGGGTAAATCAGTGTCATTCGGGCAAATCAAAATATTTTGAATATTTTAAGAAGAAAATACAGTACATAGTTTCGTGACAAATACTTATCTTAAGTCAAGTTGAATGTGTGAGTGGGTGAAAGGGCGTTTATTGTCTGTCTGTTCAATCGGCATTGAACTACTGATCAGATTAGTTTTACATATTAGTAACTAATCAGGTTAAGGCCATTTAGACCACTACATCTACCAAGGACAACAAGTCTCCATGAAATCCTCAAAAGAAGAAGAAATCAAGTGGAGAATCACTCAAGGATGGCAAAGCTTTCGGTAGAGCAAACCCACCTTCGAGAACAAGAAAATGCCATTAATCTTAAAAAGAAGGGTCTACAACCAATGCAACCGCCTAATAGTCACCTATGGAGCTGAAACATGAGACCTTATCAAAAGATTTCCCCTCAAACGGAGAATCATGCAATGTGCACACGAGGTATTCATGTTAAACATCACATGGCGAGAACATAAAATAGCACAGTTTATTTGAAAGAAAACAGGAGTCAGAGATATCATAGAATCCATTGGGAAAACTAAAATGGCAATGGGCTGATCATGTTGCAAAAAATGTCAAACAATCGATGGACATCACGACTCACAACGCGAACACGTGCGAAATTGTGGCTGGCAAAATATAAGACGGCGTGACGAATTAGAGGAGTTCCAAAAGTATTGGCACTGCGACGTCCGTGATAGATAGGTTTGGTGGATGTCTATGCCGGACGCTAAAGGGTTGATGACGATGACAAAAAGAACGGACACGTAAATCTTGGAAGTTTCAAATGACAGACAGAAAACGTTTGGAATAGAGAACGGCGATTGGTTGTCTATTAAGTTGAATGTGTTTAAATAAATTGACTATAAAGACTTGTTCCGCTCACCAGATTGCAACACCCGCTGGAGCAGGCAGCTCTGCGTTTCCTCATCTTTTTAGCACTACACAACCAGTAACACCAAAGAAGGGAGTAAATAAAATGGTAGATATGATCGTTCCAAATGGGTTGATAATTACAATAAATAATTAAGTCTTTTAAATGGAAAAGATTTTATTTCAATTCGTTTCAAAAGTTTAAAATTATCAGCGAATTTTCAGCGGTAGTGTTCGTGGGGACCCAGAAAGAAAAAGAAAAAAAAAAAAAAGAAGAGAACACGCTGGATACTCTATCAGAGAGAAAGTCAATTATATCCAGGATCTCTTTTTCAAATTTTAGGAGACTAATAAAAATGTTGAACTTTTAAAAAAATTAGTACTATAGTAGTATTATTTTTCAGTTTCAAGTTGCATAAAAAAGTTGACACATAGTTGGAAATTGAAACTTAGTAAAAATGAAATTTTTGTCCTATGTTAATCTAACCAAGGAGTTTTTTTTTTTCATCCGACTTGGTACTTAAAGTGCAGCGGTTTTTATCCGTATAGTTTTTTCTGTCCTCGGAGGTTTTGTTTGATACCCAAAGTAAGAGGAACATCCAGATACCTGCATTAACAATCGATGGAATCGAGTTACTACTTGCACATCCATCATACGAAAGTGTGTAGGGAGGTAGGTACCCCTCTAAAGAACATGTGTTGTACTTTTCCCCGAGTGACATTTTAAAAACATTTTTTCCTTTTTGTACTTTCATTTGTTGTTGAATAAATAGATAGTGATAAATAAAATCCTATAAAGTATTTTTTTTTTTATATAATATATGTAATACATAAAGTATCTGTGTAAATACAGTAGTTCATCCTTCAATTTTTTTTTTTTATTCACGCCTCAATTTTCATTTACCAATAAAATAATTTTATTCACCCTTGGGTAAATATCAACGGTTTAAAAACCATTGAACGAAACAGACATTCACATGCAGAACCATTATTGTTATTATTTTATTATAAGTCCTAAATGACAAGCTTCCACCGCCGATCGTTTCATGAATTTGAATCACTATTCGCCGTAGTCATGCGATGTGCTTTGGAGTTAACCTACCAGAGATCTTTCTTCAAATTTTCAGTTTATTTATGTACTAGATTTTTTAGTTTCTATGGATAGGAATTTACCAGTCCATTCAAAGCCCATATGCCATCGGCATTAAGTACAAGGAGAAGTTCGATTGTTATAGTCAGAACATTCGACATTCAAAATATTCACTGTTTTCGAAGTCATAAACAATATCCAACTTGTTATTTGACATTCACAAAATTATTTTCTCAAAAACCCCGAGGCATCTCGGGAAGTTAGAATACATTAGATAATATTGAACAAAGAAAGAAAAGCTAAAACTTATCTAGTATTTAGCCAGGACCAGATTTATAGAGAGGGTGGCAATTGTTCCGATCTCTCTCGATAAAAAAAAAGATTAAAAAAAAAAAAAAATAGAAAATTAGTTTTTTTTTTTAATAAGAAATTAACTAAAAATTACGGCCTCAAATTCATTTTAAAATTCAATTCATTATAAAAACTTCAATTGTTTTAAATGAATTATTGAAATTACTGCTTGTAATTTGGGTCTATTGTAATTGAATATGGGATTACAAAAAATCTACTGGTTGTCTTGCTGGCATGTTTTCTCGTGAATACATGTATTAACTTCAGTTACATAGCGCTTTCAACTTAAACATTTTTTTTTATACATGTATAACTTTTTAGTTCCAATCACATCCAATAAACTGACTTAAATGTATAAATTTTATCATTTGACGTGTATTTTACTTTCTATGTACGCAGGGCCCCAAACCTGAAGTGCCCCAGGCCCCAAAGTCTAAATCCAACCCTGTATTTATCAAATGACATATTAAAACACTTACCTTTAATCAACATGGCTTGTATTCCGACAAAGTTAATTCACACAAACACATAGAGTAATTAATTGTAAAAATTATTGGTACTGCCGTGCTGAAAGTGGTCGAATGGACACTATTTCATGACAGTGTGAATACTTTCTTTTTAATCTTTGCTACTGTATCGAGTCCTTTTTCACAGGTGGTTGGTAATATTTGACAATGTCCGAGTCACGTCCTACATCTACTGAACCAATCCTGGCGACGTCCCACCTCTATCTGTAGTGTGTGCTACCTGCTGCCCCTTCCTCCGTCTTATTCAGTCTGGTCCAGGTCCGACCCAGCCGCTCTTATAGAAAATCGCAGTTATTTTTACCTGACGTCTCAGTCATGGTGACGGAAATGAGAAGGTTGGCTTACCTTGCCATAGCCCAGTGCGAAGTATTCCCCACCCATCTATCTCTATCGCATACAGGGTTGATTATAACAAGGAAAACCACAGGCTTTTCTCTCAATATTTTTTCATTTCTCTCTTATGTTTTTTCATTTCTCTCAGTGTAGGACTCAGTAAGAAACTGCTTTATGAACAAGAGTAGGGGACTGAATAAAAGGTATATTGGTATTAAAAACTTAGCTTAGTACGGAACTAAGCCGAAAGAGTACGTGATGGAGGAATAGAGGTGGGAAGATTGTGTTGCACCGCGTATAATGCTTTTGGTTTTACGGTAGTGGAAATGTGTGATACAAGATGAAATATGGAGTGTCTGTACAATCAAAGGTCTGAATTTTCGTTTACAGTGCTGTTTACTTAAATTATTACCATTTAGTTATAGTGTGAGCTCTTTGTCGTTGAATTCAATCAGTTTTATTAAATCCAATCATTTTTTAAATTTTCCTTAACGACTGCGACGTTCGCTTCCTAGAATTGATTTTGAAGTAATTCACTTTGAGTATAATTTATAGCGACTGCCACAGATCTTTCGCAAAGAACAACATGCACCTTTAAAAACGTCTGAAATATGAAATATATTAATTTATCAATTCATTTATTCTTGTCGCAGTTTGCTTAAATGGAAGGAGGCAACTAGTAATCTCATTAACAGAAAAGGGAATTGCCTTGTAAAGGTTGGGAAAATACCGCTATGAGTAGAGAGTATCCCTGCTTGGAAAATCAGCATTCGGAAACCTGGTGTTTACCTGTACTCAGAGATCGGCTACTATCACCGATAGGAAATATGTGACCAACTAACGAACCCACCAAGTAGGTAAGTTCATACTCGATATGCCAGAGAAGCAGAGATAAAAAGATTAATGATTAATCTAAATGGTAATTAATGTTCGAACAACGATAACTAAGATCAGAACTATATTCGTTATTGTTTCATCCACCAGAGATAGAGAGAGAGGGGGGGGGACCCAGATAGATAGATAGATACATACATACATACAGATAGATACAAATAGCCCGAGATAGATGGAGAGAGAGAGAGAGAGAGAGACATAGATAGATACATACATACATACAGATAGATATAAATAGCCCAAGATAGATAGATAGATAGATATGACTTGAAATAGATAGATATAAATAGTCATAGATAGATAGATACATTCATACATACATACATGCAGAGAGAGAGAGAGAGAGAGAGAGAGAGAGAGAGAGAGAGAGAGAGAGAGAGAGACCCAGATAGATAGATAGATAGATAGATATAAATAGTCCGAATATATGGATCGGTCGATAGATAGATAGATAGATATAGATAGATAGATAGATAGATATAGATAGATAGACATGAGTAGAGATAGATAGATATGAATAACTCGATATAAATATGAATAGACTGATGTAGATATCTGATAAATATATAATGAAAGATACCAGTACTTTATCATGGGTCAGCCCAACCAAATTTGGCTTGCCAACTCAATAAACCTGGGGTAAGGAGTTATAACAAGAGGTTTTGAGAAGAATGGAAACTAATTTCCACCCATATACATATCTTATTTCATACGCTCATAAATAATTCTTTAATGGTGTAAATGAAGGGAAACTTGCCTTTCAGGAGTTCAAAAATGAAGGAGACTTTTTCCAAAATTAAAATTAAATTTTTAAGTTTTGAGAAAAAAAATTGAAGCGTGTTAGCGGTGTCTCTATTCATAATGTAACTGTAAGGCAAAACTGGGCTGCTACTTTCCGTCCAATATATATATATATATATATATATATATATATATATATATATATATATATATATATATATATATATACACTAACAGGGTTACCCCGTATTGCCCTGTTCTAGAGGGAGTTCGAGTAAATAGGAGCCTCACAAGAGAGTATCTGGACATCGAATTCGTCCTACCAACACCATTCTGAGAATTTAAAAGAATTATGATAGCTTGGCAAACCCATACACGATGACACAAGAGCTCTTGACTATATCACAAGGTGAACTCTGATCTCTCTGATCCTGACTCAAGGGCATCGTGTTCGTCTGGTCAGAAATGAACTTCCAAAATTTGGCACTCTTGTAATGCTTACATCAACTCTGATATATTTGAACAAAAAAAAGTCATATCATAAAAGAGAGAAGCAATATCCGTTGTACCTGTTTTATTATCACAGGGGCAAAAGATTCTGAAGTAAACCGTGAAATTGACAAAGAAAAAAAGACTAATCAAACATTCGGAAAAAATACTCAGCTTTCTATGATTGTTTTTCAAGTAAGTGAAAAAAGTATGTAGTTCCCTTACGCTGCCTGGACTGCACATATTAAAAGTTTCTCCGTTACGGTTAGTTCTTCGAGTTTAGCGATATGTGAAATTGACTTCGAAGTGGCAACACTCCAAGATTCAATTGCTTTTTGATACCTCCGCCGAAAAGTACAAAAATAATTGTGTTAAATCTCCATGCAATAATCGGCTTTTACTTAGGCTGTTGTTTTAGGGTTTCTTTGGGGTTAGGTTTAGGATCAAAGTTGGGGATCAAGGGTTTTTATAAAGGGAAGAATTTTTTAGAAAATGTATTTTACAAAGGTAACACGAATATATTCCTTATTTTGAGACAAAGACGACAATAGCCATGATTAATTACGCCAAGTCATGGGTTTAACATGGGTTTATATATACATATATATATATATATATATATATATATATATATATATATATATATATACACATATATATATATATATATATATATATATATATATATATATATACATATATATATATATATATACATATATATATACATATATATATATATATATATACATATATATATATATATATACATATATATATACATATATATATATATATATATATATATATATACATATATATATATATATATATACATATATATATATATATATAGGAAAATGACGATTGGAAGGTGAGGAGAAAAACACAGATGATAGGTGTTACATCTCAATTTTTTTCTCTTCTATAATTCCATGGGCGTATTTCAGTGACTTTCGACAGGGGTCAGCCATCTTTTTCAGAGAAAAAATAAATGCAGTGGTTCACAGAGAAAAATATGCTGTTAACAAGTTTAATGCTGAAGAAAGTATTGTGAATATTTCTGTGTTGTTTGATTGTTTAGTAGGAGCGGGATGGGAGGTGCATCTGTATAAGTGAAGTTAATATTTGGTTTGAAATGAGATGGGTCTGTGGATGGTAGGACCAGGGGGTATCTGTTTCTACTTCCCATCCACAATACACACACACACACACACACATATACGCATATATATATATGTATATATATATATATATATATATATATATATATATATATATATATATATTATATATATATATATACTCACACACACACATATATACATATATAAACATATACACACATGTATATACACATATATAAATACATGCATATACATATATATAAACATACATATACATACACGCACACATATATATACACACACAGATACAAATATATTTGTTGGAAATATGTTGAATATTTAAACAATATAGAAAATAGGACACTTGAAAAAATGCCATCACATTGAAACAACAGGCCAAATTGTCGAGTAACCTATATAATGAAATATATATATATCTTTTCTTTCTCTCTCTCTCTCTCTCCCTATTCACACACACACACACACACACACACACATATATACATATATGTATATATATATATATATATATATATATATATATATATATATATATATACATATATATATATGCGTGTGTGTGTTAATATATATGTGTGTGTGTGTTAATATATATGCGTGTGTTTATATATAATGAATAACAAAATTATAGAGCTAATAACTCAAGGAAACAAGACGTAATTATGAAAAAATACGTTTATATACGAGCGCAGGAAGTTCACTGGGTTTGTCGAAGTTCATATAAATAGAGTGAATGAAAAAAACCCTTCATACTTTGACAGTCTTTTATACATATCTCTTTAATGTGCTATTTGAACATCGTTCAAGGAGACCGACTGAGATCAAGAGAGGTGATCACTTGTTTTTTGCAAGTACGGGAATAGTCCAGTAGAAATAGATTTTAACCTGGATAAAATTAAGGCCAATCTGGATTCGTAGCCCAAAACAAGACTTGAGTTCAATTCTTAAGAGAAAAGCTATGAGCGTACGAAACATAGCTATGCAGTATTCACAAAATATATCACTCAGAATTAGAACTGCTTTTACTCAGTTACAAGAGGACAGCTCTGATCATTGTAATGTTAAGCACTTTTTTCAGTCAACAAAATCGAAATGAAACTCAAATACTAAAATTAAGGCTTTTTTATAATTTGTGTAGCCCTGGGCAAGTTCGAGCAAGTTCGAGCGAAAGCTAAAAATGGTTCAATAAATGAAAATTTCACTTGGAAACTTTCTCAAAAGTTTTCAAGTAATATACGGGCTTTTTAAATATGTAAATATATCGCTGTTTATAATCATTCTGTCGGATCATATATATCCATTCCTTCACACACACACACACACAAACATATATATATATATATATATATATAGAGAGAGAGAGAGAGAGGGGGGGAGGGGAGAAAATGTTTGGATGTTGCGTCCCCCCCTCTCTCTCTCTCTCTCTCTCTCTCTCTCTCTCTCTAATTATCAACGTACCTGCTAAATAAAAAAAAAAACTGAATGAAATATTCTGAAAATTGTCAGATATCCAAGATACTATCAAGAAAAAGATACCAATAATGTTCTTTTTGGTGGAACATTTCAAATATTTAAAAAAAGCCTCAAGAGTTATAAAGAAAAATGATAATGAGAATTAAAGTGAAAAAGGAATTATAATTACGACTAGTTACGTAAGGAGAGCGTGTTTTTCATGCAGGATAATTCAAATGTCAGTTGAAAACCATCAATGAATAAAAATGTTTTACGAACCCTACAGACTAATAACATGAGATATTAGCTCTCATTAAACCAATCAAAAGATAAATGTAAAATAATTCAAACATACTTTGAATTGTGCAGTTTTGATTTGTGATGTAGAATGATTAAGGTCATAATCATCATTAGTCTTTTAACGTCCGTCGTTGGACATAGACTTTCTGTCCAGTTTATCTCTCCATCTTATGTTCTGTCGGTCTCGGTTTCTTATGTGATCTCTGGGGATCCATGTTGTGAGACGTGATGTCCATCGGTTGTCTTTCATTCTTGCAACATGGCCTGTCTATTGCCATTTGAGTTTTTTAATAGTTTCGATGATGTCACGGACGCCCGTTTTCTTCCTTATATACTGTGCTGTCTTGTGATCTCTCCATGTAAGGTTAAGCATGATTCTCTCATGCGCACGTTACATGCTTCTCAGTTTGCAGGCCTGTCTCTTGGTTAGATTTCATGTTTCAGCTCCATAAGTGACTATCGGGAGAATGCATTGGTTGAATCATAAGATTGAAAAAATCCATTAAATCATAAGAAAACATTGGACAATGCTGTTTGGAACAGTACAGGAAACTTACGCACGAATCGACTGTGCTAATCGAAGTATACCTGAATAAGTTTCTTGAAAAAAACCCATGTCATGACCATCATTTTTTTAATGTCCGTCGTTGGACTTGGACTTTCCCAAGGATTCGCCAGATCTCTCTATCATGGGCGTTGCAGAGCCAATACTTTCTGAACTTGTCTAATTCGTCTCTCCATCTTGTATTCAGTGGCCCTCGGTTCCGCGTGTGATCTCTGAGGATTCATGTTGTGAGTCGTGATGCCCATAGATTGTCTGCCATTCTTGCAACATGACCAGCCCATAACCATTTGAGTTTTCTGATGGACCAACGATGTCTGGGACTCCTGTTATTTCTTATTATATTACGCTGTCTTGTGATCTCGCCATGTGAAATTGAGCATTATTCTTTCATGTGCACGTTGCGTAGTTCTCAGTTTGAGAGTCAGTCTCTTTGTCAAGTTCCACGTTTCAGCTCTAGAGGTAACTATCGGGAAAATGCATTGTTTGTATACTCTTCTTTTAAGGACAAATGTGATTTTCTTGTTCTTAAAAGTAGAGTTTGCACTGTCGAGGCTTGTCATCCTAGAGTGATTCTTAATTTTTTCTTCCGAGGATTTCATTGAGATTTGTAGTCCGAAAAAAAGAGTATCAATGCTAGTGGTGATGATTAAGAGAACGAGATTTATATGAGTCAAAACTAGTAGTAAAATAGTAATAACAATGATCGTTTACCAATCGGTAAGAGAGCCTACTACCAATCACTTGGTCGTGATTCCAAATCAGGGTAGCGAAATGTTTATTTCAGACGTGTATTTATTTATCAGAATGAAATGAGCCCTTGCGTATTTCTGACATAAATTTTGTTAGATATGAAAGACTTGTTTACTTAGCTCAGTCGGTAGGAGACATGAATAATACTAATCAGTGGATAGTTGTCTCAAATCAAAGAAGGGGAGAGTTGATTTTAACTCTCTTAAATTTGGTGAGGATTGTTCAATGTTCGGAGTTTGAAACGCATTCCGACCATACCACGCTCATCATCATTTCATTATTTACTGCCACATCTTACTTTCCTTATCAACTTTATCACTATTTAGGATTTAGCACCGCACTAGGATGTAGCATGTAAATATTTAAAAATGCACTAAAATTAGGGAGAAAGGGGATGTCAGTGATCCGAAAGTGTTACTAACAGAATACAGCTATTATATGTTCAATGTAAATAGATTGGTATGCATTGAACGTCAGGAAGAAAGATTTCCAGTAACCAGGAACTGATTCAAGTATGTTATCTAAGATTTGAAAGCAGGTAAAATACAGAGTTAATTGTAGATTTGTTCAAAATTGCTACTAATCAGCTTCTGACTGACTATTTGTCGTCACTGCTTACGCTCGGCGTGTCGTTTTTTGATTGGTCTAAACTTTGACAGCGACTGAGCAAGGCACGAAACATACCTCTTACTCCCGAGGGGTTTTATAATGGACTGTCGTGCGAGTCTTACTTTTTGCTGTGAGAGTAATACTGGTCTTACTGAAAGTTGTCTATAAAAGCCTACGGACGGAGAGAATGTGCTTGTGGAAGATGGCTGACGAAGAGAATGTGCTAGCGGAAGATGGCTGACGAAGAAGACTTTGTCTGAGTCGTTCGTGCGAACAGTCTAACAACCGTTGAGCTCGACATCCTTTTAATATCAAAGAGAGGATCACGGAGCCAGCTCAATGCAGCAAGGAATTATTAGTTTGGAAATATTTCTTTCCAGGCTGAGTTAGTATTGGCCAAAATGACTGAGTATTTTTTGCGAAGACTATTGGAAAGAGCGACTTTGTCTCGGCTCTAAGTAGTAGACGGAGGGGATCATTTTCTAGTATGGGGCTTCCTATGAGTAAAACTAAGGAAAATATCAGGGTGTTTTCCTCATCAGGCAAAATGATCATGTTCCACATATTTGAAGCTTTAAAGATAACATCGACTTGTTTCATGCCATTAAGTCAAAAGAAAGTAGGACTGGGTAAGTAGAATGATGCACCAAGGAACCGTTATACCGTTATGCTAAATTAAGGAATTGGACGTCGACCATATTCATAAGGAAATGGAGGAGAGTAAGCTTTTTGCAAAATGAACTTTTACTCATTCGGGAATTTAATATAATCTCAAAGAAGTATATACTTTCTGTGCGATTCTTTTAAATGCAACGTCAAAGCAAGAGAGAGAATACGAGAGAGAGAGAATAAAGGGAAATTTTCCAAGTCTAGGATATATGATTAAGAGTTTTAATATGCACGTAGATGGATGGATAAATACTGGGTTACGACAACTTGATACAGTGCTACATTTAAAAGATACTCAATAATGTGTGTCACGCTGTCTCTCTCTCTCTCTCTCTCTTACACACACACACGTACATACATATACATAGTGGTATAGTGTTATCCAACAAAATTCAAATTAATGGCAAATTTGAAAATTTATACTTTGTTTCAACTGTTTTGTTATGGTAAATCACCAAAATTAACAATTATCATCTCGCCAGTCAAGGAAGATGAATCACTCATTGAAACGCGTACCGGTATAAAACAGTAAAAAGAAAATATAACTTTCCAAATTGGTCATTAATTTAAAAAGAACAGACGACACGCAATAATTTCAAGGTCAGACGAACTAGTCAAGCCGTGGCTTGCAAGCCTCATGCAGCACTTTGACATTCAATGTGTAGCTTTTGGAAATATGTTGGCTTGCCTCCTTTTCTCATCACAGTTGATATAAAATATATAGGAAAATATTTTAAGCTTTATAATTATTTATCGAGTATGAACTATTGGTTTAAATCTTTTTTTCACAAATTTTCGTGATTGATAACTATATTCAAGAACTTATATCCAAATTTTAATGCTAGATTTGAGTAAGGCATTGTTCCTCAGTGCTGAGAAAAGGAATTGCTGCTCTCATACACACACACACACACATACATCGATGTGAGGGTTTCAATTCTGCCACGCGGTACTAGATGGGATGAAGTCTATAGCTACACTGAAGAGATGTAATACATCGAAACAGCTGTCTGTGGATGACAAATATATATATATATATATATATATATATCCGGACCTCGCTTAAATGAATTCCCGTAGCTTGCACATGTACCAGAACTAATTATCTGTGAAAAAAACTGTTATCTAAAATTATCTTTAAAAATGCCGGCACAAGAGGTCGGCAATATTGGTCCTAAATGATAATAGAGACTCCAAAAGTACTTTTTTGAGGAAAAACAAAAGAAAAAAAAAGTTTTATAGACGATGCCTAGTGGTGTACTCATGCATATTTTCAAGGTCGTAGCCCCCTAAATGTGACCAGGGGCACCCAGAGACACACACATACAACACGAATAAAGAGAGAAGAATCAGTGGCTGGTTGGGTGGGCGAGCTATTTGTGGGGCTATGGGGATATATATGTAAAAGTATGGCGGCGATTAGGAGTTGAAAATTTGAGAATCAATATCTACAACAGATACACTGATACAAAATTTGACAAAAATGAGACCGGGGTCACAACAATAACCATTTAATATAATTTTTTTTAAAAATATATCAGTGTCGAAAGGTTAAAAAGTCCAGTTTGTATAGTTGAAATGTTAAAAGAGTTTGAAGAGCTATTTCAGTAAGTAATATACAATTGACAAATGAAGTATGCAAATAGACAAAAATGTGACTTGACTTACAACAATAACCATGAATTTAACTTCAAAAATTAAACTACGAAACAAGTCATTAGTCGTTTTGAAAGGTCAAGAAGTCATCTTTGTATTGTTGAAAGGTTAAAAGTGTTTGAAGAACAGTATCTGTAAGAGATAAACAGATGTAAAAATTCAAGAAGATGAGACTGGGGATACAACAATAACAATGAATTTAATTTAATCAACAGCAGATGTTTTTGGAGTGTTCGAATGGTGAAAGTTCTGTTCGTATTGCATGAATAATTATCAGAGTTGCAAATGTTATGCACAAAGAACGCATTTAATTTAATAAACAAAATAAGTCGGTAGTCGTATTGAAAGGTTGAAAGGTTTCCATTGTATTGTCGAGAGGTCAAAGGATCTGATTGTTTTGTTATTATCAAAGTTGCACGTGTTTTTATGCACCAATAAGTAAACAACGGAATAAAGTGTAATAAATGTTTGTGTCTGCATAGGAAAACCTATGTGTGTGTGTGTGTGTGCGTGGAAGATAGCAGCATGAAAAACTATGCAGAAAAGACAAATGACTGAGGCAGCAGGTAAGCAGCAACAATTGTCATACGAAGATGTTGAAACATTGATCACGTGATCTTCGGCCGGCAAATTTGCCCGAAACGGCTGATCAATAGTATTGAACTGAAAATATGTTTTATTGGAAATTTAGAAACACCTTAAGTGAAGGATGTGTGAGTGAATAAATCGGTTTAAGTGCAGTTGAATATTATAATAAATAAAAATGACACACAAAAAAACAAAATTTCATTCTCTCGCTATTATGTGATTTTAAAATTCTTATTTGAAGTACTGCACTTAACATATAGAGAGTAATTGTAATTTTGTTTAGCTACTTCTTATGTTTTAACATGAGCGAGTTTTAAATTTAGATAACACAGAAGATAAACATTTTTGGAAAAAAGAAAAAAAACTTCGTCTTTCAAAACTATTCTTGAAAAAATGATCTTTCTCTTTAAAAACTATTTTTTGAAGAAGGAGATAAACTCCCGGTTTCAAAACTATTCTTGAAAAGAAAAGAAAAAAACTTTCTCTTTCAGAACTATTATTCTGTTGAATGAAATACACTTTCAAACTTGAATCAACAAAAACCAAAACGAGGACAAAAAAAATCCATCATCACAATGGAACTCAATTAAGATGATATTAGATACAAGTCCCTGCTTTTAGAAAGTTATTTCTTTCAAAGCTCCCTCCTTTAAAAGCCGCTCCCTCTGAAGACAACTTAATTTGACGCTAATATCGTAGTGAAATAGAATTTCATTCATGCAAATGACACGTGTTTGTCCCCTGACGCAATAAAATAGAATTCAATATTCTGATGACGTGATAATAAAATGTCACTCAAGCGGCAATAGAATCATAGAAAGAGTGAGAAGGAATGCCTCGTGGTGATTCTATAGAACGTTTGCTATGTCGATTAGTCAGTCAGTGACAGCGATCGCTGCAAGAGATACTAAGGCATCTAAAGATCTGCTAATTTTTTAACCATTGTAAAAATTCTCGGATTTCTGTTTCATGGTTCTTATCAAATTCCAGTCTAAACTTGGAGTTGACTTCGTTCCTCTACCCTAACCATACATAAACGACAAGGACAATCTTCACCAATTTTAGGAGAGTAAAAATTAACATACCCTACTATGATTTGAAATCACTATCAACTGATCGGCAGTCTCGTCTTTTATTGGCTGGGATAAACTGACAAGTCTAACATATCTTCCCAAATTTATATTGTGTGTATTCAAGGGCTTATTTCATTCAAATGAATAAATACACGTCTAAAATTTGCATTTCCCTGCCCTGACTTGAAATCACGACCAAGTGATTGATACTCGTCTCTCTTACCAACTGAGCCAAACTGACAAGTCTTACATACCTACGAAAATTTATTTTACAGATACGCAAGGGCTTATTTCATTGTAATAAGTAAATACATTTATACAAAAAAATCTTCATTATAAACAATAGATTATGGAAATGAAGATAACTTTTTCTTTGTTCTGGGACGTTTTTTTTTTTAAATTGTTTTTAAAATGGTAAAAAATCAAAATTTTCAAATACCTTAAATACTTCAAAATCCCACAGACGTAAGTCCGTCTTGTATATTGTTTTCATTGATGGGTGCCTTGGATGTCTATGCTACGGCTGTTTGAATGAGCTAAACGAAGGAAGTGAAAAATTCAGCCTACGCATGAAATTCAGTAAAACGAAATTCATGTGCAACAGTCATATAGAGAATAAGACCATAACTCTCAAAATCGAAGATGCAAAACCGGGGAAAGTACACCACTACATGTACGTAGGACAACGAATCCCTATGAAACCAACGAAAGAAAAAGAAATCAAGCGAAGAATCACACTAGGATGGCAAGCCTTCGGCAGAGCAAGCTCAACCTCCCAAACAAGACGATCCAAATAATCCTTAAAAGAAGAGTATACAACCAATGCATTATCCTGATCGTCACTTATGGAGCTGAACCATAGGACCTAACCAAGAGAAAGACCCGTAAACTGAGACGCATGAAACGCGCACATGAGAGAGTCATGCCCAACCTTACATGGAGAGATCACGAGACAGTATATCAGGAAGAAAACAGGAGTCCGAGACATCATAGAATCTATTAGAAAACTCAAATGGCAATGGGCAGATTATGGTGCAAGAATGACAGACAACCGATGGACATCACGACTTACAACATGGATCCCCATAGATCATATGCAAAACCGAGGCCGACAGAATACAAGATGGAGAGATGAACAAGACAAATTCAGAAAATACTGGTTCTGCAACGCCCATGATAGAGAAATGTGGCAGATCCTGGGGAAGGTCTATGTCCAACGACAGACGATAAAAGACTGATAATGATGAGGATGATGATGAGAATTTATTCGGAGTTTCTACAAACACTACCCTAATGATATATTTGTTTTATTATTTTTCATTACTTCATTTATCATATGTACTATACAAACGTTGTAAAAATCATCTTCAGTCGAAATAGAAATAGGAGTGGAGTTTCACCCTGCAGCAGCCGGTCTCATTTGGATGGTAATTCACTATGATTTCATTATAGTATTATAATGTCCGTCGACCTAAAATGCATCATCATCATCATCATCATCATCATCAGTCTTTTGTTAGTTTCATGGAGATTAATTGTCCTAGGTAGATGTAGTGGTCTACTTTTTCCTGTTCTGCGTCTTAGATTTTGATCGCTTTATTCTTATTCTCTACGTGATTGTATCACGTGACCTTTGTTTAGTTGAAGTTCTTGTGTAGACCGACTTTTATGCTTTCTTCATTTAGTTCATCTATCATCATTCGTGTAGGTTCTCTGCAAAAAAAGCGATGTCGGCCGCAAATCTGAGGTTGCTCAGATATTTGCCGTCTATCTTGATTCCTTTATTTTCCAAGTCTAAGTTTCTGAAGAACATTTTGAGGCAGGTTATAATGAATTTTGAGTGAGCTGGTATCATCTTGTCTCACTCCTTTTTGGAGCTGAAAGGGCCCCGAGTCTATTTGTAGCCTGATAGAGTAGCTGCTGTGACAGTATATATGTTGCAGTACTGACGTAAACTGAACTCCCAGAAGAAAACGAACATTTTAGGAGAAAGAAAAAATTGAGTGATGGCCTTCATGACCTTGGAAACCTCTACAAGTCGAATACTTTTTTGAAACCTGTAAATGCTACAGCGACTGTTTCGTCTTGTTTTTCAGTTGGTTTATTGATTGAAGATGGTCCATGGACGAGTAGTCGCTTCTGAAGCCAGCTTGTTCCTGTGGTTGGTTTTCATCTAGTGCTTTTGTGATTTGGTTGATGATGATTTTAGTGAAAAGTTTGTAGATGTAGTCAAGTGGGCTTATAGGTCTGTCGTTGTTGAGGTATTTTCGGATTCTTTTTCTATACTGCGGGGGGTGGGAATACACACTTCAGACATGATTAGGTTTCTATTTCCTCATTCGCACTTCTCCCACTCCCTCGTTATCGTATATATCATGCGTGTGCGTGTAATGTGACATCAAACAATACATATGAGATTGCATCTATTGTGTATATTGAGGTTACTTGTTGAGAGTTTTCATGAATGCAGAAGTTTTAATTCATTTTCCTTCATTGTTTTGCAAACATGGGTTTGTATACTTCAATGCAGTTGAATGCATTCTTTGGGTGAAGGTCGCTGCAAATATGTTCTGTCCATTGAAAAAGCTTTGCACAGCAGTTTTGGGTAACTGGCATTCTTTATTTATTTGGGACAAGTTTACTCGTGCCGTAATATAAATATATATATATATATATATATATATATATATATATATATATATATATATGTGTGTGTGTGTGTGTGTGTGTGTGTGTGTGTGTGTGTTTTCACTCTTAATTCCCATCTTGGTCATTCCGAGCCCTGTCTATTCGTTTCTTTCGAGATAGAGCAGTTATGTATTAAGAAATGGATATATACAATCCAACGGAATGATTATAAATTGCGTATATCATATAGAAACTCTTATCGGAAAAGATCTCCCATCGTTACATGGTTAATGTATCTTTTAGCCTAGACAACGTAGATAGAATGAAAAAATAAAGAAATGGGGCAACATATATATATATATATATATATATATATATATACACACACACACATACACACATATATATATATATATATATATATATATATATATATATATATATATATATATATATACATACATAATGTCTGTCTTTCTGTGTCTTTTCATGCCGACAGCAAACAAATATCTATATAAAAGTATACCCCTTTGATCTGTTCCGACTCTTTCCCAACACGGATACTACCAACCGTCAATCGTTCTCGCAGCATTTATTATTAATTAGTATAGTAACTTTGAAGAATGACGGAGACTTTTACGTTTAGATCGGCAAATGTCTTGGATCAGTGCATCTACGTGCACTGCCTGGGATCAAAGTGTTGCTCCTGAAATTCTACCAAAAAAAATCTCCAATTCAATTTTTCAAACAACCCACGGTGAGGTAAAATGTATGTAATAACTTGGCATTTCTACTTTATCGTAATAAATCGTCGTAAAACCAGGTTTGGGCTATTATAGTAATTAAAATTTTGGCACTTGTTAACTTTCTATAATCTTGGCATAATGATTTCTGTACTGGATTGTCAGCTGCCTTAATGCAGGGTTTAAATCACATCAGATCTCCGTCATTAATTTAATAAATAAACTTTGTTCAGTGTGACTCTTCGAGCTGAATAGACAAACAGACACGTTGTCAATCGGATAATGGATTACACTGGATAGAACCTGTGCACCGTTTATTCAGACCCAGCAAAAGCTCTTGTTGAAAACTCGTATACAATATTAAGAGATAGCATGAGATTTAGAATACGTGGAAAAATCACATGAATAAACTATTGGTATACACAAAGAAAAAAAGGTAATTCAATCGGGAAAATGATTGCATACGTATATTTTTTTTTATAATTTAGGGAAAAAAGGGAGGTAAGTTAGAAGAATCGTCCTTATACATACATAATAATTATTGATTCCGATCATCAAGTTTTTCAAAAACGATTAAATCTGATTGTAAAAATACGTTATCCAAAAGTAAATGGGCTTTTCGTTTTCCTATTTATTAGATTGTTGATGAGTGCAATGGACACGAAATGTTAACATTCACCGGGTATATTCTCCTGTATTTCTTATTTCTCATATACTAATAGCTCTATTTACTGTGTTGAATATTGTGATCAAACATCTACTGCGGATAAAATCTGTTTTCATTTGTTACCCTTCTATTTTGTATGGATGCACAAACTCATAATATCATGCAATACTTTCAGTTGTAATTCATTAAAGTACTTCTTCCTTAGATCAGGAAGAAGTACTTTAATGAATTACAACTGAAAATATGCTTTTAGCCAAATAAATACTCACCTTAAGTAGCTTGGGTGTGCACTTTCTGAAAGGAACATTGCTTTTTAACGAATGCCTCATCTTGGGTAAGCCAAGTAAATTTCCTGATAAATTGTTCACGGCGCGTATTTGGGGCTTCAGAATCACCTATGCGTATTTCCATAAGGAAATAAGACGTTAGAAACAGGAATAAAAAATTAAAACTATTTCTTTGAAAATGTACATATTTCGTTATTCATCAATTGGGAGTAGCCTCCACTTATTTCTTGACTTTTGCATTTGCATGTGACACTCTATAGCCTTCCTTCGCTTCATGTTTGTCCCCACCCCTCTGAGGGCAATATTGAGAATGGTGTAAATATTATTATCAGTTTTTGTATATTGGTTAATTTTTTTTGATTTTTTTTTTTCAATTGATGGCAGAGTTGAACCAGTCGTAAAGTACACGATAAATGATATTCTCGTGTTTCCAACATTTTCATAGAGTTGTACGTTTTAGGATCTGAGCATAGAGTTACATTCACAGCTTCAACATGGGCAACTGCTAGTTTGAAATACGCCAATATTTCGACTAACGAAATTAATATGTTCCACCTTCTTGGTTTCCTATCAGAAACTTCACTGCCAGAGGAAGGTAGAAAATAGTTTTTACGAAAATAATTTCTCTTATTGAAAAGAATATATACTAATTAAAAATCAGATTTTTTTTCACACACACACACACATATATATATAAAAATATATATATATGTATATATATATATATGTATATATATATATATGTATATATATATATATATATATATACGTATATATATGTATATACATATATATATGTATATATATATATATATATATGTATATATATATATATATATATATATATATATATATATATATGTATATATATATATATGTATATATATATATATATATGTATATATATATATATATATATATATATATGTATATATATATATATATATATATATATATATATATATATATATATATATATATATATATATATGTATTTATATATATATCAGCCTGCCAAAAACAGAACAATAAAAGATAAATAAATTTTGGCAGCATGACGTGTTTGGGTGATCAATTGAAAAATTAGAAAAGGGGTGATCAATAAATAAGTTACTTGTCTCACCTTTTGTTGGGCTGAGATTATTGAAAAAGTCTTAATTTTCAATAATTAAAAAAAAGGCTAAAAATGGAGACACAAACTAAGGACTCAATTCAGCATAAATCTACAAATCAAATTGACATCCCATCTAAAGCCAATCATGGGGAGGGGATTAAAAACGGACGCCTTTTCTGAACGTAATTACGGGTGAATGTTGAAATTTTCAACTCATTTGCTTCATTAGTGCGGCCTATACGCACGATAAATACATACATACATACACACATACATACGTACGCACATACATACATACATACATACATACATACATACGTACCTACATACATACATTCATACATACATACATACATACATACATACGTACCTACATACATACATTCATACATACATACATACATACATACATACATACATACATACATACATACGTAATTACCTTGCCAACCCAGACTTGCCGATTCAGATTTGTTTTTCTGTTTAGCATTTTCGAATTAGTGAGTCCAGTGTTGACAACAATTAGAAGTTGTAATTTTTTTTCAAGCCCAGTGTTGCCCATTGAAATGCTTTTTTTAAAACAATATTCCGAAATTGAGAGAGACTTCCAGAATCGAAAAATTGAAAATCACATTTAAATTGGTAATCCTGGGCTTGCCAACGAGCAAGTCAGCGAACCAGCCAGCAGGACCAACTTAAAAACTGAAAGAAGCTATACAGGCAATTTTGGTGACAGTTTTTGGTGGATGGTTTTTAGTATGGTATTATTGGTTTCATTCATTCTTTTTTTTTTTCTCATAAATAAAGACATCAATGATTGACTATTTTGCCTTCTCATAAGCCTATAATTCTAAAACAATTCGGTGCAACCATTACTGATCTTCGAACTTGAAAGTCGCTCCAAAATCGATGATTCGTTGGGGCTTTTAGATAATATCCTGTTTTTTTTAACTGCCTGTGAAAAACAAGATGTTTTCGCATAAGGAAGTTGAGCAGAAAATTCCTTTCTCAGGCAAACGAGAATTTTCTTGTGACTAATGCTTATGAATTGCCGCAACATTAAGCTTAGTTATAATGGAATTTATGTGACACGTTAGATTGGGCAGAGGTTTGGCTTTACGTCCGGTTTTGAGCACTTTAATCAGTCATCCTTTTTTTAGAACAACTTTTATGAATTATTTTAGATATATTTTTAAAAAGTGGGAACTTGAAACAAACGTTAATGAATGTTCATCATGTAGTTGCCGTTGTCGACTAAGCTGATGAGCTGCTGTGTACGACCTACATTGTCAACATACCCGAGAGTCTGTCCCAGTCCTCCTTACCAGTCAGGAACAGTGGTTCTCAACCTTTTCGTTACCGTGGACCCCTTTTATTTAATCGAATTTCCAAATGGACCCCAGGCTTTCGAAAAGTCCGCCTACTCAACAAACTAACGAACTCCCAGAAATACCTTTGAGGCCCCACTGGGGGATTGGTTGGGAGGAAGTCTGCTGACCCCCATGTTGGCTAACTGCTACTCTGGAATGTTCTCCCTTCCGCTATTTGGCTGAACTTCAGTTATCCAATTCAAGTATTTACTCCAGTGATAAATTATGAATTTAACAAAAGTAAAATGGAGCAAATTGACCTGCTTATAAGTGAAAAAGAAAGAATAACTTACCATCGCTTTATAGTAGACAAAGACGTTGACGTCGTGTTACAGGCGTAATTTTGATTTCGTGGATGAGTTTTAGTAAAAGATAACCGACCCTCACTTGTAAATCCATGGTTTTTGCGATCCTGAAAACGAAAGAAAATCAATGAAATAACTCCTTCAAAAAACGTTCATGTGGCGCAGACGAACATTGACATAACTGTTATATCAAAAACGGCCTGCAGCATTATTTTGGCGAACGTTGGAGATTGATATTATCATGATAGCAAAAACGGCCAGCCACATTGTCTTGACCAACTTCGGATATCGACAAGATTATGACATCAGAAACGATCAATAACATTTTTTTGACCCAAGAATCACTCCCTGTCGAAATTGGACAGCGGGATGTGTACATTCCGTCTTCATCCTTCGGCAGCGATACCCCGCCTCAGCATTCCGAAACACCTCCAATCACGAGATCCACCTGAAGAAGGCCGTGCATTACAACGGGCAAAACTTTTTTTTCAAAAGATGAATTGAGATGATGGCAACAGTTTTAAAACACATTGAAAGAATTAATGTAGTTTGACTGTCAACTGGTAATCAACCCAGAAAGAAAGAAGACGTGAACAAAAACAGCTTTTCTCCTAAGATTCCGCAAAGTATACGTACATTGTATGTGATACACATATGTGTATATGTGTATGCGTGTGTGGTGTTACCAAGACGTCCGCGGACTTTGACCATGAAAAATAATTACTTACTCTAACCACCGGAGAACCACGCAGCTTGCATAAAAGAGAACCATATTCAACATCACATGGAGAGATGCATAGACAGCACATTATATTAAAGAAAAAAACAGATATATCATAAAATGTCTAGGATCAAAGTGTTGTAACTGCTTTACTTAGGTTCGAAGCGTCGCTCCCGGGAATTCCCCGGGAACTTCTGCCGAGGGTCGAGAGTAGAAAAGTTCTTCGCGGAGACTCTTTGTTTCATGCCAGTAGTGCAATCGTCAGATCGATAACAACACACACACACACATATATATATATATATATATATATATATATATATATATATATATATATATATATGTATGTATACTCTTCCAACTTTCGAATAGAGCACTCTGGTGGATGGGGAATCGTGTGTAGTAAATATATCACTTAAATTCAGTCTTACTGACCGCCCAGTTCTGCGTAGAGCATGAATAAAATGCCAGCCTCTGGGTCTGAAACGAAGGTTTTGATCCTACCTTGTGGTACTGAATGATTATGGATCGTCTATAGCCACACTGAAGAGTTGTAATACAACGAAACAGCTGCCTGTGGATGATTCAATTATTAATGGAGAAACATTGCATTATATAAACATTACAGATACCATATATATATATATATATAGTAGTAAATATATATAGTAGTATCTCAATACTTTTTTATATCATTGAGATGAGACTTTATGCCTTTCAACGTTTTTGAATTGACGTCTTCAAAAGGTTTTTCGCGGTACAGAAACTGTAAATGAAAACCAGAAGATCAGTGTCAATTGTGGATAAACATAAGAAATGGGGAGTATGAAAGAACTCGAGCGGACACAGTTGGGGATTGGAAGCGTGGAATGATCCAAGACACTTGTTACTAGGTTCTTAAGAAGGTATATCCTAAAGTAGATTGATACAAGTTTCAACTTGGAGCGAGTGCATGTATTTAGATGTGTGTATGATGTGTTTAAAAGAGATGTAGAGACAGGTCGGAATCGCAGGTAAAGGAAACTAATATACACCTATCTCACATATGTTTTCTTTCATATTTACCAGATAAAAATGTACGTTTATTCTCATCTTGATTTTGTCCTGTGTTGTTTCTTAAAGAAGACTTCGACCGTATTGGACTGGTATTGTCAGTAAATAAATCTGTAAACCCTGAAAATGAATCATAAATTTACGTTGGAACATGACTCAGTGGTGACATTTTGTCTTCAATATTCAAGTATTTTGTGATCAAGTACAAAGCAAAAAAAAAAAACGGAAAAAATAAACAAGGGATGATTTATGGTGAATTTATCTTCCGTTATATCCTTCCTAGCCTAGTCGTTTTTTCTCGGATATGCCGATTACTTGGTTATGCTAAGCTCCGTCACTGGACAATTTTCGTACTCGGGTAAGAGCCAGAGTTTCAAATGCTGATTTTCCTCGCAGGCACGCGTCTATGCTTCTACGTCTATTTCCACATACACACACACATTTGTATATATATATTCACTTATGCACACACAGACACATAATACTACGCAATAATTTCACTAATGGTTCATCAAACCACTTCTTTCTTGGGTTATTTTTATCTATTTTTATTTTGCTTCATTTTTGGACTACTCTTACCTTCTCTCTCAACCTTCACAATTGTCTTGCAGAACGTTGCTAGTACTATGAATTTGATGATAACTGGGTGTCACACACTCCGTTGAAAATAATTTGCTTACATCTATTGAGTAAAGATTATCATCAGTTTTGAGTTAGGTTGAGGAGTTATCCTTTAAAAATGTGTATGACAATGGTGGTAAGTTTGTTTTTTCTCGTATATGAAAAAATGTGAATAATTTACTTCTCTCACTTTTCGTTGGGTAGTGATTACAAAAGAAAAACCCTCCACATTTTCAAAAAACAAAAAACATGCATGAAAGCTGCTGGCCATGGTCTAAAGTATCAATTTATCATAAATTTACATTGCAAATTGAATCTCCACAAAAAAACTCTTTAGGGAGATTCAAAGAAAAAAATTTTTCTTCTAGACATAATAAGGAGCAAGTGTTTGAATTTTCAGCCACCAAACTCCATAGGTGGTACATGTACGCGTGATACATACATAGCCAGCCAGTCAGTTAGATGAACTTAAAAACTGAAGAAACCTATGTTGACAGTTTTGCTTGATGGTTTCTCATTAGATTGCCAAGAAAGTAATGGTGTTTTCTCGCCTTGACACTCGTGCACATAACACGAATAGAATCAACACGTCATTTCGAACAGAGCAGATGTTCATTTACAAGTCATCATATATCACTACTGCCTTTCTTTTTAGAGGAACGAATATCCAGCCCCTGACAACAACACGAATAAAAGGGACTTTCGCGTGATTTTTCACAGTGAATACAAACTCAGGTAGAAAGCATCTGAAACTGCACAGATCATCATCAACCGATTGTTAGGACGAGAATCGGTTCCTATTCGCACGGTCAAGGACAGGTTTCAGGGGGTTCTGGAGAAGATATCTGGGTCTTAAAGATCTCGAACACCCGAGAAAGGAGCGATCATTTAATAGCTATCACTTTGGTTAGCAGTAGAGACTGACACTCGATCATCGGTCCGTGGGCTTGCAGACATTGTCGGAACAAGGAAAACAAGCATTTCTATCCCTTTACGTGCTGTGGGAGGATGGATAGATGAGTTCCAAAACTGATGGAAGGCCAGACTGGTCGGTTTTACGAGTTTTTTAAAAACTTTGTTGCTAAGGAACACTTACGAAATCGAATGATTTGGGTTCTGATACTTATACTCCTCTTACATTTTTCCAAAATCTCGACAGCTTCGTAGAGAATGAACAGTTCCAAAACCAAGGTACTGCAGAAGAAGCTTTTATGAGCGTTTAATACTTTGCTTTCACTAGTCCCTTAATACGGGAGAGTGATTTATCCAAGTTCACGCTCTTCTGAGTCAACTCCAGAGACATTTTTGTCAAGTTATCAGAGGATGGAACAGAGCACAAGGACATGGATTCATGCCTTTCGTCAATATTAGTGAACATAAGTATCCTCAGCCCATATTCGAACTAAGTTCGTCGATTCCGTTTCCAAGACCGATAATTGTTGCGCTAGCTCGCATCCTTCTTCTAATGAATTTATGTTACTATCGTTATAGCTATAAGATTATCTTCAAACGCGACGTATCTTTGAATATATCATTACTTGAATGGAAGAGAAACGCAATAGCTGTCTCCTTCCTTGAAAAAAATATATAAATAAAAGGTTATGTCTTTTCTGACCAAATATTACTCTACCATGAGAGTGAATACTACAAGCAACCTTTTAGAAAGACTATCAAATATATTTGAATATTGGGGGGGGGGTACGTTTCCCAAACTAGGTGGAGCAGTAACAGTGCGACCAATGGAATCGGCAACCCGACGTTCACTTCGCACTAATGCCCTTGGGAAAAGGCACGGATCCAAATCTTCTCTCCCAGCTATGGATGAAATAGCAAGGTAGATTGGGGTCTCTAGCCTTGGGAAGGACATCAGTCTAGAAGAAGTAGAACACCTGAAGTCCGATTTAATTTGCAGCTAAGTCGATGTTTTCTTCTGGACTACATAAGAGACGGGGGCTCTGGCGACTGGGTCCAAAGATCTTGCTCTGTCATGCGTTCAGAAGGGGACAATCTAATGTCGTCCCATTGTCTGTAAAGAAAAAGAAACAGGCCATAATTTGTTTCTCATAGGATTCCGTCTTGTATACTGATATTTATGGCGTGCGTCCAGTCGTTGTCTGAGCATATCATAATGCAAAACATTGCTAAAATGTGCTGTTATCTTTATCTTCCTCGTCCAAAGCAAAAATCGATTTTTGTTATCCAGCTAGTATTCCAGTAGAGAGCAGTATTGACGTGTTTCAGGCCTTTAATTGTTCTTATTGGCTTTGCTCAAATGCGGAGAAAATAACAAGCTTATATCAACATCCACTTTTAACAAATGGAAAGTTGTTATTGATTTTGGACAACTTTTTAACTCTATCTTACTCGTTGTAGCTTTTTATCGCAGCTACACTCAGTGAGTAAATAAATTAACAGTCGATATGAACTCGCGCTTGATACTGAATTCCAGTACCCCAGAGGTTGGAACGGTGGTGCATCAAGCGATTCCCCTCCCCTTCCTCAAAGAATGTCGTGAGATCGATTCTCACCTACAAGTTATACTTAATTCTGCTCCGCGCTGGTAATTTATTTACTCATGATTTTTAAACAATACTTCCCATTCCCATGTCTTTTCAGGATACCAAAGAGTAAAAGCAACATTATTGATTCGACACACACACACACATATATATATATATATATATATATATATATATATATATATATATGTTATCCACAGACAGCTATTTCGATGTATTACATCTCTTCAGTGTGGCTATAGACTTTCCATTATCCCATCTAGTACCGCAAGGCAGGATTGAAACCTTCAATCCAGACCTGGAGGCCGATATCCTACCTCTGGACTACGGAAGTAGACGGTCAGTAAGGCTGAATTTAAGCGATACATTTATTTACACAGAAATTCCTCATCCACCAGAGTGCTCTATTCCTATGGAAGAGCATTGCATATATATATATATATATATATATGTGTGTGTGTGTGTGTGTGTGTGTGTGTGTGTGTGATCGTCCTACTTACATATGTTCGAGTAAGGAACTTTCAGTGAAGAGGACAAACCTGTTTTTCTGTTCAAATTTTCGACGCTACGCCGGTTCGGAAGTTCAAGAGCCGCGAAATGGATGGTAACACTGTAGCTGCCAAGAATCATCTCAAAACTCTGAGTTGTTATGGTGACATCCATTGTTGTCCGTTATTTTCACAAATGCATACTGCACTTAATTACTTCGAATGTTTCAGAAGCGTTAGAATGGAGCCAGTAATGATTGTGAGTGCTAGATGTGCCCCACAATTACACTGGAAACTAAGTTGGACATTATAAAACGAAGCGAAATAGGTGAGAAAATCATAAACATAGCAGATGCTTATGGGATTAATTGTTCTACTGTTAGAATAATTCCAAAAGAAAAAGTGCATTATGCAACATGTGGAAGCTTCTGTACCAATACATTGCAGGGCGAATAGTAAAAAAAATTGAAAAAAATGAATAAACAAGGCCCAGTGATGGAATATATGGGAAAAACTTTTATGCATTAAAATACTGTTTAAGGCTGAAAAAATATCCTGCTTGGTATAATTGAGGTAATGATGTATTGTAAAAAAAACTTCCTGTACGATGTTAGGTTCAATATATAGCATTTACAGGAGTAATGTCGGACTTTCAAACCAATCCCAGGAACCTATCCTCTTCCTAAGTAGAGGACATGCTATATATATATATATATATATATATATATATATATATATATATATATATATATATATATATATATATATATTTATATAAATATAAATATATATATATATATATATATATATATATATATATATATATATATATATATATATATTATTATATATCATGTCCTCTACTTCGGAAGAGGATATATGTGTGTGTGTGTCCTATTTACGTTGTTTAGGCTAAATGATGCGTTCACCGTGTAATAACGGGAGATCATTTCAAATAGAGTTTCAATATAATACAAGGCAATTTCTAATCATTTCTGTCGGATCATTTATCCATTTCTTAATAATGTAATTGTCCATGTTGAATGAAACAAATGAAGCATGATCATTAGATATAGACTGTGGATAAACAAAATTGCATAACCGGAAGCTGTTGAGCTCAGTGGTAAGAGAAACGCTACATGGAGGTGGCTAACCTATCGGTTGCAGGTTCGATTCCTGTAGCAGCTCTATTTTCTTTAATTGTATACAGCTTTGACATTTAATACAAAGAAGAAACTTTTTTCCAAAAATTCATGTCATTTCTGTCAGTTAATGTAATTACAGAATTTGATTATATGTTACTGTGATTTTTTCTTGTTGGGATCATCAATTGTTTACCACATAACCGTTTTAGGGATTTAAAAACGAAACAGTTACATCAACATTGCTCCCCAGTAGTATTGATCAAGCACCCCACCTTCAGCTATGATTTTGAAATACATCCTATGTCATACTACATGTACTTTGTTATTCTATATAAGTTATTATCATAAAGTACTGTATATGGGTGTTATTTTATACTAAACATCATCTAATTCTATTAACTTCTTCTGAGTGTACACCCATGTGAACATTTAAATCTGTTGTGTCGGTTTTAATTTCGGACTGCATGCAAACCAATGTGTATGTGTGTGTGTGTGTGTGTGTGTGTAGGTAGTTCACTGGAGTGTTAATAATCAGGAAGGTTAGAAGTATCGAACAGGGAAATAACAGACAAGGATGAAAATATGCTTTTTAGTGTGGCGTCCGAGCAAGGAGACGACCTCGTAGGCGTTGGATCGATAACGTAGCAGATACGCTTGAGTCTACTGGCCTGTCTGTCACAGGGGTGGCCCACCAAGCCCATCCCCCCCATGACACCTCGCATCACATGATTAGATAAAAATATTACATAAAATAAAAACAAACGATTTTCAGTGTGTTGAAGATATCAACTATCAAACGATACCTGACCAGAGAGTGATCATCAGTTGAAAGCTTTATTGGCGGAACGGGTATCTTTTTCTTTGTAATGTGAATAAAATCGGAAATGCATTTATACTTATTTCATCCCGGTTCAAGTTCAAAAACAAGCGCTTGAGAAGGAATCTATTTATTGCCAATAGTTCATGAAATTAGGTCTTGGGTCACTTGTTACTGTTTTCAAGAGAAAATGGTTCAGAGAGAGAAGAGGACAGCAGACAGAGATAGAGATGCCACTTTGTCTTTTTCTAAGCCAAATTTTACAAAAGTGGCTTTCCCAATCAGTTGGCTTAACGATTTTAGATTGAAACTTTTGGTATTTTGGGGGTTTCCTCTTGGATGACTATTTCAAAAAATGTTTGTAAATTTTGATTGTGTTAAGTGACATAAAGTTAATATCATAAACAGCAGCTTTCTTGAATCTACTTATCAAGTGCTGTTGAAAAATTGCCTAGCCACATAAATAATAAGATATGCAAAAAAGGTTCCATACATTGCGAGAGAGAGAGAGACAGACAGACAGACAGACAGACAGACAGAGAGAGCTAAATTAGGAGCTAAGGGTTAGATGCAAATTTATTGGAGCTAAATGCACAAGAAAGGAGCTATGGTGGCTTGAAAATCAGATTTCAACCTAGTAATCCTGGAGAGAGAGAGAGAGGGAGAGAGAGAGAGAGAGGGAGAGGGGGAGGGAGAGAGAGGGGGGGAGAAGGGGCGGAGTATTAGTATTAGTATTTAGTATGTGTGTGTGTGTGCACGCACGTATGGAAAATGGATCTGTCAAAACAATTTCGAAATTTTCATAAGTTATCATTATTAGCAATGACAATATTTCACCATCCAACTATAATCAAAACATAATTGAAGAAATTCCGTTTGTCTTTCTTTGTGTATAAACACTGCAATTACTCGACAACTGGCCTTTACACGAAGTTAACATTCGCCAGCAAATTCAGTTAGCACAAAATGCTTTGCAGTCTCGGAGTTTTTCTTGATCAGCGGTTCTCGAGTAATGAAATAAGAATAAATAAAAAATTACTGACTATAGATCTTTCATCCAGAATTATAGATCTGAATTGAGATACAAAATATCTAAACCGGCAATAGATCAAAATTTAGATATGAAATATCTAAATTGGATAAACATTGAAGAAAAGTAATAGATGGGCGGAAAATCATACTTCATGACTATTATGGTAGGTTGTTCCACGCGCCATGAAGTCCGGCTACATCTAAACATACACCTTTGGTGCAGACCTATTCTTTTATTTCTCATTAAAAGAATCTGGTATTCTGCACAAAAAAAAACTATGTAAATACTCTAACCAAATCTCTAGCCCCACCAGGTCTTGAAGAACATTCTATGGAATATGGAAGTTTCGTGTATTCATGGTTTGGCTCAACGAACGAAGATTTGGGAGGTTTCAAGATCTATTGCAGGCCATCGGGTGGTCAGCTAGGCCTATATCGGAGAGGTGCATCGAACGGTTCCCAAGCCTGCACGATGAAGTTTCAAAGTGCAGCGTGACCGATCCCATCCTTTAAAGCAAGGGTTTACATGGCATGGCCCACAGGGGCGGGACGATGGGAACCAGTTTCCTAAGTCGAAGTTTTTTCAGTTGGAGTTTTCCTTCTCCTATGCAGATATCCGAGCCAGCTGTAGAGTTCTACCGCTACTTCGACTGAGCATTCCAACAGTATGACTGGGCTATGTAAATTGAAACTTGGGTTCTGAAAACTCCACAAAGGTTAAAAATTAAGGCAAGATAGTCTCGGTGGGTCATTATTGTTAACGAATTGGATGAATGAAATGGAAAGATTTACTTAAGACAATCACCAGTCCTGGTTAACAGACTGTTTGTTATTTTTCAGAATAACAACACAAACCCAATAAAATAAACATAAGATAGAATCATTAGGTTGGAATATTCTACTGTATCCTCTTAACTGACTCAGTAACTTTAAAATACCATTTATTCAGATCACTGAGTCACTCTCTTAATGGCAATATCTTCAAAACTGAGATTCCCAAAGTGGCCTCTACCGCCCCCTTGGAGGTGCTGAAAGACGAGGGTAGCAGTGGCCTTGAAAGACAAAAGGTGGTTAGGGGGAAGTGGTAAAGAAAACAAATTGACACCCTCTATTCATAAAGTCGTACGTCAGAAAAAAATTACTTGAATGCATAAGATACATATATGCTTGAATTTATAAAATAAATACTTCGGATTCAGAAAATAATCAAGATGTAATTTTTGATGTATCATTTTTGACAGACTTTACGGGGTTGGGTGTACTGATAGAATAGATTGTCTAACAAGCCTGGCTGCTGCAGGGTCAAACCCCACTCCTGCTTCTACTGCCTACTTCTACTGAAGTTGATTACTGAAACTTCGTATCGTATATATGATAAAAGAGAATTATTATAATATTTTTTCTCTGTGAATGTTTGTTATTTATTTGAATGAGATAGACCAGTGCGTAACCGTAATATAAATGTTCGTTATTAACAAAGACAATTCAACTCAGGAAGGAAGACAATCACTTGGTCGTGAGTTCAAATCATAGTAAGGGAATGTGAATTTTACATATTGGTTCACACACACCCTCATTTTGATGAGGATTGTTCTTATTCTTGTTGTCAGGGACAGAAAACAAGGTCAACACCAAACTTTGTACAGGTGTTTGACAAAAGGAACGGTAGTCGGAAAGAAAGTTAGGGAAACACTGCTTTAAAGTATGGGAATCCTTTTTTTGTCATGAATTCCTGATTCTTTCAAGAACTACTTTTATGGTGGGCGTTTATCATAGCTAATAATGGTGATTCTAGACGGATAAATTCAACTTTTGTTACACGAGTTTTTTATTCCCTCACCCTAAAATGTGGCATTGTTTTTCGTGATCCACAGATTGACGCAATTATTAGCTGAATTTCGATCTGAATGTATCTGGATAAGAATTATACGACAAAATGATATTAAGAATGGCAATGTGGAAATAAACTTGATTTCTTTGTAAAAATGGACAATTTATTTATTTAATGTTTCGCCAAGAATGGCCTCATCAGAAGGCGTAGGAATACAAAGTGCACCGGGTACTTACAGGGGATTAATCATATTAAGATGTTATCGTTCGGGGAAGGTAAATAATCTTACGGTCGCCAAACGTTGGACAGAGATATGTCCAGAAGAGGGAATTTATAACACCCTTAAATACTGATCGACATGAAAGCGACCTTAAGATTACTGACCTTCCCCTGCATGATTAATATGATGAATTCTCTATAAAAATCCGATAGACTATGTATTCCCACTGATTCTGATGAAGCTTGTTCTTGGCGAACCGTGTTAATGAAATAAACTGTTCATTTTACAAACGATTTAAATTACCTTGATAATGTAGTTTCTAATAGCATTATATATATATATATATATATATATATATATATATATATATATATATATATATAAGTGTTCGTGTGTGTGTGTCGATTGACAGCTTGAAACGGCCCAGGCAAACATTTAAGATCGGCTCCTTAAAAATAGGCTATGATTTTAGTAAGCGCGATGTGCAAATACAGCAGGAGGTTCCAAGTGCAATAAACCCCCAAGAATATTTTTATATTTGAATAATTACAGGAGCATCTTAAAGCAATATGAAATGAGGTGATGTTAATCCCTACTTATTCATGGCTTCCAGTTGGCTATAAAATGTTTGTCCTGATTGTAAATTATAAATTTCCACAAACTTACTCAATGTTACAATAGACGTAAAAAAAACAGTGCACAACTTTTGTGCGCCGTTTTCAATATAGATAAGCAAGTTTGAGAAAAAGTCATGCAAGAAAAGCAGATGGTAATGCATAAACTATATTGGATAATTCACACGCTTCATGCACTCGCTTACTCGATGGTAAGAACGGGGCGAATGAGTGGAACTATACAATTTACAATCGGGACTGCCATTCTATAGTTTAACGAAAGGTGGCCACATATGTACAAGGATTACTGAAATGGGTATTAGAACATAGTCGAAGGGCCATATTTGGTGTGCAAATCACACTAGGATGGCAAGCCTTTGGCAGAGCTAGCTCAACCTTCAAAAATAAGAAGATCCCATTAATCCTAAAGAGAAGGGTGTATAACCAATGCATCCTCCCAATAGTCACTTATGGAGCTGAAACATGGAACCTAACCAAGAGACAGACCCAAAAATTGAGAACCATGCAACGTGCACAGGAGAGAATAATGCTAGGCCTCACATGGAGAGACCACAAAACAGCACAGTACATCCGAGAAAAGACAAGACTTAGGGACATCATAGAATCCATTAAAAATCTCAAGTGGCGGTGGGCTGGCCATGTTGCAAGAATGGCAGACAATCGATGGACATCGCGACTCACGACATGGATTCCCCGAGACCACATGCGCAATGGAGGCCGGCAAAATATTAGATGGAGAGACGAGCTAGACAGGTTCAGGAAGTACTGGCTCCGCGACGCCCATGATAGGGAAGTGTGGCAAATCCTAGGGAAGGTCCATGTCCAACGAAGGACACTAAAAGACTGATGATGATGATGATGATGATGATGATGATGATGATGATGATGAAGAGCAATATCAAGTACTGTTGTTCCCATGTACTCTCACTCTTAGACGTTCACGCTCCGTGACATCACAGCAGACCCTCCAGGGTCCTCCATGTCCAACATGCGTTGAACGTAGCACAGCCCACGGAGATGGTGTTCCCGGAGCTGGGTGTAGAGTTTGGGTATACGGGCGAAGAACAATTTTACTTGTTTCAACTGTTAAATACAGTCAAAACCCTATCTTAACGTTGTCCCCTTTAACGCTGATTGCCACTTTTTTCTCCTTATAGATTTTGTAGTATCAAATTTCTGAATTAAATAATAAAAGAGAGAATCACCAACAGTTGCTGAAGAGAGTGTGCATCATATACTAATCCATTCCCTTTTGTTAGGACTCAACAATATCATGTATTCAATAACTGATGACTGGAATAATCTCTTTATGCAATGTCGTAATAGCTGCCCTTTTCGTTCACTTTTTGATGGACGTACCTAGGGCGCCAAACACCCTAGAAGAAGATTACTTTTATCAATTTAGGCATATCAATTTAGGTGGTGATAATATTTCGATTTTTTTTTCATTTGGTATAGCCTCGTGACGCATTATGAAAATATAATCAAATATAGGTTATTTTGCTCTTACGACCCGGTGGCTCAATCTGCCAATATATATATATATATATATATATATATATATATATATATATATATATATATATATATATATATATATATATAGTTCATAATATACATTCTCAAATTGTGAAAATACAAACAGAAAACGAACGAAAGCATATTTTAACCGTCGTAGATTTTTAATCAGAACGCTTAATACTTGACACATTGAATAGAAGTATTAGTACATAAAAATAAGAATTACGTGTAACCGATGAATGTTAACAATTCTTGCCTTTCGCACCCATCAGCAACTGGCAATATGTCAGTATCTGTGGATTAAGATAATGAACTGCCTATTTACATTTGAATAACGTAAAGTCGAAAAATTAAGTAAGAAAAAATAAATTGTACTATGAATAGCTTCATTTTAAATCTTAAAAAAATTCAAACCTGATTGGATGATTGAAGAATACGTTAATCAAAAGTAAATGAACTGTTCATTTTCAACAAGAACCGACATATTGCCGGTTGCTGATGAGAGCGGTTTAATCGGATCACAAGAAGTCAAATATCAATGAGTTGTTTTCAATGGAACATGTTGAAATGATACCCAACCGCGTAAATACAGAGCAACAGCCCGGCACTCGCACACGCAGATGGACAGACAGATAGAGACAGAGATTTTATATATACACAGAAAACATTAATATCAATTTGAGATAAACTAATGAATTCATGTGTAATAAATTAGAGTATTTTTAAAATTTTACATTTTATTCTTCATTGGAAAGAGAGGGGGGTGCAGACAGACTGACAGAGACAGATGGAGGGATACAGACAAAGACAGCGACAGTGACAGAGACAGAGACAATACATGATGGAATCCCACCCCCACCAAAAAATTCTTACTGGGAGTCGATATTCTCGCTATTCATTATATATATTTCAATTTAGACAACCAATAAACAATCAAAGAAATTGGGGGTGCTGCATGGATCGAACCTGCCACAGATAGGTAGCCGTTTCAACGTAGCGATGCACTTACCATTGTACTGAAGAGCCCACCGATGACCCAGAGGCCGAATAACTGCTCTCAGCTCTAGTTCTCATCTCACTTATTCTTCGTCTTTTCCTCAATCCATACTGTCGCGTTATCTGTGGACTGTTTAAGCAGCTTCCTATCGGTGGCAGGTTCGATTCCTGCAGCAGCCCCATTTTCTGTAATTACTCTTTCTATTTTCGTTGTCTAAATTGAATGATATACTGTTGCGTTGAAATATATTAACCGTGCAACGACAGGAAATCATTTCAGATAACTTTCTACACACACACACACACATTTCTTTTCCTTCGCGGACAATAAACGACCTTGAACAATAACAGTTTACTGAAAATTTATGAGCAACCAGTGTTGTTGTCTAGAAGTAACTGCTTCTTTGAATATCAAATCAATGTTGACATAGCGTTGATTGGTTCCCTACAAACACACCTTGACCTAAAAAAAGGGACTGATTGATTTTGATGAGAGAACAATGTTATGACATAAAGTGTCACAAGAATACTTTGCTACGTAAAGCTTTATTTGACTATTGATTCAATGGGGTGCAGTCAATAATTCATGTCATGGGATCTAATTACTGTAAATGGATTCCTTATAATGCGGGAGTATGATTATCATCATCAGCAGCAGCAGCAATAGCCTTTTAATGTCCATCATTGACCTTTCTCAAGAATCTCCAGATCCCTGTATCACGGGTGTCGCGGCGCCTAAACCCCCCATGAATTTGTCTAAGTCGTCACACCATCATATTTCCTTCTGGCCACGATTTTACATATGATCTCTGAGGATCTACCTTGTGAGTTGCGATGTCGACAGGTTGTCTGACATACTTGCAACCTATTGCCTTTGAGTTTTCTAGTGGATTTCATGATATCTCTAAGTCCAGTGAGCCACCGCTACCTCCTACGGTTGAAACATGCAAAAAGATATAGATCAGAATTTAATGTAGATCTAGTTTACCAGCTTTGGGAAAAATATGAAGCTAAGGAAAATTGATTACCGATGAAACATCAGTCAGCGTCTAAAACACTTGTATTTCTATTCTTTCTGGGGAGAGAAAGTCAATTTTAAACAAGGTAGCTACTAACCATGGAAAATGTATCTATTACCCAAATCCATAACGAAGAAAACTGTGACTAGATCTAAAACAACTTCCAGAAACTTTTTTTTTCTAATCTTTGGCTTTCAAATTTCCGGCGACAGAGTTTCAATGCTTATAAATATTACCCGATAAACAATTCGATCCCAATAATCCTAAAAAGAAGAGTATACAACCAATGCACCCTCCTGATAGTCACCTATGGAGCTGGAACATGGAACCTAATCAAGAGACAGACCCGTAAGCTGAGAAGCATACAACGCGCACATTAGAAGATCGTGCACAACCTCACACGGAGAGATCACAAGACAGCACAGGAAGAAAATGGGAGTCTAAGACATCATAGTATCTATTGAAAAACTTAAATGGCAATGGGCAGGCCATGTTGCAAGAATTACAGATAACCGATTGACATCACGACTCACAACATGGATCCCCACAGACCACATGCGAAACTGAGGGCGACAGAATACAAGATGGAGAGGTGAACTGGACAAATTCAGAAAATACTGGCTCTGCGACGCCAACGATAGAGAAGTGTGGCGAATCCCGGGGAAGGTCTATGCGACAACGGACGTTAAAAAACTGATGACGATGATGATGATTATGATTATCCCTTTTGATTGATGTTCCGCTAGAACAAATAATATGCTACAATGTTTGGTTCAGATGAAAATTAACTTTCTATAAAGAATGTGTTATGGGTGTACTCATTTATGGGCGATACTGTATGACTATTTCCTGCCTTTAGTATTGAGTGACGACAGAAATTTCATTGTATGGGTGTTGTTTCTTGGTTAATTTTTTTATGTGTATTGAAAGCAGAAGTGGAAACCTAAGACCCCCTAAACATAACGGTAGGGTCAAGGGGTAGGCTGATGGGAAATTAGATGGGCGTGTTGGAGAAAAACTGTTAAGACGATCGATGTAAGTTGTATATATATATATATATATATATATATATATATATATATATATATATATATATATATACACACACACATTTGAACATATATATATATATATATGCGTGTGTGTGCGTATATATATATATATGTGTGCATCGACATATATATGTATGAATCAGTGTATACACATGTTTATATGTGCATATAAATGTGTGTATATATATGTGTATGTGTGTGTGTGTGTGTGTGTGTGTGTGTGTGTGTGTGTGTGTGTGTACATACATATTTGAGAAAAAAGTGAAAAAAAAGCCAGAGTTTTAGTTATGGTTCCAAGATATAATAATTTCTAATAAGCCTTAATCGGTTTCGTACATGTCTTCAGAAGGCCAATGTTATTCTGATTCTGGACTTTACTGTCCACTGTCCCTATATATATATATATATATATATATATATATATATATATATATATATATATATATATATATATATATATATATATATATAATCACTGTGTAACGACTGAAGATCATTTCAAATAGGTTTCTATATAGTATTATGCAGTTCATAATTCATTCTGTCGGACCAAATGTGTCTTTCTTATATACATAACTGTTACGCTAAAGGAAACCGAGATTGAATGAGATGCGAATTTGGGTTGGAAGAAGTTATTTGGCCTTTGAATTACCGGTGGGCTGTTTAGCTCGATGGTAAGAGCTTCGTTCAAGCGGCTACCCTATCACTGGTAGGCTCGATTCCTACGGCAGTCCCATTTTCTTTCATTGTTTATTGTTTATTCTACTTGAGTTGACTAATATATATAATGTGTGTGTATTTGTAATGAATAGTGAGAATATCGACTACTGACAAGAATTGGGTTGGGGGGTAATTTCATCGTGTCTCTGTCCCTGTCACTACCGCTGTCACTGTCTGTATACCTCTGTCTGTCTGCCCCCCCCCTCTCTCTCCCCGATGAAACAGTGTTACGAAGTAAGATTTTTTTAAATACTCCAATTGTACATAGGACTCATATCATAATTGATTACTCAGGGTACGCAGTTGGACGCCTATAAATTGAATTGTCAACAAAAGCCTTTACATATCGTTAATCTACAATATACTTTAGTGTGACTGACCAACATGTCAGAACCAAGGTTTCTTTGTTTGTAAGAATGAATCAGCGAATACCAAACAATTTAAGCTCCTTTACACCCCGATTTATTGTCAGCCACTTTTATTTCGCCTCCGTTGCCATAGCAACTAATAAAATAAAAAAAAAATAGAAATCACCAGTAATTTCTGAAATAATGAAATAAAACCAGTGAATTCAGTGTCAAATTGTAATTGTGGTCTTTGAATGACACCATCAATAATAAGCATAGGTATAATTTAAAGAACTGTTGCAATTATCATCATCATCAGCAGCAGCAGCAGCAGCAGCAGCAGCAGCCTGTTAGCTTCCGTCGTTGGACATAGACCTCCCCGAGATACGCCAGACACCTCTATCAGGGGCATCGCGTCATGCTATCTTACTTTCTGTTGGCCACTGTTTCGCATGTGATCTCTGGGGATCAACGTCGTGGGTCGTGATGTCAAGCGGCTGTCTGATATTCTTGCAACATGTCCAGCCCATCACCATTTGAGTTTTCAGACAGTTTCTATGATATGTCGGACTCCTGTCTTTTCACTGATACACTGAAGTTTTTTTTCTATAGAATTAGTATTCTTAAAAATGATATCAAAAGTTGGTTTGAATACAGTCTGAAATTAAATCCAACACAACGGATTCAATATTTACATGGGCGAACATTCAATAAAAATGACCCAAAGATCGAATCAAGTCTGTTATTATACTTACTCATCCCTAACCGTTAAAAACGTTTTTTTCTTTTTGATAACCTGTAAGCCCTGTTTCGAAAACTAGATAAGTAGTATGAAATGATATCAATATACAATACACAGAAAACTTTGTATAAGATGACAAACTACATGGATGGCATAAACTATATAATAAAAAGGGAGGTGTTCGATCAACTCTGGTGGGGTGCCATGTTAATACAACTGTTTTGTTTTCAAAATCCCCGAAACGGTTACATGGTAAACAATTGATGATCCCATCAAGAGACATTTTATACATTGTACCATAACAATAAAGTATGTATGAAACAGAGAGAAACACCGAAGAAAATTACATTAATTGCATTGACTGATATCGGAAAATAGGTGACTGAAATGACACAGAAAATCTTTTGAAAAAGTCTTTTTTTATGTTTATAGTTTGAAGCTTTAAAGTTTTCTAGACTACGCACACACACACACACACATATATATATACATATATATATATATATATATATATATATATATATATATGTGTGTATATATATATATATATATATATATATATATATTCGATACGATTGTACATTCTATTTCACTCGATGAAACAATTTCAAATAATCTCAAAAGTGAAGCAACATACAATCTGTTAATTAACCATTGAAAAACAATATTCACTCATCTCTATAAACGCTCCATCGATGGTATCAAGTACATTCTTTTAATTATATATATATATATATAATTTTCAAAATTTGTCGTTCATATATATATATATATATATATATATGACAAATTTGGAAAATTATTGCTTTGATTGATTCATCGAAACACCTACCGGAGAAAAAAAAATGAAAAATTTATATTATTTTTATATTTGTCATTTATTTAAACCTTGTCGGAATATATATATATATATATATATATATATATATACATATATATATATATACGAACAGAACATTGATCAAGATCAATGCTTTGCTTCATTTCGCCTGAGACAGCATTCGATCTGCCAACAGACGGTAAAATATATTCACTTCTGCAAAGTGGGCCACCTTCTGTCATTTCCCCAAAATAAGCCACCCAGTTACCGATGTTCACTGATGCCTTAAATCTAATGCACCTTTTTCTTTTTTGGAAAATTTCCAAAAAGGTAGTCTGTCGCTATCCAACAATCTTCATTTTTTTTTTTTTGGCAGTGGCTAAACCATCCATGGCTTTCGTATTTGTGAATGTTACGATAGAAAGTAGCAGCAACATAAACCTTGGATCATAGTTTATTAATATGATCTGATTATATGATCTATTTTTGTTCAACTATGAACAAAGGAGTATGAATCTTTTAATTTGCACTGAGATGCTGGTCAGCCTCAACGCATTAGATCAATGGTATAAATAATTGACCCTGGATATTGCACTTGCCAATCTTTTCTTAATCCCAGTCAACTAACCGGTTTTAAGCTGGCTGGAGGTTGTTAAAGGTGCGAATAAGAAATATAGCCCTTTTACGACCTAATAACTTGGTTGACACTTTCAATAACTGAGAAATTCATACAAGCCAATAACAAATTGTGCTTGATAATTTTGTTCAGTGAGACTGAATGAGATTTTTAACTGATGATCTTGCTAAATGCTTGACTTACGGGCGAATTTCAGGTCTCAAAAAAAGAAGATTATCCAATGTAAGGAAAGAAACTCGGAAGTACCTCGATGAGACAATCCGGATATACCAAACAACGGTTACGACGTGTCCAGTCTAATCGAGCATGCGCTCTGAGTAGTGATTCCACATTCAATAACAAGCAGCGAGGCCGCAGGCTACACGGTCGAAACGTTGTGAAAAAATCAACACACAAGCCGATAGTCTGGCCATATCATACATAATGATTAATATACCCGTCTGATAAAATTCAAACAGGAACTACAGGTCTTTCTGAAATGATGATATTATTTCGATTATCAATAAGTCTTGGTCAATTCCATTTGTCCGCTCCGATAGGATAATGTCTAGCATGTCCGTCTCACATGCAGAAGGTTCTGTGATCGATTCCCAATGTGAGCAAAGATTATAGAAAACTTTTTATTAGGAAAGTTCCCTATACACTCAGCAGCAAAATGGGTACACTTTAAGCTGTGTGATTAGGGTGGAAGTATCCTTTTAGTAAACTTGCATCTTACCAAGAGGGTGGTCATAAAAACTCATTGGAATAAAGACTTAGTTTTGGTCAGACGTAGGACTTGCTAGGATATATGTATCACATTATTCCCATCCCCCAACCCAATGTTTCTCTTTCATTCTTTCAGCACTCACTGAAGATGGCGCTTAGCCAAGACATGTCTGCCGACTAAATATAAAAATATGAAAGAATAAATTCTACAATAATTTTCACACATATATATGTATATTCCAGCTTTGTCCTCGTTACACTGGCACACACACACACACATATATATATATATATATATATATATATATATATATATATATATAAGCTCTTCCATAGGAATAGAGCACTCTGATTGATGAGGAGTTTCTGCGTAAAATGAATATATCGCTTAAATAAAGAGATGTAATACATCGAAACAGCTGTCTGTGGATGACTTAATAATAATAATAATAATAATAATGATAATATATATATATATATATATATATATATATATATATATATATATATATGATGTGTAGATTTATTTACTCATTCATATAGCCCTATGTATATCTTAATTTCCTTCATTAATTGGAAAGCACTCTCAGAGCGCATACCTCTGTCAACGCTTTACACTAACAAAAAACTGAATGAAAATAAGATATTTAAAACAGGAAATAGAGAACGCATATCTCGAAATAAGCACAGATATTGACTTGCTTCCCTTGAAATCTGAATATAGCATTTTTATTTCTCTTTGTTTTCAACCTCTTTTCACACAAATTACTAATTATAAATCTCCCGATCGAAAACGAATTCCTGGATCTATCCCAAATATTTCCATCTTTGGCTTATGGCAGTCCCTTCCACAAAGTTTCAATGAAATTCATTCGAAATATTCGGCGACAGGAGCGGATAGATAAATGTATTGAAAAGATATGGAAAAATATCTGTCAATCGAAAAAATATTCCTGGATCTGTTACTTCCGGATCGGATGTTCACTTCGTCCTTGACCCATGGTCAACCCTGCACAAACGAATATTAGAATTCACTGAACACTTTTGGAGATATCGTGTGGACAGACGGACAGACGTACGGAAGGATGGACAAACACGGGGTGATACATATACCATTCCAGCTTCGTTGACAATGGTAAACAATTACAGTTCAGAAATCTGTAATGGTTATTACTAGGCCAGAGTTCGTTCCAAAGGTGCATGTTAGGCAGGCACAGGACTTTGTGGTGTGTGGAGTAGCCAACCATAACTGTCATGAAATGTAAATTTCCGTCTGTCGTATGAAACTATGGCTTCGAAGTATTTTGCTTACTTCTCTTCAGTGTTGCCAATATAGATATTTTATATCTAAATAAAAAATCTATTACCAATTTAGATATTTTATGTTTAAATTCAGTTCCATAATTTTTAATAAAAGATCTTTGGTCAGTAATCTTCTATTCATCTTTATTAGATTTTTTTTAGAACTACTGATCCGAACAACTTCACACCCTACACTGCAATGTCCAGTATGTTGACTAATGAATATGGCGAATATCAACTTCGGACAATGGCCAGTTGTCGAGTTATCTCGATGAATACACCTTACACACTCAAGCACAGAAATTTCGTCAGTCAGAGTTAGAAGGTGCCCTACATTTCGTATTCAAGTAAATTATTGCTCCGTAGATCAATAAGTGACAGCAAACGAGTCGGACGTATCTGTGAGTTATCTAGGAAAGTTAGACAATCCTGTTTTACCCCATTAGGTCAGCTCCCTTATTGCAAAGAAACGAGGGGAAATGTTACATGCTGGACAAAATTACCAAACTTCCAGAGATTATAGATTCGGCATATAAAATCAATACTTCCCATGGATCAAAATAAAATTAATCATTTCATGGTCGTGGTGGCCATTTTCAAAAATGGCTGCCATTAGAACTATGTATGTTTCAAAAGGGAAACAAATTACTTACAAACTTGAATATGATACTAAAATGAATCTCCCTACTAATTCCACTCTGAGGATTCTGGATCACCCAGGGACGAAATTTAAGATCTTGACTGGCAGAAGATTACACCTAAAACCTAAAATGAATAAACAGCATTTGGAATTTGTTCAAATTAACAACTCTATGAGATACAGCAACTTTTGTTCGGACAATTTAATCTCTTCTTCCAATATCTGATATAGGTACAAAGTTCTGGACGATTCATTCCACAGCCCTCCCCAGATATAAAAAGTAATATCCGTAAGTGAAACATATTTCACCCAAAGAGGGTCGTAGGATGAATCAGCCGAAACGTGTCAACATCGAAAATGGAATGAAGAGATAAGATTGTCCGAACAAAGTTGGTATGTTAATGACTCTTCTCAAGGTTATGAACTAGTGATTTCAAAAGTGTGCGCTGTGGAGTCTTAGAACGCTGCAGTTAGCTTTTAGAAGCGCCGCAGTATATTTGAAAATCTAAAAATTCCTAGACAATAATAATTCACTGCAATGACGCACCACCACGATGATAGGGGGTGACATCTAACTGACATATCGCAAATCACAATGTTGATGAAAAAAAATCGACGGGTACATGCTATTGTTCTGTATTTGTTTTCACTTATGACAACGTGAAAACATCCTTATATACTAAGGGCGCCATGATTCGAAAAAGCTTGGGAACCATTGTTATAGACAATAAACTCATAGCATTATTATTTATTAATTCAGCCTCATGCGAGAGCTTCCTAAATATAACCCCAGCGCCTTTTATATTTAGCAGTAGCAAGCCATCAACCGGAATAAAGGGAAATCGGTCTGTTTTGTGTATTTTAATTATTAAGATATTTCCAGCTCCAGGCGAGTGGCAGATCCTCTTAACGCCAAATGAAACATGTCTGGTTGGACAATCAATAGAAACCTGTCACGTGACCAACGTCTTTTTTGCAGCATGCCATATTGGGTGTGATCAATTAAAAAAAATGAAAATTAAGGGTGACTAATGAATATGATACTTCCATCGCATTTGGTTGGGCAGTGATCACTAAGAAGTCTGAATTGAAAAAAACAACAAAAAAAAAACCCAACTTGAATTATGCCGGGCAGAAACTGAGGGGCCAATCTCACATAAACCCATTTTTCAAATCGCCCCCCCCCCACAAAGAGAAAAAAAATTGAGGGAATTTTCTAGAGACATAAAAAATGGGTGTTCTTTCAGATATGATGAGTGAATTGTTGAATTCGTAAGCCCTCCACTGGCACAACCTATGCGCGTAATATATACTTGCTCAGCTAGACATGCTTAAAAACTGGAGAAACCTATGTCGACAGTTTCGTTGACAGTTTTGGTTGATGGTTACAAACATCCAACACAAAGAACGATTTCCTGTCAACGACCCAATTCGGATGCATTGCAAATAAGTATACTGACAGATACACACACAAACATAAAATACCATTTATAGATAAATGAAGATGTTTTCAGAATCATCTATTGAAATATTTTGTCTGTAGTGAGTATCAATGGAAATAACCTCCCCGAAACTTATGTACTTATCAGTGAACTAACGCTTGAAGCAGAACGTCGGCGTATAAGTATAGCAACAGCAAATCATCTTGCATCGAACAGAATGAAGAGAAATCGATCTGTTTCATGTATTTAATAATTGAGGTATTTTCATCTCCACGTGAGAGGCCGATCCTCTCAACACTGAATGAAACATCAGACAGAAAATGGTTCTTTGTTAACGGCCCAATTTTCATGTTTTTAAAATTATCAGACCATATAATAAGCATATACGCTAATTTCATCACTTCTTTTTCCTCGCTCAAATGGGCTGCACTGATTGGTTAATTTACTTTCATATCGTGGCATAACAATAAAGATAAAAATTACGTCGTAACAACTCTTAAGAGATCATATATGTATTAAAAGAAACTTGAAATTAATGACGACGATCCTTCTTCTTCTTCTTCTTCCTCTTTTTATTATTATTATTATTGTTGTTGTTGTTGTTGTTGTTTTTTTTTTTTTTTTTTTTTTTTTGCATTTTCAAACCAATCACCTGGTGATTACCGGTGGAGGTGGAATGATGGTCTCCTCAAGTCTTGAGACTGCTTCTCCACACTCTTATAGTCCACAGCCGTACTGAGGTTTACAGTTCCACACCAATCGCCTAGCGGATATCGTTGAAGGCTGAGTGACTGTCAGGTCTTCAGCCCTCGTCTCATCTCATCTCTCCCTCGCCTATCATAGCAGTGCTGTGGTTCGTACCTCTAACACCATTTGAGTGTTGTTTTTTAGTCTGTTTGTTTTTTCCTCTTCCTCTCTCAGGCCACAGCTAACGGCTGGAATCGTAGATCTCATATTATTATTATTATCATTTGCAATCTCACACCAGTTGCCTGGTGGTAACCACTGGAGTTTGAGTGACAGCAAGTCTCCTCAAGTCTCCAGCCCTCCTCTCCTAGTACTCATACGTCGCTGTAATGCTGCGATTTACATTTTCACACCGGTTGCCCAGTGGTAATTGCTGAAGGCTGAGTGACAATAAGTTTCCTCGGGTCTTCAGCTAACGTCTCCTCTCTCTCTTTCACCTATCATGTCAAGGCTACGATTCGTTGCAGTCCTTATATCTCTAGCACCTTCCTCAGTATCCGTGCAGTTCCCAGTAGTGCTGTGGTCTGTACAGTCTCAATCCTTCCCCTAATCCCGGTCTCCTTCAGTCTCACCCTCAGCGTTTTAGGGACAGTTCCTAGTGCGCCCACCATGACCGGTACTACCCTGGCTTTCATGTTCCACATCTTCCTCAATTCTCTTACTAGGTCCTGGTATTTTTCCCGTTTTTCATTCTCCTTCCTTTTTACTCTATGGTCTGCAGGTACAGCAACGTCTACTATTTGGCAGGTCTTCCTTTTCTTGTCTACTATTACCAAGTCCGGTCTTCTTGCCTGGATGAGGTGGTCAGTTTGGATGTCAAAGTCCCAGAGTAGTTTTTGGTTATCATTCTTCAAGACTACCTCTGGTTTGTGCTGATACCACTTTTCCACATGGTTGAATCCCATTTGTTTGCTTAGTTCCCAGAGCATCATCGTTGCTACTCTATCGTGTCTATGCTTATATTCCTTCTTGGGCGAGTTGACTACATTCACTAGTTATGTGGTTTACTGTCTCATCTCTTTCACCGCACATGCAGCATTTGCTGTTTGTCTGTTTGTCTCTGGACACAGTCTTCTATGCTGATGAACCCCTTGCCACCTTCTTTTCGTATAGTCTATCTGTATCATCTCTAGGGTGTAATGCTTTATGCATTGTCATAAGTTTCCTTGTTCGCCTATCCATTGATTGGAGCTCTTCCTTTGTCCATCCTAGGAATGGTCCTGTATACCTAACTACTGACACAGCCCAGGGGTTCATTCCTTTTATTAGATTTCTGCTGTTTAATTTGGTCTCTAATATTTTCCCCATCCTTCTAAGGTATTCTCTCTTTATTTTCTCCTTCATCTCTTCCCGTTTTATCGTGTCACATTCAAGGACGCCTAGGTATTTGTATCGGTCTCGTGCGGCCAATGCTCTAATCTTGCTGTTGTCCGGGAGTTCGATTCCTTCAGTCATTGTAAGCTTTCCTTTGTGCATTACCATGATTGCACATTTTTCTATTCCAAAGTCCATTCCGATGTCCTCACTGTATTCTTTTACTTCGTTGAACAGAGTCTCAAGCTCTCCCCTGTTTTTTGCGAACAATTTTATATGATCCATGTACATTAGGTGATTGACTTTTCCTTTTGTTTTAGAGAAATGTTTATCATTATCATTATTATTATTATTATTATTGTTGTTGTTGTTGTTGTTGTTGTTGATGATGTTGTTATACAATGAATTATCAGGACTAGTATCTGTTGTATGTAATCGAACGCATCTTCAGCTGTATACTGGGAAATAGCGAAATGGAAAAGCAATCTTCATGAAACTTAACGGGGCTTCAGAAAGTGATCCTTGGTCACTGGCGGCCAAGGTTCTATACTTCATTTACAAGTCCCAGAACTCTGCTCCCTCTTCTCCACGTATGCATGGTGTTCCGTGTACTAAAAACGGTCTTGTACCACATCTAATCACAGTGGGGGTGCGAATAAATTGATTGGGGTCGATTGAGGTTTGTGTCTGCACTTAGGTCAGTTTCAGATTCTAAAGTAAATTATTAGTTTCAATTTCTAGGGTGGACTAACATTTACAATTCATGTTAGAATTTTGTTTGGTGGGGTGTATTAATTACATACCTTGTTCAGTCTAACCACTTAGCCGACCGATCATCGATATAAATAGTATGTGGGAACCTCTCATCAAAACGGCCATTTCAGAAAAGGCAAGCTGGTCATCCAGTGTATGGAAAACATCTCAGAATTTGAAACCAAAACATAATCTCGATATATAAGAACCTATGTAGAAAAACGGAAGTGACGTGTCCAGTCCAATCGAGCGTGCGTTCTAGGAAGTGATTCCGCATTCAAAAACCAGGTACTGGAGGATACACAGCCAAAACGTTGTAAACGAATTGACATATAAACGGGGGATACAGCGTTTTGAACGATGGTTAGAACTGAGAAGAATCAATTTACTAATGAGCACAGAAGAATGTTGTATTTCTCAGATGCTAATTTTACCAGTGATAGTATAATAGAAAAATAGCATGAACCCCTCCACTGGTGTATCTTGTCTCATCGTCAGTCTTGTCACATGTATGTCATAATGATAGACAGGAAGGTGTGATGGTATGACTGAGCAAGTCACTTTCAGTGTGAATCATCCTTCAAGCATAGATGGAATGGATCGTTCATCGTCACACTGGCTTTTAAAGGGGCAGATTGGTATTTGTATCATGCAGATATCTCAGACTTTACAAGTACGCGAATTCAACGACTTGTGCCAGTATCCAGAATCTATCGTCAGCGTTAAAAATCAATGATCAAAGATATACCATGTTGGTTTTGTAGATTTTCCAGTTACACTAATGCACAGACTGTAGGGAGATTTTGTTGCTTTAGACCACAAAATTTTCTTGTCTTCAAAGTCAGCATTGAAGATCCTAACTTTTACCTTGGTTTGAACGTCAACTGTCGCTGCTAAAGGTAAACACGTAACTATATCAGTCACCAAGATAGTTGGTAGATTGAAAAATCACTATTTTAACCCTGGAAAATAAAATACTAGAAGAACCGTTTAGATTACTTCCGACAAGTAAAAAATCATTCAGAGAGTGCATCTTTCTGCAAACGCCATTGTCAGGGGAAATAATTTTGTATGGATCTGCTTCAAAATGTAATCACTTATTCCATGGCTTATTGTCCACCCTTCCACAATTCAATCACAACAGTTGGAGATATTGCGTGCACAGACATGAACTTATGGCGATACTATCTAGTATGAATATATAACTACAACGTAGGGGAGATAATTGTATATATATCCATCCTAAGGTTCAATCACTACTTCTGTGATCAATTATCCACCCCAACAATATTCAAGGAACATTCATTGAGAATTTTCGGATATGATAATCTTGAAATGGTGTCTCAACGAGTGTTATGATGGCCTTTCTTTATTCACTTATTTATCTATATAAACAGTTACATGGTAAATAACTGATGATCTCAACAAGAGAAAACTTACATATTGCTCCATAATAACAAAGTATACGTAAAACAGGGTGATAAGAAGAATACTGGTGAAAATCTTATAAGTTACTTTGACAAATATTAGAAAATGAGTAGCAGAAGTGGCACAAATATCTTTTTTTAAGTTTTTTTTTAATGTTCAGCGTTTAAAGCTGTGAAGCTTTCTAGACTCTCTCTCCCTCTCTCTCTATATATATATATGTATATATATATATATATATACATATATGTATATATATATATATATATATATATATATATATATATATATATATATATATATATATAATGCTCACCCCCCCCAAAAAAAAATACCGTTTCGGTTCCTCAAAATCTTGTAAACACTTAACCATTCCGAAATCGTAAATATACAAATGAATGATTGCTTATAGTAAGGCATAACAGTAATAGAAATACGCAGTTAATCTGCGAAAACCATAAATTTCATAGAATTACAGAACCGTGATTTTTTTTGTTTTGTTTTCGTTGTACGCTGCGAAACTCCCAAAATATTCCCATTAAATTATTCAAGACAGAACAGCGAATTACTGAAACCTAGAAGGGGAAACCCTCGAAGGGCAAGGGATAACTGTAGAATAATTTTTCTAACCCTGGCCTACATTTGTCAAAGCTTGAAACAAATAGCAAGGCTTGCCGACATGCGATATTACTAATATTACTGATATTACACGTGAACACACAACCATGAAAAGGGCATTATTACCCACTCCACACCCTGGGGGGGGGATGAAGGACGGGTCGGAGAGAGGGAGAGAGAGATAGTGAGAAATTCGAGACGGGAGAGTAATGGAAAAAATTCGCAGAATGGGTAGATGCCGGCATTACCGCGTGGCAGAAATCTTAAATTTATTTCTGGAACGTAGAATTTTTTTTCGGCTCGTGTTTGATGGATCATTATTTTATTTCTTCATCCGCCTCTAAAAGTAATGACCATTTTTGCGGATAAATGTTTCTATCCTTGTAAGGTACAACTGCATCTCATGTACTACAGGAGGATATGTATATATATATATATATATATATATATATATATATATATATATATATATACATATGACCGTGATACGATGAGAGTTTTTATGTAATATAACGCAATTTATTATATATATATATATATATATATATATATATATATATATATATATGACCGTGATACGATGAGAGTTTTATGTAATATAACGCAATTTATTATATATATATATATATATATATATATATATATATATATATATATATATATATATATATATATATATATATATATATATATAGTATTGCTTTAAATTACATAAAACTCTCATCGTATCACGGTTAATATATCACTCAATTTAGACAACGTGAATCAAAGGTAAGAGCATCGCTTCGTTGAAGCAGTAACTCTATAGGTGGCAGGTTCGATTCCCGCTGCATCCCAATTTTCTTTAATTGTTTATTCTATCTATGTTGTCTAAATTGAATGATACATCAATCGTAAAATGACGAGAGATCATTTCAAATTAGTTTCCATATAATATAATGCAATTTATAATTAATTCTGTCGGACCAAACATGTCCATTTCTTAAATACATACATGCATATATACATGTACATATATAAATATACATACATACATACACGTTTATATCCATACATATACATGCATATATAAACATATACATACATATTTATGCATACACGTGCATGTATACATGCAAATACACACACACACACACAATATATATATATATATGTGTGTGTGTGTGTGTGTGTGTGTGTCTCCCAAACTATATAGATATACACATACATGTCTCCCCAAAAGTGTTTTTCTCATTACACATATACATGAGAGAGGGGGGGGAGATGCAACGTGCTACCCAAAAGTCCAGGGAATTTAAAAATGAAAATATTACATACCCTTATTCTTAGTTTCCACCGTCTCCTTCGAAATGGTTCTCCACCTGCTGTTTGCATTTTGGTTAATGCTGGATAGCAGCAAAGTCTGTACTAGTCAAGTGTGCGCTCTCCAGATTCCTCAACGTTTCCTTATGATGAACAAAAGCACGCGCTGCTGAATTCGCGAATAGTTTGTTGCAATATGCACATATCAAAAAGTGTCACGCAAAGATCAAGTAGATGAATTAACAATCGTTGTTTCCTGACTATAGGAGTCCCGTACGGTGAGTGTTATATGCTAAATTTGTTTAAAGCAGGTTTTTATTGATTTCAAACATCTAACCCAAGCTCGTTATGAAAGTAGTTCAATGCCTGATAGGCTGTTACGCAGCGGTCATTTTTGTAATCGTCAAAATAATTTCAAACATATTGTTACTTATTAAGCAAATATCAATTGAAACTATCGTAATATTTTAACTCCAAGTCACTGATTAGACGATCGGAGTGACAAGACGGATGTTAACCGTTGCTCAGGAATGAATAGCGAATGGGCCAGGCAAACAATCGATGATAAACGACGGACTTCTCAGGCAACAACATACATCTGTCAAATTGTCAATTAGGGTCGGAGAATAGGTTATCTCTCCAATTAGTTGATACGTCATTAAATCAACGGTAGTGAACAACCGAAAATTCACATGAATGTTCTTTGTCTGGCATTCAAACGATAATTCCTAGAAGAAACGAGAACTTTTCTTTGAACAATGATGACTTGGTTGGAGTAGCGGGCAAAGCGGATCAGGTTTCATCATAATTGATATTCGAGTCTTTGTAAAAGTCAGATTTCCAACACAAAATTACTTGACGAACACAACACACTGGCTCTTAATAAACTATTACTTTTGGGAGACCATAACCTTGTGCCAAAAATGCCTGATTTAATTATTATTTTTAAAAATAATGAGACAATAAAATAACAAGTTCAGCATGTTTGAAAAAAGATTATGTAAAATAAAAACAGTGACAAATGGATAAAGAACTCTGATTAATTTGATAACAAAATAAAATTCAACATGATAAAAAAAGATGTTAATATCTAAAATGTTAGACGATAATGGCTCAGAACTGTCTCTATGATGCTAACTACAAGAATACCCTGGCTAATTTCCTTTTTTCTCGGAGTTTAGTTAGGATTTTGTTGTGCACAGATGTTCGACTATTCACGCGACAATATTCTGTTTCCTTTCTTTTATTCTATTATATGGGTACATAAATATATAATTACCAGAGCGTGTTTAAACTGACTCATTTGCTTGCATAATACAGTTACAGATTAGATTTAATTGAACTGACCCCCCACACATGTACAGATGTATGCTTATACGCACACACTCATACCCATGTACGGGTGCTTATCGTGATATTTAAGAGTCTGTTTCTAATGTAGGCGAGCATTTGCACACGCATGCGCGTACATCTAAACTAACACACTAAGACATCCACATCCGCATACACATATTTGGATCTAAACTTACACAGAAATATCCACCTACGCATAATGTAATACACGATGTTAAAACGAGAGAAAATTTCGACTGAACACAGGAATTCAAGGATAAATAATTCCAAATTCATTATTTAAAATTAAAGGATAAAACGTATCTCCCCGTATTCAATCAAGACAGGACGTCCACATTATTCACAAGAAAGTGAGACACGTCGGGCATGCGACCTCCTTCCATTGATAGAAGGTCCAGTTCCGATATTCGCTTGACCACTGAAGATACTTTCAAGGATAGACATTGATTAGCAAAGGTACTCTGACTGACCTGTGGCCATACAGCCCGATATACAACAATGATCAATGTACTTTGTATTATGACACATTTATTCCTTCACTCTAATTAAAATTTACTGCAAATTTGTGTCACACTGGCGCCTCTGCTGACCCATATTTGTCAGCAAACTCATCACTCACCTCTTGTATCATTAATAACCGTCCAATGCCTTGTTGGTGGTTGGTGATTTTTTTTCTACGGGGACCACTGCCCATAGGTACTCACCAGAAACTGAACATGAGCACCCAACACGCCATGCCGTTTCGGAAATACTCTGATCTAGTCCTCTGGTCATAACAATTTGGTTTTCAACAATATCACTCAAATGATCACAACATTCAACACATGAAAATGAAATTCCCACAACTGGCTTACCTGCTTGTACACCTCTGAACCTGAGATGCACAGTTGTTAAGAGACAGTAGGTGTCATACTTGCTACATGCAGCTAGTCACAATGTTAAGCTCATCAGTGTAAGTAACACTGTGACTGATAGAGAACACATAAAACTATCAGTACATTCAAAAAGTATACTTGAAATCGTCCACCGATATTGTTACTAAAACAACAAAGGTTTCTTCAATTTTCAAGTTCGGCAAGATAGCTATGTATATATCATGCGTACAGGCCTCACCAATGGAGATGGGGTGCTGAAATGTTCTACGATGCAGGGTAACTGTAAAGAATTATTTGAAAACATTTGGAAATATTGTGTGGTATGGATATATAACTACGATTTCTGACTATAAAACTACAGAACTGATCTGATTAGTCACTTGATATAAACCATGGAAAACGGTTTATCAATGATGTTACTCCTTTCGCCTTTTGTTGGGCAGCAGTTACTAAAAAAAGTCTGGATTTTCAACAAAAAAAAACCAACAAAAACAACACATGCTTGAATAACTCAAATCAAGAGAGCAATTTATTAAAAGTTACATTTCAAACTGAACATTCGACTAAAGACCTTTTGGATGTTTGGTGAAAACAAGGACAAACCGTTTTTTTCTCGACGTAAGGAGTAAATATTTAAATTTCAGCCCTCTAACTAAATTTGCACAATACATTCATAGCCAACGAGCCAGAACAACTTGAAAACTGAAGAAACCTATGCTAACAGTCTCTGTGACAGTTTTAGATTATGGATTCAAGAAAACACACATGGAATCAACACCATGCCGGTATGATGTGAAGCATCCTTGAAAATAAGGGAAAATAATAATCATATTTATATTTATATATATATATATATATATATATATATATATATGTGTGTGTGTGTGTGTGTGTGTGTGTGTGTGTGTGTGTGTGTATGAGTGTGTATGTGAGTATGTGTGTTTCTGTGTCTGTGTGTGCGTTTCTTCGTGTGTGTGTGTGTGTGTGTGTGTGTGTGTATGTGCGCGCGCGTGTGTGTGTGTGTGTGTGTGTTATGTAAGCTGTGAGTAAACTTCTAAGATGCCAGACTGGGATCTTTGAGATCTGACAAGAACCTGACCCTAGTCTGGGAAATGACAAAGAGGTTCGAAATGAAGGAGAACTGAATGCAGCTATACGATGTTTCATATTATTACAGCAGCGGAATATAGTCAATCATACACACACATATATATATATATATATATATATATATATATATATATATATAGAGAGAGAGAGAGAGAGAGAGAGAGAGAGAGAGAGAGAGAGAGAGAGAGAGAGAGAGAGAGACGTAGATGCTTCTTTGTCAATGCACTGAATCCAGTGGTGTACATTAATAACATTCATATCTACTTCAATCATGAAAAGAGGGGCCTTTTCTGTTTTTATATTCATATTTTAACATAGATTGATACATAGATATGAGCGTATTATTTTAGTTTTTCCCACCGACAATAAAAGCTGAAAAGAGACACACATGAGTACGTGTGTAGCACAGAGGAACATTTGATTGTGTGAGTGTGTGTATGCCTGCATGTGTATTTGCATATACTATGCATAAGCACATATGTATTTGCATCTGCACATCCACGAGTTTTGCATTATCTATTTCCCAACCCTTAATTACTGTCCTATTTCTGAGTTGGTGTCACTTCGTGCAGTGAGAGCGATTTCAACTTCATAATTATCGTTGGGGGAGAGGGTTGTTATGCCTTGTATCTTTATCTACGTTTATAAATGTCATCCTCATTTAACTGATGCCATTGCAATTCTCCGGCCATTGTCGGCAGTTGACTCATCAACAACCCAAAGACGCCACCCCCATCTCTTTTGTGAGACACAATGTGTAGCATACCCCATCTACATCTGATTATTTCGAGTCATTTTCGTACCCTCTCTGCCCTGGGGTACCCTTTCGTGCCCTTTAGACACTTACACTCTGAGCGACCACCTCTTGTACATGGAGCCAAGTTTCAAAGTTTTACCATGGTTAAAAGTTTTCTGCTTGATGCCGATCTTAAAAAAACAATCTCATTGTCAACGTCAAGTCCAACATAAAAAGAACAAGAACAACAATCCTCACCTGGTTTCGGGGATTAATCTCTCCACTGTTTGACTATCATGTCTCGTTAAACCGAACATGTGTATAAAATCAACTCTTCCCTACTGTGATTTGTAATCAAGATCTGATGATTGATGGGCAGCTCAGTTGTTTGACTATCACGTCACGTTAAACCAAGCTTATACATAAAGTTAACATTTCCCAACTGTAATTTGTAATCAAAATCTGATGATTGCAAGGCAGCTCTCTTACCAACTAAGCTGAACTGACAAATCTTATATACCAACTAATTTGCTTTGATACAATACAAAAATTGCAGTAATCATCTCAGCCGGGATATATTTATGATCGCAAGTAACTGCCGCAGTGGAGGGACTGTCCCATGGCTAAGATAGATGTGTATTTTTCTGTTAGCACCAATGTTCGGCGTTAATAACCTTGGTAAAAATCCAATGTTTCAAATTATGACCCCCTTAGCAAACGCTTCCAACTAAAGAAATTGGTACAATACAATCTCAATGCCCATAACCGCCCCCAATCCATTTGGCCTCGTCTCGTTCACAGCTAATATCAAATATCAAATATTAGTCGTAAAATGACGGAACTAATTCAGTTATATTCCTGCCCTGGTGTCTGCGGGAAGAGTCCAAATTCCAGTCGCTTCGCAGCTATGACATTCCTGTAAATTTCCCAAGCAAATCTTCAGACATATGCATTCAAGTGCTCTCACTCTCATTGCTTGTCATATCGACAAGCTTCTCGTTACCTAGTTATAGACCCCCGTACATAAAGGTCTGTTTTTTCGTTTTATGATGAATTCTTCTGTGGCAGCATGGTAACAGTGTAAATACATGTACTAAAATTACTATCAATGTGCTGCAGCGACCGTCTGTAGGACTGATCATCAGTAGCAAAGTAAATTACATTTTGAGACTCACCTGGGTTGGGGTTAAGATACTCGAAAGATATATTGCATGTTAAAATAGTTGGCAATGAGAACTTGAGCAGTGGAGCATCTTCAATTATTTAGCCAGAAAATAGAAGTAGATTTGTTTTGATATACATGGATTGTGATGACAATGTTATCATAATCGATTTTTTTAACGTCTGTCATTGGACAAAGATCTCTCCAGCATTCGCCAGATCTCTCTATAATGGGCAGCGAATCCTGGGGAAGTTTTAAGTCCAAGGACGGAAGCTAAAAGGTTGATGATGTTGATGACATTCGTCATTAAAGTACATGTATATCACAGCGGATCTATTACTGTTTTCTAGCTAATTTTTTCCCGGGCAAAATAAAAAGTGGGGCATGCAAATTGAAAGTTACGGCAATCAAATTAGAAAAATAAGGCAAGCAAATCATTGTTTAAACATAATGTATTAGGTGACAAGTTTCAACTAATTTCGCTGAAGAGATTAACATTTGCTGCGATTGTACCAATTACTGTATATATGTGATTACATGTGTTCATCGATTAACTTAGTGTTTTTTGTTTTTCAATTTTCTTGCTGTATTTTTAATTTGCTTGTCCTTATTTTTTAATTTGCTTGCTGTATGTGTTAATTTTCTTGCCTTTTTTTCTAATTTGCTTTCCGTGTGCGTTAATTTGCCTGCTTCAAGTTTTAATTTTCTTGTCTACTTTTTAATTTCCTTGTCGCATGCGTTAATTTGCTTGCCGCACTTTTTAATTTGATTGACGTATTCGTTGATTTCCTCGCCATACTTTTTAAAAAAATTTGCCTTTCTTCCTTTCTAATTTGTTTGATCTATGTTTTTAACCTGCGTGTTGATTTGCTTGTTTTACTTTTTAATTTGCTTACCGTACTTTTCAATCTGCTTGCCGTCTTTTTAAATTTGCTTTAGAAAAGTATATAATATCATTATTTGATATTGACTTTTTTCAGTACTGTTCACGATTTCCTTCCACCAGCCTTCAAATTTAGAAGTATATGTCTATGATAAATCGTTTTAGCAGAGAGGGAGGGTCATTTTCTTTATTTCTATGATATCCATGATATAAGAGGATATATAAACAGCTGGTTGCTTCATAATGGTTGTATAGTGTCAAGTGAATTCGCAATAGGTTGATAATGACTTTTCATCATATTTTCTTGAAATTGTTGCCACGACACAGAGCGTTATATGGTGATTAAGAGATGCTTTACTTTGCCCAAGGGTGAGTAAAAATGGTCCATGCGTTCTGGGCTTTTAGCTCACTGAATATCAGCAACTTCTCTTTGCAATGACCAACTTATGATTTTTTTTTCAATTTTGCACACGACCCACGTGTATATTATACTATATCTTACATATACATATTTGCATGCTAATAGTAAACAAATTATACAATGCAATGCTTATGCAAGCATAAGCGATGAAATCATGACACAAAAGACTATCTCAAAAGCCATCAACTGCTTAATGGCCCACAAATATAAGAACTTTGTAAGTTTTATAGAAAAGGTTCGAGACCTACAGAGAACACCACAATGACCCACGAGTGAGCCGCGGCACACCTGTTGCCGACCCCTGCACTACACTTAGATACCGATCATCTTCTTAGTTCATCTTACGAATGCGCGACGCAGAGACGTATTCTGACCTACATTTGTGAAGTGAAGCAAAACATGTCTATTAATCATCACGACTGTGCTTTTGTCTTCAACATTCGCTGTACGTGAGTTACGTGTTAAAAAATACCATATCAAATGTTACAAGACCGCACTAAATAAAATATTTCACCCAAATCGGAACGTCCTTCACCAAGTATTTCTCTTCTTTCTTTCTCTTTCTTTGTCAACATTGTTGTGTAGATCCCTATCTACCCTACTTGGGGGGTGGAAATAGATAAATTTATCATGACATTGACTTCGTGTCAGGAAGTAGGCGACATTCCAAAAAATGCTTTTACATCTTTCTCTCAATAGTCAGAAACACAACAGACTCTGTTCAAAACCAGCAATGTTGTATAAACAATTTTTGACAGCATTTGACAACATTTGTCAACAATTGTTTCTGTAATAAAACTATTCGTTTTCAATTGATCTTTCAAGGCAATATCAGTTGAAACACCGGTAAACAAAAATGAATAACCCTTGCATCAATATATATATGTGTGTGTGTGTGTGTGTGTGTGTGTGTGTGTGTGTGTATGAAGTGAAGGTTTCAATTCTGCCTCGCGGTACTGGATGAGATCATGAAAAATCCATAGCCACACTGAAGAGATGTAATACATCGAAACAGCTGTCTGTGGATGACACAATAATTATATATATATATAGTCTACAAAGCTTTGCAGATTTAAACACTGAACAATAAAAAAACTTGTTCAATTTTTTTTGTGTCACTTCGGTCACTTATGCAATATCTTCAATGCAATTTTCGTAATTTTCTTATCCCTCTCCCCTCTCTCTCTCTCTTTGTCTCTCTGTCTCTGTCTCTCTGTCTGTCTGTCTCTCTCTCTCTCTCTCTCTATATATATATATATAGTCTAGAAAGCTATACAGCTTTAAAAATTAAACAATAAAAAAACTTTTTCATTTTTTTTGTGTCACTCCAGTCACTTATTTCCCAATATCTGTCAATGCGATTTTTGTAATTTCATTCTCTTCCCCCCTCTCTCTCTCTCTCTCACTCACTCACTATATATATATATATATATATATATATATATATATATATATATATATATATATATATATATATATAATCACTACATAACCTTTCTTTCTTTCAGATTCATAACACGATCCAGTTGCGATTTACAGCGGTTAGAGCTAGTCGAAAAGTCACTTCAACCATGAAGCCTAGTCCCCCATATGGAGTCAGGTGATGCCCTATCCCGGTTCAAAGAGTTACCTCTATAGATATAAAGCTGTGGGAGCAGAATTCCTGTCAAAAAATCGTCTGCTCAACAGATGGAGAGAGGAGTGGTCCACGTCGGACATTCATCTCCATTGATTCATCATTAAGCCTTCAGCTGAGCCAGGTGGCAACAACCTAGAATGCAATTCACTTGTCCTGTTGAACAAGCTGCGGACCTGTTGGGCCAAAACTGAGACATTCTTTCATAAGATCGGCACCCGGCACATGGACAAACTGTCTTTGTCTTGTTAGGTTTTGCAGAGTGTCCACCACTTTGTCAGAGTGTCCTATCTTTGAACCTCTTAATGGTGTTTACAGCCATCGACTCAGGGAAAATGCCACGTTGAACTGAACTGGCTTGGGGGAGGGGGGTCAATGCTGGGTGATGTAGTGGGTAGGATCGTACGAACGACGATAAAGCGTGATCAAAATGATTGAAGATATGACAAGATGGAGGAAATGTTTCCCAAAGGCAAAAGAGACCAGGTAGTATTTGTACTCATTCTCCTCACCCAGATCTAGTTTACAGACAACCCACCAGTTGTACCAATACGCTCTCCCTTATAACATGAGAAGCCCAATATATGTTTTTTTTTTTTCGATATTTATCATTTATAAACAGGTATTTCCTGACCCCATCACAATCAGTATTGGGTATTATTCTGATTTTTTAATACCTACAGCATATTAAAATTAGATGAAAATCGAGTTAGCTTATATCAACTTTGCTAGTCAAAGTATAGTCAAAAAATAAATAGTAGCATTCCAAGGTAAATTATGATTCATCACCACCTATGTATGGATCTTTTCACCTCGTAAATTGACCAGTGGTGGTGGTAAAATTAATTTACCTTAATGAAAATACTACCGACGTAAATTCAAGTGTCTACTATCGAGGGTTAGGGCGGAGCAAAGTCCGGATAGATGCAGAGATACATAGATATATCTAAATGTCAGAACACATGAATACCGTCAATTAAGCCTAGCAACAGTATTTAAACCAGTGTTTTGGGTAGCAGTGATTAAAAATATTTCACCATATAAGATCAGAAATATTAAGAAATATTGCACATATCCCATTAACGAGTATTTGGGGTCGAAAGAACATTTCTGAAGGGCTATTCTAGATGTTTTCCAGTGGTAAACGCGAGTGATGTCATGAATGAAATCCGTTTTGACCATATTTACTCTTCGATGGAATTTTTTACACGACTCTAAATTTTGGCGCTACGATTGTTCAATTATTGACTGTGGTGGTGATTGCCTTTAATTTTTGCATATCCACTATATTTTATATTTTGCACCAGTTGTGCTGCATCGTAACGTTTATATTTGATTTCGTATTCAGATGTTTATTGTTCAAAATCATGCATCCGATTCGAATAAAACAAACGGGATATAAAGTCAGCCAAGCAGACATACAAACCGGAACGTCTCACTTAGTCGAAATTAAAAGAAATCTTTTCACTTCCGCAAATCGAATCCTATATAAATTCTGGCAATACACAGACTTAAATAGATTTCAAGCTACCGTGGGAAGATGAGCCATTTGACATTACGAAAATTCGACATTTTATGAAAATTAATTGGAGTTTTTATGCTTTTAGATTGGCAACTTGTTTTTTAGTGATTAGTTTCTGGGGCAAACATTCCGTTGAGAATTGATCAGAATTAACACTGCTTTGCGAACTATGGTTGACTTCAGTCAGAACTAAAAGCCGAAGACTGAGTTTATAGTTGATCCGAAACGAACAAATTTGGAGTTTTGATTTGTTTGGCTCGACCACTCCTTCGAAGTCTTCCGACGCTAGACATAAAAAACTATCACTTACACTTGTTTTGAACTCTTTATGAAAACAGCTTTTCAATCACTTATATTTCCGGCCAATTACCTATGCTTACATGACCATGCATTTGTCGCCAACTCTATAAGAATAGAACCAACCTAATGTCTGAAAATTCAAATAGAGTTCTAAAACATATTACGTTGTTTGGTTTGTATCCAAAAACCTTCAATTGTTAATGGAAAAAAGCTTGCATAGTGGTTTTGATAGAATTATTTCGCTCTGGCCTGGTGATAATTCTGGGAAATTTCAAGTCGAGCGATATATATAACAGTGCTATTGCGAACAACTCTTTTTTTACTGTGTCCAAATTGGACAAAAATAATGATTTTTTTCTTCATTCGATTAGGTTTAGAAATAAATTTACAATAAATTTAGAATAAACGTGGACACACCTTTTCACAAAGAACAATATATCTCTTAAAGTAAGCTCTCAAAGAAAGATTAAAATATATAAATTTAATATAGCCCACCATCATAGTCAATAATTGAACAAACGTAGCATCAAAGTCGTGTAAAAGAATCACATCAAAGGATGAATATGGTCAGGATAAATTGTACTTATGACATCACTGGTGCTTCCAACTGGAAAACAAGTGATTTAAAGAGAAAAAAACATATCAAAATAATGTCTCAATAGGTCAAAAAACTATTTTTTTTCTCCAAAAAATGAAAATAAATAGATAAGGCGTTTAGATGAGAGCTGATGCCAATTTTCACGTCTGTACACAAAACAGGAAGGCCAAGAGCGCTAAAATACACCAACACATGCATATATAAAAAAAGGGGATAGAAACCTTCGCCCTTAGTGGCTACGGTTTTACAATGGCAAGCTCTACCGAAGTGCGCTGCACGTGTGTACACCTCGGTTGCGTTGCTTAAAAGGCAAAGTAAGATTCGCTTAGAAGACAAAATAAAACTTTTATTTTTCTTTCGGGTCTCATTGGTCGGCCGACTGAGAAGTCAAAACATTGTACATCGCAGTCGTCTTCGTTTGAAGAACAACCATCAATCACAGAGAGATGGGTTAATTAACTCTTTCACCCTTGACCACGCGTCTCTGTCTGGAAATCGCCTCGGTGAACCTAACTTATAATGGAGGGTTTTCTTTTCATCTCTATCTCGTTCGCTAAATTATCTTTTATTCGTTTTTTCTTCCTATACAGGAAACTACCATTTCTTTTTCTATTTTCTTTTTCTGCTTTTCTTTCGTCCCTCCTTGGTTTACAATTAGTTTCTATCACTATCATATCGTTTCTCCCAGCATTGACCTTTTACTATCTTTTCTTCATTCGTTTTCTTTCGGTCTCTTTCTCAGCAAAAAACCCAAAGCTTCAATAGCTTTTAAATTGAATGGCCAGCTATCCCTAATAGACTTCTGGGGGTCAAAATCACCAACCCTTATCTTTCCCTTGGTCTGAAATATCCTGTGTTGGTCGCCAACAGTTGTTAAATAATCTACTTAATGAGTCCCCAACATCCCTCAAAAAAAGATTTCACTGACATACATACATATATGTGTACATGCTCACACTTGCATTTTAATCTTTTTTAGATATTATTTAAAAATAAGATTGAATATTTGAAAATGAAATGAAATATCTAATCGAACTTAATCCTCAACACATCCATATTATTACACTGTCATTTTTAGCGTTCTTGTCTACGAATTAAAACTGGTTATAAAAGCGTTGATGTGATGGAGACAAGGGAAAAAGCTCTAAAATCCACAATGTTGCTTTTTTTTCTTTTTAACAACGTTATCCACTTCGAAGAAGCAGAAATCTGATAGCTTGACTGATCTGGAACCCAACTTTAAAGATACACAAGACTGATCGTTCAGGAAAAAGGTTAAAATGACATTATTCTCTAAGATCAAATTGCAGTTAAAATTTAATCCCAAACTAATACCATGTGTTCAGTTTCTAATCGACCAGGGAAAAAATGCAACTTAATCTTTAGGCTTTCGTACTTTAAAGTTATGGACGTTAGCTTCTGTGAGGACTAAAGAGAAAGTCCCGGAGATTTGATTACGGCTTAGTTTATTGAAAAACTGAACATCTACACATATCCAACGACTGAAGCGCCATCTATTGAAGTTTCATGAAAGGGAGATCAAACAGCGGCGTTAAATTCACTTCGCACTCTGCTCTGTCCACCCCTTCAAGTTGATACCATTAATTTGGAAGATGATACTATAAATTAAGTGGAGCAGAAAGAGTTTCTGCAAAATTTCTTTGGAGAAACTTATATTTCCAAGACAGGTCCGGATAGTCACTCCTCAGAAACTGTCACGTAACTAACGTCTCTTTGCCGCATGCCATGTTGGGGATGATCAATTCAAAAATTAGAGAAAAAAAAAGATGTTTCAGTGTAGCCTGAGTTTGCAATGTGACCCAACAATGAATCCACTTATTTCATTGTGTGAAACAATCAAATCAGAAAGACGTATTCGAAAGAAAAAAAAGGTCTGATTAGTCACTTCTGCACTAAGCTTGCTAATATGTTAATTTCCAAATTTAATTTTTTAGACACGATATATATATATATATATATATATATATATATATATATATATATATATATATATAGTAGAATGTGGATTCGCTACACAAACTAGCTCATGTTTCTACCCCCTCTGGGCCTCATCATTTCCAGCTCTACTCTAAAACAACTAAATTTCAATAGTAAAAAGTTGTATGTATCGAGCACTCTCTGAAATAAATCCATCACATATCAGAAGTTGCTTTATATGATTGATATATTATATCATTACATATATATATGTCTCTCTCTCTCAATATATATAGATATAGATAGATAGATAGATAG
>OY735200.1:11979137-12019137 GCA_963457665.1 Thysanoteuthis rhombus
GATAATCTTTGCTTTGACGAAATTTAACGTAAATTAGCGGTGTTTAAGCAACATGGGGAGGTCCAAAAATTCATACATAGACATTAAAAATTATTCAAATAAATGTGCTAAAAATAAAATTAACAGTTAAATTCATTGTGCACAAACTGATAGAGACGTGCTTAATTCCAGTTCAGTTGTTTTATTACACATTTCAGTTTTTCAAATGATACTTTTTATGGCCTATTTATGAGTTTTGGAGCCTCCTTATGCTGGTAAAACACCGCCATAGGTTCATATACTTCATTGCAAAGATTATCGGGAAATTCAATGATTAAGCATTAATTGAGCAATTTGTAAATTTCAACCAAAAATCTTAAGCTCTCAGTCCATATGCTGGGCTGTGTAAATCAAGAAAAAGCTATCGTTAGCGGCCAGGAGCGAAGGCCAACGTTCCTAACATGATAAGGCTTATAAATCAGTAGGTCGTTGAAATAAATCATCATAAAATATGGCAAATGACAAGGATAAAAGATTGCGATACGTAAACTTGCGAGTAAAGACAACCTACCTTGAAAAACTGCAGTCGAAATTCCGGTTAACGTTAGTTGCGAATCAATACAACATAATACCAATAAGTAAGATGAAACGATAGATCGATATTATAACGAAGTGTCCCTGCAGGCTCTTTAACTTAGATATATTTGACTGTTATGTCTACCAAGATCCCCAATCCTTCTGTCTTCATTATTCAATCAACATTTTCCCGATACGTGGATGATTATGTTTTTACCTTCTTCTATAAATGTTGATACGTCTTTTCTTAAATTATTTTTCCCCTTCAAAGAGGAACGCCTTAGGCTTTGCACAAAACCTGCACAGACTGGAAAGCAATTATAGAAGTCGACTAAACCACTATTCACACAACTTGACCTTTGCCTTTGAATTCACTTATTCAGTTCCATGTTTTGGCTTATATTTTCTTTTTAACTGCCCCGCCACACACATACTCTTTACTAATTCACTTTCTCGCTTTAAAGTCAACATTCTTTTCACTAAAATTTATGTGGCTCGTTATTTTACACGAGTAAAAGTCATTAAAAAAAGGGGAAGAAAACTCAATCTCATGTTAGAAAAACGATTATTTTTGTTCTGACTACGGGCGTTTTTTCCTTTTTTCTACTGCGTAATGCCTAAATGGGGACTTTGGCACCAATAAGAGACCAAATTTGTTCTTTAAGGGTAATTAATTTAATAGCTTTGGCTACAATGCATCGTTCCGTCGTTTGTCTTATATAGATAAATAGAATAAGACATTCTTCCTTTAAAAAATATAATTCAGCATTTGCAAATACTGTTCAAAGGATTTTCATTTAGATATAAAACTAGTCTATAATTCCATTGGATGCAGATGGCCGGTCTTTGAGTCTAATCGTTAGTTTTTATGGCTGGAGATTGTGTTGAGTTGGTATCAAAGACTAAGTTCGCCGGTGCAATGCGTTGGCCAATGAGGTTTTACTGAGGCTGCGCTTTGCTACGCGCATTGGAGGCCTTTGGACTCGTCCTTCGGCTCTCCTATTATTACTCAGCCCGGCTGCGGGGGGTTAGTTTCCCCGGAGCAGCACTGCTCCATTGCACTTAAAGGAGCAGGTCCCCTGGTGGACGCTTTCGTGACGGAGGTTGCTGTAGCTTCTACGCTCGCTTGGCAATCGAAGTCGCGTCGGCTGGAGCCATTTTTGGAAGGGTTGACCCATTTTCCCCACGATAAGCCCGACCTTTTGTCAAATATTGCTGTGGTGGGACCGTAATTAAATAGATGCCCCGGGGCAGCACTGATCCATTGCACTTAGAGGAGCAGGTCGGGATTGTCCTGACGCTTTCGTTAGCTTCTACGATCGCTTGCGTTGGTGTTAGCTGGAGCTATTTTTCAAGGGTTGCGCCTATTTTCCCCACATTAAGCCCGACCTTGTGTCACATTTTGCTGTGGTGGGACAGGAAATAAATAGCATACTCAACATCACATGGAGAGACCACACGACAGTACTGTATATTAAAAGAAAAGCAGAGTCCAAGACATCATAGAATCTCTTTAAAAAAAACTTGAATGGCAATGGGCAGGCCATGTTGCAAGAATGGTAGACAACCGATGGACATCCTGACTCACAACAGTGATCCCCAGAGATCGCATGCGAAACCGAGGCCGACAGAAAATACTGGCTCCGCGACGCCCATGATAGAGAATCGTGGCGGAGCCTGCGAAAAGTCAATGTACAACAACGGTGGATAAAAGATTGATGATAATGATCTTTTCTTTTTTGTTTCTACGGAAGCAAAGATGTGAACCAGTGGCTGTCGCCAAAATAGTGAATCGCGGTTTACAATAAGATATTTTTGTTCTTCGTTTTTTGAAGTGGTTGCCGGATTAAAGACGTCGCCGGATTAAATGAGTTACCGGATTAACTTACAGCGTGAACTTCTTTTTACATTCACGAAATTAGGTTGGTGCAAAAATAATTGCGGTTTTCATTATTTTAAATTCCGATGCTTATTTTCGGGCAGAACTATTATTTAACAATGTTTATGTAAGATAACATTTAATTAATTAATTAATCGTTAATTTCTCTCTATTTATTAAAGCTGAACGTTTTCTTTTCGCTATATTTATGGTTTGATTGATGCTGTCAAATCAAAGGTGGGAAAAACCCAAATTCAAGCAATTTCGTTGTACGAGTTCAAAATGGAACGTAAATCAGCGGAAACTGCTTGCAATATCAACCAAGTATTTGGATAGAGGATTGTCAAAGGAGGTACAGCTCAACACTGGTTTTCAGAAATTTTGAAACTGAGCCTTGAAGGTGTGGACGTCCTTCTGCGATTGACGATATCCAATTGAAGGTGATTATTGAGGTGGGTGCACGCGAAATAACTTGAGAGCCTACTGAAGAACTAAACATTGACCATTCAGCAGTTGTTCGACTCCAAACTGGAAAAGCAAAAAAGCTGAACAAGTCACATGAATGACCCTGGATGAAAAGCAAAAAGGCCCACACACTGCACGAATGATCCTGCAGAAATTGAACGAAGCGGGCTACGAAACTCAACCTTGCCAAGCTTACTCACCAGACCTCTCTTCGACCGACTACCCCCTTTTCGAGCATTTTGACCATTTCCTATGAGGCAATGTCTTCAACAATCAAACTATTCGTTGGTTCCTGGACGCCAGAATAAATTGACTTTTTCCAGTTACAAAGATTTTTAAATTCTGAGGGTCCTTGTTTCGATTAATAATCTTTATTTTTTGGTTGAGATATACTATTTTAAAGTCAATGGTGGAAAACTACTTGTGCGCCTACCTAATATTTTCATCTGGAAGATGTATCAATTGTTTCAATGTGTATTTCAATATACGAAGCAATGAATAATTCTATTCTAGTCAAACTTCAGTTGAATGAATCCGCGCGTAAGTATATGTGCATATTAATGCACTGCAATTTTTCGACAACTGATCCAAGTAAGCGTAGTGATCGTCTTTTTCATGTCTGCATTTCTGATTTCGAATACAGCATTTTTTTTCCCCGCTTTATTTGTTCTACTTGACAGTCCATGTGGAGATCAACTATCTTGCTTTCAATAGAAAGGCGTCTTTTAAAAAGAAGAAATAAACAACTTTACAACACTAATTCATATTGTGTTTGTGTGAGAACTCAAAAGAGTTAAAGTTCTGAAGTGAAAATGTGAGCAATAGTTGGAGGTCCTGTAGATTCTCCTTTTTGTTGAGAAACTCCAGGACCTCCAACTTATACTAGACGTTTTGAATGAAGCAAGAAGGGAGGTCTTCACATTAACTTCAGCAAAATAAATGTCGTGCACTGAAAACTTGTAAGAAATAAACACACAACGATTAAAATCGAAAACGCAAATCTGGAGAAATTAGAACACTACATCTACCTAGGACAAAGAATCTCCATGAAATCTTTAAAAGAAGAAAAAAAATCAAGCGAAGAATCACTGAAGGAAGCAACCCTCGGTAGAGCAAGCTCGGCCTTCAAGAACAAGAAATTCTTATTAGTTCTAAAAAGAAGGGTATTCAACCAATGCACTCTCCAATGGTCACCTATGGAGCTGAAACATGGAACATGGAGACAGCACAATATATTATGGGAAAAAAACAGGAGCCCGAGGCATCATAGAATCCATTAGAAAATTAAAATGGCAAAGGGTTGGTCATGTTGCAAGAATGGCAAATAACTGCTGGACATCACAACTTACAGCGTAGATATCCTGAGATCACATGCGAAACCGAGGCCTGCAGAATATAAGATGGTGATACGAACAAGACAAGTTCAGAAAGTATTGGCTCCGCAATGCCCATGAGAGAGAGGTCTGGCATATCCTGGGGAAGGTCTATATCCAACGACCGAAGGTAAGTGATTGATGGTCATGATGATGAAAACTTGTGGGAAAATCATTTGAACAGCTTTTGCAAACGTTTAATTCCTAGAAACCTACATTAGTTTCTTCAGTTTTGAAGTTGGTCTGTCTAACTGGCTTGCTAGCAAAGTATCACGCGTACAGCCTACAATAATAGAGCTAGAGGTCTGAAAATTCAAAGATTTACTCCTTGGTCTGTCGAGAGAAACTTTTTTTTTAAATACCCCATTCCCTTATCAGGGTTTTAGTGGAGGATTCAATTTTCCAAGTTAGTTTTTGCTAAATTCATCCCATTTTGTCTTAATCAGCACTTTAGCTAAGCGTTTTTCGCCTTTGTGGGTTTTGTACTGAGGGGAGGTTGTCCAACATTCATGATGCGTTTCCTTTAATGCCCCTTGAATCGTCCAGGTTTGAGAGACTCACGAAAACGAAATGAAAAAGCATAATGAAAAGCCAGGTGTTGTTACAAGAGAATATTTACATCTGGTCAATTAAAAAGAATCCTTGGAATAATGCTGTGTCTTGGATTTCTTGAAAGATCATTTTGAATTCATACAAAGGCTCCAAAAAGTATGAATATAGAAAGAATTGGCAAGATATTGACGTTCACAAATAACGTTGTTTTCAATCTAAAAATATAAATGTTAAATAACGTTTGTTATTTATCTAAAGATACCTTTCTAATATTCATTTTTGTTTTAAATATATATATACACACACACACACACACACACACACATATATATATATATATATATATATATATATATATATATATATACATATATATATATATATATATATATATATATATATATACATATATATATACGTGTGTATGATTATAAATTACGTTATATCATATTGAAACTCTATTTGAAATTATCTCCCGTTATTACACGGTTAATGTATCATTTGGCCTAGACAACGTGATTAGAATATACAATTAAAGAAAATGAGGTGGCTGGAGAAATCAAACCAGGATCGATAAGGTACCCACTTCAACGTAGTGTTGCTCTTCCCATTGAGCTAAACAACTGCTCGTGATGCAAAGGCCAAAAAAACTGCTTCAACTCCAAATTCTCATTTCGTTTATTCACGGTCTTTATCCGTTGTATTTGTTTCTTTCAACACTAACAATTATGTTATCAAAAATGGATGTATGATCCGACAGACTGATTATAAATTGCGTTGTATAACATTGAAATTCTATTTGAAAAGATCCCATTATTACATGGTGGATGTATCATTTGGCCCTGACAATCGGTCACAGGTTCGATTCCTGCTGCAGCCCCATTTTCTCTAATTCTTTATCCTATTAGGATCCTTTTTCTTTTTCTCTAGAGGGAGCTTTTAGTAATCGAATACAAGAAATTTGTCCCTAAAATTCATCCTGGAAAAATTGAAACATCTCTTGTCACGTCGTGTTCAACCAAACTTGCGTAAATGAAGGATTGCGGCCCAATTATATACAATTTATACTGACCATAATTAAAGAAAATGTTACTATGATTCGTGCTGTATTGTGTTGCATATATTTTCCATCAAAATTCAGAGCTGAAAATGTTAATTCCGAGCGTTTACAAGGGCCAAAAATAAACAATCGGAACACCCTGGGGCCTCACGGTACCCCCACACCCTCAACAGATTTACTCGCGTGATTCGTACGCACGAATGATATCTCTTGCATTTTACATTACTGGCTTGAGCAGATCTGCGTCATAGCAATTCTAAGGTTTTATTGGCCAATCATTGCAAGTCCTAGAATCAGGTCACTGTAACCACTCCTCGGCCAGCCTCAAAACGTTTTAGTTATGAGTCAGATTTTCTTGAAACTAAGTAGAAAGGTGTTCCTTGATAATATGCTGTTTACCTAAAAAACCTTCCACTCAGGATCACGTAATCTGGCAATGATGGCATTTAAACTTTGTTTTAAAATCGATTTCCTCAGTTGTTTTGAGTCAGATTTTCTTGTAACTTGGTAGAAGGGTGTTTCTTGATAAGATGGTTCTTCCCTAGAATAGGAGTTAATATCTGAGAAGAGAATATCAAGTAGAAGCACAACTGAATAGTTGCGTTCCCAAACGGGAAGCTACATTTTTTTAAAGAAAGGGGTAATCAATGAATAAGTTACTTATGTCGCCTTTTGTTGGGGGGGGGGGGGTGAGAGATCACTTAAAAGAAGTCTTTCAAAAAACACATGTGAACGCTGTCTGACACAAAGTGATGAACAAATTTAGCATTAACCATCATTTTAAATTGCCCTCCCGCTAAAACCCGATTGGGAGGGTATTTTTTTTAAGTACTTTGAAATATATCACGAATACGCTATCCATCTGAACTTGATGAGGAAAATTACACCCACGTGGTTGAGTACGCCCGCACGCACACACATTCAGAGATACGCACACAGAAAATTACCCCTCGCAATAATAACGAACAAGGAGAAAAAAATGAATAAAGTGGGAAAGGATTCAAACTTACGTTTTGTTACCGCATGCAACCACAATGAGGATAGTTCACCCGAAGGTCTGTTCCAATTTTCATATCAATCCAACGCTATACAGCTGAGAAAATTGATATTTAACATTACTAGGTGTGATATTATTAGCAGTAACAGGTGAAAGAGGAGGATGAAGATTGAAAAGACGATGGTTCATCCGAAGGTCTTGACCAAGTTTCATCCATTCAACATGCTACTACTCAGAAAAAATGATATTTATCATGTTAGGGATCAACTGACCAACCGAAAAGTGTCTTATAGAGATGCTTGGAAGCATCTAGAAAATGGTTCGTCGGCCACTGAGGGTGGGTTAGTTGTTACTTACAGAATAAATCATGAACCCGATCTCTTTCATGAACGCGGTCATCAATTAAAGAGCCCACTCGCCAACCTTTACAGAACACCAAAACACCAGAATTCTGTTTTTATCTTCCTTCATTCCACCCTTTTTTTTAGATCAAAATCTTCCAGATTCTTCCCTAAATCTTGTCTAGCCAATCACCATTCTCTTCTTTCTCGTTAAGAACTTTCCTAACCTGACCAGGGCTGCCAATGAGATTTTCAGGCACCGCATCAGATACACAAAATATAAACTCAATCATTTTTTTCAAAAGCCTAAACAGGTAATAAAAATACCGTTTAATTAACAAAAGAAGAGTATTTTCAGTTCGTGTTGAAAGAATAGACGATTCATTATTTTCTTTCTGGTCTTTCAATTCTTCCAAGGTATCTTTTGCCTACAAGTCTTTCTTCCAAGTTCTTCCATGTAGATCATTTCATATCATTCCAAGTAATGAATTGCTTTGCAAGTAATAATATATGCAGTTAAACTATCAATGTTTCTTGTAAATATAAATGTATGAGTTATTTTCAAAACTTTATTTATTTGAGATATAGAAAAAAAAATTATATAAATATCAATTCTAAGTCGAATTTTTTCTGTATTTCACCAATCAAATCAAAATGATTACTCTTCTTTTTTCTTCAATTCTTCTTGAAATAACATCTGATTCAATATTAATGACGAAAAGATTTTGACTATAAAATTAGAGTCTATACGAGTTGGGCTTTTTTTTATCAGATGTCGAATTCTCACCAACATTTTTATTCATAGAATGGTTATGGCTAGCTGGGGAGACTAGGGACGATTTCAATAAGGGACGGTTAACAAAAAATCTTACTCCTCCAGTCAAAAACATGCTAGAGTGATAAGACTCCTACTGCACATGAACAGTTAAGCCCTCCCGAAGTAGGAGAGTATGAGACACATACAATATCTGCTGCTGTTCCTATTGAAAAATTAAACTTTTTTTTTTTCAAGTAAATTTTCATCAGCCGTATTTTTGTCATACTTTCTCAGCTGTTTGGATGGATTAACCGCAACTTATTCAGCTCGGATCATTGTTTTGTTGACTTCTTAGTGACATGGTTAGCAATTGTCTTGCAAGCACATGGTGTCCCGTTATGGTTGATAGGGTTGGGGATGGTTGCAACAAGTTGTTAACAATCAGGTTTTTCTTAAAGTTTTTAAAATCCATTCTTAGGTTGAAAGTTGTTTAAATAGTGAAGGCCATAGAAAGTATTAATAATTTTCTCACGATTAATTTCTGACTGCTTTCAATCGAACATCTGTTGCTTTTGGAAATGAATCATATTTCTTTTTTATATGCTTACGCTCGAGGTGCGTTCTGGTTTGTATTAAAGATTTAGGTTTAATGCTGAGTTGGACTCTTAGTTACCGTCCTAAGCATGACCATTCGAAATCAGTTTTCATAAACAGGGAACTCATTCAGAACTAAGCTACAAATGTAAGAACTAAGGGAAAAAATTCCGACTTCACGACTGGAAATAGACGGAGACTGGGAGAATAGTTCCGATTTATTGTTGCACCATAAAGAGAACCAACACCCATCAAACCTAATTTTTCTTTCCAAAAATGACGCTTTCACATGATTAACGAACGCCTTATTGCTTGAAAGTATCAACTATTTTAACCGAAAATTTTTTTTTCGGTTTTAGGGTTCCATAGGTCAGGCATCCCAACCCGCTAATGTAATTTTTGGAAATCTTATTTGATTTTAAGTCTTCTTTCAATCAAGGTTTTCTTTCCCGGGCAACGCCTGCTGATATATATATATATTATACACACAAACACACACACATTTACACATGCAGAGGCAATTCTCTAGCCAATCTTCGGTTCTAAACATCAGAAAAATGATTTTTATAGTAAGATTTTCATCATCATCTCTTTTTACAAGTGGCACGCACATATCTGCCATTAAAATTACAAGTGGCACGCACATATCTGCCATTAAAATTACAAGTGGCACGCACATATCTGCCATTAAAATTACAAATGTCACACATATATCTTTCATTAAAATCAATTCTTAAACCATTTTTCGTGTTTTCAGTCATATATCGCAATTTTGCTAGAGAAAGAGCACAGTATCAGTATAAGTAACACAATTATGTTTTGGTTTCTCCCTCTACTCTTTCTCTTTTCACAATGACAAAATGTGAGTGGAAAGAGAAGATGGTGGAGAGGTGGAGTGTTGGAATATACGACTTTGTGTTACTACTAAATCAAACCATATTTTGAATATATTGCAATTAAATATTCTATTAATTTTTTACTGCAGTTATTTTATCGAGTATCTTTCAACCTTTATCATAAATTTCTGTTATTTTCACCTTCATTTTAATCGTTGGTTGATCTTTTTTAATCATAACTTGAGCAATGCCATTATTCTATGACAGAGCAGATTGGAAGTAAACAATTTGGTCTCTATGTGAATGATAGTTTCCCATTAGTTGTCTTAGGTAGATAGAAATAAAGAACATATTTTTAAATGTGTTGTCTACTTCGAAGTTCAGTTTATCACAGACGACACCGGGTATCCCTAATTGTATCATACAACAATTGTGTATAAATAAATAATTTTATGATATTATCCTAAAACAATGCATATTTTCAGAATACTATGCGAATTGAGATAAGAGGCAAAAGATAATTAATGAAATTTAATGTATTTTTAAACTTTTTGAAACCGTCCATGATTAGTATTGCAACTGTCCCCGCAGTTGGAGTCAGTTGCAACCTCTGACTTCTTCCATTCAAATAAATATTGTGAATGATATGTTATATGTAATAATTTTTGAATTTCATAGGTAATTAGAAGGTAGATGTAAGTTTGATACATTGAGGTTTGGTTGATCTAATCCAAATAGTCAATCAAAATAGTCTCTGAGTAACCGGAGGGAGTGTAAAAAGTGTTGCAAACGTCCCCAGTCTTCCCTATATCCCATCTATAATGATTTGTGTAACATACGAGGTTCAAACATGTTTCGATTGCGGTAGTATCACAGCTCGCGTTATCAGTAAGCAAGCCAGACCCTTCAAAGAAAATCAGATTTTATTTACAATACCATTAGGCTGTTTGTCCAATACCCAAAGATAATAGAGTGTGATAAGGGCTGTTTAATGTAAGGATACGTTCAAGTGGGCTATCAGCAAAATTCTCTTTAGTATTCGGAACTATGGTTAATAAGACATGAATATGTGGGTAGGATGACTCAAACATTCTCTTTAGTCCTCACTCGCAGTTATTGCCACAAGTACATAAGTGCGTTGGTCTCAAGGTCTCGACCTAATCGTGAGCCCCCTGAGCTTGACTACACAGAGCAGTACCAGCCTTCATGAGGCAAAGCCCCAATCGGCCATCGCACCACATCTGCGTCCCTCTGGTCTGGAATGGTCACATGAAGGACGTAATCCACTGTATAAATTCGCCATTATCGGTACGTCATTGCACCGGCGCAAAGCTCATCGAACAGATACTACGCTCTGAACGACACAATCAAGCGTATCAACTGGCTTCCCCACAAGAGTAATATGTGACACAAGATCAGTTTAATGTGGGATTCTGTACACAGGAAAGCTAAAAAAATGTTCCAAGCCCTGGGAATTGGTGTTGAGCAAGCCCGGTCCTCCCTTTTTAATGCAATGGGAAGATGTTGACCTGGCGCTTACTGATCCCCCCTCCCAAGACTGGGTAGAATTATTTTTTGAGGCCATAGAACGAATCCTCCACCTCTTGCACTTTGCAATACTGTGCTTCAGTAAGCCATCAACGGCTAAAGTATTACACCAGTGCAAAGCTAAAGCGAGTTTTAAGAACAGATACTATACTCTGATCCATTTTTATTCACTTCCCCACAAGAGCAAGATGTGTCACAAGATGGTTTTTAATGTGGGGTACCAGTTACGGTAAAGCCGCAAAAATTGCTCCGGTCCCTGCAACTAGTGTTGCGGAGGCGTCAGGGCAAGCCTGACCCATCCCTTATAGTGCGATCGGGCGGTTATACCCCAGGGCGTTCTGCTCGCCGAGACTAGGCTGAATAATTTTAAGGCCCTAGGACGAATCTTTTGGCGTCTTGCGCTTAGCCATGCCGAGCCTCAGTGACCCACGATTGGTCAAGTCATTGCACCGATGCTAAGCTCTTCGAACAGATATTACGCTCTGAACGACACAATTACCTACATATCCTTCAACTTCAACTACATAACCTAACACTTCATTATATAGTATCAGTTCCATTTATATCAGAGGAGCGGGGTCAACTTATTTGTGAAATTCAATTTTTAGTACCTATAATATATTTTAAAGGAAGTAATAATAATAATAATAATAATAATGATGATGATGATGATGATGATGATGATGATGATGATGATGATAGAAAGAGATGAGACAGTAAACCACATAACCAATGAATGTAGTCAACTCGCCCAGAAGGAGTATAAGCATAGACACGATAGAGTAGCAACGATGATACACGGGGAACTAAGTAAACAAATGGGATTCAACCATGTGGAAAAGTGGTATCAGCACAAACCAGAGGTAGTCTTGGAGAATGACAACCACAAACTACTCTGGGACTTTGACATCCAAACTGACCACCTCATCCAGGCAAGAAAACCGGACTTGGTAATTTTAGACAAGAAAAGGAAGACCTGCCAAATAGTAGACGTGGCTGTACCTGCAGACCATAGAGTAAAAAGGAGGGAGAGTGAAAAACGGAGAAAATACCAGGACCTAGCAAGAGAATTGAGGAAGATGTGGAACATGAAAGCCAGGGTAGTACCGGTCATAGTGGGCGCACTGGGAACTGTCCCAAAAACGCTGAGGGTGAGACTGGAGGAGATCGGGATTAGGGGAAGGATTGAGACTGTACAGACCACAGCACTACTGGGAACTGCACGGATACTGAGGAAAGTGCTAGAAATATAAGGACTGCAACGCTAACCGTCAATAGTGACCCAACAGAGGAAGGGAAATGAAAGCGGAAACTCAAATTGTAGCACTGACATGATAGGCGAAAGAGAGAAGAGATGTTGGCTGAAGACCTGAGGATACGTATTGTCACTCAGCCTCCAGCGATAACCACTGGGCAACCGGTGTGAAACTGTAAACAACAGTATTACTGCGACGTATGAGTACTAGGAGAGGAGGGCTGGAGACTTGAGGAGACTTGCTGTCACTCAAATTCCAGCGGTTACCACCAGGTAACTGGTGTGAGATTCCAAATAATAATAATGATGATGATGATGATAATGATGATGATGATGATGATATTTTCTCGTACCTCGAGCCAGTTTGGACTGTTTCAGTGTCTCTGCACTTAAAATAGTGGGATGTCAGTTTTCCAGGCAGAAGGGGCTTCAACCGTAGCCGGGGGGGGGGGTTACAGTTCGATGTAAGTAAAAATTGTACCTTGGTCCAAAGGTTTCCACAACCAAATTTCAGCTCAACCTGACAACTTATAAGGTATGATGTGGAATCATTTTCTAAATAGGAACGGCTGAAACTGTTGCCAGCGCAAGGGCGTCTTTCACAATCTGATACGAAAGTTGCACCTCGGGTCTCCAGTATCAAATTTAAGCTCGATCTGACTATCTATAAGGCATTTTCTAAGCAGGAACGGCTGAAGTTGTGGCCAGCGTAAGGATGAGTTTTAAATATGATTTGATGTATACAAAATTTGCACTGTGGTTCAATGGTATGAGAGAATGGTACAGACCACCTTAATAAATGGTTCTATGGGTAGATCTTCGCTTCCCCATGATAATAAACTATTTTTTAAAAACCCAGATGGTTGGTGAAAACCCTAGACGTGGTGGGGGCAGCATTAATAGCACTGAACCTAGCCCTTTTTTGTCTTCATTTTCATTTATCATCCTGGCCAAGTATGTAGGTTTATGGTTGAAATAAGCTTCCTGTTTTAGACAGGAAATTAAACTTACTCCTAAGAAATGCCCAGACATTTCGGCTTTGCAAAGCAGGTTCGCACATCCTCGGGCAGATACAGAATAGAAAAGAAAACCCAGGAAAACAAGAGAAAGATAGAAAGGCCTTGCCATGGTACTCTAATTAATGAACAATAACTATTCGAAAGGAAAGTGAGTGCATGCACGCTTCCTTTTCTCTTCGTCTGTCTATGATACTAAAATACTAATACTAAAATACATTAGAAACTACCAAGTGGTTTCTCTTAAAACTCAACAAAATCAGTCCACCGTGACAATTTGCTACAAAATAATATTTTCTTTGAGATAGATATTTTATGCAATACCATAACATTGGAAAGCTGAAACATTTAAACAGGACTATCCTAGATAATCCTATTTTATCTTATTTTTTATTCGTTTTATCAAATAAAATATTGTGAATCATTTTTATCAATTTTTTGCCTTCCTCTTATTTGATGTTGCTTTTCGTTGCAACTCAGTTGGTTTCACTTCATAGGTCAGTGACTGAAATAACAGCGCGGATCAGAAAAACGAATGAGCTCCAGGTTGGAATCGAACCCACAACCTGCTTTGTCATAGGGTTGCCCACTGAACGTGCGATAGCACTGTGCTACTGACACTCAGTGGCAAGGGTAAGTTCGAAAAAAACTTGAATTCATTCCCCATCCTGATCTCTTCTGCACTATGTTTGACATTACCTGGTGGCTCAGTATTGGTGGTCAAATTTTATTCTTTGTTTGTTTTATTTGTTGAAGTATTGCAAATGTTTGTGACTATTTACCTTTATATCAGTTGTTGTTACGTTTTATCTCAACTAAGCTTAGGCTACTTCCCCTTCAGTAGTTATTAAATAGATTTACATCCTAGACGCATTGTATGATTGCACAATGCTATCTCGTAAAATATTCGGGATGAGATCAATTTTCACGGTGTTCTTATTACACTACTTCATGACGATGTTGATCTAGTCCAACAATCACGACCACTGGCCTCTTCCTCCTTTCAGGCGGGCATATGAAAATTTAAAATAACCAAGTGACTGGAGATCAATTACCCTGACAGCACTTCTACAGTACCCTTAGAGGGATTGGGAAAAGAACATGCTTTGTGAAAATCCAGACATTTTTCATGTCATCCCTTAAAAGTGGTCGTATGCAAATTAATCAATTTAGTCCCCACTTATATCGAGCAATACCATAGATCGGCATGTAAAACAAAGTAAGAGCTTTGGAAATTCTTGAAACATTTTGATAAATAAAAATAGTATTATCCACGTTTTTGTAAATAATCTACTAAAATACGCTTTAAAAAATGGGTTAACAATACGGTTACATTACAAAACGTCAAGCAAAACTGTCAACATAGGTTTCTCCAGTTTTTAAGCTGTTCTGGCTGGCTAGCTGGCTGGCTAACTGGCTGATTGTCTTGATATGTATTTATCACGGGTGCAAGTCGCACCGATGAAGCTAGAGCGCTGAGTATTTCAACATTCACTCCTCATCATGTAAAACAAAACAAAAGAACATGTTTTTGATTCACCCCACCCCCCAAAAAGTTTTCAACCCCAGGGTTTCAAATTGCAATGTAAGTTTATGTTAACTTGGTCCTTGGTTTATGCCCGGCAGCATTCACGCTTACTTTTAGAAAATTAAGACTTCTTTGGGGTCACTCCGCAACTAAGGGTAAGAGAAGTAATATTTACTGATCACTCCTTTTTTTTCCAATTTTTTAATTGATCATCCCCCAACATGGAATGCTGCCAAAAGATGTTGATCACATGACGGTTTCTGTTGAGTGATCAACCAAACCTGTTTTATATGTGAAAATAAAGACAGCTCCTCGGCGACACAACAGTCGATGTGGTACCGTCTTAGTTCGTTAAATCAATATTAAACCAAAACTATATGATTCTAATACGCCATGAATGAACTATAGATTACTTGAATTTCAATATTTACTCGAATACCTGAGTTTGCATTTAGTATTCGTAGAGAAAATGCTAATTTACCTTAGACAGTATTATATATCTAAGTACAATTATAGATACTAATGGACAACGACCAGATCCAGAGAAAATAAAGGTCATACAAGATATCGCAGTTCCTACAAGCACTGTAGTCTTTTCATGGGTTCGAATTATCTGTTCAAGCTGAAAATGCTATCGTTGCGTAAAAAAAAAAAAAACACGAAGTGTAATCGGTCAATTCGACACTGGCGCATATGAGATGTGGCACGTGCCGTGGGCGCCACTTGAAGGGCACTACTGAGCAATCTCTACAAATGTCAGACAAGTAATCCACAGAAAGTTAAGGAAAAAAAAAATTTCTTCTGATGATCATGTCTTTGGTTACCATGGGCGAGAAACACTAGGATGCCCAGAGTACATATTTTTGATCTGATATCATGATAATCTAAAAGATAAGTGAGTGTAAGTGTCCATTGTTTGGACATCTTCCCCTGAATGTGATTTAATGGTTAATTTTTGGTAGCCATTCCTCTGAGTGTTCTAAGGGGTTTTTTTTAACACGGCCGAGCGGTCATTTGGTGAATTATGATAAGACTATAAATTAACAAGTGACATACCTATGCTTAAAAATATTGATATAAAACATTTTTAAATCAGCCATTGTTAAACTAAAACGCCTATAATGTGTTGATAGGTTTCAAGGTCTTGTCATATTATTTTCGATAAGAACAACAATCTGTTCTTGAGATCTTGTTAATCATATTGAGTAAGAAAAATGCTTACCTTTACAATGTGTTAATATAATTGTAAAAACTTGGAAAACACTGAATAAGAATATTTCAACATGAAATAAACGAAAAAATATTAATGCAGAGGCCCAAAATATTTATGGTAGTATGCGGTCACATGTAACTAAACTTTGTAAAATAAGATTTTTCAATTTGGCCACTGCTTTAACATTTATCCTCTATTCTACATCTAAAAAGTCTCCTTCAGTATTTTTTACGTTTTTACAATTGTATTAACACATTGTATAGGCATGCATAATTCTTGATGCTCTTGTTTTCTTTAATATCAATATTTGCACATGACGTCCTCAAATATAACTATGACAACAACAGTTTTTTTAACAGTAATTAGAAATAATCTATTTCTAAATATAAATCAATCGTGCCTGACTCTTGAAATCTTTCTGATTTCTAACACTAAAATTCTTGTTAAATTGGAGAGTCCTCGTCAAATTAAGTGTAATTGGAATGTTTGATGTAGTTCACTTCTACAGTTTAGGCGTACATTTTGTTTTATAAAATTTGAAGGAAACATTTCTTAAAAAATAGTACCATATGGTTCTCAGAGCAATTTTTCTGAGTCAATAGAAGTAAAAGAATGTTATTCAATAAAGGTCACCATAAGACGACATGAATGTTATTAAAATTGGTCGAGTTTTACAAAAGCTATTACAAAATTAATGTCGTCGATTTGCATAAAAACCCGACTTACTCGTATTAAGGACATATCGTTAAACTTACCTGTCCGATTTGCAAGCACAATTACGCCGTATGTGGCTTATGTCAAATCGTGTGATTTGATTAAATCGTGGAGAAAAATAGATAAAAATACGTAATCAACCGAACTCAACATTGCAATTACACATTGAACATACTGATTATCTTGGTATTTTCTTTCCATTCTGTACATACGTCTGCGTCTACCCCATTCTCTCTCTCTCTCTCTCTCTCTCTCTCTTGCTTCTCTCTCTTTGCCTATCCCACTCTGTCTCTTTCTCTGTGAACGCACCCCACACGAATAGTTCACCTCTGTCAGCCAAGTTGAAGAGGTAGATGTATTCGGTGGTGTCCGTCTTCTGGTCTGTCAGTCAACGCAGAATCTCCAAAAGTTCTCAACAGATTCCAATTAAATTTTGTGAAAGAATAGACAATGGGGGTAAGGAAGAGTTGGTTAAATCCCAGTGTGAATCCAGGATTTCTTTCTTTTTGATTGGAAAATATTTTCCTCTCTTTCTTTCATGTATGTATACGGTCATGTCTTTCCTAATGATATCTCCAGAAAATTACTACCAATTTCTATGGCGTTTCGTGGAATGGTGGAAAAAGAGGATAGTATTCAATAAGGGGGGTATCCATCTAGACTAGCTTTCCTTACGTATTAGTTATATATCCACACTACATAATATCGCAAAAAAATACACGTCTGTTCAAACGATATCTCCAAGTGATCAACGAATTTGAATGAAATTTTATGCAACAGAGGACAATGAGCCATGAAATGAGTAATTAAATCTTGGGACGGATCCATGCGTAATTACCTCCCCTAGCTATGGCATTGATAGAGGTATGCGCTCTCCGAGTGCATTCTAGTTTTATGCTGTAACGAAATGCAATATTGGGTATTTGGACACCCTAAGCTGAATTTCTGATCCTAAAATCGTTACAACTTTACAGAATGTTCCAGAAAAATTTAGAACATTCACTCGAGGGAAATAGCTAAGTTTCAAGAATATTCATTACCTCGATGTATATCTGTGGCAGCAGCAAGGATATCGTTACCCTTCCAAGCCCCATAGCAAAATAATGTTTCTTGCATTTTCTAGGTACTACAGGGAAATGGAGGAAGAAGACCAGGTTTGAGTTATTACACGCATGCGCAGAAAGAAAACGAACAATATCTTATCTATTCCGTTCTTTTCGATTACATTCTTCTACTCTCCCCCAACATTTTGGCACTAAACTAAATATCTTGATTTGAAATGGAGGAAGCAAGTTCTTCAGAGTCCAGCTGTTACTTTCTTCACCTGTGCAGTAACAACAAACCGTCGACGAAAACTATCAACGCAGATTTCTTCAGTTTTTTAGTTGGTCTAGCTGGCTATCTGTGTATGGATGTATGGCACGTAAAGGCCGCACCGATGGATCTAGAAGGCTGTATATCTTGAAATTTACTCCTTATGTCTAGAAAGAACGATTTTTTTAAAACCGCCCTAAATGAGTTTTTAGAGGGAGGTTCAATTTACAATTCAAGTACATACTAAACTGACCCCCAAGTTTGTGCCCGCACAGAATTCGCTTGTTTCATCAGAAAGTTCAGACTTTTTTAGTGATCCCTGTCCGAAGAGAAATAACTTATTTACTTATAAATTCTTCTCCCAAATTTTAATTGATCACTCACAAAACGCCATACTGCCAAAAGACGGTTTCTATCGAGTGATTAGCCAGACTTGTCAGATTTTTTTTTGTATGAATTCTAAGGCATTTGCAGAGTTACCACATCGTTTAATAACCAACAAAATCTGACATGATTTTGACTCTAAGATAAAAACAGATCAACAAAGTGGGTCTATAATTAGAAATCTGTTATTCCTATGTGCCCTAAATGTGTTGAGATGCAAATGTCCAACCCCCGACCCGCCCTTTAAATTTCAGTTACCTCCTGGTTGCTAAGAAGGGGGAAACATTTAGTTTATGACAAGAATTTGGGGGTTTTCTTTTGTTATTACACTGATTTGACTTTGTGATGTACCAAGTTTAATAAATGACAATTATAGCGACAGTAGAACAGGTAATATATTGGCTTTAATAGTTGATAATTTTGCCTTACACTTTACCACAAGGAACAGGAAAATATCATTTAAAACTCATCTCTCAGACACTTGATGAACATCCAATATCTCAAGTCATCATCATCATCATCATCATCATCATCATCATCATCATCATCTATTTAGCATCTATGGTTGGATTTAGACCTTCCCCAAGATTCACGAGACCTTTCTATCGTGGGCGTGACGGAGCCAGTACTCTGAAATTATATAGTTCGTCACACCATCTTATATTTTGTAAGCCTCGGTTTCGCATGGGATCTCAGGTGATCTAAGTTGTGAGTCGTGATGTCCAGCAGCTGCCTGATATTCTCGCAACGTGACCAGCCCATTACCATTTGAGTTTCCTTATGAATTCTATGATATCTCGGACTCTTGACTGACCTTTAATGTACCGTTTTGTCTTGTGATCTCTCCGTGTAATGGTGAGCATGTTTCTCAGTTAGAGGGTCAATCTTTTGATTATTTTCCTCTGTTCCAGGTTCATGAGTGATTATCGGGAGGATGCATTGGTTGCATATCCTTCTTTTTAGCACAAGCAGAATTCTCTTGTTCTTATTGTATCAAACACTAATCTTACTAAGTTTATTCTTTTCTTTGTTCCTGTCCAAAAATATTACAGAGACACATTCGTATGAATATATCACAGTTCCTTGACATGAACGAGTCAAACGAGAAACACAATCGAGCGCTGGTTTCACTCTTGAATAGCATTTCTAGCTAAGAAACTAACGCCTTATTGATATCGTGACAATAAGAGTCTGACCTAGAAAATTAAAAACCTCCATATAAGCTGTAACCCTGTACAGTACCGTTTACCAAGCAAACTGGTCGTACATAAAATACATGAACGACATTACCCGCTGAAATTAACGTAGTATGATTACCTTTAGCAACTAACTGAATGTTGACCGGTGGTACAAACTGAGTATTGCAGCCCCTCCTTCAGATTTAGATTATTCGAATCTCACACTCAAACATAGCCGATATTCCTGCTATACCGGGTTAGAGGTTAGGTATTTGGGGATCAGAGCAATTAAAGTATGAGATGCAAAAATTAAATATCACTACTGGCCCTCTGTAAAAGGGGACTGCACTTCTTTTTAAGGGCCACATCACTTGTACATGACTGTTTATATAGAAGATAATAAACGTAGTTCAGGACAGACTACTTTAGATTATCTTGAAAATCAAAAACTTTTTTCTGGTTATTTTTTTGAAATACCATCCACTGATCATGGCTATAACAGATTTTTATTGGTCTTCCTTAGTTGGCTCACCATTTCACTTTATGCAGAGGCGGCACGTGGGACCAAGTGACCCCCGCAACTGCGGGGGTGCCAAATTATCTGAGAAACCATGAAAAACATCTAAAAAAAAAATAATCTAAAAGACTTTGCAAGCGGGGTTTAGTGGAGCGCCAGACCTAGCGCCGCCACTGTTTCATGGTAATGAGTATCACCGATCAGGCGTGGTAGAAAGATTCTAAGAGATGAATATCAGTAAATTAACATTTTCCTCAATGTTAAGAAGTCGCTGGTTCTTAAATATAACATTTTCTCCTTTGGTCAAAGGTGGGGGTCATTCAAATTTAATGTATATAGGTATTTAGCAAGTTTAGCATAGTCTGACACAAGGTCACTATTTTGGAAGGTCCTTAGAGGATCTAACTGTTCACACTAGTAATCATCTGCGAGACTAACTTAGAGTAACGTTGAAGAGATATCTGAAGTATGGCCTAATTTAATGTCAGTAAAAAGACAAGAAAAAACTTCGAGTTCTTGCCTTTCTCAAGGACATCACTTTGATTATACCTACAAGAAATCTCGTTCAGTATTACTTGTGTTGTCTATCTCAGATAAAGTGAAATTGGATAATTGAAGATGTCGTTCATATGAGTTTGTTTGTTTTTGTTTTTTTTGTTTTGTTTTTTTTTTTTGGCGGGGGGTGCATTAATGGGAACAATATGTATCGTCCAGGGAGCTAAATCTGATCTATTCCTAATACCGGCCATCCAAAGTTTGGGGAGCTGGAAGACTTGAAACATTAGAAAAGGATTAATTTATTCAAGCTGCCATTCAAGGGTTTTATTTAACGAAAGTTTTGAGATGTTTACGTTCACAACAGTTTACAGCGATCGCTTACTTACTATCTGTCACTCATTTGTAATCGCTACGCAGTAACATTTCTCCTCTTTAAAGATTAGTGTTACAGCATTATAGAGCGTAACATATGAAAATTGAATTTGTTGACTCAAATTAGTAACTATATACTATATTTGTGTCGATACTTTTTCAAAGAAACTTTTACCCAAATTAAAAAAATATTGCTAAGAAATATATATTGTATGACCCTAATATCAGCATGATTTAGAAAAAGCAATATGAACACATTTTTTTTTTTTTAAAAAGGAACCACCTCCAAAAACAAGACGATCCCAATAATCCGAAAAAGAAGAGTATACAACCAATGCATCCTCCCAATAGTCACTTATGGAACTGAAACATGGAACCTAACCAAGAGACAGACCTGCAAATTGAGAAGCACACAGAGTGCGTATGAGAGGATCATGCTCAACCTCACGTGGAGAGATCATCAGACAGTACAGTATATAAGGAAGAAAATGGGGATCCGAGACATCATAGAATCCATTAGAAAACTCAAATGGCGATAGGCTGGTCATGTAGCGAGAATGAAAAACAACCGATGGACATCACAACGCACGACATGGATCCCCAGTGACCACATGCGAAACAGAAGCCGACAATATTCAAGATGGAGAGATGAACTAGACAAATTAAGAAAATACCGGCTCAGTGACGCTTGTGACAGAGAAATGTGGCGGATCCTGGGGAAGGTCTATGTCCAACGACGGACGTTAATAGACAGATGATGATGATGATGATGATGATGATGATGATGATGATGATGATGATGATGATGATTAAATTTTTTTTGTTTTTTATTTAACATGCCGAAGCAAGGCCAGTGGATTCGGTTGAATCAGACAACCGCAGTGAACGCTGTGTAAGGAGAAGAACCGAGGTAGAAAAAAAGTCGCTTTCGTGTACTATGTTCGCTCATTTCAATTTTCTGATGCTACACTTTGTAACGCAGCAACACTCAATGTAATAATAGCTAGACTTGGTTACCTCCCCTTGTCGGAACTCCCTGGTAGTAGCAGGCTACGAATACCTGGCTCCTACTGGGTCTAGTACTGACCTTGATGATTGTGAAGTGAAATAAAGCATAGTTCTATTCCTCGAATCCTGGTCTTCATTACACTCAACATATTCCATTTCTACTTACTCAGCCTGTTCGATGCGTGAAATAGTTTAAGAGCGCAAAAGCAACCGAAGTGGCGTCACTCACTTCACCTATATTTGGGGGTGATAGTTCCATGCGTTGTTGTGAAGTGAACAAACTGTCCGAGAGAGAGTTTGATTTCTGCTCGCCAAGTCCAACCTTTGAGCTGCTGACCGCTTGGCCAACTGCACTTCCAGGGAAGTATCAACTCCGACAATTTAATCAGTAGAAATTATCCAGGAATTACTGTTTTATATATCGAGAAAACAAATTCTTCGAAGTACTTTCGAAATGGACATCCTCCCGAGAGATTCATTATTAGGAATTATTTGTAAAGTACATCCGCCTTACGAAAAAAGTTGTACAGGGTGAATGGAAAGAAACTCCGTATTGGGAATTGGTAATAACTCTATTATTTATTGTTCGATTGCAGTCAAACTAGCTCTACTTTGGAACATAAAATGATAAAATTCTACCGTTCTAAGGACCAAAATAAAATCTGTTTCACGAAAACAGAGCAATATTTACAGAAGTTGAACATAATTTCTAATTGAATTGATTCTCGCCCAGCCTGTATTTAGTCAACATGGTAAGACTAACTCTTTGCGTCATTGAAATGGAAAACAATCGAGAGAAAATCTTGCTTTCCAGCTACTTTTCTATCCTTTTTAAATTTATGAAGTTAAATTGGGTTTTCATTGTAATGCAAATGTCATGCATTCAACATAGACGATGGAGTGCTACATCTCTGAAAGTTTTTCTTGGGTGAAAAAAATTATATTATCGTATTATATTCATTTGCTCCTGATGTAAAAAGATTTTTTTAGATTCATTACTGTCACATGTTGTCTGGAAGGCAATCCTCTATTTTCTTACTTTACTCCACCAACTAAACACGGACAACCTTTCTGTCAGACTGCTTCCAACCACACCCAGTCTTTTTCAACTCGTGTACAGGTATGCTTCGCTTAACGTCCTTCGGTTTAACGTCTGGCTGCATATATGTCTGAGGTCCTGACAAGTAATTTTTTCTCTGTTTCAATATATATATATATATATACTTATGAAAACAATAAAGCCAGAAGAATGTATACCTGACACCTGCTAATAACAATAACAATATAATCGGCTGGAGTTCAATATCCTATTGTTAACCGAAAGAAGAAGGTCTGAGATGGGTCATGCGTGCGTGACACTCAGAGAGAAATGAAAACGCACGCACACACACACACACATACACACACATATACACATATTTGTATATATATATATATATATATATATATATATATATATATATATATATATATATATATATATATATATATATTGCGTTAAATTGTATAGACACTTCAAGTTGTCTTGTGCGAGTGATATATTAACCTTGTAACGGCTGGATATCATCTCAAATAAGTTTCCACACAATATGGCGCAATTTATAATTGACCCAAATATGTCCATATATATATATATATATATATATATATATATATATATATATATATATATATATATATATATATATATAATGAAGTATTGGCTTTTCAACGCAAACACGTTTACGTTTCTGCCCTGTTTAGGCTTCTTCAACCTGGGCAGAAACATGGACGTGTTTATCCTTTACTTCATCATATTTTGAGCTCTACTCTAACTCTACTTGATGTTTATTGTTGTTCGTGTACTTTATGAATTAAACCCATCACATGTCAGATATCATATTCTATTGTATTCCTGATCTATCTATCTATCTATCTATCTATCTATCTGTCTATATATATATATATATATATATATATATATATATATATATATATAAACACGTACAAAAATAGGTAGAATGCAACTTTAACAAAGAGACAATAAATCTGGGAATTCAGGAAGTGTTCTTTTGGGGGGAGGGGGGTTCTCCCACAAAAATCAACTACACGATAAGACTCTTAGTAACTGGACTGAATTCTTTTGTCTCGCAAAAACAAGTGAAAACATGTTCATCAGTTACATATCCACAAATCTGCTTAATTTGGTCGTTTTAAAAGAGTCACTTCGTTTTCATTTCTGTCTTTACACACACACACACACACACACACACATACGTGCATTTAACAACACATGGAACTGCTTTTTATTCTTTATAGTTTCCCTCTTGTCTTGTTATGTGGTTTTCATGCCTTACCAAATCGGAACGACGTATGTCCGATTCATCCCTAGGATTGTACGACAGCCTGGATCCTATCAATTACTGTGAGTATGTATCTGTACTGTAAGTACGGACAGTATTTGTGAGAGATTTTTTTTCATATTAAAAGTAAACATGCTACATTATTTTTTGTTCAAAACTCAAAATGTAGATTAACAACTGTAAACAGTTTATGTTAGTATGTAAGCAAATCTATGCTAGAATGTGGCTAGGCTAATGATACATGTCATACACATACACACACACATACACATACACACACACACACATATATATACAAACACACACACACATAAATATATATATATATATATATATATATATATATATATATATATATATATATATATATATATATATATATATATATATATATATATAATTTAAAACTCATTATGTGAGACTATCAGCAATATATAAATAATTTGGCTTGTTTATTCAGTGTAAGTAGTGTAGATGGTATGATATGCCTGAATAGGCTTTTTTTGCTATCTATGGCGTATGATGCTTCGAATCTTGGTACGCTTTCTGCTACGGGTGCTCAAAAGCGTAAAAAATATTTTCGTATCTGTAAAAAGCAATGGCCAGTAAAAGCCTTTTGGGCACAATGTTGAAACGATGGTCCCGATTGAACATTGTGAAGTTTCACTCCTGCACTGATTCGATGACACAAAGAAATAAAAGAATTAATGAGAGAAAAACGAAATTAGAAGTGGACACAATTGTCCACTGAAAATAGTGTCTTATTCAAATTCAATTTTCTATTAATTCTCTGATTTCCACAACTAGGAACACCATGGATTACTGCTTTTTAGATTTGGGGATATTGCAGGAGGACAACACATACTAGACAAACCCAAACACTACACATAGCACCTTCACAAATTCATGATACAACCATTACGTAAATTCAGGAAACAAATAGGCCAAGGTGGTTCTTCATGTATACCATAGTGGGACTAACTCAGTCAAGCAACCGTCAAATCGGAAAATATAAATTCTTTCAAAAGTAACCTTGAAAAAGATAATGGCCACGAAAATGTCAATTATTCTTTCTCGTACTAAAAAAATAGCTCTTCCACACAATTGAGTTTTTTCTTCCAACATTACAAAACCACCCAGTCTCAGAAAGGAAACTCAATCCGCGAATAGCTACAAATACTCCTTCACACTGGAGTACCCATTCGGCCAAGATAGTTGTACGTATTGTGGTACATATTCAGAGAGTCAGTGAAAGCTTGGATTAATCTAGTAAAAGTTCGGGGTGGCCGACAAAAAAAGGGTCTCCCAGTTCGTGAGGTGGGTAACGGGGCGAGAATAGTTGGAGACGGGAAGGTTCAGCTCTGCAGACAAAATGTTAACTGATAAAAACAACAATAGTGAAATCTTGTCCTTGGCCGAGAAATGGGTTGACCTTTCAGTCCACAATTTCTCAAAGATTTTAACCGAGAAACTTACAGCTACTAATATTTCCCGAAGCTGAATCTCATGCTCTTTAACTTCTAAACTTTTATTCCGGCGATTTGCTTGAATTTTAAAAATGTATAATTTTAATTGTTTATTGTTTGTAAAGATTTATGTATCTATGTATTTATCTACTTAAATATTTGTTTGTTACTGCCAATTACTTGGAAAGTACTATCATTATTTGAAATAGCACTGTTGTAATTTCAAGCCAATGCAAATGATATTCAGAAAGCAAGCGAAATTTCAAGTTAGTGATGATTAATAAAAGAGAGTCGAAAAATTAGTGGGATGTATCCTTGGTCAACATGGGTCTTGATGAGGGGGCGAAAATAGTCGGATATATATATATATATATATATATAAAAATAGAAATAAAAATAAATAAAAAATTATTTGAGATGATTTTAAATCGCCACACGGTCACTGCATCACTCGCCTTAAACATAATAGGATAAACAATTAATGAAAATTGGGCTGTTGCAGGAATCGAACCCGCCTCCAGTCGGTTAACAACTTCAATGAAGTGATGCTCTTACCATTGAGCTAAAAAGCCACCGCTAATGCAAAGGCCCAAATAACAACTTAGTTATCAATTTCTCATCTCGTTCATTCTCGGTCTATTTGCCTCTTTCAACGCCACAAGTTATGCATTAAGAAATGGACTTTTGTGGCCCGACAGAATGATTATAAATTGCGTTATATCAAATTATCTCAAATAAGTTATATAACATAACACAATTTACGATCATTTTATCGGGCCACAAATATCCACTGAAGCGGCTACTCTATCGATGGCATGTTCGATTCCAGCAGCAGCCCCATTTTCTTCAATTGTTTATTCTATTTATGTTGTCTAAATTGAGTGATACATTCAACGTATAACGACAGGAGATCATTTCAAATAATTTTCTATATAATATAACGCAATTTATAATTCGTTCTGTCGGACCAGATATGTCTATTCATATATATATATACATATATATATACATGAATATATAAATACATACATATCTTTTTTTAATTATTGCTTCATTTCACAGAGCTCGATACAGAGATGTAAAGCAACCATATAAAAATCATAAAATGTAACTGACTCATGAATAAGTTAACCTCCTTTTAAGATTATCAAAATGACTCTTTTGAATCTTATTAATAGTGAAACTAGGTCAACTTTATTATGAGTCAGTAACATTTTAAAGTTTATAAACGATGTATGTATGTATTAGCTCACGCCTAAACAGGTCCCTAACTCTTCAGATGATAATTTGTTCATCTTAGAGGAAAGTGGGAATCAGTCCATCGATGATTTATTTATATATTATCATCATCGCCACTATTGATAATTGAGATTATCTTTACATTTTTAAAAGGAGATAGAGTATGGATTCCAGCTTTGGCAGTCTAGTTACATCTCTGTCTACAGGAAGATTCATTTACTTGGCCCAACGCCGTAGTTTCAGTTTTAAACCTGAGTACGTGGTTAGAAATTAGCTCTTCCACATTAAAAGGAATCATTTTTATCAATACTTTTAACAGAAAAATTCCTCCACGCAAACATACCTGAACGGCGTAGTGTAAAAAGATAATGGAAATTCAATTTGGTAAGTTCTGGAATCTATTCTATGCTACTGGCTGAACACACACGCGTACACACATATACATACACACACTTACATAAACACATGTATCCTCATATATAAGACGCAATGAATATCCGTAAATATATCGAATCAGTGTAGCCCCTCAAATGGCCTGCCCGAACAACTAGCCAAGTTGGCTACAGATTCTTCTCTGATTGAGTGTGCATGTGTCTGTGGTTGGGTGAGTATTTACGGACGTCCTTGAGGGCTACAACCTTGAAAACTTGCACGCATACACCATTAGGCTCCATAAAAAAACGTTGTTTTTTTTTTCTTTTTTTCAAGTGCTTTCGGCGGTCCCTCTGGTCATTTTGGATCAACGATGCTCAAAACTTGTTTTTTTTTTGTTTGTTTATTTTTTTTTAGATTATTAGAGATAAAGGAGCCAGTTTTGTTTTGTTTTTTCAATTCGGACGGGCTATGATGATTTATGATCCAAAGTACGGACGTGTGTGTGTGAGACTGCATCAAACTTCTCATAGACAAAAGGACAAAAATCGACACGCTGGTCCTAGGCAAAGTCCACTGATTTTTCTTTCGTTTACATTTCTTCAGCGAGCAAAAGTACGATGATCAGTAAAAGCCTTAATTATTCAGCGTTCTGGGAACTAACGAAAAAGACTTGAGTTCTGGTCAGTGCGCTGGACATGCAAGCCGTTGCCAGTATTATTCCTTGTCAGATAATCCATGGGTTTGTTGGTACTAAAGTTGGTTTCATTTTCATCAGTATCGTCGGAACTTCTGCTTTCATTGTTTGGAGATCTTGAAGGTTTCCAACAAAAAGGACGATATTGTCAGCAAATGTTAGAATACTTGAGTATGCGCGATTAATTTTGATTTCTTAATCCATCCAATCTATGTTTCGGAAGACCATTTCGAGACAAGTTGTGAACAGTTTGGCTGGGCTAGTGTCGTACTCCTTTTTCGAGGTGGAAGGACGTGGTTTGAGTCTTTGTGTAGTCTAATAATGGAGCTGCTGGGCAGGTAGGTATTTCCAAAACTCTGAAATATATGAGGTCTACGCCTTGATGATTATTTCGGTGACTTTTGGAATTTCCAAAGAATCGAAGGTTTTCTTGAAATCAACAAATACTATGGTGAGTTGCATTCTATGTTCAGCCATTTTCTCTTTGAGTTGGTTTGCCGAATGGAACTGATGAATGATTGAGTGACCCTTGCTTTTATTCTAACGTATTGGCAATTCGGTCGATAATCATTCTGATAAAAAGTTTGTTGATGAAGTTGAGAAGATTTATTGTCCTGTGGATTTTTATAGAGAAGCATGATGTGTTCCGATATTCTAAATACATAGTTATTTTCTTTTAAATTACGAACAAGTGTTGATGCATTCAAAATGGACTGAGGCTACGAACAAAAGAGCGATCATTCGATATGTGTTGGACTGAGCCAACTTTTGCCTCTAATAGAGTAAATGTTGGGTTACTCTAACATATATCCACTTATTGTTCTCGCATCGTAGCCTCAGTCCTTTTTGCAAATTTATTAATCATATGCACACTACAAAAGTTGCAGTAATCATCTTCAGTCTGAATTGAGGAAGGGGAGTTCGACCCTGCATTAACCAGGCTTGTTTCTTCTGCCTTTTCTAAACTGGAGGAAAAAACTGGAGCCGGAGACTTCGCTACAAAAGTTACCGCCCAAGTAGCATGCCATCTTCAATAACATGACCTTAAAGAATGTGGGTAGTTTCTTCTTCATGTGTGGTTTTTAAGCATAGGCAGATTCATTTCGATTCAGAAATCAAGAAAGGAAAATGATGATTCTGTTGCGTGAAATGTATGATACTAGTTCATCTTGATGAACCGTAGCGTCAAATTTTGATGCAATCTGAAAGGATTACATCGAGGGATGAATATAGTCAGAAGAAATTCTATTTATGGCATCACGGGCGTTTTCTAAAGGAAAACATCTAAAATAGAGTTTTAAAAAGCATCTTGACTCCGAAGAATCTACATGGTATTAATAAACTCGTCAAAATAAAACCCCATAAAGATTTTTTAAAAAAGCTTCAAAAAATGGAAAAAAAAAAATTTAGAAGGGATTTAGTGGAGCCTGATACCAATTTTCAAATCTGTAGATAAAACGAATAGGCCAAGAGCACTGGAACACACTAACACGCAAACATATAAATAAACACATAAATAAATAAACACACGAGCAAACGCATAATCACGCGTACATACAAAAAAAAGGGTGGAACCCTCTGCCACCTTTGGTGGCAATGGTCGTTCAAAAATTCTTCTGGGACAATAAATCTAAGAAGCAAATGAGCCTAACAAAACCAGTACGTAGTTGAAAGTAGACCTTCTCCAAGATTCGCCAGACATCTCTATCATGGGCGTCGTGGAGCCAATACTTTTTTTTAACTTTCCTCACGCCATCTTATCTTTTGTCAGTCACAATTTCGCATCTGATCCCTCGGAATCCACACCGTGAGTTTTGATGTCCAGCTGTTGTCTGACATTCGTGCAACACGACCATCTTGTTGCCATCTGAGTTTTCTGGAGGTTTCTTTCAACTGCTTGACCATTTTCGTTGCTTGTCTTTGTCAACGAGAGTGAGGCGACATTTTTTAGTTAAAAAGAAATACGAAAATGAATAGGTATTAACTTTGGATACGAAACCTCACACCTTGTACTTCCTTTAATTTCTGTTTATAAAAGCTCTGAACGGACATGTTTATCCATTCATTAGCCCCGACTTTCTCAGTCGATTACTTCTCTCTCTTTCTCTCTCTTCCTCGCCCTTTCTCTGGGATCGGTATCATTTTGCCGTACCCCTTGGCCAATTCGAACTTTACCGGTTTTCCACAATCACTGTTTTAAACATTGCCAATTCCGTTAAACAGATGCTGAGGTTTCTCTGATACGCTCAGCTACACAATCGTGTCCCCTTCTCTAGCTCAAAAATGCGTATTAGCATCTCCATCACTTGTGGATGAAGTGATAATTCATTTACTACACAACAGCCACGATTATATTCTTTCATAATCCCCTTACTTCAGAAAGCGTACATAGGTTGAACCCCATATGTTTTCTGTGATTTGCATATTATTTCCGTCGTGTGTTTTTCAGCGTCTGAGAATGGCCCCCAACTTGCTCATCGGGGACTAAAAATTCGGGTCGTAAATCGTCCCTCACTTAGCAGTTAAGCATACCAATGCCTCTTCATTGAATGAACGTTTTATTGTTTGTTTAAACATTCGTATGTGTCTTTGATACGATTACGAAATTCCAGTGTTCATATACATACACGACGCGTGTGTTCTCCCTTCTGTCATGCTGAGTATCGACTACCTTCATTCATCAACACTTATAGTGACGTCAGCGAGTGGCGGTAAAAACAAAGCACGTAGAGACAAATTTCAACCAAAACTATCTCGTCGCTACACAGAACCAACTACCGTTATTTGGAATTAAGACGAGACATAAGCAAGTGATCGTGTATTTTATGCGCGCTGTTATATTGTTTATTAAGTATTCGAGAACGGCTCCGACCTTGAATTTTGACAAGGTGTGAGACGAATGTACTTTTGTCAAGGATTTTGGGTAAACAAGGAAAAATTTTCATGACCTTGCTACTTAACAAAGAAAAATGGGCAAGAGGGCTCCCTGCAATAGTAGCATTTGTCATTAAATTTCAGACATACCCCCTTCGCTCACCGTAGTGTTATTCTGAACCCCACCTCTGTCAGTTGCGGTGGAAGATTATTTGTCCCCATATGTTAGTATCTTGCATGATGAAGAAACGAGAAAAGGGAATTGGGTTGTTCTGACTATGTATTTCAGTAAATTATTAGCGTACGCAAGCTCATCTCGCTCTCCATTGCTTGAACGGTAATGCTTCTTTGGATATCTTACATCTAGATCGGGATATTTTTTTATGCGTTAAAAAATTGTACTTAGATATTTCACACCTGGACAGATCTTTTTAATGAGACTTAGATATTTTTGGATATTTTTAGATATTTTTTCAATTATCGGTATCAAATGTTTAACTGAAATTTTTGTATATCCATCTAAAATACCTGGAACTTTTGGATATATATCTAAAAGTATCAGAAATTTTAAGATATTCATCGTAAAATATTTAAAACAAATTTAGATATTCATCAGAGTCTTTTAATGTCCGTCGTTGGACATAGACCTTCCCCAGGATTCGCCACACATCTCCATCATGGGCGTCGCGGAGCCAATTCAGATATACATCAAAACATAAAAAAACTATCGACCTGAACCAATAAGCTAGAAAAACAAAATTTGATCAAATCGTCGAAATTAAATTATATCTGATTTTTTTTAATGGGGATCAGTCTGACCGATTTTTTAAAAATATATTTTTGTTCGAGAAATTAAGTCTTATTGGTCACAAATACTGAATACCATTCATATCATTTGCAGTGAAAAAATAAGTCTTGATAAATACGTAATGTATTTTTGGATATTTTTAACACCATTCTAGGTATAAAAATTTGAGATTAAATGGCAACACTGCTTGAGAATTCGATCCTTTCTGAGCGATCTTTACAGTGACATTTGGCTAGATTTAACTAAAGGAGTCCGCACAAGATGGTAACATAGTCCTCACCAGGTCCACTGTTTCTGTTGAAAGTGAGGCGTTCCGACTTACCCGACCTTTCAATTAACACCACCTTCCCTGACTTGCCACAACCAGTTTTTCTTCATCATCAATCTTTTAACGTCTGTCGTTTGACATAGACCTTCCCCACGATTCGCCACACTTCTCCATCATGGGCGTTGCGGGGCCAATACTTTCTGTATTTGTCTAGTTCGTCTCTCCATCTAGTATTCTACCGGCTTCGGTTGCGCATGGGATCTCTTGTGATCCATGTTGAGAGTTGTGAGGTCCATCGTTGTCTGCCATTCTTACGATATGATCAGCCCATTGCCATTTGAGTTTTCTAATGGATTCTGTGATGTTTTGGACTTCTGTTTTTACACTTATCTGTTATGCTCTCTTGTGATCTCTCTACGTGACCTTCAGCATGATTCTCTCATGTGTACGTTGCATGGTTCCCTTATTTTAATCATTATCAACTACATACTTTTGCAAGCAGTTTTGAAAACATTCTGTGTTGAATTTATAAAGAGAACAAAACAAATTTTATATCTGACTTACCCGAAATTTGTCTGAAGACAAATATATTGATTTCAAATTAAAACAAAGCCTTCTCTTTTCTCCTTAGTACACAATCGAATACAGCCCCACAAACGGCCTGTCTGACCAACCAGCCAAGTGGGCCACAAATTCTTCTTTCTTTGCGTGTCCCAATGTCTGGGCGTGTATATATGTGTGGGTGTGTCTGTCTGGTTCACATTCTTGGGGGTACAAGCTTGAAAATATGCATGATTACAGTACTACACACTATCTAAAAACTTTTTTGAGTGCTTATTTGGGTCTCAATCCTCATTTTGGCCCAACAATGACCAAGTCTTGTGCTGTCATTTTTTCAAGATAATTTTAGGTAAAAGATCTATTTTTCTTTAGATAATTTTAGATGAAAAAAATCTCTACTTTAGATCATTTTAGATAATGTTTGTAGATAATTAGTTCTAATACACGCGCTGGCTATGGTGATACATTCATGCGAGGTACGGATATCTACGTACTATATTCAATTTTATATCAGCTCAGTGCTGGATAGAGATAAGCTCAGTACATATCCATAGAATTTTATATTCAACACAGAAAGTATCATTGACATAGAGACGAATCTGGTTAATGATTCAATAGAAACCACTGCGTGAACAACATCTTACAGCGTTTTTTTTCAAGTGTTGGGGATGATCAATTGAAAAGTCGGAAAAGGGGATGATGAATAATGCGTAATTTACTTCTCACACCTTTTATTGGGTGGTGATCACTGAAGAAGTCGAATTCTCTAGAAACAAGCGTGAATGCCACCGGACGTAAACTAGGGGGTCAAATTAGCATAAACTTACATTGCGAATTGCCCCCTCCTCCCCATTGGTGCAGTCTGTGCTTGCGATACATACATACATACATAGACAGCCAAACCTGCTTTTGGTGACAGTTTTGGTTGACGATTTCACGTATGTATCAAGGCCTATAAGTACAACGATGTGTCCACCATCCGTGGTAGAAGTAGTGAGAGGAGGAAAAGAAAGAGGATCAAGTAGTCTTTCTTTGAGTCTATGATCGTCATACTTGTAAAAAAATACTGCAATATGGAAATATTCTGCAAGTATTATTTTCAATAAAAATCGTAAATGGTCATTTGGGGCATATATCGCCATTTTTGCGTTCTGTAGCCATTTATGGCGATTTGGGGGCATTTATAGTGGGTTTTTTTTTTGTTTCTTTTTTGTCGTTGGCTTTTTTAAAATCAAAATTCTGTGATGACCCAAGATTCTCTCAATGATGCCACACTTATATGGTGTCACATCATTAAATGACATCACACTTCTTCCTTTTTTTCCTATTTCTGCAGATTAACATAACTGGGGCCGATTGACAGACTGACCGACCGAAAAGAGCCAAATACAGATGTGAGGACAATTGAAAACGAATTCAAGCCATAGTCATGTACTTTAAATTTTAGGAGGCAAATTTACATAGTTTTACGACGGAGCTTTAGCCAAAAAATGAAAATTGTATTCTTATTTACATAAGAAATACCATTAGTAAGGAAGAGGGAAGATGAGAAAAAACTCCTGCAAAAATAGTTTGTAGCCAAAAGATAAGTAGGAGTTATCAATAACTAGGGAAAGAGTGAACTGGCATGCAGTGTATGGGAAATAGATCAATTCAGATTTATGACACATCAACTAATATATAAAGGTCATATCAAGCCAAACAATTTTTTATTAGATTTCTAGTTTTGAATTGAACAGGCCACTCAATAGAAACCGTCATGCGACCAGTGTCCTCTGGTTGCGTCCCACCTAAAGGTAATCAATTGAAATTTTGGAAAAGGGGTGATCAATGAATAAGTTGCAACATTCACCTTTTTCGGGAAGTGATCCCTAAAAATGTCTCAATTAAAGAAAAAACTTTTAAAAAAATGGCAGACACAATAAGGGATCAATTAAGCATAAACCTACATTGAAACTTGAACCCCCACTAAAGGCTTATTTGGGGGAGGGGTGAAAAAACAAAAAACGTTTTTCCGTCTTCAGACATGACAAGGAGGTTAGATTTTCAATTCTCTGGATTTATTGGCGTGATCTGTACGCGTGATACATACATGACCAAGAAGCCAGACAGAGCAGTTTAAAAATTGAGAGAAACCCATGTTGACAGTTTTGTTTGTTTTTTTTTTTTCAGAGACCGAAAGGTTAAATTCTTATCCTTTAAATAAATTGGAATTTTAAATGATGTATTCCTAATTATGTTCGCTTAGTTTCTTTGAGTAACAAATACACACCAGCAGCTGTACAATAATGAAATTAAACTAATTCTCATTATAAAGCCATCTAATTATACGCAAAATTAATTAAATATTCGAAATTAATCTTTTCTGCGACTTAATTAAATGGAAGTTGGGAGAAAATTAGTAATCTTATTGACCAAAATGGGGAATGGCTATGAAAAGATTGGGAACAGTGCTAAACTAACCAAAACTTTATGAATATCAGCAACAACTCAGTCGTCTGAGTGTCGCCATACACGAAGCCAAAAAGCAGAATGTATGCTAACCTAGATTCCCAAGAGTACAGGATAGAAATCAAGAAAATGAAAATTGCATCAAAATTAGTATTCATTTTTGTACTATTTTGGGATATAAGTAAACGATGGTGTTAATTGGGCTAAACCAAAATTTGGCACATAACTATGAGAGGACTAAATATTTACCAGAATCTGGCACAGCTAACGAGAACGCTGAAATGATACACCACTGAAAATTTAGCTGAAGTAAGGATAACCGCTAATATTTAATTTATGAATTTAGCTTAGGAAGTCAAGAAGAATTGATACAGTCCCTGCAACTGGTGTTGCGAAGGCGTCAGGCTGAGCCCTCTCCTCCCCCCTTAGTTTATTAGAAAGGGGTTGCTCCAGAGCTTACTGATCCTTGAGACTAGGCAGCAGGGCCAACCCTAGGCCTATGCGCTCAGCCATACCGAGCCTCCGTTAGCCCTCGTGACCTGCACTCTGACCTTTCTGTGGGGGTAAATGCGAGATCCTGTTAAATTGAATTTGTACCCCCCCCCCCCACCTGCTGACAAAATTACGTTCTTTTATGTAAAACTGATGTCCGATAAGAAGGTGCTCTTTCATGCGAATATTCGGATGATACCCTAGTATTTGAATTGACCACACCCTTTCGAATTCCTGCGTGGTTAGAAAGTTGCAGGATGGACTGAGGAATCGGTAGCCGACCTCAGTCCCAACTAGAACGTGGACTCTCACTAAGACAAGACTTGAAAGAAATAAGGGGAGTGGGGTATGAACATACTAGTTGTACTTAATTAGCTAAGAGACAGCTTAGTGCTTTAGTTTTCAAGTAGGTGGTGAAGGACAAACACTTTTGCCACACTTAGATGTTGCGCACACCCAAATGCTCTTTCCTGGTGAGAATATACCCTGGGTGCTAAGAGCCAAAAGAGGTTTTTGACCGGCGAAATGTATTCATACAGCTGTGAGTTCGGGTTGCAATGAGGTCCCGAGAAGATGTTGAAATTTGTACAATCACGGGGACATTTTGAGGCCGGTTGAAATGGGGGTAAATCCGTACTTATACGCGGTCAAATTTCGATTCACAGTATTAGGGTTACCCTGATTGTAAAATTGTTCAACTAACTCGCCCGCTTGATACTAAAAACTGTGCACAAATTTAGTGCGTCTTTTTTAACATCGCGTAAGCGAGTGCGTGGGACAACTTACAATCGGGGTATTCATTCTATAGCCATCTACAATCGGAATAGCCATTTTATAGCCAACCGAAATTTTTCTACGTATAAGTAGGTATTACCGAAACGGGTATTAGAACATATTTTAAGGTCAATACCAAATATTGTTCCAGTCTCCAGTAAGGGCGTTCGCTTTTGATCTGTTCCCACCTTTCGACTTGAAATGAACATTCGGACCGCTCTTGTGCTCGCTCTTGTCAGGGGCTAGCTCTCCTTCAGCAGATCTGTCAGGATTTTCATGTCCAACATGCAGTGTAAATGGCCTCGCTGGGGGGAGACGGTGTTCCTGGAGCAGGGTGTGGAGGCAGAAATATCCGGTTGCAACCAGGACCTCACTGTTGATAACCATATTTACTTAATCATACACTGTTGGCCTAAAATAATGGTGTTCTGAATAATCCAACAGTAAGATCCAATAATATCCTGGTCAGCGCTGATTCGCTGTAGGGCTCTTTTTTTTTTCAAATTATTTGGAAATGAATTTATTGATTTTGAATTTCTGAAATAGATAATGATAAAAAATAACACTACTGATAGCCTCTGAAGTAAGCGTATACAATACAGTTTGGTTTATGTGCCTTTGAAATTTCATGCATGTGGTTCTTATTGACGTAAGTGAAACTCACCCGGGAAACAGGAAGATTATATTTATCCGCATAGATATGGTCAGTCACCAACAAAGATTAATCAGACAGAATATTTCGTTTTCGTGGCCTGATTTCTCAGAATGCTCCCCTTGGTTTACACTTGAAACTTTTTTTTTCAGTGATTGATGTCTGCAATAATATATCAATTAAACATCTCCAATGTCCGATACACATAAACGATTTCCTTTTCAATTCGTTGGCAGAAGTAAAAATATTTTTCAAGAAACATTTTCCCGGTCCATGTTTATTCTGTGCTACGTCGCCGTGCACCAAAGCTAATTATTCCGTCCAGTAACATTTCACAACATTCCCCAGCCGCAATTTGAAACCTCAACCAACCGATTCGTTGTTGTCTGAGCTAAATGGACAAGTCTTACATACCTACCAAAAGATATTATAATTACGGAAGGGACTATTTCATTCTAAATAAATACATCTGTAAATTTAACATTTCCTTACTGTGATTTGAAACTAAGATGTACAATTTTGGAAGATTGGTGTCGTACTGACTGAGCTAATCTGACAAGGTACCACATACTTCAACATTCATCTTACAGATACGCAAGGTAGTCAGAAAGGGCTTATTTCATTCTGATAAATAGATACATTCATACATTTTTTTAAGAATTTATTATACGTTCAATACAAAAGTTGCAATCATCATCATCATACGGAATAGAAATAGGTTTAGATTTTAACCTGCAGCTGCCAGGCCCGTTACATTTTAGGGGTTAGGTTAGGCGTTGGATTAGGGGTAGGGATAGGTTATTGGGAATCGCAGTTCTTGGAGCATGGGATGAGAAAATAAAGCAATACTACAAGCTCAGTAGAAGAGCCAGCATTTTTTTCATGGAACTGCACTTCTTAACTCGTGCCCTTACGCTTTTTTTCCTATACTGAAACTTATTTTGACTCTGACCTGCAAGCCTTTGGCCGCAGGGCATCATTTTAGCAAGATTTTCGGGACCCCAAAATTCGTCTTTAATATATTTCAATATTTGCATTTTTGCGGGAAAAAATTAAATGTCTCGACGAGACTTGTTTGGGGATCCATTGTCTTACATAGAGATTGATTATTGATCCATAAAAAAAACTTAACGTTAAATTAAACATCATAATTCCATGAATACTTCATTTTCTTTTTGATTAGTTTAAAAATAACTGCTGGATACAAAAATTTAATCCCACCCCTACTCCTAAAAAAATGTTATGCACTGGGTCTCATGAATGATAAATTGGACCCAGCCAGATGAACAGAAGTATTGAAACTAGAGGAAGGGGCCAATGAATCCATCAGCCTACTGCAGCGGTCCTCAAATGTTATTCTATGACGGCTTACTAAGAATCATACTTGACATCTGGCACATACGACCTCCAACTAATGCTAGATGATCTAAACAAAGAAAGCAAAAAAGTTGGCCTTGCACATGAACTTCAGTGAAACAAAAATCATGTGCAATAATCACGTTGAGAATAAGAACATAACTGTCAAGATAGAAGATGCAAAACTCGGCTAGGTAGACCACTACATCTACCTAGGACAACAAATCTCCATGGACCCTCAAAAGAGGAGGAAATCATGGGAATAATCACCTTGGGATGGCAAGACTTCGGCAGAGCAAGCTCAACTTTCAAAAACCAGATGATCCCAATAATCCTAAAAAGAAGAGTATACAACCAATGCATTCTCTCGATAGTCACTTATGGAGCTGAAACATAGAACCTAACCAAGAGAGAGACCTGCAAACAGAGAAGTATGCAATGTGTGCATGAGAGAATCATGCACAACCTTACATGGAGAGATCACAAAACAGCACAGTATATAAGGAAGATAACAGGTGCCCATGACATCATAGAAACTATTTTTTTAAAACTCAAATGGCAATGGGCAGGCCATGTTACAAGAATGAAAGACAATCGATGGACATCACGACTCACAACATGGATCCCCAGTGATCACATAAGAAACCGAGGCCGACAAAACACAAGATGGAGAGATGAACTGGACAGATTCAGGAAATACTGGCTCTGCGACGCCAATGATAGAGAATTGTGGCGAATCCTTGTTAATGTCTATTTCCAACGACGGACGTTAAAAGATTGATGATGACATGAACTGTAGAAATAGTATGAATTGCAAAAAAAAACATTCCAGTTGCCAACGAACGAACATTTCATATCAGCATCCCGTCACTAAAAAGGATGAGATCTCGCAAAATCTGGTGATAAAACCACCAGATCGGTACCACTGTGGCGTAAACGGAACAGACACAATACTCATATCAGACACGTTCAAGGCTCGAAATATATGATTGCGTACTTTGAAAAAATTACGCAGCGTACTTGAGAGATAGTTGCGGTATACTATTGTGCCATGGCACACAGTTTGAGAACCAATGGCCAACTGACGAAGCACCTAGCGGCATCCACCCACTGGGATTTTCTCTAGCGGCCAATGCCGCCCCTGTGTTTCGGATATGACAGCATTGAACATGATTTATCATGTAGCTGACTATTATCAACTTATTCTCATCTACAATCTCGAGTGAATCAATCAAATATCATTCATTTATCCATGAAAAACAAAACAATCATAAAGGATGAGTTGTCATCAATTTAGCAGCAACAGCAGTTTCGGTTACGTCCTCACAAAAAACCCATTATATATATATATATGTATATATATGTGTGTGTGTGTGTGTGTGTATATATATATATATATATATATATATATATATATATAAGGTAGGAGAGTGAAAACGCTCGACACGTGTTTCATCGTAGATCTATTTTTCTAGGATTATGTTAAAAGTTTACTGTTTTTGAAATTAACTCAAACAGATTTCATTACGCTCATGAAAAAAATGACAGAATGATTTCGTCACAATTGCGTAAATATTGCTCTGTATTGTGTTAATAATACATTAAGCACTTTTAATTTGATAAAAGACAAAATTTTGAAATACGCTACTTTTTCACTAAAATTTCAAATAGAGTTTTATTATTGATATATATAT
>OY735200.1:12021637-12229137 GCA_963457665.1 Thysanoteuthis rhombus
GAATATTACACCCTAGATTCATTTTCTGAGTCAGAGGGCAAATAACGAACTTGAAGTCACTCACCCTCCTTATTTGTGCATCCCATTCATGTATTCCATTTTCTTGAAGGATTGGGTCCAGACCAGAAAGTAATTCTACATGTCTATGCGATGGGGTGAACCATTGAAAACCACACCTCGTATACCTCCGGAGAGTACAATATCGATAATGCACTTTAAATTAAAATATTTCGTAGCCTCAGTTCTGATTATTACTCCTAATTCCTTGCCCTTTCAGAAAATCACATTGAAACCAGAAAGCAATCATAGAGTGCACCTCTGCTGGCACAATTGTCAGGTAGTAATTGTGCATGGATTCGTCCTAAACTTTGATCAGTTTTTTAATCGTATTATCCACTCTTCCACGAAACACCATTAAAAATTATTGAGAATTTCAGGAGATATCGAGTGTACAAATATGACATTTTACTGATATAATGTATTTCGGACATATAACTGTAGGGTAGGGAGGTAATTGTGCATGGATCCGCTCTAAAATTTAACCAATTTTCCAAGTAGCCTATGGTCCACTGTTCAACCAAATGTCATTGAACTTCATTGAAAACTTTTGGGGATACTGTGCTAACAGACGAACAAACAATTGAACATACGCGACTGAATATATATATATATATATATATATATATATATATATATATATATATATATATATATCTTTTAAAATGTAAATTAGACGAGAACTTTCGGAAATATAGAGTAAAATAGACAGACAGATACGAGTTAAAACATATACCTCTTCTAACTTGTTGGAAGAAAAAATACGTTGGCTGAAATTTAATGTTTAAACAAGAATTTTTTTTTCTTAAGTTTCGGTTTAAAGAAGTATGAACTCCTTGTAAATCCCGCTAACATCTAAGTAAGTATATTCAAAAGGAGACAATTGGAAACTTCCTGAGTGGGGGTTAACTGCCTTCCTAACCTTTCGACCCCACTGTTGTTGGACTTCAATCACAGATTCAATGTTCTTGTTATGAAAATATGTGCTACATTAATAACTATTTGGAAGTACGCACCTATTCCTTTATGTAAGTTTATTCAAATGTTTTGATGTGGTTTTCACACTTGCGTATAATACAATTACTGAAAATAGAAATATTAGTGACATTTCCCTTGATATAAGTACACATCAAGTAAAATCAGAAATACTAGTATTGTATACCTTTAAACTTTATTAATGTATGCGTCGGGGTGAGTGCGCGCGTGAACACACATTCACGCATACACTTACTTTAATACGTACACATACCTTTCATCTCGATACCCAGCTCTCCTGATTATGGCACAAGGCCTTATTAGGGATGTTAGATATATTGTGTTGTGCCAAGTTGGGAGAAGCTACCTGGCTTGAAAAACAGCATTCTAATTCCTGACTCTTACCGACTTCCGGCACATGTGAGAAATATGCTCAGGTATCTCAGCTGTGACGAGGCAGGCCTTTACTTGGCACAGCCCACGGCTACAGGTCAGGGACATTTCACGAGTTATAGGCAGCGAATATGAGTGTCCGCTTGGGGGCGGAGCATTTGCCCTCCCCTCCGGACCAGGCCTTCTCACTGAGGGCAAGGGTTAAGAATGTGAGAATCTTATAGTCTATAAATGGTAATGGTGCAGACCAATTATTTTATGCTTCCCCAACTTGGTGATCCCATATAAAATGACTGTACGACTATTCACTGTTCCATCGTGGTATCTCAGGATCAGATCATGTGTCTCCGTCAACGGTCAAGTGTACCATCTGACATCATTGGGTCGTACTTGCTTACACTACAAATGGCGCTTGGAATGCCAATAGTACAACAAGGTTGCAACAAAAATATGGACTCTCTGACACACACACCCACGCCGAAATATATACTCCCTCTGGATTATATTCTAATACCCTCATGCTGCAACGAGCTTCCATGGTTGCGAGACTAACCAGCAACAAATAGGCAATAGTTTGGAATAGGTTCGCCAAAAATTCTGTTGAAGGGATATAACTTGAATAGACGTCGTACATGACAAAACGATGAGAAAAGTAAACAAAAAATAGTTGAAAGTTTGTGCATGCGCGTAAAGCGTAGTTCACACAAACAATTTGAAAGATAAAGGAAAGTTTATCTATTATTTACATGAGTTAGGAGAAATTATGCTAAAAAAGACGAAGAAAATGAATTTAATAATTTTTTCATATTTATTTTAACTGTATATTCACTTCAGTGTTACAAATATGAAAAGAATACTAAATCAATCCTTCTTTTGTTCTTAATTGCAACCCTAACACTAATCTTGACTGTAAACACTAACCCTAGAATATACACTTTGTAGATGAATTTAATAAAATACAGTTTAGAATGGTCGAGTTTCTTGCTTAAATTTGTTTTGTAACAAGTTAACAGTAGTACCTCAAATTATTGTGTCTACTGAAGTTATCTCCCTTTCTTAGCGAACCCATTCCAAACACTTAGCCCATGAATATCAAGTTTAGTCAGTTTCAATTTAATTAGAATTCATTTAGAGACTCTTATCTCCACATGAAGCATAGAAAAGTTTTGTGTTCGAAACCAGTGTAAGTAACCTAATATTTAATTTGCACATAATTCGCACGAAGCTGAGCATCGTATTTGGAACACCTTCACACAAACAGACACTCGATTGAATTAACCCTACAATTACGTCCATAGATATTTACAAGCAAACACACACATTTACGTTGTCTCGGCCAAGTGATACATTAACCGTGTAAAGACGGGAGATCATTTCAAATAGGAGTTCCTATGTAATATAACGCAATTTATTATCATTCTGTCGAGTCATATATCCATTTCTTAATATATGAGAGTTGTATAACAACGTAACAGCAGTCTGTGGATGACAAAATAATTATATATATATATATATGTGTGTATATATATATATACATATATATATATATATACATATATATTTATACATACACATATATACATATATATATATATATATACATATATATACATATATATATATATGTATATATACATATATATATATATATATATATATATATATATATATATATATATATATACACACACACACACACATAGAGTATCGCCCATAAATGAATACATCACTACCTCTTCTCATATAGAAAGTTGAATTTCTTCTAAACCAAACATTACAGGATCTCATTTCTTCCGATGGAACATTTCACAATCAGAATGAATATCATCAAGAATTATTCATGACCGAACTCTACAGAATTTGAACTCTGTTACCAAAAATATGAATGTTTTGTTGCCAAAAATCAGTACATCCCATACGAAGAAATATTTTGGTTTAGAAGAAAATTGACTCTCTCTCTCTCTCTCTCTCTCTCTCTCTCTCTCTCTCTCTCTCTCTCTCTTTCTCTCTCTCTCTCTCTCTCGGAAATAATAATAATAATAATAATAATAATAATAATAATAATAATAATAATAATAATAATTTTTTAAAAAAGTGATGTGTGTTCTCATTTATGGGTGATATTCTACGAGTGGAGTAAAATTATTAGACATGATATTTACGAACATATCCACTCCCGCATGTTCAAGCGGTGAGATTCACATGGATCGTATTAGTTTTGGTCAAACAAAATTAGCACGTGTTTATGAACTCAAAAAACTACCAAGTTACATTCTTAATTTTTCATGATTGACTGCACTAAAACTTATATACATACAGTCGGTCAATACAGTTGCAAATTCCGTGATATTCATGCATGCAGGTATAATACACATCGTAGAATGATAGTAAGTGCAGATAGATAGATAGATAGATAGATAGATAGATAGATACATACATACATACATACATACATATATAGATAGATAGATAGATACATACATACATACATACATACATACATACATACATACATACATACATTGATAGATAGATAGATAGATAGATAGATAGATAGATAGATAGATACGAATTGTATAGATAGATACGAACAAACTTAGACAGTTAGATATAAACAGGATAGATAGATAAATAAATAGATAGATAGATAGATGGATAGATAGATATGGATAGACTGAGATAGATAGATTGATAGATACATAGATAGATAGATAGATAGATAGATAGATACGTACTACCTTCTGCGTTATAGGTAAACTTAAGCGTAGATTGGGAGGTTAGCCTTGTACAAACAAATAAACTGATATAAATAACCTGTGCTTATTACTAGGGCCTACAAAAATAAACAGATAAAATATCTTGTGTAGGTACATCCACGGTTACACCACAAAGAAAAAATAAAGATCGTCCTGAAAGAATCATGTTTACCCCGTGAACAAGTCGGCGTTAAAATCAAACAACATTATGGAGAACAGTAAACATGGAAAGATATTTTAAATAAGGGAAATGAACACAAGACTAAAAAACAGAAAAAAAACAAAAACACGCAACTTACTGAATGAAGGAGCCTAGTGGAGGCAGCGACTGAGGTTGATTTCTAATTCCTTGTTCCATCTTACTATGATTCTCTTAGACCGCATCTCGCTCTGTTGAGAGCAACTGGCAGAAATAAAAAGCGAGAGAGAAAGACCTGAGAGCAGTTTTCTGATACTGAGAAAAAAAAACTGAAGATGGCGAGGCAAAGGGCAGAGGAAGAAAGTGTGGCGAGGAGGGAGAGTCAAGGCGTTGGGTGAGGTTTAAAAAACGAGCATAGGTCTAGAGCAGTGAGGTAAGTAAGGACCGAACAGCCACACACGCAAGCACCCCCCCACATACACACACACGTACACACACACACCTACACACACACACATACGCACTCATATATTTTCTCCTCCGACCTCATCTCTGTGAAAAACTTTCCTGCTTGTCCTTTCTCACTTTTGCTTTACTGTTTATTTTTTTCTTGTTCCTTCTCGCTCTATCTTTTTCTCGTTCAACGACTGACGAGAGTCAAGAGGCCGGGAAGCTACGTTTTAACAAACGGCTTCGACTGCGCAAGCCAGACCTATTCCCCTAGATATAACGCAAGTGCGGCTAACATCATGACATACATAAATGTTTGTAAATATGCATGTGGTTGAATAAATATATATATATATATATATATATATATATATATATATATATATATATATGTGTGTGTGTGTGTGTGTGTGTGTGTGTGTGTGTGTGTGTGTGTTTGTTTGCGCGCACACGCGTATGCATGTTGTGTTTGTGTGTGCATGTATGTTGTATACACAATTCACTATGCACGCGCTCACATCTGAACAGATATAAACGCGGAATTCTACACGTGTTCGTGTACAATAAAAAAAAAACGATTGGAGCACATTTTCAGTAGAAGTGAGGGCATAAGTGTATAAATACTAATTCCTGAACACGCATATCGTTATGCGTTTGTGTTTGTGGGTGTGGGTGTGGGTGCATGTGTGTGTGTGTGTATGTGTGTGTGTGTGCACGTATGCTTGTAAAGGCTTCATGTCTGGTTTTATATGTTTTTCTTTCATTAACATGAACACGTGTGTTTACGTACATAAGTATTTTGTTCTTATATATCTTGATTTGGATTCGCTTCTCTGATGTCATTCTACGTGTAAGCGTTATACATGATCATGTGTGCAAGTTCATTTATTTGTATGTGAGACAGATAGATAGATAGATAGAAATAATGTGTGTTTTTTGCACAAATTCAAGTACAAAACATCACCGTCAGTTGCAGAAACAGCAATCTTTCAGCATCCGTCGTTGGACACGGATCTTCCCGGATATACACCAGACCTCTCTATCATGAGCGTTGCGGAGCCAATACTTTCTCTACTTGTTTAGTTCATCTTGCCATCTTTTTTTTTTTTGCCGGTTGCAGTTTCGCATATCTCTGGAGATCCACGTTTTGAGTCGTGATGTACAGTGGTTGTCTGATATTCTTGTAACATGGCCAGTTTCCGTGTTTTTTCCCGCTGATATACTATGCTATCTTGTGCTCTCTCTATGTGGTGTCAAGCGTGGCTCTCTCTTGTGCACGTTGCATGGTTCTATAGTATAATGGTTTAAAGCCTAATTTAGTATCACGTGCACTGAATGAAAAACAGCAATGAAATTTATGCAATTCGAGTTTATATTTCAGTTCCATTGAAGACGAAATTCACACTTTCACGATATATCTAATGCTGAAAAGACAACGAATGTTTGTTTCTTCATTTCTTAATGTTTCATGGACTAATAAACGCTTGCACCCTAAAGGCTGAAGATTTGTGTATACGGGTAACTCCCAGAGGGACCTATGACGTGTGGTGATCATCTCTGGTGACCTTAAAAGGTCAATTTGGGGTCAGGTCAATTTTGGCATTTTTCTGATTTCACAGAGACGGCCATACCCTCAATTATGTGTACAGGGATAACTTGATCGCAGGATGAACATACGTTAGGTGGTACTGACATCTAGTGATCTGCAAATGTCAATTTTAGGTCAAGTCAATTTTGGCATTTTCAAAAAAGGTAAATTTTGGCATTCTTACTCTCCTGAAGGGTTGCAGTTCGTACTTCCAGAAGCTCCACATAAGTTTTGGCTACAATAATAATTAATTTTTCGCCCGCTGTCAAAGCTGGGTGACATAGTTAGTAACCGATGGACATCACGACTAACAACAAGGATCTCCAGAGATCACACGTGAAATCAAAGCCGGCAAAATCAAAGATTGAGGGCCAACTAGACAAGTTCAGAAAGTATTGGCTCTGATGGTGATAATTATATATCCTCGTCGGTGCAGATCATAAATAATGGATGAACTTTCAGTGAGACTCGAACTCACACTCCGTTTGCCCCAAGGAAACCTGATTAACCTAACCATCTGCATTTACTCGTTGAACTCAGATAACTCAATGCTTGGATATCAACTCTAACCTTTAAATCTACCTTCTGTTCTCCCCTGTCGATTTGATACCATCATCATCATTCTTTTAACGTACGATTCACCACACCTCTCTACCATGGGCGTCGCAGTGCCAATAGTTTCTGAATTGGTCTAGTTCATTTCTCCATCTTCTATTCTGCCGGCCTCGGTTACGCACGAGATCCCTGGGGATCCATGTTGTGAGTCGTTATGTCCATTGGTTGTCTGCCATTTTTGCAACATGACCAGCCCATTGCCATTTGGGTTTTCTAATAGATTCCACGATGTATCGGACCCTGGTTATCTCCCTGATATATTGTGCTGCTTTATGATTTCCCCATATAAGATTGAACATGATTATTTCATGTGTACGTTGCGTGGTTCTCAGTTTGCAGGTTAGTTTCCTGGTTTGGTTCCATGTTTCAGCTCCATAGGTGACTGTTGGGAGGATGCATTGGTTGTTCCTAACGATTACTGATGAGTGCAGTAGGCACGAAATGTTAACATTTACTGGGTATATATCCTCGTAATTCTTATTTTTATATATTGAACGCTCTATCACTGTTTTACACTGTGATTAAGCAACTTCAACGGATAAAGTTTTCTATTTTTTCTTTTTGTATTTTTAAAAATTGAATATATAGAGAGAGGGGGAGAGGGATGCGTGTATTATTTGAAACTCTTATTTGAAATTACCTCCGGTTATTACACGGAGAATGAGTCACTTGGTATAGACAGCGTAAATAGAATGAAAAATTAAATTTATGTGGGCCTTAGACTTTCTGTCGGACTGTCAAGTTCAATGGGAAAACCGACGCTATATTGAAGTGGTCGAAGGTTCCATTCCTGAAACAGCCTGCAAATCGAACTACCGGTCACGCGATTGAATTGAGAAAATGCGGGATTCGAACCTGCGATCACCAGGAAGCAATCTTAACTTTGCTCTCCCGACTGAATTGTTGTTAGCCCAGTCAGTCAAACACGGACACGTTAAGTATTGCTGATGGTGAACGCAGGTTTGAGTCACGCATTTTCATTTACATGGTTGTTTGATTTGTTACTTGGTCAACTCTGGTGCCGGACGATGAATGATTCCCAATAAAAAGTCTGTACAATTATTACATTCCATCTGATATAAACAGTCCAATCTAATAATATATATACTGCAATTATAGATTTGCAGCACATAGCAGTTTTTACGTCTTTCAAATACAGAAAATGTAAAAGCTATTTTTGGCTCAACCGTCCAGAAAAGGCGTTTGGATTTTTCCTCAAATGCAATGAAAAAAAGCAATAATTGATGTTAGATTAACTAATACAGTATCACAATCAATGAATTCAACGAAAGTACCACCAGCCATCTGTGGTAGTTGTAGCAAGAGGAGGAGGAACAGGAGAGAGAAGATAAGGAGGGTTCTCCGGAAGGTCTTGACCAAGTTTCCTATCAATCCAACGTGATACGGCAGAGAAAATTGATAATTAGCTCATCTAATTGTAGTAACGTGAAGAAGAGAGAGCTGAGGAGGAAAAAGAAAATGAGTGGGACAAACCAAAGCTGATAGCAGCTGATTAGAAAAAATTGTCAGAATATTCTTTTAATGACATCATAGTTGCTGATAAATAAATTACATTACCGACTTTTTTCGTATTTCCTTTCTCCAACATGTTAGAGGCTGACCAATCGACTGACCAACCGAAAAGTGTGTTATAGAGATGCGTGGACGCATTTAGAAACGAATGCTCAAAATATAGATAAACCTAGATATACAACTCTAGTTCTACTGAACCTCTGATTGCAGACCTACTTGGAAGGGTTAAGGAAATCCCCAAAACAATGAGAGAAGAGAGGATATAATATCAAACCAAGCCCACGAGGTAGATAATTAGACATTTGTAGATAAATGATCAGTTTTGTTTAGATGTGTCATCATTAGCCTTTCAACCTCCGTTCTTTGAGATAAACCTTCCCCAAGATACGCTAGAACTCTCGTTGTCGTAATTTCTCCACGTGATGTTAATTATGATTCTCTCCTCTGCACATTTTATTGTCTTCATGTAGCCAGTATGATATGTTGCAAAACTGACTTATACAGGATCTACGCCTACATACAGCGCATGGTATTCTGATGCTTTTTTTTCTTTAGTTCATTTATCGAATGGAGATGGTCAATGGTAGAGTAGCTTCTTCCGAAGCCAGCCTGTTCCCATGGTTGGTTTTCGTCTTGGTGATTCGATTGTTGATCACTTTGGTAAAAAGTTTGTATATGCAGTTGAGTAGGCTCATTGGCATGTAGTTGTCTAGATCTTTCAGGTTCCCTTTTTTATATGACAACATCATGATCTAGTAGATTTAACTGGTTACACAGGAGAGTGGTCATGAAGACTTATTTGCGAATCATCCCTCTACGGTAGATTCGTATGGAATGTTGGTTTCTATATCCGAGAACTGTCCAGAAAGTAGCCTGTCATTTGATATTAACGTAAAGAATACACCACCGAGGGCAACGGCGTCTTAGTTCACTTCAATGTTCTCTTTGGAACTTCACAGACTAATCTCAGTGCCTCTTTCGGGATCACCATTAGTTGCCTTGTCACGTTCATTTTTTATCGGAACCATTACTTTTTACAACAGTTCCAGTTTATGCTCGTCAGAGAGTACGAATATACTTTCCACTAACGACAGGGTGAAAAGAGATAATTAATCAAGATGCCCATAAAAAATGAACGCACGCACTTACATCCACGAACGCAAACAAATATGCATTAACACACACGTACGTACACATACATGCACTGGCATACACACACACTCACACACATACGTACATATTCTTACGAATACGAATAGTAACAATGGATGACTATCCTGAAATATAAGCATGTAAATGTTGAACGTTTGTGGATAAACAAATTCATCTTTGAAGTCAAGTTGGTAAAATTGAGTTTATAGAAATTTTAGAAAATTTTCGATTACTAAAAAGATATGGATATTTATTATTTTCAGGCAAAAGATTGACCGTCAAAGTGAGAACCATGCAACGTGCAGAAGAGAAAATCATGCCCAACAATCAACATGACATAGAGAGATCACTAGATAGTACATTTAACTAGAGAGAAAAAAAAAACAGAAGTAGAAGACGTCATAGGAGCCATTAGAAAACTCAGTTCATTAGAAAACTCAACACGTTAGAAAACCAAAATGGAAATGGGCTGGTCATGATGCAAGAATGTCAGATAACAGGACATCATTTCTCACAAGATGTCACCGGCGGAACTATGGACGGAAAAATGTGGGATGGCGAGACAAGTAGACAAGTTCAGAAAGTTAAAGATCCGCTTCGCCAATGATTGGCCAATTCCCAACGATGGACTGCTGCTGATAACGACGATGAAATATCTATAAAATTATACCTACTACAGAAACTGAAAGATTTCTCCATGCATGTGTGTGTGAGAGAGAGAAAGAGGGATAGAAGGATGTATGTGCGTGTGTGCGAGTGTGTGAGAAAGAGAGAGAGAGAGAGAGAGAGAGAGAGAGAGAGAGAGTGTGTGTGTGTGTGTGTGTTTACGCCTAGACGCTTTTAACCATTCAGCAACGGGGACCTTACAGTTGAACGGAAATCCAACTCCCTATAACTGATATCCCATGCTGATGTATGTTGCAATACTTCATACAAGGATATAATTTGAAAAATTAGCAATACCTGCTAGGTCTCAATTGTAAACATCATAAGCGTGGAATATCAGTTGTAAGGAGTTAGATGTAAGGTGTAAAAATCAGCTTAAGCTTGACAATGAAGTCCCCGTGACTGAATGGTTAATAGCGTTTAATCGTTGTTGTAAGATTACGGTCCGATTCTAAGTTGTGATAAAAAAAAAGCAACTGAGTGTTAGGAGGAGGTAAAAACTAGTCAAAATCAATAATAATGTCTTATACTTATTTTAAGAATTTGTTTGTATAAGTGTGGAGTGTATGTGGGCGTCTGTGTGTGTGTATTGTGAAGATTAAATTACTAAGATTTATTTTATTTTGGCTATAAGAACTTGCTGAATCTTCTATTTGGATTCGAAGTTAAAATTATACCTATCTAATTACTACCCATGAACTGATGTGCATATTCTTGCTTGGACATTTTTCATGGGTATGATATACACATGTGTTCATTTATTTATACAATCATGTGTATTAGTGGACTCACCTTGCATTGAATGAAGAAAACATTCTCAGCCGCCATTATTTTCATGCTATCCCATCATGCATTTCTTTCCTGCCAGTCACGACAAGAAACCAAAAGCGGCTGAAGCCCAAACTACTTGACCTACCGATCGTTTGAGCTTCACTTGTCCTTGGACAAACCAATTAAAACAAGGAAGGACTTTCTTCGCCGCACCACCGTATTATTTTTGTTTAATTTTGTTTATTGATGTTTCCTCTTGTTTGTTTATTCATTTATTTGCAGAGATTTTCCTCTTCACAGTGCTTTTAGGGTGTTCCATGTCCACCATCATTCGACGACTTTTCATAGGATCATAATCCTATGAAACGTACTACGAAAGTACTATGAGAATGAATAGGCATTATTTGGTCACTTTTTCATCTTACACATTTTTTTTTTTTGAATGATACAGAAAAAATCATGTTATTTATTTCTCTTCTTGATTTCGATCTCTGGATTTTCTACGGTCATGTGATCAAATCTACAATCTATCTTTGTAAATTAAACTAAAATAAGCCTTGGTTGCAAATCTCAAAGTTTTGTGGAAGCATAATTGATATCACTATGAATGAGTATTTTTAGATGCGTCCACTGATCTCAATAAGAAGTCTTTAGGTAAGTCGGTCCAGTTAAATAAAACAACCAAAATAGAAAGGAAAGAAAAAAGTGATCATCAAAAGGTGTGACGTCATTAAAAGAACATCTCACTAGATCATTTTTTACTAGCTGCTATGATTTCATAATAGAACGTCCGAGGTCCGCATTTTTGCATTAAAAAAAATAAAAAGCCCAAAATAGCCATTTGCAAATTTATTGAAAATAATACTCGCAGAATATTTCGATGTCGCATTACATTTTCTTCTGTGAGAATCAATTGGTTCAAAGAAAGATTACTTTAAACCCTTATGTAGCTTTTTAGCGGGGACGATCAATTTGCAATGTAAGTTTATCCTAAATCAGTTATTTAGTTTGCCTTCGGTAGCATGTTTGTTTTGTTTTTTAATTTAGGCCCTTTTTGTGATCACTGCCCAATAAAAGGCTTGAGAAGTAATTCATTCATTGATTAGCCATTTTCCAATTTTTCAACTGATCACCCCAACACAGCATAAAAAGCTGCCAAAAGAAATGATAATTTCTGCACTGTCATCAAAACTGTTAACATGAGTAATATGAGAATCAGTCGTCTCAAAGAAAGACTGCTTGCTCTTCCTCCCCATCCTCTTACTGCCACGACCACAGATGGTTGCCGTATCATTGAACTTTTGGTTCTTGTTCATATTTTGCTTTCCTCATAATAGAAGACAAAGTTCATGACTAGGATTGCAATACATGGTGTTTAATCATCAGATTCTTCCCCACCACCAGATGTTATTAGTTTGTTAGCAAGGAAAATGACTAAAGCTTAAAATAACTTAAAATGGACAATGATAAGAAAAGTCGAAACTTTGCCATGATAATACTGTTCTCTTATACAATCGGCGCTGAAATACAATCGTGGTTATTCTTCCATTTATGTTCCTCGCTGCTAAGATTTGCTTTGTCACCAAATCAGTGGCGTATGGTGGTTTGTATCACGCGTGTGCTTTGTGCTATGGATACACAAAAACGCAAAAATAATTTATTGTCTGTAAAAAGCGATGGACAGTTAAAGGGTTTTTGGTACAATGTAGGGTAGGTGGTCCCGATTACAAATTTTAACGTTTCACACCTGCACCCACAAGATCTTACAATCGGTGAAGAAAGGAAAAGAAATAAAAGAATTAATTAAGAGTCTATTAGTGGTAGAGAAGTGTGAAACTCCGGCAATTAGCGGATACATAGTAAGACATGAATAAGGAGTTGAAGAATCATCGATTTATCTTTTAAATAAATCTTTTTAAACGGCATTTTTCGAAGTAAATCAGTATATCTATACTTTTTCTGATGGGTTATCCTCTGGTGAGATAATCTGTCGAAAGAAGCCTTTAAGGATTTATTTACGCTATTTTACTCAACATACATAATCATGAGAGGATATTAAAGTTTCGAGGTAATCATTTGATACAATTCACTCGTTATATCGCAGGTTATAAAAATAGCCAATCAAAATCGAATAAAGTATGGATCACGCATCTTCCATGTCTGGTTTAAAGGTTCACTTGAAAAAACAAAATTTGTTTGCCTTTATGAAATGTCTCATCGATTCCCTCGATGTTTTCCGGAAGATTCCTCCACTGGGATTACAGTTTGCATCGTAGGAAAACACAGATCTTTTCTTTATTTCTTTCTTTGTCAATGACAAGGTGATGGTCTGTAAGTCAAGTAATTCTCTATCTTCAATCAGGATTGAGAGAAAAAGTTCAAGTTTGAGCTTGCATGGGCAAGGATTTCATGATATTTACTTGGCTTGCGGCAAAACAAACAATGCATTGTTTTAATTGGAAATTTGCTTCATAGGATCATCCAAGTACGATTGAAGATTTGTGAGTGTGTGTGTGTGTGCGTGTGCACCGAGATAACTCAACAACTGTTCAAAGATATTCGCCATATAAATTAGTTAGCACATCAGGCATCGTAGTGTATAGTTTGAAGTTTTTTTGATCGGTAATTCTCGAGAAATCTACTGAACTGCGATTACCCGACAACTGACCACTGTACGAAATTAGCATTCACTAGATATATTAATCAGTAAAGACAGCAGTGCAGTGTCTAGTTTAGAGGTTTGGGATCAATGGTTCTCGAGAAATCTAATAAAGTAAATGAAAGACTATATATCAAAATCATAGATGTAAATTTAGATGAAAAAAATTATCTAAATTGGCAGCACTAATAGAAGTAACCAAAATAAATCGGAGCCATAGTTTCGTATGACGGACTGAAAATTATTTTATATGATAATTATGTCAGACTGCTCCGCACACTATGAAGTCAGACCCCTTCCAAACATGCCCTGGTTATTTGATTTTTTTCTTTTACCACAAGGAGGTACTGGTTGGTCTAAGTGCTACTGACACGGAAAACAGAATCGGCTAACCGGGTTCAAGTATTGGCCGCATTAACTTGCATACACTCTACACTTATACCTTTGGGAAAGGCATGAATCTATCTATCTTTACGGTGCAGCTATGGGTAAACAGCACAGCCCTGTAAGGCAGTTCAACTAATGCGTTACTCTGACAGAAAATACGATGGGGACGCCTGAAGCAGCAGCTTGGAAAAGGGCGCCTACGGGCCCCTGTTAGTCTGAAAAATAATCCTGGAGAACGTAACAGTTTTCCTTCTAAACCTCACATTGCAAATTTTGTGACAGAGAAACAATATTATCGATTGCACGACTATCAAAAAACAATTATTGTATTGAGTCCCAGATCTCTACTATTTGAATTAAAATATATATAATCTATTTTCGATAAACATTATTCTTAAAGGTCAAACATTATTTATTATGGTAGTCCATTAACTGCAGTCTAAAAACTAAATGTTAAAAATAGGGTTCCGCCAGAATACTTCCCTTTTAGAAGGGGTTCTTGAGTTTTCAAAGTTTCAAAACGATCGCTCTGAGATAAACTGGGGAAGAACATCTCCTTTCTGGCAACTCCTACAGCAAGGAAAGGCCATGGCAACTCATTGTACCACAAGTGAAATACATTTGCGGCCGAGCGTGTGGGATTGTCCCTATGCAACGACCCTCTCATTTGAAAAAAAAACATTAATGCACGTGTTGCTAGGCAAATTACTGCATAACCATTGTGGTAACGATGGTTCATCAACAAAGCCACATAACCATAACCATATTTATAGCATAAAACTACATTTGTGTTGGTATTCATGAGTTGCAGATTACAAATAAACGATAGGGCATTATTTCATAATTAATTTGGAAATTAGTGAAGAGAAAATCAAAAGTCCATCACAAAATATGAAGACGTGTTACAAAAACAGCTGCTGCAAACTGTTACACGCCTTATTATCAGTAAATGTTCTGAACGCTGTATATCCCATGTATAATTTCTCTCTCTCTCTCCACGTGTGCACTCACACACACACACACACACATATATATGTGTGTGTGTGTATGAATACAAATCGGTAATACAATATCTATGTGTGTAAGATTTATTTCAATCAAAAATCAAGTTGAGTTGGAGTTGAGCTCAAAATATGGTGAAATAAAGGTATCGCTACACAAACACGTTTATGTGTCTGTCCTATTTGGGCTTCTGCACAGAGAGCTGATGGATTAACAACGCACTGATAAAGAAAGTGTTTCCCCGATGTAAAACAAGTTGTATCCAACAACTAAACAAGGAAAAGAAAAGGTATAAAAATAGAATAAGAGAAAGGTTTTGCACCCAGAAAAATAGAAACAACCCAATAACGTTCTAAATAGGAATCTAAAATAAATCGAATCAGTAGCCTAGAAAAGTCTAGAAAGCTCTACATTTTTTTTTTAATTCCTAGAATTTGTGCCATTTCAGTCAATTATTTCCCAATTTTTGTTAATGTAATTTACTAATTTCTTCATCTTTTTGCCCATGGTATTCATGTCTTATGAAAATGTGTGTGAATTTTTCTTTAAACGTTTCGGGGATTTAAAAAGAAAAAAGTTATATCAACTGTGTTGATCCAACACCACCTCTCCTTAAGCTATCATTTTGATTTATGGCTTTATTTCATATGTGTGTGTGTGTGTGTGTGTGTGTGTGTGTGTGTGTGTGTGTGTGTGTTCGTGCGAGGTCTGTCCTGGGAGTATCGAGTAATTTTGAATATTTCGATAACCTGCTAAAATCAGTGTTAAAAGGGAAGTGGACGAGATTACGGAGAACATAAGGCTACTGCTGATTCCAACAGGAGACTCTGCAGACTGTTCTGACAAAGACAAAGCAGACTAGGATAAGTGTGTTGGGTTCCAGGAGAGGTACCTTAAAGTGGGCTGAGGCATCATTGCCCTAGGTAGGCTATTTTTTCGTTAATATTGAATGGTTGGGTACTTCCAGGCAGATGTGTGTGTGTGTGTGTGTGTGCTGAAAAAGTGGGGTCTACTTGGTGGCTGAGACAGTTGTGTATATCCTACCAGCGATAGAGTTCAGTATACAAGCTCAGGTAAAAACCAGAATTCTTATTGCTGATGTTCAAGATCTTTTCTACGTACATGTTTGGCACGACACAACCGTCCTACCTCACTCCACATTGAGATTTCATTTGGAGGCTTTTCATCATTCTATTGCTTTATAACATAAACTCTGCCTTCACTTGTCTAGAATTTGATTACGTAAACCCAACAAATGTTGGTAGCAATATTTGTTTCTATTATTATCTGTACATATTATTTAGAGCAGTGGGTAGCGATTTTGAGAATAGAATCTTTGACCAAGGTTCAAATTCCAGTCGCGGTCATTTACGTCCCTTGGAAATGAATACCCTAGTTGAAGATGCGGGTATAACATGCCAGGGTAATTTTGGGGATAGGGTTCGAAATATCCTAAGTTGGTAAAATTATGCAAGCTGCTGATGCTAACTTATTACGGAACAAATGAAAGCAGAAAACTTAGACATACAAAACTGTATCTAATTACATTTAACTACAAAAGGTATAATTTAGGGAGAAAATTTTTAATGAATTCTCTTTGTCAGTTTGAACAGTATTTCTCCAAACGAAAAAATGTAAATAAAAAGTAAATAGTCTCGTATTTGTTTTAGATTGTTAAACGATCGCTGCTCAATTGGTCACCAGTCTATTTGTCGAGGGGTTTAGGGGACCGGACAATACTCGAGTGCCAATTTAAGTGTATTTGAATTAAGTTTCCAAACGTTATATCTATTCAAGAATCCTCTCCCTCAACATGGCCATTTGTCAGTCCATCTTTCATTTAATGTTGATTGATTTTTCTAATGTCTTAAAAGAAGCAAATACTTTCAAGAAATGTTTATATTTTTGTATCTAATGTGTTAAACCTTTGTTTTATTTCTTCTAAATGTTGAATATTTCTAGGAATTGGTGACAGAATTGTCCTATCGACAAATTCACAAGCAAACAATTGATGGGATACTAACATGCTTATGCTTCTCCTGTTTCCCCGAATAAACTTCGATAGTAGCGAGCTAAGTGAGAGTGGAGCCGATGGTGAGCAACTCTTCGTTTTTTATTACAATCTACTGACTAGGGGGAAACGAGGGACAGTTCATCATTTCCACATGAGTATCAATGATTTTACAAGTATTTGACTGACTTACTTTGTCTGGACTCAAGAGTTTCTTCTTCTTCGCGTGAAGCAAGATGACGACTGACATAGATGTTGGATCTAGAATAGGATCTAAAGCCTTGAACAATCAGTTTTTTTTTTTTTCAGACGCCGGCGAATAAACTGATGTTACGTTATCGGATAATGATCTCCGAACGAGCTGGTCGAAATAGTTGAAAAATAAAATCAGTAAAGTTGTGTGAGGCACATCCAATTTGTTTTGCCTGATAACCGTGGCGAGGATATCCCGTCCGTAGTGGGGGCACTCTCTGGAACTTTCTACCGAAACTGTCAACGAAGCTACAGTGCTTAGGATTAAACATTTTTTCTTTGTTATGTCCAGAAAAACTGTCTCTTGTTTTGTGAAAATCTCCCCTCCCCTAAAGGCTGCCATGGCATTTATGCCAAAATGACTCATGGTTTGTATGCATGCTTGCTTTCTGAAAATCAAATTCTTTTGTGAGCATGGCCCCACAAAATGCGTGATAAGTAACTCATACAGCTATAACCACTTTTTATAATTCTTAATTGATCACCCCCAACACGGCATGATGCCAAAAGTCATTGATCATGCCACTGTTTCCAGTGAGTGACTAACCAGACGTGTATACTTATCTAATCATTTATTACTTCACTGGAATATACCCGTCCAAAATAACGGGCTTATTTATGTATAGATCGGCACTAAGAAGCCTAAAGTTATTGGGTAATTTATCTTTTTTTAAATTCAAAAACATATTTTTTTTGTGGGGGGGGTATCAAGTCACAACTCAACTCAAGCTATTTTGATGTGTGAGCAGACGTTTTGTGTCTTGAAAGTTTTTATGACGTAATCTGTGACGAAATTGTTATGAAATGAAAGCAGGAAGTGGAATTGACCAATGGGATGCGTTGGAGACAGAGAAATGAACAAAAGAATGCATATAAGCTCGTTATACAATTAGATAAGTTTTATGCATTCTTTTTCATCATCATCATCATCATCATCATCATCATCATCATCGTCCGTCCTTGGACATAGACCTTCCCCAGGATTCGCCAGAAGCGTCTATCATGGGCGTCGCGGAGCCAATACTTTCTGAACCTGCCCAGGTCGTCTCGCTATCTCATAATTCGCAGGACTTGGTTCTGCAAGTGAGTCGTGATGTCCATCGTTTTTCTGTCATTCTTGCAACATGACCAACCCATTGCCATTTGAGTTCTCTAATGGATTCTATGATTTCTCAGATTCCTGTTTATTCCCTGATGTGTTGTGATGTCTTGTGATCTTCCCATGTGAGGTTGAGCACGAATTTTTCATGATCACGCTGCCTGTTTCTTAGTTTGTGGGTCAATCTGTTGGTTATGTTCTATGATTCAGTTCCAAAGGTAACTACAGGGGGTATGCATTGGTTGCTTAGCGTTCTTTTTACGATTAATGGGATTTTCTTATTCTTGAAGGTTAGGCAACCTCTATCGAATGCTTGCCAGCCTAGTGTGATTCTTCGCATGTTATGCTCTTCTACAGATCAGTCATTCAGGACATATTCTAATTAGTGGGTGGAATTGTAATAATCGTTTGTGCATAGACACACGAAACATTTAATACAAACAATGAACAATGTTTGCATTCATGTGGTAGAATTATTGTTATTCAAGCAGAAACTATAATAGCTATCCATGGGAGAGAGGGTGGAGAGGAAGATAAAGGGGGAGAGAGAGAGGGTTGAGTGTCTAAACGAGGAAGAAGATTATGTTGAAATGTTGAAATAAACATTTTTTCTGTTTTTTTCATCATGGGGGGTACAGGCTGATAGATAGATAGATAAATAGATAGATAGATACATACATACATACATACATACATACAGATAGATGAGTAGATAGATATGAACAGACGGAGATAGATAAATAGATAGATAGACAGTTAGATAGAAATGAACAAACCGAGATAGATAGATAGATAGATAGATAGATAGAGAGAGAGAGAGAGAGAGAGAGAGAGAGAGAGAGAGAGAGAGAGACTGAGATAGATATGAACAGTCCGAGATAGATAGATAGTTGGATAGTTATGAAGTTATTGTTATTAAGGCAGAGACTATGATAGCTATCTAGGTTACTAGGAGAAAGAGAGAGAGAGAGAGAGAGAGAGAGAAAAGTACATAGTAGTTGTGTAAAATTAATATTTTTCTTTTCTTACATGTTTAGACAACAGACTGATTTAAAACATATATAGATAGATAGATAGATAGATTGATAGATAGATATGAACATAGAAAGATAGATGATAGATACGAACAGACCGATAGATATAAACAAACGGAGATACATAGATAGATACGAACAGACCGATAGAGATGTACAAACGAAAATAGATAGATAGATAGATAGATAGATAGATAGATAGATGGCTGCATGCTTGCGGATGCCTGTCATAGATCGGTATTTAGCAAGTTAATCTGGTAATCCAATACCTAATGCAATTTGATGGAATCATGCACGATAGGGATGGATTGGTAGCCCGAAACGGTTAGGTCAAACATCTAAAATCGGCACATCTACGTAAGCCAGTTATTTTCAACCAACGTGCTTCAGCATTTGTCATCTGGGGTGGGTCGATCCACCCTAACTCTTTTTCCCTCAACAATGCAATAATTGTGCTCTTCATTAAAGACTAAAATGGAAGTTCACAATTTTCTCTCCAAGTCCGCAGTGTATAACCACCGACTTCACACTTCTTTGGTGAACGCCGTCTCATTTCATTGAGTAATTATAACAAATATGCACTAAATTTTCAATATTCTTTGAAAACAATAATCAACAATTTACTTATAGCAATCAAATTAGTAAATTATCAATTCGTTCAACTTATGGACGCATTATTATTATCATTCATTTTCCTTAGAATTATCAAATCTATCTTCTGATATGAATGGAGTACTGCAACTATTTTAGTGCCCGGCTTACTGTGCTCTGGAAGGAAATAGGTTGAAAAATCACTGATGTAGCATATGATTCTGGTGAGCGTTGTGAATCCATACAGCTTGAGGTTCGAGGTGATACAAGCCGCCGAGAAAATGAGTATCAGAACATATTCTAGAGTCAATATTAAGGACATCATCCCATTTGCTTATGATTCGATCACTGAAATAGCCTTATTTCAAAAACTACCACTTGAAAGATGAATAAGAATAAGGCAAATCCAATGTATAGTTTAGGTTAGATAAACCAGGTGCTGATACAGACGAAGTTAATGCACAGTCCTCAAGTATAAAGCTAAATAAAGTCAAGTTTTTCGTGTTCCGTGATGTTGAGTCGTATAAGTATATCGACGAGAATGCATTGGATTTTCTAATTTATTTGTATATGAACGGTACTCGTCTACTATATACTACTATGCAATGCTCTTCCAACCCTGGAATGGGACACTCTGGTAGATGGGGAATTATGTGTAAGTAAATTGACCGTCCAGTTCTAGGGTAGGAGTAGAACATCTGCCTACAAAATGGTTATAAAGAAGGAAATCAAAAACATCACAGAAAAATTGAACACCAGCAATAGAGTTGGAAAACTACAAAAGAAGATGCTTAGATATTCATGAAGGACCACAAACCGGATTTCCTAAACAACCCCACTGCTAATCAACCCAACAAAATCCCAGATAGGAAAGATATGTAAAAAATATACTCGAAAACATTAACAATATCATTAAACAGCGACTACAGCTGAACCAGTGGATCAGTACGAACGATGCTATGACCTGCTTTTCCAACGAGCAGACAAACATATGTGTATTTCTACAATTCGTCATAATTGACTTTTACCCCTCAATATGCAAAGGAATCTTCGAGGCAGCTACGGAATTCGTCAAAACCTATACAAACATCAACAAAAACGAAATTGAGATAATCTAACGTTGTAGACGCACAGTACTGTCCAATAATCAAGAATAATGGTCAAAATACGACGCTTACAGCTTTAACGTTTCAATGGGAAGTCAGGATTCAACTGAGATGTAGGATTTGATTGGTTTGTACCTTTCAGACAACATTACTAGAAAATTATTTCTTTTAAATATAGGACTTTACTAAGACGATGGTCTGTTTATTGTCAAAAATAGCAGCAGGCAAAAAAGCGAAGAAAAAAAAATTAAGAAATACATTAAGGAGAAAAAACGAGTCGAAATACGGGCCAACATTTTTACATCTTCTAGATGTAACTTTCAACCTCAATAACCACACCCAAAAATTGTATACGAAGGAAAACCACTTATTTCGCAAACACAACCCAATACATTTGTTAGCATTAGTTAACAATTGCATTCCTTTTCCCGATCACGTGAAAAGATCAGTGCTAAGAATACGTGTTAGTGATAAAAAAAAATGATTAATATAGATGAGAAAGGGGACCAAGGTGAAGGATATCTTACAAGTCATTAAGCAACAAAAATGGAGATGGACAAGGCACTTTGCAATAAGGAAGGAAGGGCAATGGATGGATCAAAAGGCTAACTGATTAGTACTCATTAAACATTAAACGCACGAGGAACAAATTAAACACTTGGTTGGGAGATGGGATTGAAAGGTTTGCTGGTAAAATATGCCAGGTGTTATCACAATCACGCTCGTCATGGAGATAGATGGTTTCAGCAGTCGACTTATACCGGCTGATGATATGTACGTGTTTATGTGTGTGTGTGTGTGTGTGTGTGTGTGTGTGTGTGTGTGTATGCATGCTATATAAAATATATAAAATATGTAACAGTCGAATTTACCTATTCATTCAATTGTAGCTATTTTAGTCGACTTTAGCCATTTTAAAAGACAGTTTTCGCTATCAATAACAAACCATACTTAGCACCACTGATTTCTTCTCTTATTTGAAACTCGCGTCCACTTTGTTGCCAAATTTCACACCATACCCCCAATGAAAATTATCAGGTACACCTGTATATAAATGAATCATCGAATGTATGATTCGGCTATCCTACTGCCTCTATGGTTCAGCCGTCGTGTACTCATCAGTTCCAGAACTTCAACTAGACTTCCCATTGACTGACAATTATTTTTCATTTCCCCTCTACTCTCAAGTGTTTGATTTGTAAACAATAGTTGTTCATTGTTTTTTATGGTTGGATCAAAGAATGTATACTTCTGCACAGAAATGGTAGAATTTGCTGTTTTTATGATCATGACTCTTTGGTGACTGTGCCTCTAGTTTTTAACTGCAACGTTAGTCGGTAGTTCTATCAATGGCAAACTTCCCCCTCAAGGCCGAATTCAAGTCGGTTAACAGTATTTGTAAAGAATTAAGATCGTTAAAATATATGGAGAAAAAAGCATGTACCCGTCTGTGAGAAGTAAGATATCAATCGAATGTGGCGAGAGAACGCCTATAAGAACGGGTGGCTGTGACGAGTCAGGCTTGGCTTTTAGTTTGTCAAACGCAACAGTCGGCTGAATGTGTTGCGATATCAAGAGAAGAAGAAGAAGAAGAAGAAGAAGAAGGATGGAGGAAGGATGAAGAAGGAGAAAATCTGAGCGAATTTTGAGCTACAATTCGAATCTATACTTTTCACTACAACGTTACACTACGCCATATTACATTTTTCTTAAATCAATTCCCTAGATGAAAAAATTGAAAGTACCAGAAATTGAGAGGGCAGACAATACAATGTTTCTAACTAATGTATATGCTTCATATATATACTTATAACTTTTTCGTTTGCCGATGAAATATTTTACATTTTGGACAATATTTTTCGTTTTATTCTTGGTGCAATGATTATTCATTTATTTTTCGAACGTTTTAACGGGGATTAGCTTGAAAAATCAATTGGAAACAGATAGTTTTATTACAGAAACGAATGTTGAGAAATGTTGCCAAATGCAATCAAAATTTTGATGTACAACGTCGCAGGTTTTGGACAGAGTCTGTTCTTATTCTTGTTCCATTCGTGAATCGCTTCCATGTTCATTATATGCAGAACACACAGTAAAGTCGAGTGAATTATTGGACTCATCGTATGATAACTGATAACGTTGAGAACGATTTCCTCCTAAATATACTATTTGATCAAAACAGGAGAGAGCTATTATCTTGCAGTTTTCTTCCATGAAATTGAAGAAAAGGTCTCCCATTGACTCTTAGCTTAACAAAAAGTTCGGCATCCTTTTCCCTGGTGTATATCAAATTTCCTTGCGGTAAATCAAGGTGTGGTCCTGTCAATCAATACCTAGACTCTCCTTACATGCGACCTCAAGTTTCATCTTTAGATTCTTGAGCTATAGAAGTATTATCTACTTGGGTGTCTTTGGTTATCGTACCTGGAGTTGAACTCTCTACTTAATGATTCTCCAACACGGGAGATAAACTAGCAGCATTAGTTTTGAATATATAAGTTAACTTTGATCACTTTTTCTGCTTTTAAAAGGGATGCCTACTTTTTTTTTCAACGGATTGATCCTGATCTACTACCGCGTTTTCTCTCCACCTACAACGGGTCAATACAAATACTCAAGTAATTTTATATCAGAAATTTCACGGTTGGTGTACAAAATTAGCCAAGTACATATTTTGCTTAAATAAAGTTTTAAGTTAGGTATTTCCGGTTTGATAAATGCAAACTTCTTTCAATAAAAAAAAATATGACGCTTAAATAGTTTCACACTTAATTTCAAATATTGAAATATTTTAAAGAAATTATTCTAAAAGTTCTGAAAATAATGATAGGTTACATAATTACTGATATTCACAAGACTACATTCTTACTGGTATACATCTTATAGAAAACGCCACCAGTTAGGTCAGCATGAGAGAGAGTTTCATCTTATCGTAGGATTTGTTATCTTGGTTAGGTTGGATGGTTAAATATTATCACGAAGAAGATTCCAGACTTTTCGCCGACTGACGTTCCGTCAACGGATAGTCGATAGGAGTTTCGCTGAATGGACGTTTCGCCAAACGGACGTTTCGTCGGCAACCTTTTTGTCAAAAGGGTATTTCGTTAATACGGCTTTTCGCCGTCGGACGTGTCGCCGGTGGACGATTCATCCGTTTGAACAGTCTGAAGCAAAAAATATTTTTTCTTTTTTGATTCAAAGAAGTATTTCAACTTATTTATATAATATGATTTTTTTGTAAAAATTACTAAAATCTCATTTTTAATGTATTTTTTTTTTTTTTTTTTTGGCTGATGGTACACTGATGAAATAAACGTCCTAAAAGTAATTTATTGACAGAAATATGAGACAATATTTTAAAACTGTCGAAAATCTACTTTAGGTTCACAGAAGTTTTTTTTTTTTTCATTTTTTTACGACTAACTTTATGCTATTTCTTTGCAATTAAAACCGAACTTACAAAAGCGATTTACAATTTTAAAAACGGATGTCCCTAGTGTAAAGAAAGATGTTTAACACACAATATCACACAATCATATAATATAAAAAATGTCTGTATGGTGGGTCCGAGAAAATTAGAATTTTGTCCATCAGTGTTTTGCATATATCTTCTCTCTTACTATTCTCACCAAGTATCTGAATTAAACTTTTTAAAAACAGAAAAAAATCTAATAATTAAAATGCTCTAAAGTTCGTTAGATGAAAACTCCTATCAATAAAGAGCACTGTATTTTATTGTTTTAATTAAATATTGTCGAAATTTTAAATGAAATTGAAATTTCAGTGTTTTATTCTAACAAATCAACATTAGTTGGGTTTATTTTTCAGTATGAAATAATGGATATTTTGAGAGAATGAATTAAGTAAAATAGAAAGTAAAACCCAAAATAAAGAATCGCATTGAATTTAATTCAAATTTACGTATAATTGAGTTTAATGTTGTTGTTTTCCGCAATAGACGTACAGATTCGTCAGTAAAATCAAACTTACTTCCGAAAACGTCATCGATTGGAAACCCTGTCAGCAAAACATCCTTTCAACAAAAAGATTGTCAACGGAACGTCCGTTGACGAAATGTCCGGGCACGCAAAAACAGCCCAAGTGACAGGTAGTCATTGAGCGATATTTGGTTCAGCAATTTCTCTCACAAGGATTTAACTGGTTTTTCAAACTTGGTAATTAAAAATTATTATATATTCATGTGAAATTTCTGCATGATGTACCAGTAGTTATTCTGCTTATCATTTGTTTTTCTTTTAATTAGCAATAGTCTATTCAAAGCCATAATTAGTTTTATAAGTATTTTTTCTTATAACTTCTGAAAAAATGGATTGATACTCATTGGTAAATTAATGAGACTTTAAGCACTGGAGTACCAACGAGGAAGGAGCCGCCCTTGATGACACTATCAGAGGGATGACACCAAGATGACTACCTAATTGTTGTTGTTTTTCAATTGATATATTTGTTAATTTAATAGATTGAAATTGACTTGGCCATGATAACTCTGAAGTGATGTACAATAATTTCCTTTGTCATCCACGGACTTAGAATTTAAGGTTTTATGGATTTTCCAAAACACGGGGTCAAATTCAGGGGCACCGGAAACATGTGAGACAAGAAATAAATTGTCATCACTGAATAAAATTGTTCTCATAACTGCAAAAATATTTTCACATTAGAATAAAATCTCTGAATTATTTAGGTTCTCTATGCATCATAGCTATAAAAAATATTTTTTCTTCAAAAGTTCATTTCTTAAATCTGTTGAATAGCAACCTTCTGGGTCGTGTGATTGTTTTGAGGCCATAGGATGAATCCGAGGGTCTCTTCCATTTAGCAATGCCGAGCCTCAGTAATCCATCATCGGTCACGGTATTGCACCGGCCCAAAACCAAAGCGAGTTCAGCGAACAGATATTGAGCTCTGATCTTGAGCTAAAGGCTGCAAACGGGTGGTTCATGAAACTAGCATAATATCAAATTCGATGCTCCACGGGTTCGCCAAATTTATCGAACTTCGTTCAGTTAATAATTAGAAGGTTCTTTATGGTCCATATGTTTACTGAAGCTAAAATTCGTTTTAGAGGTTTTATGCAAATAAGAAATTTAGTGTATCTTCATCAGTGGTACGAGAGATTTAAGTTATAAGGATAGACAAAAAAAAGGTGAGACATGTCTACTCTGTTTGAGAAGAAGGAAAGAGAAGACTTAATCGAAACATTCAAAATGATAAATGGCTTTTCAAATTAGGGGATTCTAATGTTTAATGAGTCCATAGGGCAATTTGGGGTTGCTGAAATATATAGAAGAATCCAGGAAAATTGAATAAATTAAGTACGCCAGTAAATGTTCTTCTGTTCTGGTAAGATTGCATTTTTTTTTCCAAGTTTCATAAATTTTTATAACTTGAATGAATGTATGTTTTGATATTGATTTAGTATTTCTTACGTAAATTGTTTAAGAAGATACCACGAGAGGCATTTAAATTTGATAGATAGATTGGAAAAAATTATTTTTCTCGCCTTTTGCTGGGTAGTGGTCAACAAAAAAGTTTAAATTTTCAAAAATATAGCGTGAATGCCGATAGACAAACAAAAAGATAAGGAATAACAGGCCTGATTGGTCACTCAATAGAAACTTTAGCATGATCAACGTTTTTGGCAACATGCAGTGTTACGGTGATCAATTAAAAAAAATTGGAAAAGGGGGTGGTTGATGTATGAGTTACTTTTCTCGCCTTTCGCAGGGCAGTAATCACTAAAAAAGTTTGAACTGTCAAAAAACAAGTATGAATGCTGCTGGACACAAACTACGGGATCAATTTATCATAAACTTACATTGCAAACTGGACTCGCCCACTAAAACCTGTTTAGGTGGCAAATTCTGAATAAGCAATAAAAAAACTTTTTTGCCAAGACGTAATAAGGAGTAAATGTTCAAATTTCCATTGAAAACGTACGCGTGAAACATCTATAGCTTGCCAGGCAGACTGACTTGAAAACTGGAGAAACATGTGTTGACAGTTTTTGTTGACAGTTTCAAATAAATAAAAACACAACGTTGATTATTATTGTTAGATTTATTATTGTTTAATTACAGTGATGTGGCACGCAGCCCAGATCTATGTTGCGTTTTATCCAACGTTTTGTTACTTGGCCGTGTTAATCATTCATTTGTAATTACTTCCACTTGATGGGCTTTATTTATATTTACACAGTAGATGTACCACGTGACGTCTGCGTTCTTTTAATTTTTTTGCATCATACACTTGATAGAATTCTTTTTTAAAATTCATATCTCCCCAATTCCGACTCCCCTCCCAGTCCCTTGCATTCCATGATGCGAATTCGTTTATTTATAAGGTGAATTTCGTTTTTTTTTTATCAGGTAAAATGTCCGCTTCAAAGAATCAACATAACATCTCATAGACTCATTTGTTTTGTTTTTATCAGAAAATGTTTCTTGCAAAATTTAAAGAGAAAATATAACCATTAACTCATTATGCAAAAGACTGTAAAATCATCTATCTCTGCAATTTTTTTCTTTAATCGAATTCAGCAAGTCGGAATTCTTTTTACGTTCAAACAACAAAACACAAATACTTTTTTCTCCAAACAGAAAGTAAATTAGTTTCATTCATTGCCTGCAATGAAATCACCGAATACTTTTTGTTGAAATATTTTTGATTCGGCAATAAATTCATGAAGACATGACTTTTTAATGGTATTTTTTGTATCAGTGGAAAAGTGTTCCGAATAGAAAGGTTTACCGGTCGTAAACACCAAAATTCAACACTTTAAAGCGAATGATTCCATCATTTTGTTGCCATTCGTTTATCTATTGACTCGATACAAAAATGACTATGTATCTGTAACTTTGGAGGGGATATATACAGGCTACCATGGTTGGTAAAATGTTTTAAATGACAAGATACCACAATATGTAACCACCATGACGGTTTCAATATCTGGTTACTGGAAATAGGTGTTATTTTCGCTGACAATCAGATATCCACGTCGGGTAGACATTCTGATATGATTCCATCTCTGAAACGCCATGGTGAAAGAGGAAAAGATCAATGAGGGCGATCCAGAGCTTACATCAGATTCCGAGCATACCATAGCTATCGCCACGGTCACTGAAAAACTGAAGAGAAATCAAGTCATAGAGAGATAGGAAGCAGGGGAAGTAAGTATGTAAGTTTCAATTTTTCCATATATTTTTTTTGATTTTTGTCTTCGTGTATGGAAAAAATATCCCTCGGTCAAAAAGAATTCGTGGATCCGTCCTTAGATTTAATCAATCCCCGCTTCCAAAAAATTACGTTGAAATTCATTGAGAACTTTTGGAGACATTGCGTGGATGAACAAACTTGGTTGAATACAAGTGCTTCCTCCATCTTCGTTGGCAGATGTCAACTAAGTCATGGGACCTTTTCTTACGCGAAGAGACAGATTTTTTCTTCTGGCAGCTGAAGATACTACCTCTATCCAATGCTCACCTCAACCATTGGTCTTTGCCGGTATTTTAACTTTGATTTGTCAAAGTCTTAAGCCCACAAATTCCAAGAAGTCAACGCAGCTAGAAACAGTGCCAAGCCTCTGTCAGCTATGGGAATTTTTTTTCGGGGGGGGGGGGAAGAGATTTTGACGAATATGAAACGAACTACGCGTAGCATAGAAGTCTTGATGTTAAGTGTATGTATTTGCCTATGCGAAAACACGCATATAAGACAAACATGTATATCTACCAACTGGGCATGTGTGTGTTCGTATGGGAGTCTGTATTTGTAATTTCATATTGTGTACATGGGTGAGAGAGAGAGAGAGAAGGAAAGGAAAGTGAAGCAAATAATCGATGTGTATATTGCATCATACGAAGTTTGATCAATAAATCCGTATGTGTGTGATTGGGTGGGGGAAAAGGAGGGATGGGGAGAACTTGATATATATATATATATATATATATATATATATATATATATATATATATATATATATATATAAAGAGAGGTTGAAAAATATGTGTGTATCTTATTCTAATTCACCAAAAGTTCGTCTGTATGCATTTATGTATTTATGTGACAGCCCACTACAATAAAAAATCAACATAAACCCGTGAAATTACCTGTGGGTACTATTGGGACCCCTAGGCAGGTCTTTAGCAAATTAATTTTTTAAAACCACTCGATATGTTTTCAGAGGAATGATAGATTTAAAATAGAAATTCATCTTGAAATGGATACATTTTTTGTGCTCGGTTTCTTAAAGAGACTGTTAGGCAGCAAGAGGGAGAATAGTGATTAGTTTAGAGTAGCGTTGAAGTGAAGAAGAAGATTTTTCTGAGATGATAAAAGAAATTCATATTTCATTTTTTAAAAATTTAAAAAGCACATACACATGCACACACACACACACACACATATTCACACACAAACACACACAAAGAAGAAAGGTCTTTAGCAAATTAGTTTCTGGAAATAACCCAAAAAATATGTTTTTAAGTGGGTCGTAAAACGTTGAAGACGTACATTTTTTCGAGATCGAAAAAGAACTTTATAGGTCACAAATATTGCTTTTCAAAAACAAATTAGATTAAATATTATCTGATTCCCATGTATACATTTTAATAATCCTATTTTTTACAGCAATTTACTCCATTTATTAGGATAGGTGTTTAGTCTAGTATATCACAATTTCATAAAAGAGAAAGAGAAACGGAGAGATTACATTGTTATGCTGTATTGATTTCATAACGAATGACTGAGTTACCCAACACCTCCAGTCCAGAATAAACACTAGTATAACGATCTGTATTACAAACATTTGGACTTAATTGCAATTGGCTCTTTATTTGAGCAACTGGCTCTTTCCACTCCCATTGTCAATGTTTATGGGCTAAAGTCGATCTTTCATGCACAAATAAGCTAATGCACCCAGGAAAAAAAAATTGAAAAATATCACCAATTTTTCTTCACTCAAAATGCATAATACACAATATTATAAATTATTTATTATTCTTAACAAAACACGGAAACAAAGTAAAAAATGAAAAAAAAATATATTAAAATGAGTCAAAGATTAGAAGCATCGCAGTTTTAGAAACCGTCAAAGAAAATGGCCAAGATAGGTTTCTTAGTTTTCAAGTTGGTTTGGCTGACTGGCTATGTATGTAGGTATCACGCGTACAGGCCACACCAAAAGAGCTTGGGGACTGAAATTTTACACATTTACTCCTTATCGTGTATAGATTGAAACCTTTTCTGTTTTTTGAAACCCACCTCCCTTAAATAGGTTTCTAGTGCAGGGTTCAATTCACAATGTAAGTTTATGCTAAATTTGTCCCTTAGTTATTGTCTAATAGCGTTCATGCTTTTTTATTGAAATTTTGAATTGTTTTAGTGATCACGGTCCAACAATAGGCGAAAGAAGTAATTTTTTCATTTATGGGCACTTTTTTTCCAATTTTTGATTGATCACCTTCAAAACAGCAGACGTTGGTAACGTGATGGTTTCTATTGGGTGTTCGTTTTTTTTTTTTGTTTTTTGTTGTTTTTATTTTTGTTGTTGTTTGGTGACACTTGGATAACCGAATATGGAAACAGGGACGTCACCAAACGTTTCGAACCACAAAAGACCCAGTTTCAATTTATAACGGAGATTTGCTACTTGACAGGTCATTTGTTGTTAACATAACGTCCTCTCATTGCAGCGTACTACGTTCAGAGTTGATTGGAGTCAATGGGAAAGACATTGGGGTACTTCTGTTGTGAACTACGACATTTAGTAGATCCCTTGCTATTATATGCGCAATCATGTGTCAACAATAGGAAATGATAAGATTGAAGAGATTGTAAAGTTAATAACAACGGAAGGCTTATTTAATTTTAAAATGGTTCTGGGTATATAATTCAGATTGTTGAACAATGTGCCAGAATGTTAGGAATTTAAAGTGTTCATAATGTATTTCAGTGTTCTTGCATGTTTAAATTCTCATATGTTAGAGGAAATTGTTAAGTTTGCCGCGTCGGAAAAAATGCTTGCTTGTGAGAATAGTTTATCCTTGGACTTGTCTATCTGAGGGAACTACCAAACTCATAGAAAGATAAGTAATATGAAATATTTGAATATGAAATGTCATATAAATAGAATTAAGCGATAGAATAGAATTAACTCAATTAAGTATAATATATGGAAATAATATTAGCACAAACCAGAGGCTATCACAGAAAATAACATAAATAAAATCATTTGGGACTCCGAGGTCCAGACGAAGAATCTCATCCAGGCATGGAAAACGAGATTGGCTCTATGTAAACTAAATTAAATAGTAGATGTTACCTTTCTCTCAGGTGACATGATGAAACTGAAAATATAGAAATCTAAAGGTCATGCCCATAATCATTGGAGCATCGGGAATGATCACTACGATATTTGCATTGAGATTGGAGAAGTTGAGAAGCCAAAGAAAAATATAAACCGTTCGAAAAACGGCACAATTATAATCAGTGAGAATAATGAGGAGACTATCGGAGAATTCAAGAGATTTTCTAGATTTATAAGACCCACAGGAATAACCCCCAGGAATGACCACCAGAAATTTCACGGTACTATAATTAGTAATATTAATATCAATAGCAAGACGAGTGAGATAATAAGAAGAAGGAGCTGAGAAAGCTGTGGGACTTGGAGATCAGGGTAGAGCCATTAATGATAGGCACATTTGGAATAGTGATATTGAAGTCACAACTGGAGGAGTTGGAAATAAGAAGGATTGAGACAATGCTGACCGCAGCATTACTGAAGTCTGCAAGAATACTGGGAAGGGTACTGAAAATATGAGACTAATAACCTCCAGTCATCAGCAATGGCCTAGCATCTATAATGAACTTGACGTAAGTATTAGAAAAGTGGGGCAGGGTCGGTACAATACAAACCACGGCACAGCTGTGATACGCGAGGGCTAGAGACCTGAGGAGACAATGTCACTCAACCTTCGGCTATGACCACTAGACATCGGATGAAAAAGTGCAAACCACGGCATCGTTGTGGACTGAGAGAATGCTGAGATTCTTCTCAGCATTCCTGCAGTCTTAAAGACTGGGGACTTGATGAGACGATGTTACCGAGTCACCCCAGATGATCATCAAACATCTGGTGTCAGCATGCAGACACATGATGATGATGATGATGATGATGATGCCGACAACATGCCCAGCATAAATGAAATACAGAAAATTGCTCTTACTCCCACGGCACAAATATTAGGACATTTTTGTCAAAGTGAATGTATGTACTACAACTAGCATACATCACTTTATGTGTACGTCGAAGTATGTTTATGAAAGTGTTGTATCGTGTGTGTGTGTGTGTTCGTGTGTGTGTGTGTGTGTGTGTGTATAAGTAAAAGCTGGGCCTCCTCTTTTTTGCTTCTCTGAAGCCTGGACTATCATAACTTACAAGGTTTCCAGCGTTAGGTCTCTGATTGAGACCCAGCTGGTGACTTACATAAACTGAAATCAAGCCAACAACAACAACAGCAATAATGATAATAATGATGATAATAATGCAACGAATTTTAGCCCTGACATGATAAGTGAAAGAGAGATGAGACGTTAGCTGAAGACCTGAGGAGACTTATTGTCACTCAGCCTTCAGCAATAACCACTGGGCAACCGGTGTGAAACTGTAAATCGCAGAATTGCTGTGACCTATGAGTACTAGGAGATGAGGGCTGGAGACTTGAGGAGACTTGCTGTCACTCAAACCCCAACGGTTACCACCAGGCAACTGGTGTGAGATTCCAAATAATAATGATAATAATTATAATAATAAGAAGAAGAACAACAACAAGAACAAGAACAAGGTGTTCCAGACAAATAACCCAGATTTAGTTTTAGCCAACAAAAAGAAAAAACCTGTCAGATAATGGATTTCGTGGCTTCGGCAAACCACAGAGTGAAGTTGAATAGAAGCGAAAATATAGATAAGTATCATGACCTTGCTAGAGAACGGAAAAGAAATGTGGGATATGAAGTTAGCAATCATACTAATCGTTGTCGGATTCCTGGGAACAATTCCGAAAAGCCTAGCAAACAGGTTGGAGAAACTTGGAATCTGGCGTAGGTCCGAGAGTCCACAGACGATAGCACAGCTGAAATCAGCTAGAATACTGAGGAGATACTTAGAGTATTTCTTGTTGTCTTTTGATTTCCAGAGAAAACCACCTATGGTTACTAAAGTGAAACCCAACGAGTAATAATTGGATTGGTAATCTAACTAACCAAACTGTTTATCTATTTACTTATCTGTTCGTTGATTTACCATCTTATCACATAACAATAAGATTGATGTCATAAAAACTCTTAAAACTTTATGTTTGATCATCACACATTGAAACGAACTTTGAAAAAACTTGAAATTCGATCGCATGAATTATTAAAAACAAATTACCTAATAAGTGCCTATCCATACATACTTTTTTAGTGCCGATCCATACATAAATAACTCAGTCATTTCTGTGTATATTTGGGGGGGTTATTTTTTTTTTAAAACTTGCTAAAAACCTGCCCCGGGGTCCCATTTTAGCACACAGAAAAATTTCATGAATTCATGTTGTGTGATTTTTACAATAGGAGAATATATACAGTTGAACTGAGGGTGAATCGTTTAATGATAGATTCTTAGTTTGAATGTTTGATCCATTGCAACCCAATTCCCTTTTGTGCATCCGTAGTCGATTTTGTCAACGGACAAAAGATATATGGACCCGAAACGAAGTAATGTTTTTTTTAGCAAGTGATTTTTATTCGTATTGAAGTCATATGATAATTTAGCTGAATGTTTCATGTCAGTTTTTTGGCGAGTGAGGATAAAATTCGGATAAGGAGATAAAGCCGGAAAATCGTATCAAAAATTATTCTGCTGCCCTCATTCGAATCTTAACGGTTTTTTTTTTTGGGGGGGGGGCAGGATCTTCATAGCAAATTATGTTTACCTGATGATGGTCCAACCAAACATGAATTTATCAGCCTCCTACATTTGTGGTGTGAACATTGGAATCAACAAGTTTTAGTTTCAAACGAATAAGATTGATACCAAGTTTGGTCGGACATTTAAACTATTCTACTCATCTTCGATGTAATCTCAACGTTTTGGGCGATTCATTCAACGTCATTGTTATAGAGCTATAGACAAAATATGACTGAGTTTGGGTACGAGCTGGTCATTCGCTACTTCATGAAATACATATTCACGGGCGAAATTGGGTTCAAGCAAGGTTGTTGTATCAAATGCCCCAGAGGGAAAATGTCAGAAAATATTTACTACTTGAGCGACGCTTTGGCTATGTAGTTTTCCAACTGCACGTCCACTTAATTACTACAACATTACGGTGTAATAACAACAGAGAGGCTGAATAGGCATATTTTCTTAAAAAGCCGATGGTAAAGTCGTCAATGCTAATTGCAGTATGAGGTGGGTAACATAGTAGTTGGCGTCATTTATACTAGTGGCCTGAAAATGATACTGGCAACAAAATGCTTCAGTGATAACGACCGGATGGTCGGTTCAGTTGAAATGTATGACCCTGCGAAATGGAAGATTGCATGGCTCATCACTCATGCGCAGATGTGAAGTCGAACCGAGGGCAAAATAGCTAAATTGGCGTTTTTGGAAGACGATAGTAAAAAGTTGACATTCTTATTCTTCAAATAACAAAGTTCTTACAGTATTAACCACGTAAGTCGCACATGCGCAATCAGCACTCGCAAAGATTTATTGACAAGAATCGGATAGAAAAAATCAAGGTTCTAGATTCAAACAAAGATCAAGGATTTTAGATTTAGACAAAGATCAAATATTCTTTAGAGGAATATAAAAGAATTGAGAGGAATCTTTTTTTTTTTATGAAAAGAAATTAATGTTTTCTGAATACATCTTGTTTCCTAATCCGAAGATTCAATTTTTTTCCCAATTATCATAATAGTTTTATCAAACTAGTTTCATGTTTAAATTGTTCCCACGACGATTTTTTGGATTGTCCCGACTCCGATACGAGTCAACATTCTTGAACAGACTCTGGCAAACGTTCTCGTTTGCATTGACATGCAATATCAACCATTGCTCTACGGAAAGTACTTTTAAGAGTATGCACAGACAGACAGAGACATTAATTAAATGAAGTCAACTTTGGCATAAGGCTAGATTCATCAAGTCTACGGTGGGAAAGTAACAATGGTCGGAGAGACTAGCACATCAATGATTACTGTGGGAGCTGTTATGACAATCGATAAGAAGAGATAGATATGAAAATGCAAATGCTTACGCGACCGACTATATATATGTACAGAGAGAGATAAGGAAAGACAGCTTTGGGAACTAAATTTCGCTCGAACCGATTTTTTCACGATGGTGAGCAGAACAACAACGATGATCGGAAATGAGAAAACGAACCTCGAATGGAATTTTAACGCACAACCATTACCATCAGGAGCACCTATATAGCCTAGGTCTGCGCTAACCGATTGGGCCACCGGGACTCTGACAGTTGAAACAACACCTTTACCTCATTCATTCTCTTTTCCGATAGTAACCGGCAATGTGAAAAAGAAAGGCGGTTCTAGGAATTGAATTTTGCACGAACCGAATTATTTATTCATATCACACATAAATATATAGTAATGGTATGATTTTCTTTCAAGCACACACACACACACACACACACACACACATATGATATATTGCATTATATTATTCCGAAACTCAGTTTGAAATGGTCTCCCTTTATCACACGGTTAATGCATCATTTGGCCAAGACAACGCAAGTAAAATAAACAATTAAAGAAAATGGGACTGTTGAAAGAATCGAACTTGCGATTTATAATTATTTCAGTCAGATCACATATCAATTTCTTCATAATATAAATATATATATATATATATATATATATATATATATATATATATATATATATATATATAGAGAGAGAGAGAGAGAGAGAGAGAGAGAGAGAGAGAGTTTCCTGTATTGCAAATGAGCTTTTGAAGACACCGATTTAAAAACAGTGAAATACATAAAGCCTTATCTCAATGGTAATGAATGATTTGAGATGTAACAAACTTTATTCTCAATCTTTCACATCCTCCCTCTCTTTCTATCAATATATATATGGGGGGGAGTTCTGTGTGTATATATATTATTTATCTGAAAACCTTCACCGTGGATACAACAGCCAATGATACAATCGCCTGTGTTGTAACTGTAAAGAGAATAAATTGCATAATCTCACTTGCCTCTTCAGTTTCTATATCCACCTGAGTACCAAAGACAAGATATGGTCAAGATGACCGGCGCTGGGATTCTATAGCTTCCCCATTTCGTTGTGTGCTTGCATGGATGAGATATTCAATGCTCACGCTTCCCAAAGGCATCCACTTTGAAAAGCGACCGATGGCCAAGTTAAAAATTGTATAGTATCACCTCTCTCTGTACAACTCTACTGTACCTGGAAGTCCTATTTACTGTCTTCTGTCTACATAATTTATTGAAGCCTTTTCTGAGGCCCTTCCTTTAACGGCAAATGCATCATCCAAACAAAGAGTTAACCATTGCAATAAACGATTACCATAAATATTCGATGAACAATTCTGGTAGACTTTATATTTATATAAAAGGAAGACTGTTGTTGATTTAAACACAGAATAAACAAGAGCACCATTTTTGTCTTTAAAGAGATGTCTGTGTGTAAATATGTGTCCGTGAATGGGAGAAAAGGTGAAGGGGGAGAGCTTTAGAGAAAGACAAAGAGAGGTTGAAAAATATACGTGTACGTATCATAAATTTGAAAAAAAGAGAAAAGAAGTGGGAGAGATTCCACTTGTGCTAGATAGAGTCATTGATTTCTTAACAAATGACTTAGCTATGAGTTACTCCACGCCTCCAGCCACAGATATAACGATCTGTATAATAAATATTTGGGTTTAATTGCATTCGGCTGTTTGTTAGAGCAACAACTATTTTTGGTGCCTTGTTGTTCATGGACTTCAGTCGATCTTAATATGTATCTTAAAGTTACAGCGCTAAGAAAAAGTCTTTGAAAATATCACATTTTCTACTTCACTCCTCAAAGTACATAATATACGACATCATAAATTGTTTAGTCTAACTTTAAATGCTACCTATCCTCACATGGAAATTAAGTAAGAATTATCGAAGAGTTCAAGTTTGGGGGTGTTTTATATTACTGTTTGTTTGTTTTTTTGAGTTACATTTGAATAACTGACTATAAAGATGAAGGAAGTTTTTTTACATGGTGGAAATCTGTAACTTGACCCCAGAAAGGACATAGAATAGGTTTTGACATATTCAAATATTACAGAGACGACTGCACCCTATGGGCTGCAAACCTGTATGCAAGTGTAATTTGGACCGCTTATGAACATAGCATGGTCAGTAACGCTGATCTTTGATTATCTCTGGAATTCAATTAAAAGTCAGGTCAATTTGGGCATTTTCAAAAAAAAGGTTAATTTTGATATTCTCTTATCTAACGAAGACAACTGCACCCTATGGGCTCCAAATTAGTGTACAAAGGTAATTTGGCCACAGTATGAACATAACATGGGTGACACTGACCTTTCTTGATCTCTAATGGTCAATTCAGGACCAGGTCAATTTGTGCATTTCCAAAACCTGAGGGAGACAGTTGCACCCACCGGCTGAGAGTTGTGTATACGGGTAACTTGAACCCAAGGTGACACTGACCTTACTAGTTTCCACGGCACTTTTTCTTATTCTGGTCAATTTTGGCATTTCCAACCCACCTACTTAGAGAAACTCTGTGTTAGAACTTACGATACGACCTTTAATTATGGATTACTTTTTCCCTGGGGAACCCTAATGTATATATATATATATATATATATATATATATATTGTGTCAACCACAGAGAGCTGTTTCGTTGTATTACAACTTTTCAGTGTGGCTATAGACTTTCCATTATCCCATCTAGTACCACGAGGCAGGATTAAGACCTTCACTTCAGACCCGGATATCCTACCTCTGAGCTACGGAACTGGACGGCCAGTAAGACTGAATTTAAGCGATATATTTATTTATTTTAAATTCCCCGTCCACCAGAGTGCTCTATTCGTATGAAAGAGCATTGCATATCGTATATATATATATACACACAAATCGTGCATACGTGTGTGTATGTGTGGATAGAAAGATAGACTAATGTTGCTGTTGACAATGCATAATAGCCGAGAAGATACATAAATATCTCCACAAATGACTGGGAATCCCTCCCAGCTTCCCATCTGTACTCCTGTACATAAGATCTGGCTAGCCACATTTCCCCTTGTCCCCACAGAACTGGATAGCGATCGCCATGATTACCGCACGGAGAGTGAGCGCTCAGAATAACGGAGATCAGTAGAATACTTTTTATCGGTAGACAAGGCCTTGAGGCACCCCGCTTCCAGCAGTGGGCAAAGGCAAACCCCAAGAAGGGAAGAATTGTGATTCTGGCAGACAAATAGGAGAGAGCAAGAGGAGGTGGGGAATAGGGGGCACAAGGGGTCTGAACAAGATGGGACCTTCCCCCTACAAAAGAACACTTGGAGGTATCTGTGGAGGCTAGAGCCGCTCCTTTTATCTTTCCTGTTGACAGCAGTCTACGATACACTCCCTCTTTCTGTGAGTGTGCATATATGGGACATGTTGGAGGACCTGCTGTGCAGGTTGTGGTACTGGAGATGAACCATGACACATCTTTTTCGGGTTGTAAGACATCATTGACCCAAGGCAAGTACAGATGGTGACATGACAAAGTGTTATTGCCACTGGCACGGATATTGGAGCAGCAACAGAAGGCCAAAGAACTGCTTTTAACCCGAATTCTCCACTCGTTTATTCTCAATCTCGGCGACTGTTTAGTTCAATGGTAAGAGCATCGCTACCTTGAAGTGGCAACCTTATCGGTGGCAGGTTCGATTCCTGTAGCAAATCCATTTTCTTTAATTGTTCATTTTATTTATGCTATATAAATTGTGTGATATATTAAGCGGGTAGCCCCGGGAGATCATTTCAAAAAAGTTTTCATTCAATATCATAATTCATTCGGTCCGACCAAATATATCCATTTTTAAATACATGTTTATATATACAGATATGAATATTTTTTCAGTATTTGTGCGTTAATTCTGCGTTTTTGTTTATATATATATATATATATATATATATATATATATATATATATATATATATATATACACACGCACACACATATATATATATATATATATATATATATATATATATATATATATATATATATCATACGAAAGTGAAATTACAATTTTCAGTCATTTTTCTCATAACCGGGAAAGGAAGTTGAATTTCCCCATGAACTCTCTGATCATCAGTAATTTAAACTTGAGTAACGCATATGAGAGTGATTCTGTGCAAATTTTTGGCACTCTTGTGCAAGCGTATCCCCGAAGAGAATTGATATATATTCTCTCCCTGCACATATGTGTGTCTCATGTAATATATATATATATATATATATATATATATATATATATATATATATATATATATATATATATATATATAGGTCTGAAGCAAAGGTTTTGATCCTACGTCGTGGTACTAGATGGGATAATGGATAGTCTATAGCCACACTGAAGAGTTTTAATACAACGAAATAGCTGTCTGTGGATGACACAATTATTTAATTATATATATGTGTGTGTATACATGTCAGCTAAAATTATCTGTACGTTAGCGTTCAAAGATGTGTTTCTCTGTGTATGTAAATGGGTGGAACAATGATTGAAATCTAACTCTCAGTTCTGCTTGAGCAGTTTGTCTTCAAACAAACATGCACACTTTTCAGTCAGGAAGCAGCCCCGATCAAAAAAAATCAATGGGTAGATAGATAGAAATGAACAGTCAAGATAGATAGATAAAATGTCTAAAATGAGGTAAACGAATATAGTGAAACACACACACATTGACCTGGGGAAAAAATCAATAAAGACTGAAAGGTCATGTAGCAAGTTCTAACACTGAGCTTTTCAAAGTAGGGATCGCTACGCTTTCAGATGGGTCGAAAATGCTAAAATTTACTTTTTTTTTAAAAGCCAAAATAGATCTGGCCCTCAATTGAGCCATCTATCCTGTGTCCATCCTGAGGTCAAAATATCTATTAACACATTTTTAGCCCATACCTCCGTCAGATGTGAAAATGCCACAATTGACATTTTTCAAGAATGCAAAAATTGAATGTAAATTTGCAGCCTGTAGGGTGACGCCTTCTTCCTTGGATTTGAAAATGCCAAAATTGACCTGACCCTAAATTGATCTTTAGAGGTCACCATGTGTCATCACCTCATATCGTATGTTCATCCTGGATGAAGTTACCCTGGTAAATAAACTTGCAGCCCATAAGGGACAGCCGTATTTATTTGATTCAAAAATGCTAAAATCGACTTTTTCAGAGAATGTCAAACATGGCCTCACTGGAAATTGATCTTTGGCGGTCACCAGAGGTCAGAGTTACCTATCCAATATTGATACATCGGACAAGTTACCCAGGGTGTAGCCATCTCTGTTAGAATTGAAAACGTCAAAATTGACCTGACCTAAAACTGACCCTTATGGTTCAACAGAGTTTATAATCTCCTACCTTATATTCGGGGTCAAGTAACACTTAGACCCAAATTTGCAGGTCGTGGGGTGCAGCCGTCTCCGTTAGATTTGAAAATGCCATGATTGGCCTGACCCAAAATTGACCTTTAAATGTTAGTAGAGGTCATCACCACCTATCCGATGTTAACCCTCGGGTCAATGAATTTCAACGAAACTTAATCGAAGCATGACAAATACGCAACGAAATTATTATCTCCATTCGTCCTAGCCTACTGCCCACACCACACAATAACTAAAGAGGTTCTCTGGGTCCACCTGATATCTCCAAAAGTGCTTAATAAATCTAAATTGCATTGTATGGAAATGTAGGTGATAGGCTACAAAAGAAGCAATTAGATTTTGGTGTGGATCTATCATCAATTGCCTTCCTTGTGTCATAGCTATCACTTCAAACAAGTTTTTCATTTTGAAACAAGGGTTGTGACATTCGATTTTGAATAACTCCAAAAGGACTTGCTCTGGGGTATCTACTATTTAACAATATACAATATGACCAAATTTGGTGAAATTTGCTCCATCATGGGACTCAAGGCAGCTACCATCTTTGAACCAAGATGACGGACAAACTACCAACAGCCATCAAGTACCACCTACTTTTTATGATCTTCAGACCATGTGAGAAAAGTGAAGTCAAACATAGTTGACTTAGGAGTAAATACGGAATCTATCCCAGCTCCTATAGTAATATGACCAGTGGACGGTCGTTGAGGTCAATCCTATCCAGAGTTTTCGTTATTCCCATTATTCTGTAAAACAATCTAACGTATAAACTCTCAGCTGGTTCCAGTGGCAGTTACCAATTAAGCAGCATTTCGTTCAATTTCAGCAATGGCCAGTGATATCGTTTGTGCATTTATCACCCAATTAACGCCTTTCATACCGTAAGTCTAAACTCAAGTGGTTATTTGATACACTTCACGTTCTAATTGAAGGAGGAGCAATTAATGACTAGCCTAATCCCAAAACCATGAGAAAAGTTCTCTTGACTCAGCTTTGTTACTTATTCTCATCAATAGGCAGATCTCATGAGATCGAGCTTAATAATAATTAGATTTACGAATTTTTTCGAATCCTATATTTCTATAACGACAACTTTATTTTTTGAAGATTTTTAATTAAAGAATTTATTTTTTCTTTCCACAGATATCAATCACAGCGGACAATAATTGGCTTTCAAAAACTTTTTTAGAAAAAAAATAACCATATAAAATCAGCTTCAAGTGCGTAAAAGTAGTTTTTTTTCTTTTATTAAGACTAACTTGATACTTTTTTTTTTATTTTTGCAATTAAAAACTGAAATCAAAACTAATTAGAATTATTGCCATATGCTTTGTTTGTTGTTTTTTTTTTTTAAGTTTGTGATCTAAATTTTTGTGGATTATTTTTTTTTTTTTCAATTATAACCAGAATTAAAACTTCAGAGGAGATATTTCAATTACTGCCGTGTGTTTTGGGATTCTTAATGAAAAATAGTTTGTGATCTGTGTGCCGATTTGAAATGTTTTGGTACCTATCTATATGATGTGATGAAACATAGATTACACCATTTTATGCTGATAAGCTAGATATTACAAGATGAAGCTGGATATTACTATGAAAGTCAAAGTGGATTTTATTAGATCAATCTAAATAATGATTAAATTAACTATTTCCCAATCCTATTTTCATATAACGGCTTATTTATTTATTTATTTATTTTTGGATTAACTTTTTTTCTATCAGCAGACATCAATCATGGCGTAATCGAAGCTAATTTAGATAACAAAAATTGACAATCTGAGACCTGCTTTAGAAAAGATTTGACAGTCTAAAACCGGCTTTGAGTATGCAAAAGTATTTTTTTTTTCTTTTTTGCAACTATCTAAAGAAGATAGCTTAGCCAAGCTAATTTCTCTGCCTAACTTGTATTCATTTCTTTCTCTGTTCTTGATTCATTTAACATTTGAAGCTGACAAGGACCTTACAATGTTATGAATCCTTGAGATTATTTATCATTTGGGTCACTGATTTCTAAATTCCTCCCGATTCCCATTTTTTCTATTTACGTTGTCTTGGCCAAATGATACATTAATCGTGTAATAACAGGAGATTGTTTCAAATAAGCGTTTCAATATAATACAACATAATTCACACACACATATATATATATATATATATATATATATATATATATATATGTGTGTGTGTGTGTGTATATATATATATATATATATATATATATGTGTGTGTGTGTGTGTGTGTGTGTGTGTGTGCTATTTAATCACTGTCCCACCACAGCAATATGTGACACAAGGCCAGGCTTAACGTGGGAAGAAATAGGAGCAACCCTTTCAAAAATGGCTCCAGCCTACGCAGTTACCGTTAAAAAGCTCATCGTAGTGGCTAGACAACGTCACCCACGAAAGCATCCACCAGGGGACCTGCTCCTTTAAGTTCAATGGAGCAGTGCTGCCCCGGGGAAACTGAGACCCCGCAGCTGAGCCGAGTAATAATGGGAGAGCCTAAGGACGAGACCAAAGGCTCCCCAATGCGCTTAGCAAACGCAGCCTCAGTTTAACCTCATTGGCTATCGCTTGCACCGGCGCACTCGGTGTTTGACACACACTCCCTCTCCAGCCCATTCAGCAGGCAAGTGTCAGTACCGACTCCTCGGTCTCTGCTGGGGAACAGATACTACACTTTGATCCTGAAGAACAGGCCAAAAAAAGTGTGTGTGTGTGTGTGTGTGTGTGATTATAATCAGCAGCAGCGATTACAATTCCACTGCTGACTTTTCCCATCTCCTTACGTGACGACCGCGATTGCCATGTCTTACCGACAAACCTTTCTATTTTATTCCTGCATTTTGTGTTTGGTCTTTTCTTACTGTGTTCGCTGTCCCATGGGCATCAATCAGTTAGCCTTTCCTTCCATCTCTTGGTATCCCTTCTTGCCTAGCATCCAGCCCATTTATATTTTTGTTTCTCAATTATTTGTAAGGGATTCTTCAATTTAGTCTTTCTCCTGATACATCTTGATCGTTTTTCTATCTCCCAAAGTTAACCCTAGCATTACTCTCTCGATAGCTCTTAATTAGTTCTCAGTTCATTTTGTTGGCTTCCATGTTTTCTATCTGTGAGTAATAGCTGGTATTATGCATCGATCGTATAATTTTACACTCCAAGCACATTGACAACATGCTCTCCAATATGTCTCTATCCATACCAAATGATTTCCAGCCGATCATTATGCGTCGTTCGATTTCGCTTTCATGGTCTTTCTCCAAGTTTATCATCTGTCCTCGGTAAAAATATTTTCGTCTACCTCTTCCAGATCATTGCCTTATATTCTTATGATCTACTGGAGGGCTTCATCACTGAACTTTACATTTGTCTTTGTCCTGTCCATCTTTTGGACTAAGATAAAGAAAGCAAAAGGAGTAAGACAAGGGGATACAATATCACCTAGACTATTTTCCAGCGAGTCTTAAAAGCATCTTCCGAAAAACTGATAGGGTGGGAATGAACATAAACGGGAAGTATTCAAACCATTTGAGCTTCCATGATGCTAGATGCATCAGAAGGAAACATGCTGACTGATCTAAATAGGGTAAGTACACATACACACTCGTATATATGTGTGTGTATGTGTGTATGTGTGCGCGCGCGCGCATGTGTTGCCTGGCAATAATCTTCAAATATGACAGCACAGGAAATAAAATGGTATTTTATGAAGATCTCATGAAAATTAAAAAAAGTGAAGATGCGCTGGTACGAATCCCCAAACCTGGTCTGGTCCATATTAACTTCGGGGTGGATATACAGATTCCATAATACTGAATAATTAACTTGAAGGAAACTCGGATAAATGTACACTTGAAAAAAAACACTTATTCTAAGAGAGATAACTCTTCAAGTTTGGTGAAAAATACTCGTCTCCATTAGATTAGAAAATAAGCAAAAATAGAAATTTTGATATGAGCCTGAATTGGTCTTTAGGGAATCCAGAGATCGGCTCCACCTATCCGATGTTAATACCGGTGTCAAGTCAGTCTTATAGACAAATTTGCTTGCCCTTAGCATCTGCTCCACCAGCTATAAACAAACAAACATACATGCATTCATTGAAATGACCTGTTATTACACAGAAAATATGTCACTTGGCCAAAACTATAAAAATAGAATAAGCAGTTAAAGAAATTGAGGCTGCTGCAGGAATCGAACCGGCAATCGATAGGTAGATTCGTTAACGTAGCTTCGCTTTTTCCATTGAACTGAACAGACCGGTGGAAAGATGGAAGTCCAAATAACTAGAAGACTAGCTGCAAATTTGCATCTTAATGAAGGCAAAAATGTTATTTTTATTTGCATATTTATAACATGAATAAAAATATATACAGCAATTCCTCGAATAGTGCAGTTTTGATGTAGAACAGTTTTGGAGTTGCTGTAGAAACAAAGTTAAATATAATAACATTTGGTTTTGTATCTGTGTCTTACCACGTCTACCTCAAAAAATGAAAGCATATGTATATACTTCTTTAAAAGTTACGTTAAGACGGGAGTTGTTGAGTATGAGTCCCTTAAAATGGGTGTATTTTGTTAAAAAGGGTCAGGCGTGCGTATCTAACACATTAATTGCTGTCTGCTGAGGGGTCATACTTTTAATCCACGATATACAGCAGAAGTAAATGAAAACAACCCTTCAATGTAAATTTATTCAAATTGAAGTTTTTTGTTATGCACATAAGAGATTTATTATCTTATTTTCTCAAATGTCTGATAAAAATAATCTCCCATCGAAATTTAGAGGTTACTTTAATTAAATATGCACGTCAGAAAAATATATTTAATAGGACACTCTTATGCACGGAAGAAACGTGAAAAGTAAACGTTGGTGAAAGATTTATTTTTTATTTCTATTATTATTATTCGGACTATCCTCATCATGGTTGTTTTTCATACAACGTTTCGGCCGTTGTATTCTACGGCCTTCATCAAGTATCATCTGTTAGGTGTGGGGGAAGTAACGAACCGAACCCTTTATTTAACCGACGGGGGTATATAGACCGCACTCCTCTCTTAGCAGTAGTAGTAGTATTTTCGAATTATTATTGTCTCACGCTGGGATTGAACCTAGAACCATTAGATTACTTGCGGTAATTCTGTCTGATTCTCCAACCATATGGACATATAGCGTAGACAGAATTACGACCGAAACGTTGGATGAAAAACAACCAAGATGAGGATAGTCCGAATAATAATAATAGAAATAATAATAATACCTCATCTCAAAAATTCAGCGAAACACTGGGTGAAAGATTTAGAAATTAGGAAATATCAAGATTCATTATAAGTTTTTCCCGGTGATTTTTTAAAAAATTAACCAACAAAAAAAACAACAAAAAAACAAATACATTCATAACAGAGGAAGAGAATTCATAAAAGAAAGATAATTATAAGAACAGGGAGAGAACTCTTGTGCTTACTTTCGACGTTATTATCGCACGATTCTGTGATGTAAGAAACGTTCCAAAGCAGACAACAGAATTGAAATAGAACTGTTTTATTGCTATGTAAGTATTGAAATAATGATTATTTGGGGTTTTTTTCTCACATTATGCACGCTTGAATTATTTACCAGGTATTTTTACTATATAATATTTTTTTTAGCTCATCTTGGGGGAAAATAGACTAAATGTTTGGGGTTTTTTATCATCAGATGAAAACAATCCTGAAAATAAGCTGAAAAACACTTTCAATTGTAATAAGACATTGAATAGTGCGATTTTAAACATTGCAGAAAAAATTTTGAACAAATTAACTGCACTATTCAAGGTATTGATGTCCATAAGGTATTCTTAATTATCTCTCTTGAACAAGTAACCTAATGGAGACAATTCAGTTCAGATTCAATTATTTGTATCCAGCTGTATAAAATGTATTGTTCAAATGTAGATTATTTGTTTGAAAATGTGAAAATTTGAGTACGGTTATACTTTCTGAGAACTCAGTGAGGATAGAGCTCACGTTCATTGTGTTGCAAAATTAACCATGAACAGTCTGCATCGTATTACTTGAAATAATGTTTTGCAAAATCCAGAGGAGATATTTCATATTGAATGCGTTTTTGTCTCAGGAATTTTTTCAACTTATCCACGAGTTTTAGATAGAAGTAGGGGTGGATCCAGGACTTTAAGAAGGGAGGGGGTCCAAATAGGAAACTTTTTTTAGCTAGGGATCAAGGGGAAAAAATTAATTTTTACAAATGAATACGTAAAAAGGAAAACAAGAATGTTTTTAATCTCTGAGAAGTGCACCTTATAAGCTGAAAATTCCATAATCAAAAATATTCTGACAATGCTATAATATTTTGTGTTCGGCCACGATTTAGCATCAGATTTTTTCCATAAACCCTCTAAATGTGATTTTCCTCTTTTTATTTGTCTTTAGTTTTTTGTGGTATTGAAAAGTACACTTACCTTTTGCCATCTAAATCACGTACAAAGCTAAACAGATTACATTTATTTGATCTGTTTATTTGATCTGTTGAACAAATTATTAGTCAAATTCAATTTCTTCTGTTCAGTGTTTATAATGTTTACCATAAACATTGAACAAAAAACATCGAAAATTCTCTCATTCACAGAGGTCGCATAAAAAGTCTTCCCCATCGGTGGAACCAACCTTACCAGTTGACACAGCGTCCATTTCTCCCCAGGGGGTAGAGTTTGACCAGTTTTCACCGCATGCAAGACACCAACAATCTTTTGTAGCATTTTCACCCATTCCTAGCAGACTTTTGAAACTTTTGAATGTCCAGGTTCTTTTTGCAGGGTTTTTTCGTCTTCGAAGGGAATTTTGTGACTCAATCTTCTCAGGTGTGTAAGTTAATATAGTCGTGTTGCGTGTTTTACTGTGGCGAATTGTGTCTTATTCATCATTGTAAATTAGACAATGCAATCGAATTCTTAAGGGGAAAATATCTACGCAAGCATACAGACAGCCATTTTTGATAATCAAGCGAGTTTTATTGAGCTGTGGTTTCTACAAGGTCTGTAAAAATGTTTGTAGAAGCCAAAATACTTACTCATGTGTCCAACATCGCTTGTTTTCTTTCTTTTATTTCTTTTTTTTTTTCCCTTTTCTTTTCTTTTTTTCAGTTTTTGGGAGCGTTGTCCGACGCAGCTTCGTTTCTTTTCACAATATGGTCGATGTTGACTCCACGACGAGAAGTTGGGCGCTATCAGTCCTCGCTTATTGAAATTGAACTTGCCCCCATACACAATTTGTCCCGCCCTTCCCAAGTCAGGTCGTTAAAATATAGGAAGGGAGATAACCAGAGGAGATATATACGGTAATTTCGTTGACCAAACAATAAAAAAATACACCCTCAAAAAGTAGAAAATACGTGGATGCTCCAAAAGCGTAAATTACGCCCACAATTCGAAACATCTTACTCAAAATTCCATCTTATTTACATGAATCTATGTGGAGAATTAGTCTTAGAAAAAATACTTGTTTTCTTTTTAATCAATTTCAAATGTATATTAATGTCTGTTATGATCATGAAGAAAATGTTTAATTTTGTTGCTAATTGCAACCTCTACTCTAACCCTAATTCTAACGCTAATACTGAATCTAAACACAAATCTTAACTGTCTTTTGTTGGTAAATTCAATAAAATACAGTTTTAAGCGGTCATGTTTTCTGCTTTAATCTGTTCTGTAATATATTAACTGCAACAGCTCAAATAAGCGCGTCCACTCTAAAGCTACCCCCGTCTGAACATCTGAATGTCTTAGTTGACAAACTTATTCCAAATAATTACCTTTAATTCATAAATACATTGAATTGCAGGATTTCGGATGAGGGTTATCCATGTTTTTGTGAGCGTCTGTGTGGGTGTGTATGTGCGCGCAGGCGATAGTGTGTGTGTGTGTGTGAGAGAGAGAGAGAGAGCGTCTTTATGCGCACATGTGAGTGTGTGCATGTATATCCGTGCATGCGTGTGCATTGTTGTCTGCTTGAGTATGCGAGAGACACAGGGGATGAAAGAGAGAGAGAGGTTGTTTCTTTCCCCTTTTGCTTTACCCAGCTTTCATAACTCACATCAAATAAGGCTCAGGACAAAGAAGGATCTCTCTCATTTCTTACAGGTTATTTGTACTAAATTGTGCGTCTGCGTGAAACTCTCAAAATCGTTCTAATAATCGATCTTGACTAAACCCGTCACAAAACAACAGCAGTACCGAGGCATTTTGTGAAGATCGAATTTACTTCACAAGCAAATTGGTATTGCTATCCAATCATCTTCATCATCTTCATCATCATCATCATCATTAGTCTTTTATCGTCCGTCATTGGACGTAGACCTTCCCCGGGATTCGCTACCCCTCTCTATTGTGGATGTAGCGAAGCCAATATTTTCTGAACCAGTCCAATTCGTTTCGTATTTTACTAGCCTTGGTTTTGCATGTGATTTCCGGTGATCCATCTTGTGAGTCGTGGTGTCCATCGGTTGTCTGCCAATCTTCCAACATGACCAGCCCATTGCCATTAGAGTTTCGTAATAGATTATATGATGTCTCAGACTCCTATTTCCCCTGATATACTGTGCTGTCTTGTGATATTTCCATGTAAGATTGAGCATGATTCTTTCCTGTGTATGTTGCATGCCTCTCAGTTTGAGGGTCAGTCTCTTGGTTAGGTTCCGTGTTTCAGCTTCATAGGTCACTATCGAGAGGATGCATTAGCTGTAGACCCTTCTTTTTAGGACTAATGGGATTTTCTTGTTCTTGAAGGTTGAGCTTGCCATTAGAGTGATTCTTTGTAAGATTTCTTTTTCTTTTGTGGGTTTCATGGAGATTCGTTGTCCTAGGTAGATGTAGTGGTCCACTTTGTCCGGCTTTGCATTTTCGACTTGGATAATTGTGCGTTTATTTCCGACATATTTGTTGTACATAACTGTTATAAAATTATGAGTTTCGAATATAACTGATGAAAGTCAGTCTGAAAAACTTATGCACGTAATTCATATTCGGTTAACAATAAATCAGGAGTCCGAGACCTCATAGAATCAATTAGAAAACTCAAATGGTAATGGTCTGGTCATGTTGCAAGAACGGCAAACGATGGACATCACAACTCACAACATGGATCCCCAGAGATCAAATGCGTAACCGAGGCCTACAGAATACAAGATGAAGAGACGAGCTAGACAAGTTTAGACTTTATTGGCTCCTCGACACCCATGATAGAAAGATATGGCGAATCCTGGGGAAGGTCTATGTCCAACGACGGACGACAAAGCTGCTGCTTCTGCTACTGTCGACGATGATGGTGGTGATGGTGGTGGTGGTGATGATGATGATGATGATGATGACAGAAACAAACTTGTCTGCGCTAGGATCAAATTACCTTCCTTCATTAAAATCTAAAAAAAGTAAAAGAAACAAAATTTATTTCTCCTTACAATATTATTCCGGAACTACGTACCCTATTCAAATTCATTTATTTGTAGTTCCTGTAATAAAACAAGCCGACCTGATATGAGAGTGAATTCGTCTTTTTCAATTTTTGCGTACACAACCCTTATTCGAACCGACAAGACGTCATTGTTTTTTGTGAGGTCATTGGCATTGTTGTGACAAATGAAAATAAAGTTAAAACTTAACAGTAGGAGTTTGACAATAAGTTATTTATTTGTTAATATCTTGAGGCTAAATCTCTCCAACTTCTGTGACGTCATAAACATCTGTGACATCATAAACAAAGAAGGCTTTTCTATTATTATCTATTCTGTTTTCACTCTATCATCATCATCGTCAGTCTTTTAACGTCCGTCGTTGGACATAGACCTTCCCCAGGATTCGACACACTTCTCTATCATGGGCGTTGCAGAGCCAGTACTTTCTGAATTCGTCTAGCTCGTCTCTCCATCTAATATTCTGCCGGCCTCAGTTGTGCATGTGATCTCGGGGGATCCATATCGTCAGCTGTGATGTTGTCTGCCATTCTTGTTACATGGCCAGCCCGCTGCCATCTGAGCTTTTTACTGGAGTCTATGATGTCCCTGACTCTTGTCTTTTCCCTGATGTACTGTGCTGTCTTGTGGTCTCTCCATGTGAGGCCCGGCATAATTCTTTCATGTGCACGTTGCATGGTTCTCAATTTACGGGTCTGTCTCTTTGTTAGGTTCCATGTTTCAGCTCCATAAGTGACTATTGGGAGGATGCATTGGTTATACACCCTTCTTTTTAGGATTAATGGGATCTTCTTATTCTCCGCTTGATTGATATTTTGATTAAAAACTCGTGCACCGGTGGTGTACACTGTTTATAGCCCATAAAGGGTAACTGAGTACACAGGGTGAGTATCCATAAATTTCCAGATTTCATCTCCAGAGCTCAAATGTTGTCGCATAAAATCATGTACAATATACATTTATTTATGTATGCAAAAGCCTCACTAGCAAGTGAAAAATAGTTTTTATCACATTACAACAAAAGCCATTAAAAAAAACTCTTTTGGTTCATTAAATCATAATCCTACTTGTTACCAACGATCTTGCTAAAATTAAGGCGTAAGAGGTTCAGGGTACGTTCGTTCTTGTTCGTGCCTGTCCTAAACTGTAAGAGGACACCAAGATATGTTTCGTTCCGCTTCTTTTGGAATAGATCCATCAAAACATTATGTCGATTTTTTTAAGGAAGATAACACGGATAGATGCAGAACCCACTAAGCTGCTGCTCTTGTTAAACTATCATGGAACATTTTTTTTTTTAAATTGGGCTTGGCCGATGGTAGCTATATCATTACTGTTAAACAAATGATGTCATTTTCGCTCTAAAATTACCGTTTACTTTAGAGCCAATACGGCATGTAGTTAGGGTTCGTGGGTGGGGTTAGGATTAGGTTTAGTGACTAGGGTTACGTATAGCTTAAGGGTTACGGTTAGTAAATAGGAGTAGGTTTAGTAAGAAGATTTGGAGTAAGGGCTTGTAGGTAGGGTTAATAGGTAGGTTTAGGGTTAGGATCAGTTGGTAGGTCTGACGTTAGGGTAAGTAGGTAGGTAGGCGATACCTGCCGCAAGGGTAGCTGAAAATATTCAATTTTTGTGCTGTTAATTGCAACTTTAGCACTAACTCTAATTATTAACCCTTTGACCAATCGATAGGCATTTCTGTCACCATTGGCTGACTGGAAGAAGGAAATTATTGTCGTCTCCAGTCATTGTTATTTAAATGGACACTGGAAGTAAAAGACGAGTATTCACTCAACACTAAAATGGAAAAACGTAAAAAGGTAAACGGTAACCCGAAAGACCAACCTTAAATCATATCCTTTGTAGTTAAATTTAACTAGACTGACGAACAGTTTAGATTGTGTCCTCTAACCAAATACAAAAATAGATAAATGGAATTGAGATAGTGTTTAATTCAATTTATTTTTTAAGTTAATCTAACACCACTTTCTCACACTGTGCAGGAATAATGTTGAAAAAGTGGGGTGCTAATAAAAAAAAAGTACGTTTGGCTAATTTGAAAAAATGGGGTCATGGGGGCAAAGTTTTAAAAAAAGGGGGCATTAATGCTGGAAAAAAGTGGGGTTAATCTCCAAAAAGAGGGGGTGCTGATATAAAAAAGAGGGTTCTGATGTTTAAAAATGGTAGAGAGTTCAAAAATTGGGGTATGGTGTAAGAAATAGGGCGTTATGTTGAGAAATTGGGTAGTAATGTTAAAAGGGGAGTCTAATGTTCAAAAATTGGGTAAACAGCAAAAAAGGGCATGGAGAATTAATGTTGAAAAGAGGGGGGTAATGTTGAAAAGGGGAAGAGTTCCCACTTTATTTTGAGCCCATAAAATGAAAGTAAATGTTCCCTTTCGATTTTGACCACTAAAAATGAGGAAAATTTCACCCCTTGATTTTAGATTTTCCTCTTGATTTTTATTTCTAAAAATTAAAATAACCGTTTCCTCTGGATTGTCTCCATTCTTGATTTTGACCCTTAAATGTAAAAAAAAGAGTTCCTTTCGACTTAAACCCATTAAAGTGAGAAATTTCAATATGGACCTTCGACAGTGAATGAAGATTTTCCCAATTTTTACCTCTAAAAGTGTGAAAAAATTTTCCCCCCGATTTTCGGCCCCTGAAAGTGAAAAAAAAAACCCACTCCCTTTAATCTTGACCCCTAGAAGCCAAAAAACATACCCTCCCTCATTATGATCCTGCACAGCTTAAAATAACTCCTCTTGATTTCGACCCCTACGAGTGAAAGAGAAATTTCATTGTATTCGACAATTTTGATGGAAGGATCTCCCACTCGATTTGGACCCCTAAAAGTGAGACCAAATTCCCTTTGATATCGACCTCTAAAAAAGAAAAAAACAAACTCTATGGCCCCATTTTCACCCTTAAAAATTTCCCTTGGATTTCAACATCTAAAACTGAAAAAAGATCTACCCCATGATTTTGCCTTCCTGAAATTGAAAAAATCAACCCCCTCAATTTTGACTCAAGGAATTCTCCTTCCCTTTTCAGACCTAAAATAGTGAAAAGAAGAAATTCCCCTTCGATTTTGGATCTTAAAAGAGGAAAAAGTATTTTCCCTTGATTTTGACCGATATAAGTGAAAAATAGTGATTGTAAAAATTATTTTGTAATACGTTATATGAATGAAATAATTCTTCCACGCGATTGGTCAACTGGATTTACCATTGAAAAAAAATGATTGATTCAAATTTATCATTATTAGCGACACCAGTTGAATAATTGATGATATGAGGAATAAAATATGTTTATGTGTGTGCGTGTGTGTGTGTGTGTGTGTGTGTGTGTGTGTGTGTCTCTCTCTCTCTCTCTCTCTCTCTCATGCACACACACACACACACACATGCACACTGATTCTCTCTCTCTATCTATCTATCAATCTATCTATCTATCTATCTATCTATCTATCTATCTATCTATCTATCTCACCTTCCTTCTCTCATGGCTCCTCATTTTCTCTTTCTTCATTTCTCTCTATTGTTTTCTCCCTCTCCGATTCAGACCCCAAGAAAAGAAAAGAAAAAGGAATTTCCCCTAGATTTCGTCCCCTAAAAGTGAAAAATGAAAGTTACCTCTATGTGATCGACATAACCTCTCAAATCTCGTGTCTCAGAAAATGTACCTTAACCTACTACATCAAAACATGCACTACTGAACACCAGTATTCAAGGCATCAATGAACCTTCAATAAAATCAAGTCAAAATCCATAGAGAATTTCATTTATATCAAGTAGTTTTATGTGGTAAGCAAGTACATACATATATACATACATATAGACAAAGGCCTTTTGGCGAATCATCATAAAGAAAATAATCTCATGTGTTCATTTGCTCCGGATTAGTTCACTAGCAACAGAAGCTAATCGTGTCTGCCGAAGTGTTTGCCCTTGTTAAACATCGATCTGGTTCAGTCTGATTTCAAAAGTTATTTTATAAACGCAATGATTTGAAGACATCAAAATATAAAAACTTCTATACTCTATAAAGGGATTGAAAATAAAATTTGAAGTTGAATACCGTATTTCACCATGTAAAATACGGATGGATACATAATTGTTACCTATTTATAATTCAATCTGTCGGACCAAATATGTCCATTTCTTGAATACTATTTGTATGTATAATCATGTACCATAGATGATGCGTGTTTCATTCGAAATTGAAGCTCAATGGAAGCATATTATCTATGGTAGAGCGTTATACATAATGAAATACGGTACTTAGCATATAAGTATTCTAATAGCTCGTTGTATTTTCAATCAAAAAAACACTAATTGATATTCACTGCGTACTAATATTGTAAAAGCTCGCTGTATTTTCAATAAAAAAAACACTAATAGATATTCACAGCATACTAATATTGTGAAATCTCGCTGTATTTTCAATCAAAAAAACACTAATGAATATTCACAGCATACAAGTATTGTAAAAGCTCGCTGTATTTTCGATAAAAAAAACACTAATAGATATTCACAGCGTACTAGTATTGTGAAAACTCGCTGTATTTTCAATCAAACAAACACTAATGAATATTAACAGCATACAAGTATTGTAAAAGCTCGCTGTATTTTCAATCAAACCAACACTAATGAATATTAACAGCATACAAGTATTGTAAATGCTCGCTGTATTTTCAATCAAACAAACACTAATGAATATTAACAGCATACAAGTATTGTAAAAGCTCGCAGTATTTTCAATCAAACGAACGCTATTAAACATTCGCTGACATACAACATTGGTTTCTGAGGGGTTTTTTTATTCTCCTTTACAATTATCGGCGTAAAATTTTTCCACCCAAGAGGTTCTTTTTGCGCCATAAGTCATGGAGTAAGTGAGATGGTCATGAGAATATTTTTTCTCCACATTGATGACATCTCGCCATTTCTGATTACGCCAGTCTCCGTTGTATAAATTCAACAACTCTATCTTCCTGGCGTCATCTACCAAAACGTCTTTAACTTGCTTCTGTTGCAAGTCAGAAAGTTCCTCGTCCCTCAGGATAATCACAGGTCCCATAAAAAACCAGCCGCCATATTTAGGATGCAGGCTGACGCCGTAAATTTTCTGAAGAAAGAAGAAAAAATTGAATGATGTAAACGAAAAAAATAATGGGGAAAAAAGGAAAACAAGAATGATAACACGGTAATTATTCGGATGAGGTTCGCAAAAGGGGTGCGTGATTAGTATAGATGCAGACAATATGGAAAAATTACTAAAACTTGACCGCTTAAAACTGTATCTTATTAGATTTAACTATACAGAATATAATTTAGGGTCAGTGATGGGGGTTAAGGTTAGGGTTGCCATTAAAAAAAGATTATAAATCTTCTTTAATATCTATAACAATAAAATGAATGTTTCGATGAAATTAATATAAAATGATTAGATAAATGCTTTTTTGCCATTTCTAACTGTATTTCTCTGCAGAAACTCATGTAAATAAGAAGTTCCAAACCTTGTGCGTAATTTACGCTTTATGCTTTCATTATGTACACCTTCTATACTATAAGTTCCCTCTTTTGAGAACCTCATCCAAACAATTATCGAATCAACTCTATCAACTTTGTCTGATTTTTACTAAACTTGGTTTAATATCTATGATGCCCAAGCAGGAGTGGCTTTACTCAACTCAGTGTAAAGGTGAATTATGAATAATTGGCCTAATTCGGAAGATTGTGCTGCGCCTATTGTCTAGTAGCTCCAAGTAGGTGGTATTTGCATGCGTCCAAAATCAGCATGGGAAATGCCAACTTTCAGGGTCTTTTCTGTTCGTCTCACCAAAAGCTAACGTCGATGATTCTAAAGTACGGAAGCCTAAAAATAAAAATAAGATGAAAGCTGTACTTTATTGTTTTATTTTGTTTTGTTTTTTGTTTTTTTGTTTTTTTGTTTTCTTGGGGGGGGGGTTGTCCCCAAAGACGCCCACCCCAACAAAAATAGTGGCGACTCAGATGATTAGAATGAGAGATACTATCCGAAAGGAATAACAACCCTGCCAGCATGATATTGACATCCACCTACTGGCGAACGTGTTTAGTGGTTTACAGTCGGGAACTGGCTATACGGGAGAGTTAATCAGTCACCTTAGAATTAACTTAAATTGGGACAATATAAGGGTTTTAAAAGTCCCACCAAACCCATAATTCTATAGCTTAGAATATGAACATAAAGTGTTAACACTTTTGAGTGGTAGTACTAATTCCAGTTTTTTAGATCACTCATGAAAAAGAATGGCCTATATTACAACTCTTTAAATGAGGGGGTTGTAATTCCGGTCGGTCGGAAAGTCAATTCCATAATATCGGACAGTTTTGAGTTTGGGGGCTTGAAACGTTCAATGCAATAAATTTATAACCTTATATGGACCCTGTAAGATTCTGACGATTGGGTATTCCGAGATCTCCCTACGCTTCACCCAGGCATGTGCTTTGTAAGGGACGCTCCATTCATTCATTATGATAACCAATTTTGTCCAGCACTATAGCGTCTCAATTATTAGTTTTATGGGCTAAAATGTGACCTTAGTAACTGCTTACCTTACTCAGTGGCCAAGGGTCATTGACAACATCCTTTCGTTGATAATAATAGGCGGCTCCAGCAACGTGAGCCGCTGTCTGGACTAAAATCAGTGGGTGTCCAGGACCAAGCATTATATGAGGGTACAAAATATCTTCGTCAGGAACAACCTGGTGATGAATGAAAATTGATGAGTAAAAAATGGTGAATATTCAATCGTATGTAAAATATCAATTTAATGGAAATCATTCAAAAATGTGTAATCAAAAGTTTTCATAATACGATGCTAAATCATCTTTCTTGCTTTTCTCAGCAACGAATAACATGGGCATGCTGACAGGCGTGGGCGTGATACCATCAGAGGGGTAACACCAAGTTTTTGCAGGACGAAAATTCAATATTTACCACTACTTTTAGCGCTATTTATCCGCAATCTTAGCCAATATTTAGCTATCTTATAGCCATTTCAACAACCAATAATGGCCATAAAAAGCTAGCGGTGTTTCTTTTAGCGTGTTTTAGCGGTTTTTTTTTGTTTTGTTTTTTTTTAAAACTCAAAGGTTGTAAAAATTGTACTCAGTTTTTTTTTTCCATTTACGTAACCTCACATATGACTAAAAAATCAATCGAATTGTTCACCTGTTCGGGAAAAGACAGTACTTATACATGACTTGGGAGAACAGTAATCATATATATATATATATATATATATATATATATATATATATATATATATATATAAAATTTGACATTTAAAAATATTCAAAAACTTATCATTGGATGGAAGCTTGATGTTATACAACGTGAGAAAATGGATTTTGAGGTTAGAGGAAAATAATTATCTAATTCTTTAGTTGAATATGTTGGTGGAGAATCGTGAAGTTTTTCTGTGTAATTAGTATTCTCAAAGATGATATCATAAGTTGGTTTGCATGCATTCTGAAATTAGAACTGTCACAACGGATTTAATATTCACATAGGTGAACACTCAATAGAAATGACACGTAGAGCGAATCATGTATGTTGTTATACTCACTGATCCTTCATAGTTAAAAACGTAAGTAAGCCTTGTTTCAAAAAAATATTATTTGGTATGAAATAATATCAATGTACAATACACATAAAACCTTATATAAAATGATGAACTGCATGTATGGCATAAACTGTATAATGAAGGGAGTTGGTGTTTGATCAACACTGCTAGGGTGCCATAACTGATTTGTTTTAAAAATTCCCGAAACGGTTACATGGTAAACAACTGATGATTCCAATAAAAGACAATTGATACTTTGTTCAATAATAACAAAGTTCAAGGGAAACAATGAAAAAAACACTGTTGAAGATCAAAAGAATTGCATTGACAAATATCATAATAATTCTATATCATTCACTTACCATATTTAACTTTTTCTTCAGTTTCAATTGTACCTTCTGCATGTAATACTTGGAGAATTGGGGCCAGGAGTCGTTGGCAACTGTCAGTCCCTTTTCACAGATGAATGGTAGAAAGGCATTCTTAAAGACTCCTGGAATTGTGTGCGTGGAAAGGGCCACTGTATCGTTACTGTATGCCAACCTAAATTTTGGATCCACCAATGCATTGTACCAACCAACCTGGAGAAAAAAATTACAAAAGGCGAATGAAATATTTGCATACGAATAGACGTTATATAGTAGAGTGAATCGATGGTTTGGATTTGCAACAGTGTTATTCCCTTTTGAACAATATTTCATGGTGTCCAATTGAACAAGGATAAAATTTCATATATTTTCCATTAAATTTAGGAATACGAAATTTACTATGAATTTAGTACAAACGCACACCCTTCCATAAAGTCAGAACGAAATAGCTCTTGAAATAAGCTCTTGCAGAGAGATTTGAAAGAGAAAACAGACATAGAAAGCTAATCAGAACCTTTAGCGTTCTTGCTCTGTACTTCATCTGATTCTTATGTTTAAAAGCAAATACTCAAATGTCCATGTACGCACCAGTCCAACTACATTATGAAGATGTAAAACTCCCTTCTTGAATTATCAACATTTGCTTCAAAGCTAACTTCTCATTGTGCGCGTATTTATTTCCTCTTTCTGTTCAGCATACTTTGATTGTGTGTATTCATCATTGTCTTTACCACCATTCATATTGTATTATTGATGTAATTTCTGTCCCTTCCATTTCTTAAATACCCTGTTTTGTTTATAATTAAATGTATATCGGCAGTGGGCTGGCTATGTTGCACGAATGGCAGACAACTGATGGACATCACGACTCACGATATGGATCCCCCGAGATCACATAAGAAACCGGGGCCGGCAGAATATTAGATGGGAAGACGAGCAAGACAAATTCAGAAAGTACTGGCTCTGCAACGCCCATGATAGAGAAGTGTGGCGAATCCTAGGGAAGGTCTATATCCAACGACGGACGTTGAAAGATTGATGATGATGATGATGATGATGATGATGATGATGATGATGATGAAATGTACATATTTTTATAGAAAAATATCTCTTCGTTGATATTTCTTTTGTATGTTTTCTACTGTTAAATTTGACAAAGTTTTATCTGCAAATAATGTTAAAAATATACGCATGCATCCCTCTACGAACAACGTTCATTAAATGGTGACTCAAACTACTTAATTCCGACAGGGAAATATTTCCTGGGGAATGTATCTAACAATGCCAAACACAATCGTTAAAATGCAACGCATTCATTCTTGACGAAGTCAAAATGTCTGCTATTGAAATAAGTGGAATTTTATTTGCATTTGGAACTAGTGAAACAGATACGAAGCTGGCGGACACTAGCTCAAACCATTCAGAACGAATTTCATTGAAAAATACATTCGTAGCCTGACACGCAGTTATCAACTGAATTTTGATCTGAAATTTTTCAGTGTGTGACGTTCGAAATATGAGATTTGAATTCATCATTACTGATATCCCTACCTTTTTTTCTGAAACACATCCGGTGGCTGAAATACTTACTGTTCATAGTTCCGGATTAAGAGGGGTTTTTGGTGGGCTGAAGCCAGTGGCCTCCAATATTCAGGTGGCCCCCAAAATTAGTCAACAGAAAAAAATATCATAAAATAAATTCGTATATGTACCATGAAATAATGATAAATATGCAAATGAAATTCAATAGAATTTCATTTCAATTCAAAAGAATTTCTTGTTTACTTACACTAGAAATCATTTTGATGGGGGGATGCGTGTTTGAATAACAGCCAGGGGCCCCATGCAACCTTGATCTAGCACTGCCTGCCCGCTGTTCGGGTCCACGTGAAAACAAAGCTATGAGTTCCTTCGCTGATATTCCAGACTCTCAGGCACTCCTTACTTTGGGGAGATTGGGCCAACATTATCTCCCTTTCTGCAATTAACCTAATACCATACTAAGCCAACTTTGATTAATTTTGATTGGGAAATCTTGGTTCAATCCGTGCTAGAGGCAAAATCAAGCGTTGCTTCTCTCATCGCCTCGTGTACTGTCATAGTCGGTGAACATTATAAGAGATTAATTTACCTGTGTCGTCAAAAATGGTAGCATAAATGAAATACATAGATATACACATTGCATTTTATATATGTGTTGAGCTCAAACGAATTTTCATTATTTTTATTCTTATTTTTTTTCTTTTTTATTGTTCTGTATATTCAGCATTTTTATTACGGCCTTAGAACATGAATGAAATTCTATTTTACTACGTCAGTTACATCGCTTTGCGTGACAGAAGACATCTGCACATTGGTGAGCATTATATTTGTGGAGGAATACTATTCAATTATCATACGTCGCTTTTTAAAACTTCTGCTCAACTATTGAAACGTTGTCTTCATTCGAGATGACAAGATATAAAGAAAAATCAAAACGTAATTTTTAGGGACAAAGGAAATATCAGACTCGCTATAAATTGATATAGATTCATACGGAAAAAAGGTAAGCTATAACGTTTTGACTCATTGATATTCATAAAACTTAGCTGGGCTGTTACTTAGACATCACAGTGGAGCACCCAACAAGAATCGAACTCGGTACACGAGACTTGGCAAGGAAACTATTAACACTTCACGATTAGATTTAGAGAAAAAAGGGAGCCGTAACTTTATACCCGATGAATCAATCTATTATAAAATTATCCATACATACAATGAGCATACGTACAAATTTCTTCTCTGTTTTGGTTCAAATGGGATGCTCTGATTGGTTGATTTACCTTACCAATGAAAATTACGTCGTAAAAACTCTCAAGACTTCATATTTGATCATACATTAAAACAGCCTCAGATGAGTTGGAAAAAAAACCCACTAAAAATTAAGATAATCGAATTATTGAAAATAAATCATCCAATAAATAACTTCAGGTTCCTAAGTGTCAATCCATATATGAATTGCTCCGTCATTTCTACGGGTATGTCCTAATGACAATATAAAAAGCAATGCATGAAGTTAAGAGAGATGACATAAGAAGAAAATGCCCGAATGATTTTGTCCATGTCATTTTCTTTTTCCCAACGGACAACTCAGTCCGTTCCAGCTGTCATTACGGAGAATGTGTGACTATTACTGCCATATACACGCGCTAGTAGAGCTAGGCGGTCTCACTCGTTGAGCGGCTTTGAGGACCTATTCGCCGGATGAACTTCAATGCTTTGGGGCAAATCAAGTCAGTCGTCTCGACTGCAACCGATACAAACTTGTACCTATCGGCCAGTTTGTTATATCTGGCATTCCTCGCTCCTCTGATTATTGGGCGGCAATACCAGGCTCAATGGCCGACGAAATTAGGTTGCTGTTGGCGGAGGAATCTCGGCAACTGGTGACTCATTTTATGTTCATTGTTTATTTTCTAAAAAAAGATTTTTTTTTATTAAAGTATGGTATACCTTAGGAAGTATATGTTTTCCCACGATATTCATTCTCTTCTACTGACGTCTTTGACAGCGATAAAAAAAATGATTGAAATGTTCTATCTTCACAATCTGTATATTTGATACTCTCTTGGAGTTGGGACAGTTATTTGCATTACCGGCGGCTGTTTTACACAATGGCAAGAGCAATGTTGCGGTGGCTACCCTATCGGTCGCATGTTCTTTAATTGTTCATTTCATTTATATTATCTGGGCCAAATTATATATTCACTGCGTGATCAATTCAAATAAGAGTTTCTAAAGAATATGACGCAATTCATAAACATTCTTTCTGGTCATATATCCATTTCTTAATTATATATATATATATATATATATATATATATATATATATATATATATATATATATATATATATATATGTTTGAGCTGACCAAGCGGTGCATAGGTGCTCCCATGGAAAAAAATGTGGGTTCGAATCCCACCTGAGGCTTATTTCTTTATTTTACGTTCATCACCGTTGTCTTCCTCACTACCGTAAGTAATTTAGCTCGAGCAAAATGTGAATCCCCAAATTGTCGTTTTTTATTCTCTATGTCGGATACTAATATCTCTCTCTCTCTCTCTCTCTCTCTCTCTATCTATATATATATATATATATATATATTCATATATATATATATATATATATTCATATATATATATATGTGTGTGTATGTATATATATATATATTCATATATATATGTTTGTGTATATATATATATATATCCATATATATATGTGTGTGTGTATGTATATATATATATATTCATATATATATGTGTGTGTGTGCGCGCGCGCGTGCGTACGTTTGTGTTTAGTTGACAATAAGGAAAGAAAGCAATATTTGTATTGAAAAAATGACATCTTCTATAGAACTGATCGCCATTTTCGCTCTTACTTGTTACTTGGCCTAAACTTCCCTTCCCACTTCCTCTACTCACTTATCTCCTTCATTTTCTTCCATTATCATCATCGGCAGAAGCAGTAGCATTTTAGTGTTCATCGTTGGATATAAACTATCCCCAATATTCGCTAGACCCCTTTATTGTGGGCGTCGCGAAGCAAATACTTTCTAAACTTGTCTAGTTGGGTTGCGTTGTGATCTCTCCATATTCTGTTGAGCAAGATTCTTCCATGTGCCCATTGGATCGTTCTCAGTTTGAGGGTCAATCTTTTGGTTAAGTTCCATTATATACCTTCCCCCCCCCCTTTTTTTTCGAGTTGAAAGGACTCAGAGTCCTCATCTAGCCCGATAAGAGAACTGCTGTGACGACATATATCTTTACTCTGACATATACGTGATCTACACCTTATAGAGTGATGGCATCGATGATCTTAGGAATTTCCGCTGTCTCTCATTCAAAATTATACCTGTCATTCCTGCTGGGTCATCGGTCTCAAAAGGCTCAGCCACATCACTTGCTTTGGGTGGGGTTGATGTGCTCCAAGAGTGACTACCCAAACACAACACCAAGTATCAAATGTCACAAACCTTTATTTAAAAGATAGAACACCTCTTTGGACTTATAGCTATGACGTAGAAGAGATAATTTTACTTGGACCCATTCGAAAATTCAATAACTTCATTGGCACAAGGCTAGAGCCTTGGCGTTCACTATGGGAGAGGACAAAGGGGGCATTTGATCCCCTTCTTGATCAGGCCATTTCACCGAAGGTGAAGGGGCTTGAAAGTTGGAACCTCATGGCTTATAAAGATCAATGGTGTAGTGTTATTGTTTTATGAAAGCCAACTTGATGTTCCCACATAAAGATGTATTATTATTCGCTGGTAACATGGCTGCAGCAAAGAAATATTACGAATATATCTTTTTGAACCTTTGCCCACAGAAATATATTTTTTGAATCCTCCTGTAAAAGTGACATCGGACGCCTATGGGCCAGAGTCACATAGCACGCAATGAAAGTTCCATTGGACGCTCCTACATGTACGTGACAAAAACAACATTCAACAAAAGGGGGCGGCCCTGAAGGAAAGAAACGACACTGCCGTTTACGTAAATCTAGGATGTGCGTAAGATGTTTAAATTTCCTGTACAAGTGTCTATTGTTCAAATACAAGTCTTTTTCCGTTAGGTAAATTTTAAGACGAAAAAAAAAGGATTGTACTGTAAACACTTATCTTTTTATAATCATTTTCTTGTGATGGGAATCAAAAAACATAAATTAAATCTAGAGACATTTACAATTATTAACTATCGAAGAGTGTAGATATATTGGGAACATTCTATATTTGCATAAATAATAACCTCTTCATTTTTCTCTTCCGTTCCCGTGCGTTAGATTGATATTTCCATCAAGATCCTACTTTTAGGTATGTTTGATGGGGTGCCTATGGTAAAATTATGATTAATGTGCTAGTCTAACTGACCGTTGCTAGTGAATTTGATTCTGATCAAGTATTTTGACACCAAGGCACCAGATAGATATTTGACCAATTCGATTTGGATATCAATCAATTGATAGCTAAATGGAATCGGTTTCTCAATTGGGAAATACTCCCTACCGGTATCCGTCGTGGATTAAAAGCCATGCTTCCGTATTCTGATTTTCTAGTCCGATAGGATCCCCCCCCCATTAAGAATATTGGTGTGATACAATCTTCTTACCCCTTTGGCCTTGTTTCGAACTAATCTAAATTAAGTAAATATCAATTGCAGAAAATAGATGTTGTTTTTATTTTCTAATAGACACTAGAATGATGCAACTGGTTGTGGCTTCTCCTCTCCATTTTTGCTAAACTCCAAAACTGGGGTATTTTTAACCGTAACAAGATCAAGAACCACAAGAACAATCCTCATCAAAGTGGAGGATCAAAACTGATTTTTTATAATTATTCCCTTTCCCTTACCTACGACCAACTGATTGCTGGGGGAGGGGGGCTGTCTTACTGACTGAGCTAAAATGATATGCCTTAGATATTACCGGAAATTTTTCTCAAAAATATACATGGATTTATAATATTCTGATGAATATATATATATATGTAATTTTTTCAGATACCTTTTTTTAAAATTAAACTAGAAAATACCCGTCAAAAATGAGGGGGCTGTTCAAATATGGATTAACACTAAGAAGCCTAAAGTTGTTTTATTGTTTATTGGGTAATTCATTTTTGATAATTCAAGTATCCTAATTTTAAGTTGTTTTTTTTGTTTTTGTTTTTTTCGAGTCTTCACTCAAACCATAAAAGAAGAAGAAATCAAGCGAAGAATCACACTAGGATGGCAAGCCTTTGGCAGAGCAAGCTCAACCTTCAAAAATAAGAAGATCCCAGTAATTCTAAAGAGAAGGGTGTATAACCAATGCATCCTCCCAATAGTCACTTATGGAGCAGAAACATGGAACCTAACCAAGAGACAGACCCGTAAATTGATAACCATGCAACGTGCACATGAAAGAATAATGCTGGGCCTCACATGGAGAGACCACAAGACAGCACAGTACATCAGGAAAAAGACAAGAGTCAGGGACATCATAGAATCCATTAGAAATCTCAAATGGCGGTGGGCTGGCCATGTAACAAGAATGGCAGACAACCGATGGACATCACGACTCACGACATGGATCCCCCGTGATCAAATGTGCAACCGAGGCCGGCAGAATTAGATGGAGAGACGAGCTAGACAAGTTTAGGAAGTACTGGCTATGCGACGCCCATGATAGAGAAGTGTGGCAAATCCTGGGGAAGGTCTATGTCCAACGAAGGACGTTAAAAAGACTGATGATGATGACAAACAAACAGAGAAGAATTCTGTATGTAGGCCTATTATATGTATGGCTATACAATACAAAAGTTGCAGTAATCATATTCTGTAGGAATAGATGTTGGATTGAAGATTCATCCTCAGCAGCCAGTCTCGTAATCAATTATTTTCACAAGATTGGGCGCACTTTGTGTGGTACTTCTCAAAGTGGACAGCACCAGCTCCCGGGGAGAGATGTCTTTGAGGATGTTACAATTTATGATAAAAGTTACAAAAATGATCGGTACAGGCTTTCAAATGCAATTGTATTTTCGTGATCGTTGCACAGGTATTTAGGTGTTCGGCGGCTCGGAGAAAAGACTATGTAATGCGAGAGATAGAATGGTTTATAATGGTACTCACTTTGAAATCATACACTTCGAAACTGTTGCAGGGCAAAGCTTTCCTCACAACGGAAAGAATCTTTTCGATCCTTGAAATTTTCACATGTGGTCGTATACAAGCATGAGCAGACACCAGAAGCGCAAAAAACAAAGGGTAAAAAATAAGGGTGTGATGAAAACGAGACATGTTCTTCTTTCCGTGACTTTCTCAATTTTGGCCGTTTCGTTTTTTCCAACGCACATTTATAACCAAGAAGATCCGGGATTGGGTCTTTGTTTATCAACTATCTACCAATAGAATCGCTTGTAATACTGCCATGAATTTTTGTATTGATAAAATCCTGTCAACAATTATTAATTTCCTATGTGTATTTTCATAATAAACTATGCTGAAAATTCAGTGCCTGCTTTTCTTCTTTCTTTCTTTCTGTCTTTTTCTCGAATAGCATTCCGAGTTACAGAAACTGGTTTAACAACCTGATTGATATTTGTCTAGTTTCTAATTCTTCTTCTCAAGATCCACTCAGGGAGACCATAGAACGAATATCTCATTCACAACCTGGAAAAACTGGGTTTAGATCCTTGTTTATCAACCTTCTTTTCTGATTTTGCATATATCAAGAGGTTCAACTCGTTTACGTCGTTTGTTCATTGTAGTATATTATTAACTTTGTTTTGATTTTGACTCTGAAATTTCCCAATCCATGTGGTTTGATATGTGTAAAAATCATATAAGAACAAAACTTATAAATAAAATGAATCATCAAATGATTCTTCCGAGGGTTTGGCAGGGGGGTTCCTGTTTGAGAGAGGGTTAATCATACGGGAAACATTTTTTTCCAAAATATCGAATACATACTAATTTAAAATAAATTTCGTCTTTTATTAGATAAGCACTGAAAATGTTCATTAAAATCCAATAACTACTTGATTTTGTGCAAATTCAAAATGTAAGTGTTTGTGCGTGAGAATTGAATTTTTTTTTTAATTCAAATTTTTTCTGTAGATGTTCTGTTCACATACGCCACGACATTTACGCAATCTGAATTTTAAAAAATGAACTCCGTTTCTGTAAGGTCTACGTTGTACTCAGATATTTTTTTATCTCATATTTTCCTTTCTTTAACTAATGACACCAAAATTCCGACAATAGGTTTTACACGATTTTGACGTTGTTTCTTTTTCGTAAGGGGTCGATATCCGATGTGTATGTCAACGAAGTCAGCGTAGATACCAATGTATTTTCAAGGGATGGAGGTGATTGCTTTATCTTCTCTTATTGTTACTTTTAATGTGTACAACTATTTCCTTTATTACTCTCTTTTCACCTCTCATTGGAATCATAGAACCACATTCACTACATGACTTATTTCAGTTTCCATATATAGTCATTCAAGGGCGGATCCAGGATTTTAAGCAGGAGTCTTAATGGAATTAAATTCTACAAATGAATACGTGAAAAAGAAAGGTTTCACGCATGAAAAACAACGAAAGTAATGTGATCCAACATAATTAATTAGCATTCGAGTCGTAGCTTTATAGCGAAAAGAAAACATGTCTGATTACTTACTCGATAGAAATCGTCACGTCACCAAAGTCTTTTGGGAGCGTTTGGGATAATCAATTAATACATTAGCACAAGGGGTGATCAACGAATAAATTACCTCTCTCGCCTTTTATTGGACTGTGATCACCAAAATAGTCTGAATTTTCAGAAAACAATACTGCTGGACACAAACTAAGAGACCAATTTAATATAAACATACATTGCAAAGTAGCCCCGCTCTAAAAACCTATATGGGGCGATTTTTTTTTCAACATCGTTTTTTCTTGACAGCTGTAGATATTTGAATTGTCTGTCTTCCAACTCCATCGGTTTGACCTGTACCTGTGATACATCCACAGCCAGTCATCTAACCAGTCAGCCAGACCAACTACGAAACTGAAGAAACCTACATTCCGAGTTGTTCGGGCAATAGAAAAACTTCTTGTTGTTCGTTTTGTCTGAACAAAGTTTCGGCTGACCCATTCTACGGTCTTCTTCAGTTTTACTCTCCGAATGTGAAGTTGTTAAACAGAATGTCCCCAATGTCCGCCACGCTATAACGTTGGGTTCAGATGAAATCTTTTTCTCTTTTTGTTAGACCTGGATTTCCGTAAGAAAAGAAAAATATATCACCCAAATCCAATGCTATAGCGGTGCTGCCATTGAGAAAAATTCTGTTAAATACCATTGCGTTAGGATATTGCACATGAAGGAGAAGGCAGAACGGAAAACATTTTTTTAAGGTTAATTCATGATTACTTAGTATTATTATTTTTTTATTGTGCTTTGTCTGAGTAGAGTAGGGAGCTAGAAACACCCTCCTTAGATCTGTTATTGTTATCATTATTCATTTGAGTTGATATACCAACATTGTTTTATTGCCAAACTCCTAGTATTGAGCTTCGACTGTATTTTTATATGCAACAACGACGGATGACAAAACTAGTGACGTCATACACGAATAGAAAGTAACGAAGCTACATATGCAAAAACTGATGACGAATTCACTCCGACTTCTAAAACCTGAGTCAGGTCAATTTTTATTTCTTGGCTAAAGTTTGCAAATCCCATTTACAGGTACTACTAATAAAAGAACTGAAATAGGATACGTCGTTTTGGAATGATATTGTGTAGAGAAATTATTTCTGTTTCCTAGACTTTTCAAATTGTAACGAAGCAAGGAAGTTTGATTCTAGCGCACCCAAGCTTTTTATTATTTTGATTGCTTGTTGTTTTTGTTGATATTGTTGCTGTTGTCGATATCGTTAGATAATCTATGAGAACTGACCAACTGCCAGATAAATAGATAGATAATTTGTTCATCGTTTGACTCATCAGTGTTGAATAAAGAAATTGTTTTGTTGTATTGCGTTACGCCGAATCGGCTGAATAAGTATAACGGTTTCTGGGACATTTCTTGAGTTACCATTTGGGCGGGAGCTTGAATATTAGCAACCAGGTTAAATCATATCTGTAAAGAAAACATCCAGATCGAGAAACAATTTAATCACATCTTTCATGGCCTATTTCCCACTCTTACAGACAATAAGGATTTAATTGGAATTTATTGAGAACTCTGGGCATATCGAGTGGACGGACAAGGGCAGGTACAGAAATAAACGGGAAAAATGCAAAAAATATCTCCCAACAATTACCCGTATCTGCACCAAAATTTAATCACGTCTTCCTCACCAAGATTCTACCCACAAAATGATAACTTTGGTGTTATTTCAGATGTTTTCCGGTGGAAAACGCTATGATGTCATAAATAGAATTTATTGTAACCACATTTATTCGCCGAAGGAAAGGTTTTAGATGACTTCAGATTTTCACGCTACAGTTGTTCAGTTATTGACTGTGATGGCCAGTATTATTTTACTTGTTACACAAATAAATAAAAAAATACGAGGAAGCAAGCAATTCGAACGCAAAAATATTTATTCGATAAACAAATGTAAAGAAACAATAGTCATCGTCAATTGATGGTTATCACGACTAGCTAGACGAATTCAGAAAGTAATGGCTCCACGATGCCCATGACAGAGAGGTGTGGTGAATCTTGGGGATTGTGTACCAATTTGTCCGAGCCCCATTAAAATAGAGTGTGGCACAGGGTCGGTTCAATATGAGGATACCTCACACGGGAACGTATGAATAGGATGATTCAAAATTTGTCTTCAGTCCTCGCAACTATTGTTGTAAGGACATTAGAGAGCTGGAATCCTGACTCCTTCTGGATTTGACCACACAGTGCAGTGCCAGGCCTGAAGCGGCAAAGCCCCAATCGGCTATGGCATCACATCTGCGTCCGTCCGGTCTGAAATGGTCATGTGAACGACGTTTGGGAAAGGTCTATGTCCAACAACAGACGCTAAAAGAATGATGATCATGAAGAAAAAGAAAAAGAAGAAGAAGAATTTGACCACCTCTTTCATGGCCTATTTCTCACCCATACACAAAATTGAAATTTATCGAGAACTTTTGGAGATATTGTGTTGACAGACAAGGGTGGATACAGAAATGTACGGGGAAAATGCAAAAATATCAACAACAAATACCTGGATTCGTACCAAAGTTTAATCACGCCTTCCTCACGATGTTGCTCACCCTTCCAAAATAAAAGAATTAAAAGTCGTCCATATTGAATTTCCGAATGGCCGCTTTCAAAGAAGAAGAAGGAGAAGAAGAACTCACTGCCCTTTACACCGGAAGGGGCTCGCTTAACGCACGACCTTTTTTACCTCTACTGGAACTTAGTGGCATGAGTCAGTAAAAATCAAACTCTTAAACTCACTCTCCATCCACGATCTCTTCTGCGCCATATTTTTCATTAACTGGAAGTTCCATTCACAGCCTGAGTTGAGTTTTGGTAGAAAATTAAGACAATTAAGTAGTAAGCTTCTAAAATAAGTGAATATCAAAAAATTAATTTTTTTTCTTCATATCTTCAATCATTTTTTTCACCAATCTCACCTTTTCACTCTCTGTTGCTCTGAGATATTCTATCTGTTCCTCTGAATACTTCTTCTCCGGGGGGATGATGTCTTGCATTTCCCAATAATCTTGGCCACTGTTGAGGAGTGTGAGTAAATCGATTCTCGCCTCATTTGTCGAGATCGAATTAACAGGTTCGTGCTTCTGTAGATCAGGGTACTTCAAATCTTTCAGAAAAATCACAGCATCTAAGGAGACCCATCTACCATACCTGGGGTGAATGGAGCATCCATAAATAGTCTATGGAAAATGAAAGAAAAGTAAATTAAAAAGTGCCCTAAAAAGAGCATGATCAACACAGTTCAAACTTGAATACAAATTCAGTCACGTTAAATCCTAGTATTCAGTATCAAATATTGAAAACGAAGATCTTATTTGTCGAAAACAGAGACGTAAAGCCAGTTATTTAAAGATACTTTTTAACCAGCTAATTCAAAATACAAATCCTAAAGTCTGTTTTTATTTATTGTGTATTGTCTGGTCGGATAATTTTCCCCGTTTCTATGTTCATTGATTACTAACGTTTCGGTATTGCATCCTGTGGCCTTGGTCGGATGGTCATGACTCTTGAATGTTGAATCACGTCATAGAACGCATGCCCGTATTGGACTATTCCTATCTATTGGTGTTGTTTTGGTGCCAAATTTCGAATTGTTTCCCTTTGATTAGGTGACCTGTTTACTTTTTCCGAAATTTCGTTTTTGTTAAAAGATTCCCAGCTGCTATTTATTGTTTAATATTTATTTGGAAGAAACTTGTGACTTGATATTGCTTATGCAGGAAATTTGTCCAATATATACTTTGATAAAGTCGATAATTTGTAGCCTGCGATTATGTGAAATAAAAGGTATCAGGGGGTTTAGCTATTACATATCTATGATTTAATCCTCTCATACTCCCGAGATGATAATGATTTGAAAAAATATTCTGAGTATCCTTTGTTAGATATCTGTGTACAAAGCCAGCGCACATGGATACATCACTACAGCTGTGTACAAAGCCAGCACCGTGACACTGCTGTAACTACCACGGTTGAGTCCAGGTATCTTTTTTAATACTCTCGAGATGATATCTTACATCAATCAATCGAAGTATAACTGATATTTAGCAAACGACGAAGGATTTTATGAATCATGAATTGCACGATCAGCGTTACTAGTAATAACTAAAAAAAACAACAAAGAAGCTATTTCGACTCGATGAACTGTGATTAAAAAGAGTGAAACAAGTGGAGAAATGCAAGAATAAATGGTGGAAATATTGAAGTTTACTTCGAATCTGCGGAAGACTTTACATCTTACATCGAGCGACTGGAACGATACCTCGAAGTAAACAACATGGATGATAGTACAGTTATGATGGTTCCTATATTTCGTGAGGGAGAGTAGTAATAGTAGTAAGGTTCTATGCAGCGACTGGATGGTGTAGTTGAGGACAAAGGAATTTGTCTCCACATGTTTTGTTTTTACCGCCACGTGTCGACACAAGTGTTGATGAAAGGGGGAAGGGAGTCGATAATCACCATGACAGAAGGAGGCGGCAACTATGGATATTGACGCAAAGATTAAACTGAGTTCTTAATCGTAATAAAGATACATATGAATGTTTTAACAAATAATTGGACGTACATTTAATGATGAGGCACTTATAATAATATATAGAGAGCTGAAAAGAAAATATATGTAAACATCAATTAGATCGTTCGTGACCAATGCATCCTCCCAATAGTCACTTATGGAGCTGAAACATGGAACCTAACAAAGAGACAGACCCGAAAATTGAGAACCATGCAACGTGCACACGAAAGAATAATGCTGGGACTCACATGGAGAGATCACAAGACAACACAGTACATCCAAGAAAAGACAAAACTTAGGAACATCATAGAATCCAGTAAACATCTCAAATGGCGGTGGACTGGCCATGTTGCAAGAATGGCAGACAATCGATGGACATCGCGACTCACAACATGGATCCCCCGAGACCACATACGCAACCGAGGCTGGCAAAGTGTTAGATGGAGAGACGAACTATACAAGTTCAGGAAGTACTGGCTCTGTGACGCCCATGATAGGGAAGTGTGGCAAATCCTGGGGACGGACGCTGAAAGACTGATGATTATGATGATAGAGGAGACCTGCTTAAATTAGATTACTTGGTGGCATCTTTGTAAAGATGGAGGGAGTTGGTTATTAGGTTAAGGAAGGAAACTAGGTCCATGATAGAATGGGTGTATAATGTACATTTGTAGCTCAGTAAAGGAGGAAGATAGAAGATAGCGTCTATGCGAAAGATAGGAGCTTTGTGCAAAGTAGTCGTAGTAGCCGTGCGTTAATGAAAAGAGGGTGACTGAAATGCTTCGAATCCATAATGCTCAGTATTTAGAAGACCAAGGAATGATTATGGAGACCGGGTATCAGTGGTATGCCTAACTGCCAAGTTAGGGGCGATGTACGAAACCAGAATTTGTAATTGCTTATAAGCAACTTACGGTTATTCTCACTGAAAATCACAGCACGAATAGACTATTTAAGTCACAAAAAAACACGAGGATTAACTCATGTGCACTTCCTAAAGTAATGAGAATCAGGAAAAAGATAACATGACTGTTGAGTAGAAATTATTTCGTTATTTCATGCACGGGAGATGGAGATATGGGTATGCGTTTTTTCAACTTGAGAAGAGGGGATGAGTGAGTAGCTGAGCGTATAAGAGATACCTCAACACGTGTGGAAAAAAATGGCAAAGCTTGGTCACGGTTGGAACAAACGGTCAAGTTCGAATAGTATCGATCCTCGAGAGAATGAGAGAAAGAGAAAGAAAGAGAGAAGTAATCAGCTAGGAAAGTCGGGGCTTTGAATGAATGAGTGAACACGTGCGTTCAGAGCTTCTATGGACAATAGAAAGAGGAAGTGACGTTTTACATATGGGGCCAGACTTGAGATTTAATATCTAAAGCTAATACTTATTTATTTTCGTATCTAATTTTAACTAAAAATAAAGTAATCACCATAATAAAAAGAAAGTGGCAGCGTTATTGAGCCTTATTAGATTGGAAATGGACGGATTACTTCGCAGTTCAACGGCGCCAGAAAAATCCAGAACAAAAACATTTGATGAGTTAAAACGATTGTTAGAGGACTATCTATCACCAAGGCCGAGCGTAAAGATTCTTATTTCAAAAACGGGACAAAAGAGAAGTCAAAAATGTGAACACATATGTTGCAGAATTTAAAAAACCGTCACAAAACAATGAATTCGGTGACAATTTAAATGACACTTTTAGGAACGACTTAGTATAATCAAATCTATCGAATAGAAATTTGTGAAATTGCGTATGTCAGCCGTAAAGATATTTTAAAAAACATGCCAATAAGTTTACAATTTGTATTCTTTCCCTATAAAATAATTTGAAGTATGCAATTTGTCCAGAGTTCGGTAAACTATGGCCTAATTCCCGGATCCAGCCAGCAGCCTCATTTCATCCAGACTTCATTGAATAATCGACGTTGCATGTAAAAATTCTTTGTGTTTCTTATTTAGACAATAAAATCCAATATTGAAAAATAGAATGAAAATCTCATTTTTGCAGTGGCTGCAAACGAAACGAACCAATGTTTTACGGCTGAAAACATTTTAAGACTGCGCAGATGTTTTTATAATACATTGAAAATATTCTACGCCACATTTGAACGATATCCACCCCCCAAAAGTCATAGTTCTCGTTCATTGATAGTGCATGGTAGCTTATGTAGGTGAAAACTCCCGCAATGAAAAAAAAAACATTGAAGAGATTTGAAAAAGAACCATAAGTTCAACGATGCGTTCACCATCGTGTTAGTAGTAACCGAAGGGGGGAGGTGGAGGAGGAAAAAGAGCAAGTAGTCTTTCATTGTCAATTGATTCTCATACTTGTAAAATATTGCGATATGGAAATATTCTGCCAGTAGAGTTGAGCGACACCAATTCAGCAATCTCAGCACCTGGGGTGTCCTGAATTTCCGAAAATTCTGGGGTTTTGGTGTAGCTTGGGCTAAGCCAACTTTCAGGTACTACAGGGTGGGGTCATTGTAAAGTTACGCGAATAGCAAAGAATTCGAGAGTACCCTGATATTAACAAAATACTCGTGGTTTTTTGGGGGGTGGGGCGGGGTATGAAATCTCAATAAAATATCTTTGTACCGCTTCCGAATAATTACTTACACTTTTGGGTTTTATGGAAAAAATATCTACTGGAAAAAAATACTTGCTTCCAAAACATTGTTATTCAGATAGAATGAGGTCTTCATCATCATCAGTCTTTCAACGTCCATCATTGGACATAGACCTTCCCCAGGATTAGCAACACTTCTCTATCATGGGCGTCGCAGAACCAGTACTTTCTGAATTTGTCTAGCTTGTCTCTCCATCTAATATTCTGCCGGCCTCGGTTCCGCATGTGATCTCGGGGGATCCATGTTGTGAGTTGCGATGTCCATCGGTTGTCTGCCATTCGTGTGCAACGTGGCCAGCCCACTATCATCTGAGCTTTTTAATGGATTTTATGATGTCCCTGACTCTTGTCTTTTCCCGTGTGTACTGTGCTGTCTTGTGGTCTCTCCATGTGACACCTAGCATAATTTTCTCATGTACACGTTGCATAGTTTTCAATTTGTGGATCTGTCTCTCGGTTATGTTCTATGTTTCAGCTCCATAAATGACTATTGGGAGGATGCATTGGTTATGCACCCTTCTTTTTAGGATTACTTATCGATAAATGGAAACCTTTACAAAATTTGATGAGGCTGTTTCCTTTCAATTTGTCGAGTAGGCCTCTGGGTCACCAACAGGTTACTGGTCTACAGTGATGCATCTTGAACATGTCACTCATTGTTAATTCTTTCAAAACTTTGGGGGGGGGGTCCGAAATTTGCCCCCCGCTATGAGGATAACCGAGATAAAAATTGAGCAAAACGGAACGGGATTATTCAACCTTGATAATTATTCAATTCTTAAAAATAGTTTTCTGAGGTTACCGAATCTCTGAAGTCCGAATTTGTGGTATATTGTTTTTAATGAAACAGCAAATGGCGATATATGGGCTTTTTTAATAAATTTTTTAAAAATCTTTTATGAAATCATCAGCAGCTGGTGAAAAAATTGATCAGAATATGTAGTTTTCTTTTAATAATGTCACACATTTATAACCTCGCAGCTCTTCCTTTCTTCCTATTTCCGTTGTTTAGCTTAATTAAGACCAACAGACAGTTTGACTTAACGATCGAAAAACGTCTAATAAGGATGAGTGGACACATCTAAGAAAAAAAAACAAGCTGGTTCCATAGCACTGTATGGTCATTCTTTCATTCTTTAATTGCCTTGATCCGCAAGGCCTAAATCGCTAGCCATCTGATACATTCCCCGAAAGGTTTACCGATAACCGATTGACATAAGATTTTGTTTGGCCTTGGTGGGAATTATAATTAAACGTCTGCTGTTACTAACCTTGTCTTCGCCCCATGGGGCATCTTGAACATCTTTTTTCTGGTAATAAAATGCTCCTCCAGCAACATGAGTTGCAGTCTGTGTCAAGATCGAGTATTCCCCTTTTTCATTTGATTCAAAGTAGTACCTCACGTCAGTATCAGGCAAAATCTGTCAAAAATGAAGTATTTCCAAATATAGTGGATATTAAAAATATCAATCATTTATTCATACAACTTTTTTGAAATAAATCTTTCAGTATAAAAATGTTTTATGATTGAGTATTGTATCCCCTGAGGTTCATGTTTGAACATGCGCTTGATATTTGAATCGAGGTCAAAAGGCATCAAGACAAAGAGACCAGTCAAAAGGACAACAGTGTAGTACTGACTACTGAAATCAACGGTCAAAAGGCATTAGTCATTAAAGTCAACACTGTAGTACGACTATTTTAACTGAATTTGTACAAATTGAGTAATTTCATTATGAAATTATGATTTCTAAAAAATTAGATTATTAATTGATAATCGATAATTATTGCATTCTTCCCGTGACACATGGTGCAATTTACAAAAAAATGCTAAAATGAACTACTCAATAAATAAAAATTCAGTTAAAATATTCATACTATGGTGTTGACTTTTGAGTGAACATGATTGTAATTTGCAGTAGTCCGTACTACACTGTCGCTCTTTTGACCGATGTTTTCCATCTTGATGCCTTTTGATCAGTCACGAAATATTTTCAGTGAATTAAAAGCAGAAATTTCTTCTATTTTGTGCACAATTTTTCTTGAAGTTTGAAGCATACACTTGTTCCCATAAAACCGAATTAAATAATTTATTTCCATATTTCTTGTTCTGAATATTATCATTTAAGCAATCCTGTGATGTCTACAACATATCGTGTTTTTCTTCATATTACTAATCTCATGAGGGACTAAAATCTTTCTTTAATTAATATATAGTCTAGATTTATCTAATAAAAGTATAATCATTATTTGAAAACTCTCTCTCTCTCTCTCTCTCTCTCTCTCTCTCTCTCTCTCTATATATATATATATATATATATATATATATATATATATATATATATATATGCTTCTAGGGCAAGGATTCCCTGACTCATTTTGTCGCGGAGCCCTTATACGATTTTCCAAAAATCACAGAACCCATACCTGTATTTTACTGTCAACCCCTGTCAGTCTAATTTTGATGAGACAATAAATGAATCAAACATTGTTTAGGGGAGATAATTTATTGATATAAGAAAATAGAGAGGAGCGGAAACATTTAAAATAAATAAAAAAGCAATTCTGTTTTTAATTGAATTAAAAAATTGTAATTTTATTACAAGACCACTTATCTCGTGAAATCCTAGAATTTTTTTCGTACAACCCACTTTAGAAATTACTGTTATCGATAATAGATAAATGAAAGGTTCTCAGGAGTTCACTTGAAAAGCTTTCATGCATTTTCTATAACGATGAACAGAACCTATACTAAATTTTCACAAGGATTGAGTTATTTCCCTTGTAAAGTCGGGATTTATCTCCCTTTTCACTTAACAGATATCATCACCGCCTCACAAACGGAATCAGTATGGTGGGTTTGTCCTCGACTACGTTGGCGTTCACTCAGCCTGATCCAGTCTGACATGCAATCACAACGGTGGGCGCTCATCTAGGATTTAACTACGCTGTCAATGGTCTCTATGATTAGCTTGCAATGTATCATTCTTCAGCAAACGCGCCATCATGTTCCTCGTCAAGTATGAGTGGGGATTTATCTCACAAACGTTGCTTATAACTTTTTCCAGGTCTCAGCAGCATCCTCTATTAATATATATATATATATATATATATATATATATATATATATATATATATATATATATATATATATATATATATATATAAAGAACATTGCAGAGAAAAATTCAAGACGACAATTCACAAAGAGTTTTCAACAATTGGAACATATTAATGGATCAAGATCCAGGAATAATAGAAGCTAAAACACCGAACAGCATTAAATGTGGATATGACTATTACATAAACAACAAAAAAATGAAAGGTTCTGGAAAAGAATAATAACAGAACTCCCAAACAGATAACGAGATACATGCAAAAAAGCCTACTCGCTATGTATCTTATCTTATAGTCATCTTATTTATCCAGTCATGTGCCGCTAATAATTGCAACAAAAATTCTTTCTGAATTATATCCCATTGTTCAATGTTTTTGTTTAAGGTTTCAGTTACGTATCAATGTTAATTTTTCGGGACTTCTCTCGGTTTTCTGCACTTATTTAAATTGTTTAACTGGAAAGTTCAATTATGTATAGATTTTATTCCACCGTTATCCTCATCTCGATTCATCTTTCAACACACGGCGTTTCGACCGCTGTATGCTACGGCCTTCATCACGCAGGTGTCGTAAATCGGCAGGGTTCGATACAACGGCCGAAACATTTTGCTCAAAAGATAAATCAAGATTAGGACAACGATGAAAAAGAAAATGCATACACGATGGATATCCTTCATCTAAAAAAATCCGTTCAGAAATTATGAGTTAGAATCTAAAATCTTAATTTCTCTCTTAAATATTTAAGAGTTAATTCAAACATCAAATAATACAATCGTTCACACAAATAATATTGAAAGAAACTGACAATCACATGTTTTAAGCCTTGACATGAAAGCATGAGTACCTGCAACAACTTTTTAGAGCAGGGGGCTAAAAGCATATATTTCCAGGTTGGGGCGGGGGCAAACCATATGGTCCTGGGGTATATTCGGAATATATCTGAGAGAAAACGCTGTGCTGCAAATAATAATACAATCTTCTGGGAACATTTGGGCTTACATAAGATAATTGTACTACACTATAATCCTTTATTGAATATAAGGTTCCAACTTTCGAACATCTAAACCCTCAGTGGGAAGGTCTGATTCAGGGGTGCAAATGCTTCAGTTCTTGGTCAGTATTTTGTTGTAAGTGACCGAGCTCCCTCACAACAACTCTGGATTATCAGATCACTCAAAGGGTGTAGGTTCTCAGACAAAACCTATGTTCACATCCTGCAGTTCAAAGTTTCTCAAGCTGGGCGATATCACCCAACGCTAGGTGATTCCTACACTTGGGTAGGCAGTGAGCAAGTATGCAGAAAATGCTGGGCGTTGTGAAATTTTGGTGGGCAGAGTAGGATTTTGAGTATTGAAGTCTGTAATTTACAATAAAGCATCAACATTTTCAATTAATAATTGACAAATCAGCATTATGATCTAGTACATTATGTGGGAGCGTAGCGAAATGAGAAAATGATTGTATAAGGGTGCATTCGTTTGTACCACACTCTCTGTTGGTGGGTACTTATATACGTATAACACTCTTGAAAGATTACCCGTAAGAGTTTCATTTAAGTGACGGGGGAGCTGTTGAGAACCCCTGATGTAGTCGGTGAGTTCCGGAATCGGGAGTATGAATTAAGTGTCCTCCGAAAGTACTCTTCTGTTTTGATTTTTTTTTCCAATTTAATTTGAAATCCAAAGAAGAGTGCGACCATAAATGTCGAGATAGAAAGCAACAGAAATACGAAGAAAAGTCTGGTTAGTCACTCAAAAGAAATCATCACGTGACCAATAACTTTTTGCAGCCTGCCATTTTGGAGAGATCAAATAAAAAAAAAATTAGAAAAAGGAGTGATCAGTGAATGAGTTACTTCTCTCGCCTTTTGTTGGATCCCTATAACCCCCCCCCCCAAAAAAAAATTTTCTTAGATATACTATAAAGGAAATGTGCAGCCCTTTAGCTCAATGGGTTCAGTCTGTACGCATCACACATACATACATACATACATACGTACGTACATACATGATTTTTTTTATAAATACTCCATCCCAGGATCGAAGAAAATTAGCAAATACATCATGCTTATCATGCTTGATGGTTTGATCCAGGGCTGCCTAGAAGACTTAGCGTTGACGTCAGCAAATTCACCTTAAGAAGTCGAGTAGAAGTGAATGTTGAATCAAGTAACGGCAGACTAAATATGTGTGACTATAAAAATCTGTTTTCTGTCCTTGTTATTATCAACACTTCATCGAAACATTTAATGGCAATCATAACAGGAGGGAAGTCTGAAAACCTTTCAAAAAAAACAAGAACAACTGTAAATTTATCCAAGTTCTGCAATCTGACCAGTGGCTCATGGTGTTTTGTATTTTGGGTGTGCTGTGTGCTACGGATGCACAAAAGGCAAAAACATTTTAGTGTCTGTAAAAGGCAAAGGTCAGTAAAAAGCCTTTTTGGTACAATGTAGGGAAGATTCCCCATCCTCGCTTACAAACGGCGACCTAATACAGAGAAATAAGAGAATTAATGAAAGAAAATTGGATTGTGCATTTTTATTTGCAGATAATAGTGAATAATCCAGATTTCGTCTTCCATTCATTCTCTAATTTCTACAATAGGGGCCCCATCTTCCTTACATTGTGCCGAGAAGGCCTCAACTGCCCATTGCCTTTTACAGACACTAAAATATTTTTACCTTTATGGGCATCCGTAGCACACAGCACACATATGATACAAAGTATCATACGTCACTGAATCTGATTCCACAACACAGATAATTAAAATTCGTAGAGTGAATCCAAGTGAGAAAAGTACTACCTTTTGAACCAGTCCCATGTAGTAGATTAGTGATTTATGCGTAGGATGTCCATTCTCATATAGTCCTGTGGCTAAGTATTGTTTAAAAGCATTATCAAACATGTATGGAGTTGAAACGACAACCACTGCAATAGTGTTCGGATCGTATGGTAGCTGATACTTCTTTTCCACCAGTTCGTTGTACCACTGGACCTAGAAATAGAAAAGTTTTCAATCATCTACTTATTGTTTTAGAAATGAGGCTTACTCAAGTTAGAAAGTTTTGCACAATATAACCTTCATACATTCTCTTCCCTGATTATCGTTGTGGTATGCTAATGACAATACCATAGTCAAGATCGGTGAGGTGACACGAAGCAGGAAATTAGACTCGTGCCTTTCACCATGGCCTTAGAGTGAAAATGGCATCAGCAACTATAGTTTGAATTTGAAAAAATAAGCATTTACCCTTTATTAAGTCTAGAATTTTTTCAAATAGGTCTTTAGTTGGGGTTCAATTCATAATGTAGGTTTTTGCTAAATTGATCCCTCAGTTTGTGTCAATGCAGCTACTGTTTATCTTACTTACATTAGTATTTTGATTATTGCAACAAAATGAAATTCTCATGAACGTTTGCGCTGGTAGAACGTTTTGACGCATCTGCCCACTTTTGATTACAAGGTGAAATGTGTTGATAAAAACGCCTCAAACTTGTAGCATGTTAATTTCATCGTAAAAATATTTGTGCCATTCATAAGAACAATGATTGGATGAAATTCTGATATGAAAATTAATATTGTGCAATGAACCGGGGATTTTTGTCTTTGAAAAGTTGTTTATGCTGAGTAAACAACGGGGCCTCATAATTCGTATTATGTCATTTGGCGACCTACACCTAAATTTTTAAAATCTACAAAAAATTAGCTAATCGGATGTCAATAGAACTTTCGATACTTATGTAAACAATAATTTTACTAGAAAAAAATGTGGAAACATCTTTCGAATCAATCATCAACTATTGTTGATTTTACGAAATTTCAATAAGATACATAACGAAGACTAAGAATATCGACTTGTGTATAAAGTCCCCTGAGAAATTAGATCAGTCAAAATTTTATTCGAAACTTGAGTCCATTCGACTCAAGTTTCGAATAAAATTTTAACTTCAAATGTTGAAAATATGCCCTGTTTTAGAAAATAAGAATGACAAACTAAAAACTAAAGTATTGTTTTATCAGGGAAAGTTTGTGAAGCTTTTCTCCCATCAATTTGGGGTTGTGGAAAAAATAATCGGTCAAAATTTCACCTTGAAAGAATTTTCTTTTCTTTTAAAAAGTTCATTTAAAAATTGTCAGAAGTTGAGTTATTGCACTAGTACGTGATTGTCACTTCGTCTCAGTTCCTTTGGCTTAGTAAGTGCGAAATACATAAAGGAATAATTTCAACAATGATTAAGTAGGATTAAATGAGGATACATCGATAAGGACCCGACTCACTGAAATGTATCGAATAGGAGCGCTCAACTGTGAGTTTGAACCGTGCCGGGAAATTAAATGTAACCCTGACACACACATGATAAAAATATAGTTGAAGTTGCCTTCGTTCTTCAAAATCGATTTTATTATCGTCGTAACATACCACAGGAGAAACACATGCAATAAGACTGAATAGAAAGGAAAGATTTTGGTAAAATAAGACAATACTAACTAGCGATGACTTAACACTAAAACAGTTCTTAGCACACATCAATATTTCTTTTTTGTCGGATTTTTGACACAATATCGGTCATGTGGTCTCCTTTGTAAAGTTCCGCACCCACGCTCACTTGATTTTGAAAACGGTACACAAATAAATATGAGAATTCTTTGGTTAACAGGTGAGGGCAAAGGGTTGAGTTTCATTTCTTTTACCCGAATCACACTGATTTTCTCCGAAATCTTACACTGTTAGGATCGAACTTTTTTTTTCGGAGGATGCACTTGCTCGTACGCTTATGCAAATAAAAACAATTCAGCAATTTAATCTGATCAAAGCTATAACAGTTACTTCTGTTTTTCTTTCATTAATTCTCACATTTCTCTTTACTTGTGCGCCGCTTTAACATCGAATGAGCGAGTTTGTGAAACTTTACAATTTACGAACGGGACCACTTTTTCCTACAGATTTTTTTTTTCACTCTGCTTTTCCAACATGTGAATATTGTCTTATTTTAGCAAGATTTTTGTTTAAACTTTAGTCATTATAACACAATAATACGGATGCAGTAAATACTGGAGAATTACGATGTTGATACAGACGAAAATTCAACTGAAAAAAAAGATATTGTTAATATTGCTCACTCTGAAAGGATATATCTCGAACCCAATTTCTTCTTTCAAAATTTCGCCAATCTTGGCAAGTTTTTCGCGTAATCTTTCTTCTTCTTCTTGGGACATAGCTGGTTTGGTAAATATTGTAGCCTGCGATGCTATCTTTTTCACTTATTGTATGAATAAGTGGAAGAAAGCGTAATAAAGAGATGATGTCGATGTAGTTAGTTACAGCCTGACAGAGAAAATCGCCTGCTCATTTGTGATGGAGTGGATCTCTTTTTTGCTTCTACACACTGCTGGAACTGGAGAAAGTATTGTTTATTTCACTGCCACTGCCTACGATTTCCAGGAATTTTAGCTGCGAGCGAGGAAGCCTTTAATTTGCCGGCAAAGTGGATGTGCTTGACGAACAAGGGAAGAAATCAATATTGCTGATTATTTATCTATAGCTAAGATTGTCTTTCAAAATAGCTAAAATCGATTAAATTTTATATATTTAAAGCCTATTTATCAAAAATTATAACTATATATTAATACTCCGCCACAAATGATTGATAAAAGTTGAAAATTTACTTTTATTAAAACCACCAGGTCTAATCGGCTATCGCATTTTTCTATCGGCTAAATTAGAAAAAAAAACTTAGCCATAACAAACTGAAAAATGGTTAATTTGACAACCCTGGATGGAATATTCCGACAGGTACAGCATCCCGATTGAGTACGCCCCTGTACATAAGCTTTACTATGAGCAGTAAACATCGGATGATTACTTGTGTAATTCCTAGAAAAAGGCTCAGCAGCTTTACGTTTCCGAGAATTCGTGGCTGATAACTCGACAACTACGACATTTCCTCGAACACAGCATGCGATGCTTTTTTGATTGGAGCATTTTAACATCCTTGTATTTCGTAACTGACAAAGATGACCAGTAAGAAACTTGCCTCTACCCAAGGTTTATTCGATTCGTATCAAAGTATTTTCGAGGTTTTGGGTTTGTTTGTTTTTTGTTCGGGTGGTTGTTTTGGTGAGGGGATAACATTGTCTAACTGATTAAAATAGCTTGTTTTTTCATAAACTTCTTTCGTCTGATCAGTGTTTAACACAAATGTTATCGAATAAGCTACATAATAGAATGAAGAAATAAAGTGGAGAAATAAATACACGTGACGTAGAATACATAGTTCACTGTTCAATTCTTATTTAATTTCATTAATTTTATTTAATGAAATATTGTAAATCATTAATTTTCTTGCAACTATTTACCCTCATCTTAATTTTTCTTGCTTTTTATCGCAACATCACTCGGGATGGGTACTCTTCAGCAGTGGATTAGTTAAAAAAAAAAAATGGAAAAAGGAGTCATTGATGAATGAGTTACTTCTCTCACCTTTTGTTAGGTAGTGATCACTGAAAATTTCTGAATTTTAAAAAAAATCGAGCATGAACGTTGCTGGGCACGAAATAAGGGATCAATTTATCATTTATTTACATTGCAAATAAACCCCCCACTTATTACTTATTTGGGTGGGAATTTAAATAGAATGAGGAAAACATTTTTTCTAGACATAATAAGGAGTATATGTTACAACTCTCCATCTCAACTGGGTCTGCCTGTGCGTAAAATGCATACATGTAAAGCAGGACAGCTAGAAAGACCAGTTTAAAAACTGAAGAAACCAATGTTGACATTTTGGTGACAGTTCCGGTTGACAGTCTCTGACGGTTTAATTTCCATCACTTGACGGGTGGGGATAGTTAATCTGGGCTTGTTTACATTACATCATCACTGATTTACGCAGTGGTAAGTCTCAAACTGACACAGGGCGCCTATTTTGATATGAGGCAGTAGCTGGGTCGGATTGAGCTTGTGCGAGATGTTGTATATATTATAAAGAGGCCCTAAAATGTATATAAATGTTTAAACAAATTTTTCTTCTTTCACAATCAAGTAATATTTTTTGTTAATTTCCGTTAGAACCGGATTATACGAAAACTGCATTTGAATATACATGATCGTTCAGTAATGATATCACTTACACGTAGGTATTAATTTCAAATTCTTAAACTAACGAAACTAAAATTTGAAAATTATATTTTCTAGATTCAGAATGAGCAAAATTTGTTGCTGATATTGGAAATGTCGATCTTAATCGGAAGTTCGTGTTCAGTGTCCATTAGAGTGAATCTATTCGAAGTCCATGGTACTCCTTTGTTAATTTTTGATACTTTTTGCATTATAAAAAAAAGTGTTTTTAATCCAGTTGGTAATCATGAGTGACAAAAAGATCCGCGTGGCGATCTCAACAGTTTGAAAACAAGACTAAAAATTATTGTTAGATATCAAGGGTGGAACCGTTATTCGACAAGTCCTGTTTGGTGCGAATATAAGAAGCAAGATCAGTTTTAAGCAGTTCAACAAACTGCACAAATTCTTCACCAAGACTTCCTTCCAGATCTTCTGTATATGATTTCATGACCTCTTTGAGCTCTCTTCGGGTGTGAAAGAATGTAACTGAGGAAGGGATTTAAATACTGCATTCCAGTTTTGACATAGAAAACAAGCTATCAATAATCGCAAGAAATGTTATGCTTTTGAATTACTGGGAAGGCGTTCCAGGTTCAATAAGAATGTTGGATCAGCAGAAATCATCATAATCCACGATTTCGCTTGGAATCTCTCTGAATTTGGTGCTGATAATCTTCACACTCAGTCAAATATTTTTTCTTGATGTCCGGAAAAGTGGACCACACAGCTTGAATATATCCAAGCAAGGATCCACTGAGTTCACATCTATGTTCAAGTCTTGGTCGGAAGATTACAAAGGAACACTGGTCATTTGAAAACACTGTAATACTTGATTCGACAGTGTGAACATTATTCCTATCTCCAACTGGATCATAGTTGAAGGTAGTCCACGAGCCTGTTGTCAACATTCTTCCTTCTTATCATTACTATTTATTGCAGAAAACTTGTGTAAACGTGCTTTTGTTAAATCTTACATCTGATATACTTTTCATCGTGCGAAAATGAGAACCATGGCGTAATGCAGCAGAAATGAGATCCCACCAATCTACAGGCTACCAAAAGTATTGCCTCTTTGCAACATTTAACAGCATATTTTCGAACCAATTTCAGTGAATGTCTAAAACAAGTAATGTAATCCACTACCTCATTCAGCTCTTTAATTCGTTCCTTCCTGTAAGCCACTATATTTGCCACTCATTTTGCTGGCGTTGTCATTTCTTTGACCACGACAGTCTTTTATATCAAAGCCATTTTCTTTCTTAATAAAATGCAAATAGATATCAAAACAATATCAATAGCAAACCATAGCCATCAAGGAGTAAATTATTAATTTGATTCTTTATGCTAGACAATTGATTGTCAAATTCTGAATATTTAGATATAAAGTTTTAAGAAACAAAGTAATCCCCGTTGTTTTCTGTAACGCACTCAACATGTGCCCACCTTTGACAAGACGTACACTTCACGCGATTTCTACCAGGCCTTGAACAGTGAGGCCAACTTGGTGCGAAATTAAGCATGTTTCTAGTTTTGACTGTGCGAAAATTGTTGAATTAGCACGATCATTTTGCGCGCGTTTTGGCCATTTTTACTTTTTTTTTCTCTTTTTTGCTATTCTTTTTTTTTATTTAGCACTTTTTGTCCGTCAAACTAACGCGAAAATACTTTTGAGTTGGCAACACTGGCCTTGAATTGGAATAAGATTCTGTGCACACCAATCAAAAGGTTCTATCGTCATTAATTTCTCTTTTTCTCTTGTTTCTGGTCCTTTTTTCTACTGTCTTTTTTATTAACACTTTTTGACTTGTACGAAGTTTGTTTTGTTATTCTGTGGGCTTTTTGGCTTTTCCTCTGCCCCAGTTGCATGCGATTACAGCGTCCCAAGTAGCCCCATTAACAATACACCAACTAGCCCCGGACACATGTTTATATTCACATTATATTCCAAGAAAAAGTTCTGGCAGAAGCTGCTTGAAATGTAAGCATATATGCTGTTTGTTGCTACTCTTCATCAATAGTGCACTATCATCAACTGCACATAACATTTACGTTTGTCAAAATGAAAAAGTTACTTACCAGGGAGAAAAACTTTTCATGCAAAAATATTCGTGCTCACAGCACATGTGACTCAAGCTTAGAAGAAAAATGGCGTGATGTCGTCTGCTTAAAATGAGGGTAACCGTAGCGCTAGCAAGTGGTGGAAACTAGGATGAAAACAAACGATTCAACGAGCTCTGTTTACCAACAAAAGTATGCTATTTTGAGGTACGTGCTTTTGTCAAGACCATTGAAAGTAAATGAACAACAGCCACTAATCTGGGTTGTAACATATCCAAAAACTCCAAATGCTGGCGGATCACCCCAAGGCCATCCCGACCAATTGTGTACAAACACTAACATACGCACACATTCTTAAATAAATATACGAATCTTAGTTCAAATACTTGCTCCTCTATATCCAATCCATTTGGAAATGGGAGCTTTAAGAGGAGACATGTTGGGCATAACGTCTGCTGTTTCCTTTGTAGTAAGTTCCCTTTTAATATTTTCGTACAATATCTACGGATTAAAAAACCCAAATAGACAACTGATTTTTGACTCTGGATCAAATCTTCCCTTCAAAACAATACAAAACACACCTGACTCTTTAAACCATTTTTTCATTCCTAAACCATCATTGGATTTCAAGTATATATCCACCGTCTTGAGTGGCCATGTCAATACGACCGCTCAACCGAAGATTTCGAAAGTAAACAGAGAATCAGGCAAACAAGAGTTAGGGATGCCAAGGCAAGTTCACGGCCATGACACTGAGGACAAACAATGTCAGCTACGCTCTAACAGAAGATTATTCAGCAAAAACCAAGCGAAGAATACAATACCAGGGACAAGAGAAAACATGGTAAGCAAGTGAACGTTCACATTTTTGTGAGATTTAGATTTTTAGAATCGAGTATCCATCACTTCTGGCACAGGATTTCCCATGGAATAGACGGTAGCTCATTAGTTTTTTTAAGATTTTGAAAGTTGTTTCCTTATTAAATGCTCCGTGAATGTGGCCATGGGCCAACGTTGATTTTGCTCAACTAATATCAAATTAGCTACATCGTAATATTCTTGTAGTTTGAGTTTGATAAACTGATGATATTGCAGCCAAACCTTTCTGTGCACAAATTCAGTTACTGCAGTTTTGAGAACAGATCCTTTTCTATTCTATGTGTGTCATTATACTCAGATAGTTTAATGGTTAGCAGGTCTGCTTCACATGCAGAAGGTCGCGGGTTCGTATTCCCAGTACGAGCGAAGAGTGCAGGAAACTCTCCATAGTTCAAAATTCCCCCAGCTATTGGGTAAAATAGCAGGGCTGATTGAGCTCTCTTGTATTGCAAAGGTAATCAGTTAAGGAGAAGGACATCTCTACTCCCAAACCATTGAGAGAAGGTCCTTTAAAGCGGTTTGACGCCCAATTTGACGCCCTTCCGACAGCTCTTGCTGTCAAGCTAATGCCAGACGCATCGCTTTCTACTTTCATCTGGACTATATCAGCAAGGCCGAGAGAGGGATTCTAACCACTGGGCAGCTCAGGATCTCTCTGTACGCGTCGTCCAGACATCTGTGCTGGAGGGTCAAGTGTCGTTTCATTGTCTATAGAGGCAGAACAGAAGTCATTCAATTATTCAGTTACGATATTTACTATTGGGATTATTCTCTTGGATTTTATGAATCGTTTACACGCAAATTCGTCTTAAGAGAAAATTGCAACGAATTACTTTCCTAAAGCAGAGTTTCCGTGTATTTTATACATACATTCTATGAAGATACGCACTTGTTTTGTGCATTCATCTGGAATGATACTCTTTATATCTCACAAGACCGTCTGCTTCATGGTCAAACTCCAGTCTGAACGTAACTGTTTCAGCCACTAGGCCGAATTTTAAAAAAACAAACAGAAAATGTTTCCCCTATTCATTGAGGGCAGTGTATGTGCAAACTTGCAAGTTTCTATCGTAGATGATAACGGTTGAGAACAGTGAAGAATAAAGAAAAAGAAAAATAATTATCTTAAAGATTAAAAGAAACGAAAAAGTAATAAATTCTAAATAAAATAATTAGTTCAGCGACACCAAATAATTCAATCTTATGTCCATAGCTGTCCATTTTATTTTTCCCTTTTTATTTCTCTCTTTCTTTCTCTCTTTTCCTTTCTCTCTCTCTCTCTCTCTCTCTCTCTCTCTCTCTCTCTCTTTCTTTCTTTCTTTCTTCAGTTGATTGATGACATAGGAATAAAATCTCTCTCTCTCTCTGTCTCTCTCTCTGTCTCTCTCTGTCTCTCTCTGTCTCTCTCTATATATATATATATATAATTCAAATTTTATAACCTAATATCTTGTTGTAACCAGATGTCAAAAATATTTTATGTTTCACACACTCGCCCACTCGATATCAAAAACGGCACACAAATGAAATAACTAAAAATAACCTTTTTTCCCCAAAAAAATTTAATGTTTAACGCACTTACCCACTTGATGTAAAAAACGTTTTGCAAATGAAATGAATGAAAACAATTTTACTTCCGAAAGAAACTTTAATGTTTCACTTACTAACAAACAAAAATAACAATTTAATCTATTCAAAGCAATAACAATCTATTTTTCTTTCAAGGGAGAGAATAATCATTTTAAAGCCAACAGTAGTTATCTCTATTTTATGCACGCATTCTGGAGATTTACCCATGTATTAATTCTATTTTTCTGTAAATATATGTCAACTAAAATCTTATATGGAAAGATAGGGATACACTGGCGAGGTTACTCAACAATATCAACTTTTGAATTCATTTTTTGATCAATTTAAAAAACATAAAGCTTATGAATTGTGTTTTTCCGGAGTTCAAGATCAGAGCATACGGTCTTCTTTCAGCCATACTTATTATTGCTTATACCTTTAATGTATAGTAGACCTTTTAGGCCTGGTCATTCATCTACCTAGCAGAAGGGCAATTCAAGAGAAAACCTACGACTTGGGGACCTTATTACCATCATTGCTGGACCATACTGGTAAGAAGATAAAGCGCTTTGTCTCTTAAGAGACACTCCCAATGGAGTGTGGAGCCGGTAACGAAGTATCGTGCGTCAGCTTTGCGATCCTTGCGTGTCTCAAGTCTGGTCGAGACCAGGACTTTATAACCACAAGTTTTTATTCCCACCCCCTTGGCAGGATGCAAGTTCCCCGAAGGGATATCCATCTTAATTATACAGCTTGATTGTACTCAGTTAACTGCTGAGTACACAGGAAAATTTGTTCTCATGAAAAGTTTTACCATATTCTTTGTTTATACCGGGAATGCACGTGTGTGTGTGTATATTCTTGAGTGAAGGACAGACAATATAGACATCGTATGCAACAAAACATTTCTAACATTCAGAGATATAGGGTAATCTTTGACAGTTAAAAATATAAAGCTAAGATACTTAGTGTGGAACGAAACATACGCATGCAATCTTAAATCATGATATACAGAGATGAAACAACATATACATTGAAAACTTGCCATAAAGTTGAACGACCGTAGCCATCAAAGATGGTAAAGTGTTCTATCCTTTTTTTTTATATGGTTGTGTGTTTGTGTGTTTGTTTGTGTGTTCTAGCGCCCCTGGTCATGTTGTTTTGTCTACAGACTTGAAATTTTGCATCAGTAAGTATTCCATAGATCCCTTCTAAAAATGTCATTTTTCCTTCTTTTTGAAAAAGAGCTTTTTTGACCTTTCCCGGAGCTTTGATTTGTTGGGTTTATTAATAACATCTTATTTCTCCAGAATCTAAATGTTTCCATATGTTTTCTTACTCTATCCAGTGGGAAATGCCAGTGATGTCATAGATAGAATTCATACTGACCATATTCATTCTTCGATGGAATTTCATTACACGAGTTTAGATTTTGACACTATCGTTGCTCAGTTATTCACTCTGATGGCGAGTTAACTTAATTTCCAAACAGATTTTGAATGAAGAAGTATCAGACCAGCAGAAGATATCAGGTGTCATGGACAGGCTGTGGTCAGCTTTGAACTATGGATCACTAACAGGTAAAAAAACTGACCTTCCTATATGTATTGGGGTGTTTATTTCTCTCCATATATAACACTGTGCAACTTTTTTCTTTCTCTTTGTTCCTGGGTTATAAGTGTTGTCTTCTTATTTTGTCATGTTTGTGATCAGAACGTTCTTATTTTGTAACTTGCATATTTTATCTCTGACAACTTGAGCAATAAACCCCTTACCTAGAGCTGAGACAAATTGATTCATAAAGCCCAATTTTATGTTCAGTGGTAACATCAACACCTTCCAGGGTCAACCAGTAGTTCCTATGTGACGTTCTTCATCCCCACATAGAATTTAGGTGACTGTGGTCAGTTCTACCTCTGGTAATGCACTAAGGTATTCCTGCTGTCCCAAAGGCAAAGATATCAAGGGAACTATATAAAACCACTTTGGAGACCCATCAGGAATTTTACCATTCTAATGACCTCCAAGCCATACTAATCATATTTCAAGATGTCTTGCAAATGAAATGGGGTGGACCGAATCCTTGATAGACATGTCAAAATATGCTTAGTAGAATGCGCATTTCACCAGATGTTGTCGCAGAGTATTGTCTGAGGTAAAGGTGGCTTCCATGGTAATCACAAGCTTGAAAACTTCAAGTTGTTGGTTCAGACTATGGTGAATAACTATGATAAATGGACTGTAGACTCTCCCTCAAAGTGCATATTCTTGAAATTCATCTTTATAAATTCAAGGAGAATGCGGGAGCATATAAGAATATACTGGACTCGTTTTGATTATATAATCATAAATAGAACAGTAAAAGTTGACGTATATAAATTGCTCCTATATATATGAATTATATATTACATAGAAACTCATTTGAAATGATCTCTCGTTATTACACTCACCAAGACAACATAGATAGAATAAACAATTAAAGAAAAGAATTTCTTACTGCAGCCCTATTTTCTTTAATTGTTTATTTGAGTGACTCACGAACAATGTAATAACGGGGGATCATTTCAAATAAGTTTCTATGTAATATAATGTAATTTATAATCATTCTGTCGGATCACATATATCCATTTCTTCATATATATATATGTATATATGTATGTGTGTGTGTGCGTGTGTGTGTATATATATATATATATATATATATATATATATATATATATATATATATATATATATATATAAGATGCAACACTTGAGCACCATTCATTCATACATGTCTGGTTAAATATGACGGAAATGGAACATCTAGTAAATTCTTATGAGATTTTCTTGTTTCTGCATATAAATATATAATGTGAGAATCACACCTTTGCAAAAGTCGAGTAAAAACTACCCTTCAATATAAACTGTGATAATACTGATGATTGAAACAATTGTTTATTTCCAGAACTTCACCAGAAAAAAACTGTGTCTACCCCTCCAGATACCAGCTATTGGACATTGATTAAAGAGAAAGTCGATAACGGGGTACTGTTTGTGGAGATTGGTGGTTGTCTTACAGCTTCTAGAGTGGCTGCTGACTGGGGCTCGAATTCGGTGGTTGTTTCCCTTCTCTTTAAAGGTTGTATGAAAATCGTGTGCAGAATGGTCTTTATAGTAATCTATACTCATTAAATGCATTTCAATTATGTACAAGTTGATATATTTGTATCTTGTTGTATATTTAATCAACAAGTTATTTCTCAAACGTGTTTATATGAATTTCAATTATCAAGATTTCCTAATAATGGAAATCTAATTTCAGGCTATTCACTAATCTTCTAACCCGGCTCTCTCAAAGCAACATGAACATTTATGAAATATTCAGTTGTCAAATAGCTTAAAAGAGTGGATATAATATAATCAAAATCAACTGTATGTTATCTCCCCTATGATTGGAGTAGTAACTATAAATCATTTTTAAAACAATTGATGTATAAAAGTTTCAGAATGAAAATGAATTCCAAGCAATGATTATATGTCTTTAGGGAAAACTATTCGTTTTAAAATATATTGATAATAAATGCTTGGAATTCATTTTCATTCTGATGCCCACAAACGTTTTTTTGTTTTGTTTTGTTTCGTTTTTTTATTTGATAATTACTATTCCAATAAAACCGAGGACGCAGAAGTGGAAAAAGTAGACCCAGGACTACAAATCTCCATGAAACCCTTAAAAGAAAAAGAAATCAAGCGAAAAATCACCCTTGAATGGCAAACCATATACAATGGCAAAAAGTATACAACCAATGCATTCTCTCGATGGTCACTTATGGAGTTGAAACATGAAACCTAACCAAGGGACAAATCTGCAGAGTGAGAACCATGCAACGTGTACATGAGAAAATAATGCTCAACGTCACATGAAGAGATCAAAAGACAGCACAATATATCAGGGAGAAAACAGGAGTCCAAAACATCATAGAATCCATTTGAAAATTCAAATGGCAATGGGTTGGTCATGCTGCAAGAATGGCAGACAAGCAATGAACACCACGACTCATAACATGGATTCCCAGAAATCACATGCGCAACCGAGGCCGGTGGAATACTAGATGGAGAGAACTGGACAAGAACTAGACAAATTCAGAATGTATTGGCACTGCGACGCCCACGATCGAGAAGTGTGGCGAATCGTGGGAAAGCTCTATTTCCAACGGAGGACGTTAAAAGACTGATCATCATGATGATTTCATCTTAGGGGAGATAATCCATACTCCATTCTAACAGAGTTTTCTCTCATTTCATATTTCAATTGTTTCAAATAACGCATAAATGTTTACTCCATTTCAAGTTTATTTAATTCTATTTGTATACATTAATTTCTACTTCAATATCTCAAATATAAGTTACATTGAATCAGTGAAATTGCCTAATTGGCAAAACTTAAATTATTTGTAAGAAAAAATAGTCGTTTTATATCCTTGTTTGGATTACATAAAGTTTTGATCGAATTAAAACAATGTATTGATTTAACTTTTATTTAAAAAAAAGAGTAAAAACTACATATATACTTATTTTTGTAAAAAAAAAAGTTTGCTCTCACAAACTTTCCATTGTAAGAAAAATTTGTTTTTTATTCTTGTTTTGATTAAATGAACTTTTGATCATATTGTATCTACGTATTTGTTTTTATAAAAAAAAGTTGATATTTATGCAATTTCACCAATTCACCGTAACATATACACTACAAATTGCAATCACTTTCTTAATTTCTTTGTTTTCATTTGTCTCCCTCTAGTTTACAAGTCCTTTCCTTCTCCCCTAATTAGCTGACTGATAACAGCCACACTCCCTTCTAAGTAGTAGTGAGCATGCACCTAATTTCATCCGTGGGAACCACCATCAGATATTCTATCATAAATCTCAAATTTAATGGGATCAACAACAATGAAACATTTTGAAGAACCAGTCACTCATCTTGTATGATTGGACTTGAAGAAAAAAAATACTGTTATAATTTAAAGAATAACTATTTAATTTTTGGCAATGTTGAAAAACTGCCAAAGTTAGTCATAAAAACTTTCCAGTACCCCTAATACTTTTAAATGAATTTTATTTTATATCTTCTTCTTGTTGTAGACTTATATGATGAATGCATTTCAACTGCAAGAGAGTCTGGTCTCCGGAACTTTCTGGTTGGGTCAGTGTCTCAAGTTCAGCAAATGGTTGAATCACTATCTTCTGACAAGGCAGTGAGTATCACATTTAACTATTTAATTCTAACAATAATGACTATGAAAATTTAAATAAATATTATATTACCGACTACAATAATGATTATTTTCTTGTTGCTCCATTTAATTGAATACTGCAGGCGAGACAAGTTACAATTGTTGTAAAAGCTAGTTTAAATGATTAGCTTTGGTAAGATAAACCTCCTAGTATACTAACACAAAGCAGATAGGCATAAATTAGCTTATTAAATAGTTTTTTGATTCAACATTTTATTCAAAGATCTTTATATATTTGTTGTTTTCTTTTTTGTTTTGTGATAGACGGATATTTTGTAAATAGATTGTTTAATGTTATTTAAGTCAGAGTGTAATTACTGCAAAACTAATTTATATGGTGAAGACTGATGTGATTACACAATTGGTTGATTTTTTTCAGCTTTTATACTTACATTCAGTGGACTGATCACTTAGCTGAATTCAAACTCTGAATATATATATATATATATATATATATATATATATATATATATATATATATATATATATATATATATATATATATATATATATATATAAATAGATAGATGGATGTAGTCTAGAAAGCTTTATAGTTTTAAACAGTAAATACGGAAAAGAAAAAAATATATACTAAAAAGATATTTACCAAAAAATGTAATTGACAGTTTGTCTGTTATTTTCAATCATGTATGTTTAAATAGAGGATTGCTGCCTCATTATACTCTTCATACATATATACATATATATATATATATATATATATATATATATATATATATATATATATATATATACATATACATATATATATATATATATATATATATATATATATATATATATATACATATACATTTATATATATATATATATATATATATATATATATATATATATGTGTGTGTGTGTGTGTGTGTGTGTGTGTGTGTGTGTGTGTGTGTGTGTGAATGTATGTATACATACATGTACAAACATGAATATACACTAGAATATGCCTACTTAGTTTTCTTACATATATTACGTCTTTACTTTTTTATTTCAGACGGCAATTGAGCATTTGCTTTTGAGTAATCTCCATGTGCTATGGCAATCTTTGCTTCCTCATGAATGTGAAGATCTTATATCCAGTCTCTTGGTATCATCATGGAGAGTCTATATAGTTAATCCCACCATGAAAATTGGTCAAGTAAGTAAAAACAGCAAAAGAATGTTAATTGATTTTATGATAAACCCTCAAAGTGCGATTCGTATAATTGGTAACAGCCCAGGCAATGGAATTAGTAACCTGGTCGGGGCTGGTTATGTTCACTTCACAGTAATGCACTTTGGAGAATCATGAATCCATCTCTCCACCCCCAACCCCCGACAGCTGTGGGTAAAATAGCAAGACAGATTGGTTCTCTTTAGCCTTGGGAAGGCAATCAGTCTTGGAGATCGACAACTCTTATTCTAAACTAGGAAGTGGAGCCCCTTTGGGGTGGTCTGTTGCCCAATTTGATGTCCAGCCGGCAGCTCCTGCAGCAAAGCTGAAGCCGCCAGACATATTGTTCCCTGCTTCCCATTGGACAACATCAGCAAAGCTGATGGAGGGATTTTAACAACTGGGTCTCAAATGATCTCCATACTCTTCACCCAGACATGCATCCAGTTGGAGGGGTGGACATTCCATTTTCTGTAGAGACAGAGTAAAGGCCATTCAATAAACTCCCTTTAGCAGCAACTATAATGATAAATAACAGTTGGCAATTATAAAATGTTTGAAGTCCAATCTGTATTTTTCTTCTCTACAGGTCAGTCGTTACAGTCACTGGTGGGACAGTTTGGGAACATTCCTTCAAATCTGTTGTCAGAAGAGAAACCTTCAATGTAAAATTGAACTCTTGAATGGCACCAATTCATGGCATAGTTCAGCAGTTTACCAAGTGACACTCAAGTCAGGATACAGACCAATAATTGACATTGACAAACATACCATCAACAAAAAGCTGCAAGTAAGTTTTATTGACTTACCACTACATTTAAACCACTTCTGAATAGTATATCTCGGAATTTTTGAGATGAGGTATTATTATTATTTCTATTGATATTTGGACCATCCTCATCTTGGTTGTTTTTCATACAATGTTTCGGCCGTTGCAATCTACGACCTTCGTCAGGTATCATCTGGTAGATCTGGGGAAGTAACGAACCAAACCCTTTATTTATCCAACGGGGGTATATTGACCGTACTCCCCTCTTAGCACTAGTAGTATTGTTATATTGTCTCACAATAGGATCGAACCTAGAACCATCAGATTACTTTACAGTAATTTGTCTGATGCTGTAACCACTGCGCTATGTGTCAATGTGGACAACAGGTGCTAATTTTTTAGGAGCCTTAAACCTCAGGTGACAGTTATGACTTTTTTTTTTTTTTTTTCTTTTCAGAGAATTTTGAGGGCAAAGGTAGCAACTCTTATACCGTTGGATTTGGGTGATTACTTTTTCTTTCATCGTTAGGCCTGGATTCCCATGCCTCATCCCTGTTGAGTAACGTTGGGTTGACCTCTGCATTTGTCTGACTTGTACACTCAGTCGACATGTTGATGAGAGCTAATTCTTTGATTTAACTCAGTTTCCAACAACGTTCCTTATTTATTATCCAGATTTCTTCTGATGGAGAAAAATCCTGTTTACTATCATCACATTAGTGCAGTACATCTGAAGAAGGCTGTAGAATTGATCAGCCGAAATGTTGTTAACAACAAAAACCACAAGATGGAGTGAAATCGTCCAGATGGAAACTTGTTAAATGTTAATGATCTTTATCAAAACTATAGACACTATCACTTTTCTATATCTTTACCATTTTGAATCAACTCTATGGGGTTGCTGTGTGTCCCTGGTTGCAAAACCCTAACATTATCTTTTTCTTCTTTTTGCTCTGAATTACTTTGCCAAGTTATCAGGGGTTGTCTCCCTTTATTTGATCGTTCAAAAAAACTAAAATATTTCTATAAAATTGATAACATGTAATCTATCTACTCATTAATGTCTACCACAGGCTCAAAATCAAACACTGGAATTTAAACCAAATAGGGTACTCATTTTTACCTATTATGTTATTTGATTTTTCTCGTTTTGCTTATCCTCAAAAATCAGTTTCATCCATTTTTTCCTTTCTACATTCACTCCAAACACATGGATTCTTACCATCCATGGATCCATTCATGATTCTATTGGAATTGGAAAATTCAATCCATAACATTCAATGAAATTGATTCAGGTTCAAGCGCATAATTTTTCATGAGGTTGGAATATATTTGTCACGATAAGAGGAGATGTGATACAGACATCTAAAATAATAAAAGACAACGACAACATCCCAGCCGAAAAATTCCTCAAAATGAACAAAAGAGAAAAAAAAGAAAACATGTAAAGAACTTTGATAGAAATTCGAGAAGGGGATTCTTGTTACAAAGAGTTGTCCACAATTGGAACAAATTGATGGATCAAGCAAAGACAGTGAACAGCTTTAAATATGAATATGATTATCACAACAAAAAAACAAGAAAGCAACAAAATGAAAACTTTCAATAGAGACAAATAACAAAACTCTCAAACAGAAAATTACAAGCACAAATATGTGCAAAATACTTTACTTGCTTTATATCTTATCTTATCTTAAAATTGTAAATGCTCCGTAAAAATTAAAGTATCGAACAAAAAAGAATGGCAGGGAAATGAAAAGGAAACTTTTCCACAAAATTGGAAAGAAATTCAAAGAGGCTTAACTATATTTTACACAACTGGTATTGGCATAACATTTAGATTATATATACATATAAATACACAATTTTTTATTTATCAATAAAACGTCAACTCACCATCACAGTCATTAATGGAACAACCGTAGCATCAAAATTCAAAATGGTGTAAATTCAAATGAAGAACAAATACGGTCAGAATAAATAGATTTTCCACATGAAAACATCTAGAATAGAGTCAAAAAACATCTAGGATATGAATATTAAACCAATCAGAATAGGACCCCCAAAAGGTAAAAAAAAAAGCCTTTTTTTCAAAAATCAAAATCAAGACATTTTTAGAAAAGGTCTAGTGGAGTACTGATGCCAATGTTCAAGTTTGTAGACAAAACAGCATGGCCAAGAGTGCTGGAACACAACCAAACAAGCACACAACTAGGCAAACACATGCACTTATAAAATAGAATAGAACCCTGAGCCTCCCTTTATGGCCAATGATTTGTTTGGAAGTTTAGCGTGACCAAATCTCTCTACCTTGAAATTATCAGTACACTCATGTCCTTGTAAAATTTGCAGTACTTTGCTTAATATTTCACCTACATATTTGTTTCATCCCATGGGATAATTATATTCAGTATAATTACTGTAAGTGCTTGATGATGTGACATGACATATCTACTAATTTATTTCATGTATCTAATTAAATATTTTGATCATACACATTTCCTTTCTTGATAAAGCAATGTATTGTCTACCGTGAAGGGCCATCTTAAGAATATTTGAGGCCCTGGGGCAAAGCAATGTATGGGGGCCCCTAAGCTCCCCCTCACCCCAACACATTAAAGTTGTTTTTTCTAATTGAAAAATAAAAACAGTAATGAATTAATCATTCAACTTCATCTTTACACTAGAAGAAGTTTCCTAGAGAGCCATTTATGAATATATAATTGACTACTTATATAATTCGTCATATGCGTGTTTATATTGCTTGTCTGTAACATTTGTCAAGGGAGATAACTATCAAATGATAATCATAGAATAGTCTCCCATACTTATCTATTTTCCTGCAAGTGCATAAAAAATCCAGGTCCTTTCTGCTTGAACTTGAACAAGAAAATACAGAGTAATGTAATCTTTTTGATATTTTATTATGCAATGCAACTGGCAAATTATTTGAGTGTTAAACAAGATACTTCAAAATATAAGTATCAAAATATTATTGTTGATATACATTACAGCAATCTTTTCAGATGGGACCTCGCGACACGTACCTCATACAAGATTCCCAGGTGAATAACAACAGCTATAGTTTTGCAGTGCTTGTAAAAGGTTAGTAAATTCCTCTCTTTGTAAAAAAATTATTCTTTTTAATCAACATAGAAACTATCAGAAAACCTGAATGGCAATGGGCAGGTCATGTTGCAAGAATGAAAGACAACTGAACATCATGACTCACAACATGGATCTCTAGAGATCACATGCAAGACCGAGGCCGGCAGAATACAAGATGAAGAGATGAACTAGACAAATTCAGAAAATACTGGCTCCGCGATGCCCATAATAGAGAAATGTGGCAGATCCTTAGGAAGGTCTATGTCAAACAACGGGCATTTAAAGATTGATGATAATGATGATGATTCTTTTTTATGATCATGATGTTAAGCAAAGAAAGAAATGGAAAAGTTTTGAGAGAAAAATTTTATTCACCATCATAATTAGCCTTCTATCGTCAGTCGTTGGATATAGACCTTCCCCAGGATTCACCAGACTTTGCTATAATGGTGTTGATACTTTCTGGACTTGTCTGTTTTGTCACGCCATCTCATATTTTGCTGGCCATGTTTTGCATACGATCTCTGGGGATCCACATTATGAGTTGTGATGTCTAGCTGTTGTCTTACATTCTTGCAACATGACCAGCCCTTTGCCATTTGAGTTTCCTAATGGATATGATATCCCTGGCTCCTGTTTTTTCCACTAATATACTACGCTATCTTATGATCTCTCTATGTGATGTTACGGGTAATAATTTCATGTGCACATTGCATGGTTCTCAATATTTTGGTTAGGTTCCATGTTTCTGCTCTATAGATGACTATCGGGAGGATGCATTGATCTTATAACCTTCTTTTAAAAATTAATGGGATTTTCTTATTCTTAAAAGTTGAGCTTGCTGTAATGAAGCTTAGCCATGAAAGCATCAACCAAAACTGTCAACATAAGTTTTTTTTCAGTTTTCAAGTTGGTCTAGCTGGTTATCTGGCTGGCTATGTATGTATTATACGTACAGGCTGTACCAATAGAGCTATAGGGCAAAAAATTCAATTTGGGGGGGGGGGTCTAAAATCCCCCTCCAAATAAGTTTTGCCATGTAAGTTTATGCTAAATCAGTCCCTTGGTTTGAGTCCAGCTGCATTCATGCTTGTTTTTCAACGGACTTTTTAGTGATCATCACATAACAAAAGACGAGAAAAGTAACTGATTCATTGATAACCTCTTCTTCCAATTTTTCAATTCATCACCCCCAACACTCTCTTATTTATTTTTTGTTTGATTTTTAAAGAACTGCTGATCCAAACAACTTTAGACTCGACACTGCAATGCTTTGTATGTTAACTAACATATCTAGCAAAATGTCAGCTTCACACAATTGTGAGTTGTCAAGTAATGGTGGTACACACATTCAAACACTCACAGATTTCTTCAATTATGGAAAGATGGTGTGAAAGAATTAATTTCAAAGTTGGAAACAACTTTCATTTTATTCTCTCAGATGTAAATATGTGGAGGAACATGAGAAACAAGAGTTGGCAAAATATATGAAGTAGGTCATAACTTTCCGCCTGACTAATTTGTTTCATGTGCAAAATTGGGTTTTATTTGAATTTTCCCAACCTTAAAGAATACTATCAAAAGATTTTAACACCTTTCTACATTATGATAATAATTGATCATTACCTCTTTTCCAATTGCAGGTGTGTCTTTGTCAAACGAAAGTCTTCAGTTGTTATTTCTCATATGCCTACAAATACCAGCACCTGTATGGAATACAATGGTGCATCTACCATTGCTTACTTTGAAACCATTTCATTTGGTGAGTTTGAGGATCATCTTGACCTTTAGCGTTTTTCAAATTGTAAATATCAACAGAGGAAACTTATTTCAATATCATAGCACACAGTAAGAAAGCAAATAAGCAATAAATTCATTCTTCTTCATTCCTGTTATGAAACTGAATGGACTTTAAGAATTTTTTTTTTTTTTAAATGCTGTTAAGCAATATATAAAAAAATTTTAAATTATGATCACTAGGACAAGGTGCTTATTTCATGGTTATTCTCATAGGGAAAGCATTAACTTTCTCCAGCAAAAATACACATACATGTAATACTCATTATTATATCTAGAAAAAATATTTTCCTTTATTTTTTCAAAATTCCTCCCTTGAATATGCTTTTAGCGGGGATGGGGGTCAATTTATGCTAAAGTTTATGCTAAATTAGTCCCTACTTTGTATCTTGCTGTGTTCATGATTTTTCTTTATAAATTCAGACTTTTCTGTGTCCAACAAAAAGTGAGAGAACATAAGGTAACATAGAACCTCAAAACCACACATTTTAGTGTGTTGCTGCTAATCTTAAGATGTGTCACAAAATTAAGCAGAATTCGGTATATCTTTTAAAAGATGCTTTTCCCCTCAATCAGTCAATGACATCATATACTTGACTAACAAAACTTGAGTAATGTGCTGCAAAAAATTTATTTTCAAGAATTATGTCATCAATGCAAAAAGTTTGGAAAGCTCTGCACTAAACTGTTGTCTAAGTTTCATCATCATCATCATCATCAGTCTTTTAACGTCCGTCGTTGAACATAGACCTTCCCCAGTATTTGCCACAATTCCCTGTCATTGGCATCGCAGAGCCAGTATTTCCTGAATCTGTCCAGTTCATCTCTCCATCTTGTGTTCTGTCGGCCTCGGTTTCTTATGTGATTTCTGGGGATCCATGTTGTGAGACATGATGTCCATCGGTTGTCTTTCATTCTTGCAACATAGCCCGGTTCGTACAATGAAAATTATGCCTAAGTTCCAGTGACATGCAAAAAAACAAGATAGATCAGTCCCAGTGAGAAATGTTATCCAAACAAACAAGTTCTTGATAGCTGCTTACTCGTATTTATACTACATCATTAATACAAGCCTCGTGAGTTTATACCAACTCCAACCCAAAATATTGTTAATGTTCATTAAAGCTATTATTCTTCATCATTTATTTCTTTTTAGCACATCTACTGGCCTGATCCTCTACCATTGAAGATACTAATCAAAACGCGAGACAAAAAATACACAGAAGCTTCTAAAACTTACCAAGCATTCAAATTTCTTCAAAGACCTGATTATGAAGCTATTGGAGAATTCTGGGATAGGGAAGTTGTAGTGAAGGATCCACATAAATTGGCCAATGAAAGAGAAGTGGCTATCTCTAATGCATTCTTGGACAGAGACGGCAGTTTTCTGGAAGGTCAAATAAAAAATGATGAACAGCCATTTTGGGTTGATAAAATTTGGAACAGAGAAGAATTAGAAGAATCTCCTGAACACGATTTCGGTTTATTTAAAAGCAGAAATAAATTTCAAAACCAGGGTGGAAATTCTCTGTTGCACAACTCTAAAGGAAGTTTTCAGATTTTAAAATGGAGATCATTACAAAACAATAATCATCCTGATTTGCTGGAAGATATTTCAGAAAAAAGACAGAAATATTCCACTACAAATCAAAGACAGGTCTTTTCAAAAATACATTTCTATCAGTATGTTCAGAAACCACCATCATTCCTCCAAAAAAGAACTTCAGATCCAGCAAAGAAATTAATACTTCTAAAGGGAAAGACAAAACTCAATGATCTGTATTTAAGTAGAAAATTGAATAAAATTCACAGAAATGTTGACCTGAATCAAGAAGACAAAATTATTTTAAATAAAATCATTCCTAATAATTCAAAAATGGTTCATCCGCAAACAGCTTATCATAATGATTCAAGAAACTCAATTTGGAATAAGGACTATTTTAAATGGAGCCTTCCAAGATTTTGCTCAGCTCAGTCAGATTTTAGTCTTCCAATACCTAAAATGGCAAGATATATTTCAATGAAAAAAAGAAGATTCATAGAAATTAAAGATAAGATACAGGATCAAGTGAGAAAAGCAAAATATCCGTCAAAAATGGTGTGGAACCCTAGAAAATCCAAAATAGGAGAATCCAGAATTGAGAGAGAATTTCATCAGGGTCCGTCAAAAGAAGACCCAACCACAGATTACAAAGTGAGAATCAAGAACAGCTTTCAAGATACACCGAAAATGGGAGGTATTGAAATCACTCAAGGAAATAACATGGCACAAGAAAATGAAGAGATGGTAAATACACTGACATTTTTATTTAATTTTTTAAAAACCTATTCATTACTAGCAGGGATGCTTGGTGTTGCCCGAGCAAAAATAATTTGAAATGTGACAACACAGTGGAAAGTATGTTTTTTTAATATATACCTTTATTCACAACTCAACAATTTGAAAAAAAAGATTTTTTATATTGAGAATTCATTTTTTAATTACAATCTGCGCTTTTTACAGAATATTGTAAAATCACGCCGTGAGCAAAGTTGTCATTAAAAAGAGTTTAATATTCATTTAACCACTGAAATAGGAAAACTGTATAAGATTTGTTGACTGGTTTTTGTTTGTATTCAGAAGAAATTTGTGGTGCTTTCAATCAGTAAGACCCCCGTTATGCTTTGGAAATTGTCAGTGACAAATTTTTAGACAGGAGGGCAGTGACATCTATAAATGTTCTAACTGTAACGCTGGTGTGGACCCTAACTTTATTTTGTTGTTCAAAAGTATGGCTTTGAAGTATTTATGTTACTACCGATGCAAAATAAATTATTTCAGAGATTTTTCATGTTTAATCATATTTTGAAAAATTGCTGTTCTTTTTTTTGAAATGATTTTAGTCAACCATATGATCAACAGAAAGTAAGTTTCCAGTTCAGCATTATGGCAACATTGTAAATTGCACTTCTGAATCAAAATTATTTTTCATAACAACTGAAAAAGGTAACGTGGTGCTGTGGGTCTGTTCCTGTTGTAACAGCTCTCCGGACAGTTAAATACCTGTAGGGCTACAATCTTAGAAAACCCTTCCTTATTGATTGAGGTAATGTGATATCTATTTGAGCGGGTTTTTCACATGGAACAAAGATCATGTAGCAGCAAATGACTCATGCTAGAATCGGTTCTTCCGAATACTTCTTTACTGCTTTGGTGATTTGGAGTTAATGACAAGTACTGTCAGACTTCGGCAAAAGCTACAATCCTCACAGGATGGTCAATCTATTGGAGAACACATGTCTTGTAAGGTCTGGGTGGTCTGAAATTTCTGCGCTCTTGGCTTAGATGACAATCACCTCCATAAGATAGAGGGTCTGACGTTATGAGGAGATATTTAATTTTAGTTCAGAATATCTCCCCATTTCTGCTATTTAACCTTTCCTTTACCTTTCTCGGTTAATATTTCTGATGAGAGATTTGTTTTTACAAACATCTTCTTTAATTATTATTATTCCTGGGTACACCTGGTTTTGACATCTTGTTTACCAAAAGAGATTTCAACTTTTCTCTATTGCCTTGAAATCAATATGACAACAACAGTCCCAAGATTCTGATAAGGGTTCAATACTGACAATGATCCCTCTGTTCTTTTTCAGATTCTTGAATGTAATTTCAGCTTAAAACATATTCCCATTTTTGCCATCCAATCTTCCCCAACCTTTCTCAACTAATATTTCTGATAAAAGATTTTTGTTTTCGTTCTTCTAGTCCCAAATAAAAGTATACATTTTGATAGCAAGCAAATTCTGGTTTCAGTAATCCGTAATATAACACTTAATGTAATACTTATTTACTTGTAAAATCTCTTGTATTACTCAACAAAAGTATTCTCTTTTGGAGTTTTCAAATATTCCTTTTTAGTATTAATCCCATTGGCCACTGGTCATCCTATAGCATCACATAGGTATTTTTAAGAAAAAAATAACCATAATTCTTCAAAATAGACTTTGAAATATTTCTGCAACCCCCGAGAGGTAACCTGACCTCAACTCTGAGGAGCCCTAACTTACAATTATTTATTCGATAAAAAAATGAATGATGAAAAAAATTACTGTCAACTTTTTTTACCTAATTTTGCCTGTTAGAAAATATGAAGGAGATGTATGTGTGTGTGTATGTCTCTGCTACTGCTGCTACTTATTCATCTGATGAATGAGTGTGTATTTCTCTGCTACTACTTCATTTGAAAAATGTGTGTGTATGTCTCAGATACTACTGATACTAATTCATTTGAAAAAGCTATCTTCATACTCCTGAAAGAGATTTTTTTCATTACCAAAAGCAAAAATCAAAAAAGACCGTTTTTGAAAGTGTCTATATAATGTACTCAAGCATATTTGCAAAGCTCTAGGCCAAAGGATGTGTCTTGTAGGAGTGACACCATATCAAAAGAGTGAAAAAAAAATTCCATGAAAAAATTCTTTTTTTTCATGGAATTCTTGCAAAAATCCAAAAAACATTTTTTTAGAAAAACGTCCAGTGGAGTATTTATAGGAATTTGCAAAGTTTGCGGCCAAGATTTTAAAAATTGAAAAAAAGGACATGAAAATTCCATGAAAAAATCTTTTTTTCCGAATTTCCCCAAATCCCCAAAACTGTTTTCAGAAGATGGCTAGCACTCATACCTAATTTGCAATGTTCTAGGTCAAATTATCTGCTCAGTAGTGCTGAGGCAACAAAAACAACCAAGTGAAAAGGGAAGAATACCACACCACTTGGTTACTTGTTTGGTCAGTTTGAGGATCATGGCTATGTTGATTAAATTAAGGATTTCATAATTGAATTGCAATGCCATCTGTTCAACTGTTTTTGAAGTACCTTGCATATATATAATAAATAAAATATCATAAAAACATTTTTTTTTGTGAAAGAGTATTTGTTAGAATGATAAAAGCCCATGGATACAACAGATTTTTGTTAATATCTAAGACTGGTTAATTTAATTTTCTGCATTACATCCAAATAAACATGATCAGTTTAAACTTTTTACATTTTAATGACTAAGGGTGAAAGTTGATATGTATTTTGAGATTCATATTTTTTAATATTCTCAAAAGTATTAAAAATATTTTTCAGAAAGCAACTGATGAAAGAATATACCAGTCTCAATGGGATGCTGTTAAATTTTTATTCGAACAAAAAATCAATGGGAATTTTAGTCTTATAATTTACGGTAAGTATCTTGTAACATGAAAAACCAGTAAAAATATGTTTGAATGAAGACAATTGAATTATCTCCCTTGTGACAAAACAGGCGATAATATTGATCCAAAAAAAGAGTTGTTTTTACAGATTAAAGGTTGTAATAGAATGTAAATGCTTTTTCTTTGTTTTTTCATGAAGAAATTTTAGTTTATTTCAAATAAAAGTTTTTCTCTGTTTTTTATTCATTCATTTACAGGTACTAAACACCTGACATTGTTAGCAGCAAAGATTGGCCTTTTGTATCGACATTCAACTGTTCTCAATATTGTGCCCGTGTTAGATGCTGCTCCTGCTGACACATACCGGTACATCTATGAACTTTTTTCTTAGTTTTTAATACTGAAGTTCTAGATTTTTACCACAAACAAATACTATATTCATCTATTCATAGGATCACAATGTTTTGATTTTATAGAGCAACTATTGTGTAATAATCCAACATGGCCACTGATTGGCATTGTTAAGTTATTATACGTTTTTTCAAACACTTTTCCTTGATAGATATAATACAATGCCATTTAATGGATCCCAGTAGAGTCAAAATGTTTAAAAAAATGCAGCAAATGTTGCAGTGTCTTATAATGCAGCAAAATTATGTGCTTCTGTCTAAGGAAATTTTCTATATGGACACCTCTCTCTCATTTGGGGGCATAATTTCACTTTAATCTTAGTGTAGTAAAAACAGGTTTTGCAATAACCAATGATCTTCTGTTATAGTGATAGTAATAAAACACAACACAGCTTGCTGTTCCATGGTTGATAGCATCCCTCACTTCATATAGATAGGAAAGGAAGATATATTGAACAATGGATAAGGTTTCTTTATTTCAATTTTTTCAATTTATTTATACATTTTGTGTACATTCATGTCTAAGCCTATCATATACAAATAGATACAAGACTGGCTGCATCTGGGTTAAATTCTACTCTGACTGAGGCTCATTTGATTCAGCTCATAAGGTTTCAGAAATATTTCAACTTTGTAAAAACAGTCGTAAAATTATGAATCCCCATCATCCAAACACAACTATCTCAGCCATTAGTCTGATTTTCCAAGAACAAAAATAATGTTTTTTCGAGACATAATAAGGAGTAAATGTTCAATTTTTCAGCTCAAAAGCTCTGTTGGTGCAGTCTTTACACATGACATACATATAGATAGAATAATGCTACTATTTCAGCCACTCGTTTGTATTTTCAAAGAACAAAAAAACTGTATCCTTACTCTTACTAATATGAACAGTTCAGGCTGTACAATTGATACATACGTAGATAGAAAACGCAACTTTCAGGCATTAGGATGAATTTTCAAAATTTTCATATAAATCTTCCAGCGGGTTTGCAATAAAGTTGCATGCCAAATTTCAGCCTCCTCAGTAGCCTTGAAAGGTTCTAATTTTAGTGAGAGTCATTGTTGCAGTCATTGTCATTGTCATTTTTGTTACCAGGGGAAAATAAAGTCAAATCCAGTGTAGGAATTGACAAAAACAGAATCAGACAGAGGTTAGAATATATCCCAATTTTATTGCCTGCAGCATTGCAAATGACACACAGACAACCAGGTACATTAATCAGACAGAATTACTGCAAGTAATCTAATGGTTCTAGGTTCAATCCCAGTGTGAGACAATAATAATTCGAAAATACTACTACAGCTAAGAGGGGAGTGTGGTCTATATACCCCCATCAGTAAAATAAAGGGTTCGCTTCATTACTTCCCCCACACTTACCAGATGATACCTGATGTAGGCCGTAGAGTACAACAGCCGAAACGTTGTATGGAAAACAACCAAGATGAGGATAGTCTGAACAATAATAGAGATGATAATGATACCTCATCGCAAAAATTCAGAGAAATACTAAGGTACGTTAAAGTTTGTAAGCCTCACAAGCTTCCAGATTTTTCTTGAAAAAAAATATTTTAGTTATCTCCCTTCTACATTCAAGGATGTCACAATGATGTTGGTAAATATTTTCTGAATTTGCATAAAACTTTGTTTCTACCTAAGTATGTACTATAAGTGTTTTTGAAGAACATTGATTTATATATCTGAACTGGAATTTATCATTTTTCTTTTAGAGACATTTTACCTCCGAATGTTCTTACAGCCATCGGTGACTTTGATACACAAATTATTAACACCATTTCTCATCTACCAAACCTTTTCACCTTTCAGGTGAGTTTCTATCATAACTTTTCATTTTTTTCTCTTCATTTTTCTAATCTATATTTTCGATATCTATTGTCATGATTTTATTTTTCTTGAAACTGTTTCTAGAAGAATTTGAATTTTTTTTTTTTTTGTCCAAGTTGAATTTTCATGATTTTTCAGATTCTTGGTATAGATATATTTGCAAAAGTCCTCTGGCTAAATGAAGGTTTTATTGAGTATTTGGGAAAGATTTTAAGCTTGGCTCAGGTAACTATATTCACGGTGCCAAAACTGGAACAATTCCTCTTAGCACAGATCCTTCTTGGGAATAGTGATGGCACTGAAGAACAAAATCAGGACTTTAGCTTCAAGGTAAGTAAGACACAGGAATTTTTTAACATTCACATGTATGATAATTAGCTATGTGCGGAAGTCTTCTGTTATGCTAAAAGATGCAACTGACTTATGTTGATGTTACATTTCAGAAATGTTCGTTATCAATAAAGATTGTCTTGATTGCATTTTGCTGAGCTTTTGCTCTTTTTAATATAATACATAATGTTGTTATACTTCCCAACAAGCATAAAAAATGGCTGAATGTTGAAGTACATGAAAATGTTTTATTCACACTACGAGCGGACCTTCTACGATTAAAGGGAAGTAACCGTGACTCTTTTGTGACTTATGAGAGTTTTGTCCTCTAGTCACAAGAAAAGCAATGACGTTTATCATTAATCCGTATGTGATATCCAAGTTTTTTTGCAAAAGAATAAAAAAGAGTTTATTGTTTCTGTTTTATATGTTCCATTAATTTGATGTGGAATCAATGAATAATGAACTTTCGATGAGCAAAGTGAATCACCTGTGAGCCTGATAGGAATAACAGCAATCTGAAGCTGTTAGATAAAAGAATTAAAACCTATGAAAATAATCTTTTATAAAATTGTTTGGCACAACATTTTATAGTAATCAATATGCTATAAAACATGGAATCATAATAATGACCTTGGCAAACTATGCCTTTTCCCTGAACAAATTAAAAAGTGAAGGAAGTAAATTAAAAGATACGACAACTAAATTTTTTTAAAACAGCAACCAAATTAAAAAATTCAGTGACCAGTTTTTTAGATAACCAAGCAAATTAAAATACAGAATGACTAAATTTTTAAATACTCCAAGCAAATCAAAAAATACTGTGTCCAATTAGTTTAAATACTTCAAGTGAATTAAAAAATACAGCGACTAAATTTTCAAATACTTCAAGCAAATGGAATGACAGAATCAAATCTTTTTTAAATATTCTGATAAAGGAATTTGATTAAAACAATCCTAAATAATCCCAAACAGTAGATGTAATTACATGTCAGTAATGATATAAACTGGATAGTCCGATAAACAATGTTTTTCTCTTTGGGCAGAAACTTATTCTCAAAGCGGCCGCCAGGTTTAGCGGAGAATTGAACATCAAGGTTATTAAAGAAGATGATTTAGGTGGTTCTCTGCTTTTTGTAGAACTGAAACATCTGAAAAAAGAAGTAAGTTTCTTTAAATAAGTGTTCATACTTTTATATTCCTGTCAAACCATAGGCTAAAAAAGAGCCTGTATCTTTGGAAAAAAAATTAAAATGTGAAGAGCAACAAAATAAACTTCATTTCTTTTCTTTTTTCTGACTTTTAAGGTGATTGTTGACTGTTCCCAAAGAAAAGGAATCTTAATCTCAGAATCTCTATCATTTGTTAACACATACATCCAAACAGCCGACTCACTGATTTTTGTTGATACAAGGAAAATCGTGCTTTCTTTTTTATTGGCCTTGGAACTCAGAGCTGCTGACAAGTAAGTTCAACTCTATTATTCAGGTGAGATTTGAAGCGGAATAAATATTGTAAATTGCATTTCTGGTTGTGATCAAGGTATTTCTAACAAGGAAAAGCTTGGACTGAACACTTAAAAAGTGGGGTTCATTTATAGAAAAGATTTCATCCAAACAGTTCTCAAAAATCCTACAGTTTTTCCTCTTTGAAATATTTTAATGACTGCCATATTCGATGGCATGTAAGACCATTGGTGTATGAACAAGGCGGTGAGGTCAGATTTGGGCAAAACAATATAAAATTTTGAGAAAATCAGCCTTTAGACCCACTTAACTAAAGAGTTCCCATACACTCATGTAAGATCCCCAATCCCTGCATTATTTCAGCAAGGAATATTAAAAAATAATACATTTCCCTGAATTCTTGACATTTTTCACACAGTTTTTTTAAACTCTTTCACAAGTTCTAGCAAATATGGGGCTGGACAACAAAAGTTATGTTTACCTTCTGAGCCATTTGGGATTGAAAAAAATGGTCTTATATGCCATCAAATACAGTATTTCCTACCTAAAACTGTCAAATAACTTAGGTTGGTTGTTTGCAAAACTAAATGTTTTGTAGCAGAACATTCTTTCAAAAAGATAACTATATTTTCCTTCATATCAGTGGTTTGCCGATCAAATATGAAATTATTCAAAAATTATCAAGCTAACTATTGTCATGAGAATTTTCAACCATAAGACTGATTCCAGTTACAGACATTTTGTTTTTTGTTGCATTACTAGCGAATTGTGAGGATCAATAAGTCTGTAGTCCGATATGTAGTTATTAGCAGTATTTTGATCTAAAATTTTCACTGTATAATGTTCTATCTATGTCATTAATATTCACCTCTATGTTGAGTGCATTCTCAAGGAAGGGGATCATATTGGAAAATAGATATTTGTTTTCTTCATCATGAGGCTACGGACTTATTGATGTATCTACAAACAATGAAGTCCTGCATTCAATAGAATATTAAACTGTATAAATCATTATTATTAATTTTTTGCTACTATTTACCTTCATCTTAATTGTTATTGCTTTTTATTGCATCTAAACTCAGGTTGGGTTCCCTTTAGCAGTAAGTGAATGAATTCACAGTGCAGATCTCAATCAGGAATCAGTTCTGGGTGAGAATCGATTCACCTAGAGCTTATTTTTATTTACTCTGTGGATTTATTTACTCACTGCTGAAGGGTGCCTAAACTGAACTTAATTGCAATAAAAAGTAATTGAAAAATTAAAACAGAGGAAGATAGTAGAAAAAAACAATAGTAATGATTTTCAATACTTAATTTGATAAAATGAATTGAAATAAAACAAAAATTAGACTCAGCAATTTCTTTTTTTTCTTTAAATTTTTTAGGCGGCAACTGTTCCTCTCTTACTTACATCTGACAATCTACAAAGACATGTGCCCACATTTGATTTTTAGGGATGCCTTGGGTCTATCACATTCTAACCAACAAACACAAACACAATGGAAGGAGGGTCCTTCTGAATCAGATCAAAGCTCAAAAGTAATTTTTGTTTTCTTCAATATTCTACAAAACATTTGTTCCTTCACCTCTAAAGTCATTTATGCTTTATTATTTGAAATAATCAACCAAAACTGTCAACATAATTTTCTTCAGTTTTCAAGAGTGTCTGGCTGGCTGGCTGGCTGGCTATGTATGCATCATGCATACAGACCATACCAATGAAGCTAGAGGGCTGAAAAATTAAACATTTACTTTATCATTCATGCCTAAAAAAATATGCATTTTTTTAGTTTTTGAACCACTACCACCACCAACACCCCACAATCCTTTTTTTTTTAGTGGGGGTTAAATTTGCAATGTAAGTTTATGTTTATGCTAAATTGATCCCTTAATTTGGGTCCAGTAGCCTTCATGCTGGTTTTTTAGAAAATTCAGACATTTTTTTGTTTTTTAAAAATTTATACTAAATTGTTCTCCAAGTTTGTGTTCAGCAGACACCACACTTGATTTTTGAAAATTAGGACTTTTCTTGTAATAACGGCCCAATAAATGGTGAGGGAAGGAATTAATTTATTCATTGGTCACACCACCAACCCCAGCCAACGCAATATGCTGCCAAAAGACTTTTTTTTTTTAATATAACTGAAAATGAACAAATAGAAGAACTAGGTTTGTTATGAATAAAATTTTTGATGAGCATGATTTATTTATTTTGAACATCAATTTTCAGCTTCTTGCAAAAATTTTCACTGAAGAGCTGATGGAATCATCTACACCATTTTCTTTCTTGGAATATCAATCTGAAGGTATGAACTCTTTACATCTGAATGTTTTGTATATATTAGTCAATTAAAAACTGTTTCAGTCATTCTAGAATATTTATTTAATCATAAGTGGTAGACGTTTTGAGAAAAAAGCCAAGGATCATGTTGCTTCTTAGCTAAGGTACCAGTATTTGGAGTTAGTGTTACAATTTCAAGTCCATCCATCCACCACCAGAGTTATTCATTGCTTACGCTCTCAGTAAAAAAGCATGTCCTTCAAAACTGCCTCTCATTCAAAAGCATAGGTGTGAATCGAGAGAAAAATTCATAACTTCACCAAACATCATCCTAAAAATAACAGCTTATGTCTTCACCCAGTTTGTGTATCTTGCAACCAATAGGACACGGAAAGCAAAAGAGCTAATGATAGTTGCATTTTTTAAGAAAATATTCTTCCTTTGCTCTATCCATAAATTTCTATCGTGAAGTGTTTCACCAAATCTGGCAGAAATGCAAATGCAAGAATATATCTTTCATAAGTTGAGGAAAACACAACTTCTTCCTTGTTCTACTACACCATATCATTGTAGTTTTTTGTATCTTGTACTTAAAATAACAAGAACAGAATTCTAATGATGTGTCTACATGTCACTGAAAAGGAAACTGCTGATAAGATAGGGGGAGGGGCTCAGAAAGGTACACCCCGGATGAGGGAATACCACTGAGAGAGAAACCGTGGATAAGAGGGACCATTGAAAAAGAAACCTCAGATAATGGGGTCCACTTGAAGGGAAACTATAAATCATATGAATTGTATCTAAAAAACAATTTTTATCTATGAACCCATACTTGTAAATGCTGACGTCATAATTTTATATCTATGATGAAAATTGATGAAAAAAAAGGGATGAATAATTGTTCTTTGATTATAAAAAAAAGAACTCACCATTTAAGAGGAAACCCCAGATACTTTTTTCGGTTTCAAGAATTGATTGAAAAAAAGGGATGAATGATGTCACTTAAAAGGGGACAGACAAAGGGGCTAATAGAGATGTTTGCCACATCAAAAAAGATAATTCAGAATAAATGTGTTGATAACTTCCATAAGCTAAAGAATTATAGAAATATCAAAATACAGCTGCTGCTACAAAGACAGTATTTTACACTTTAGTTTTCTGAATTAATTTATCTATCGACTAAACAACCAATTATTAAGAGATTAATGAAGATTGTAATTCATCTTTGAAAAGATTTGTGACTGATTGCTACTGTTTGTATTTTTTATTGCAAATGATACATTTTAAAGGGAGGATCTGGTGAAAAATTCATTGTTAAAGCTAGCAATACTCCTCTAAAAGCTAGGGTAGTACCCAAGGTGTTCAAGTGAGAATCTAAAAAGATCATACTGACAAACACACACATTCACAACTTTGTCAAAGTAAATACTTTGAAGTAATGACAATTTTTTATTTATCTTATTTTGTTTTATCGGCAGGATCTCTGATCAACCAACTAGCTGGAATATTCCCAAACAGCACATTCATTGCAGTGACACAGGACCATCAGACAGCGACCTCCATCTACAAAGAGGCAGAGGCAAACAATCTGGAAAACCTATTAATCACCCAACACACAGTTGATGATATCTTCACTCTGAAACTTTTAAGAAGTCCAGAATTCTTTCGTTACCAGTTTATGGGCAAGTCAATCTACTATGATTTGACAACCTAGTAATCATCCACACATAAGATAATTTGCAATGTGCAGATGTCTCCTATCACACTGAGGAATACAACTGACGTAGTAAAATAGAATTTCATTCATGTTCCAATGACGTAATAAAAATGCTGAATTTAAAGAATAATAGAAATAGAATTTATGTTATGCCAAGCTTTTCTATCTTTACTTGATTTTACCTTTAGATTAGTTTAATATTTAGAAAATATTGGGCATAAACAAGAAAATGCTTCTGAACTTTTTTGATATTTTACAAGTACAATGCAGTCACAATATTACTTAATTATTGCTGTCATTTTTTGACAGCAAAGATAAACTATTTCAATCAATAAACGTCTGAGTAAGATATTATAAAACTGTAGTAGCAACATTTTTTTCTGTCAGTTGTTGCTTTTGTAATAATATTGTACTGTTAAATACATATTTTGTTAAAAATCTATAATCATTTTCCGACTATAATCATCTGTTGGTTCCCAAAAGGTATTCAAACTTTGATATATTTGGATAAGTATTATACAATGATAGAAAACTTACATTTACAATAAGTTTTGGATTGTCTCAATCTTGGATGGCATTTAGTTGGAAGTACATAAATATTAGTAAGGTATCACTTTTAAATAAATCATCAGAGCAGAAGAAGAAGGCTGTTTTTCATGTGACATCTTTGTGATTCTCATTTCTTTAAAGTGTATTATTTACATGAAAGAAAGTATACCAGTTTTTGTATGCATAGGTTTCATAATCCAGTCGGATGATTATAGTTTTTATGATGATAAAATATGTAGTCGTAAAAAGAAGAATGTTGTTGACTTTAAAGTCATGCCGGGAAGTAACTAATATTTGACTAACTCACACAAACTGAAAGCGAACTTCTGTGCACTTTGAATTTTGCAGATATTCTCAATATGGTGGCCATTTTGAATGCATAATCAAGTTACATGACCATTATATTTGTACAATTTTGCCATACTTGAAATCCATACATCAAATATTTAAATTTTGCAAATGTTCTGAATATCCATATCTTATAACCTTCAAAATGATATATGACTTCCCAGGGCTTCTTTGAAAATTAGAAAACTCAAATCCATCCCATTGCTTTATATCACTTAAAACAAATCAGGCTTGAATGAGTTAAGTAACCAGAATCATGGTTGATTTAATAAGAGTAATTTTAAAAACAAAATAAGGTCTTGAATATTTCTATTGGTAATCAATGTGGGGATATTTTGATTTTACTAATTTATGAAATTCCCTTCCAAATATCTGTATTGGAAGATCATTGAAAATGACCTCCATATAACCGATAAGATTTGAGAAAATATCTTTTTTTCTTTTTCTTTAATAGGATACAAAAGCTTTCTGGATTTAGCAAGTTCCTTATCAAGAAAAAAATTCAACTTGATGATTGGTCAACTGTTGTCAGTTAGTGTTTCCAGTTTCTTGATTTTGCCATCAGAGAAGGTAGGTCAGTAAAGTTCCTGATCATAATATCTGCTACTTTTGAAATTTAATGAATAAGATATTACAACAGCCAATATTTGGATGCGGGAATTATATTTGTATCAAAGAATCTTGAATTAGGAAGGAGAACTATTTAATTTTTTCATTAGTTTTGATAAGTCTTCGTTGTTATAAACATGACATTTCAGCCATTAAAAGACAGTTGAACTCCTTCTCGTCGTTTGCATTGTTAACATAACATTTTGAAAAGTTCTTTGACTGTTAATGACCTTTCTCAAAACAATGGACAGTTGCTGTCCTTCTGGTTATCTTCAGGTGCCTACCATATTTGGTAGTCTTCTGGGAACTTTATTCAGTCAGAAAGGGATGCAATAGTTCTCATTCTGTTATCCATGTCAAGCAGGATATCTCATATATCAAAACATTTTTGTTTTTTCCACTGAACCAGAATATGATTTTCTCTGTCTTACTTCAAGATTGAACTCATAACCACCAGATAACTAACTCAACAACTAAGACAAGAAAGTGATATAATTCTGTAGCCTTAAATATATTGTCTATTCCTTCCTGTTCAAAGACACCCATATAATGTTTATTTCTATGCTCAGTCTTCTGAGGTGGTTAGTATAGCATGTATACAGATTCTTTCAATATGATAGATGCCTGAAGACTATGATAACCAAGATGAGGGCTTTTGTCCTTACTGATTAATGTGTAATAAAATGGAAAACTGTTTCACTTTTGTACTTTCTCACATATTTTATTTCTCCAATTTGTATGATATAGATTGAACTGATGAAGTGCTGAGTTCACCTCAAAACTGAAATGACGGATAAAACACTTCTTTCTCTCATATGCAGAATTGAATTCACTTCTCTGCAGATTGTGTCTAAGCTTAGAGAATTGGGATTTGAAGTCTTGCAGCAATATCCATATTTACCAGACTTTTCTCCAACAAATTATCTTCTTTTGAAACATTTTGAACTTCTCATCTGTGATAAAAAGTTCAATAAAAGGAAAGCAATAATTTGATGAATTTTGGATAACTAAAAATAAAAAAATCTTATTGAGATGGTGTATCATTAGAGTATCATTGGAAAAAGGTTATTGCTTCAAATGGATCATATTTTGATTAAATATTTACTGTTTTTATTTATTTATTTATATCATCCTTCATCTTACTATTCAAAAGATGACATTTCATGCATTTGATCTCTTTAGAATTACAAAATAATTAGAAACAAGTTTTTTTAATTATGCACATTTGAAAGAAATAGCTACTTCCTAACCTTTTTTCAAGCAAGAATGGTTATTCGACTCATCACATTCTTTGAAAGTATCTTGAAAGCTTTGGGAAGCATTAATAGCTTAGATACAATTTCTTTTAAACTTTCAGAGCCTCTCTTTAGGCATGCTCACATTCTATCCTGAATTTCATTCAGATCAACGGAAGGAAGTGGATCGCAATTCACAAAAGGTAGTAAATCTTCTTGACATTTTAAAATCCTAATCCATAGAAATAAACTCACTGTTCTAAATGATAACTTTGTCTCGCACGTCTCTTAACGTTAACCAGCCATATCAAGTTACTCAAAAGTCATTTTATCTGCACATTTTTAGGGATTTTAATTTTGATTTTATTATTAAAAAGAATTTCAAAGTACGATTTTATATTGCAATCAAAACTTGGTCTTGTTATTGGCAATAGCTTTGACTGGACACTCGATATATCTAACCTTGTACCAAACTTGAAGAACTGATTCCCTACTTATGTCCAAGAGATTATTCCTTTGCTTATCCTATTCTTCGAAAATATCTTCTTGAAAACCGTTGACAGCATTACTAGTCTTTATTACTAATTTTATATTACTACCTCATTTTGGATATGTTTACTTTGCTACATTCTCACCAAATCTTATTGTAGCATAGTATCCATAAAAGATGACAGGATTATTTACCTATGGATCAGCACTTCTGCTTGTAGTGTCTGCTGAATGAATCTTTGGTAATAATCTTATTAGTATACACAAAACAAAAGTGCAAAATTCACCAAGGAAAACAACAATGTTTGTTAGGTTTCCCTGGGGCTTCATTGTTGTCCTCCACATCAAAAAATTTTTTTTCGTTTTCGATTCTGAAAATTTAAGATTTAAGATTTAAATTCGCCTAAATAAAGAAGTATGAATGAAGATTATAAAAAGATATGAATGAAAAAAATCTTCCAACCCCATTTTGAGCCTAATTATGAAAAAAAAAAATTTATCTTTGATTTCGACCACTAAAAGTGAGAAATAATATTCCACTGAATATTGACCAAAGAAAAGTGGAGAAAAGAAAACACCTCCAACCATTTTAACCTCTAAAAGTTGAAAAAAATTCCTCTGGATTTTGACCCTAAAAGAGACAGACAGACAGACAAGCAGACCGACGGACGGACTTTTGGGTAATTGTAAGACTTACATCGAAAGATTCCCTTACCATTCCTTCATACAGTAATTGATATGCCATAATGCAACATTCATAAATATTATCAGACTACAAATTAATGAAGCTTCTAGATTAAATGTATTTAAATTAACAATATTTATTTTTGCTTCCAGAATGATTTCTCAAGTATCAATCATCCTTCAATCTTTTATAAAAATGCTGAGAGAAAGATCATTTTTGAAGTAAGTTTCTTTCTTTCATGACTAAACTGTTTTTTTCTTTCTTCCTTCGAATGTTGAATGAAAACTACTCTCACTACTACTGTGATGTCACCTCCAGCCACTTCTGCTCAATGATGCTCTGTGTGCTCTATTTGACGAGTCAAGTCAAATTAGTTGCAAATGACACGTAATGGAAGATAGATGTTATGGTTCAAGTTACCAGAATCTTTTTGTTAAAGTATCAATTGGATACAAACGAGACTCGTTGCTGTAGGGTAAAACTTCAATCATACTTCTATTCCAACTGGGGATAATTTCAGTAACTTTTATAGAGTACACATAATAAATGAAAAATTGAAAAATATACTTCTTTTGTAAAAAATATATTTGTTTACTTGAATGAAATAAGCCTGCACGTGCATGTATGGAAAATTTTTGCCAATATCTAAAAGTTAACAATTTAGCTCAATCAGTAAGAAAGCCTCCTGGCAAAAATTGGTTCTGAGTTCAAATTATGGTAAGAGAATGTGGATTTTACTTATTGGCTTACACCCCTCCTTTTGGCGAGGATTGTTTTTTTTATGATAGGAGAACAAAGTCATCTCCAGACTTTGAACTGGAGTTTGACATTACATTCATAGCAAACAAGTTGAGTCCAGTTAATGTTAAAAACAGTTCAAAACAATTTTTCTCTCATAAATAATATTCTTTTATGGCAAAACTATATTTCACAAATTAGGAACTAAACAAAAGCTTCCAAACCATCATTTGAATCAATTTTGGAAGTCAGACTTTTCTCATCAATTTTTCTAAGATTCAGAATCATTTTTAAACTTACACACAGGGACACACAAATGTTTGGTTGTCATATATTTCATATAAATGTATTGTAACCAGCAAAAAGAAACTACCATGTATATTCAAAGTGTTATATTGTTACTCATACTGTCCGTAATAGGCGTCCTTAGTTTGAAATACATTTTGATAAAACTTATTTTGACCAATCCCAGCAGTTTACGTTACAGTCATATAATGTAAAACAACCTGAGTGTTGCAACAAAGAGCAACAGAAATAAGATGAGAGAAAAACTAGTCAAAAATTGATAATAATGGCATTACTTTATCTTAGAAATTTGAACAACTTGAGACTATTGCATTTTAACAAAACAATTGTGTGTGTATGTGTATGTCCATGTTTGTGTGTGTTGACATGGGGGTACAAGCCAGGGGCTCAGGGGGCAATCACAACCCCCACATGCGGACAAAACAGTGTGAAATTTCTGGCAAATTAGTGTGATATATGCAAAACCATGTAAATTTTCAGGTAATTCAAGCCCTCTGCCTCCCCCTCGCTTATGTATATTGTTTAGAAAACTTGAAGGGAATCCATTGATACTGAGGTGAACATCTTGACAGTGTAGCTTTGGCGGCTGAGAAGCCAGGATCTGTGCCCCTTGTCTGGGGCTTTGTTAAAGGACTGATATACATACTGACCACCAGTTGTTGCTTCACTCTCACCAATAGTCTTTCTTTCTGAATGCTAACTTTCAGATTTCCCACTAGTCTTCTGAGAATGCAAAAATTACAATCAGTATTTTCGAAATAGTCACAAAGTTCATTCCCCAACAAATACCTAATGGTGTATATGTTAGCCTGAATCAGTGAAATTGTCTCGTTGGTGAAGTTTCAACTTCTTTTAAAAAAAACAGATAAATACCTAGTTTTGATTGGATCAAAAGTTTATTTAATCAAAACAAGGATATAAAACAACTATTTTTTACGATTGAAAGTTTGTGAGATCTAACTTTTTTTTATAAAAAATGAGTAAAGACACAATGTTAACTTCTTTTACAAAGTAAATAAATATGTAGTTTTAATCTGATCGTAAGTTCATTCTATGAAAGTAAGCATATAAAACAGTTATTTTTTATGATCATAAGTTTATGAAATCAAAGTGAAATCAAACTTTTTTTACAAAAAATAATCATATTTTGCCAGTTTGGCAATCTCGCCAATTCGACCTTACATATACATCAGTAATAATTTCAAAAGAAGTGGAAGAAAATTGAAGTAATGGTTGCCCCAGAGGCAAAAATAAAATGAAAAATGTTATAAAAACATTTTGAAGCATAAATGGAAACAATGCTGATCTTCAGCTTTATGTACATCATATATATAAAATGATAACTTCAGTGCAAGCAAATAGACTTTAAATATTTAATTCATTGAACATTTTTGAATATGGCCCAGATGATGGAACATACTGATTTACCTCCCTTAGATTCGTTCTAGCACAATTGCAAATTCATTTTTTTTTTTGTCTTTATCCAGAGTGCTTGGGCAGATGTTCAGGCTGAAGTAGAGGCTATTACAAGTCAGCATTTCCATTTGAGAGAAGGAAACATTTTCCCATGGAGACTTCTTCGGGTGAATATGAAGAATCTTACAACGCAGGTATGATTGTTTCTGCTGTGAGAATCTAAAATGTTCTTGAAGTATTTTTGCTACCTTTTTAAGGATTCCCTCTGTTTGATGTCTAAAATTCCAAGATGATGAAACATTGCCATATTCAATGATTTATTGGAATTAGTTTCAATCAGCTTGTTATCATATCAGCTTCACACTGGCTCTGAGAAAACTTTGGAAACTTGAGGTTGGGAATTAAAATGTTTATCTAACTACCATTGTGCAATATAGTTCATTGAGGCTAAAGAAAAAGGATTCAACCCAAATCTCAAAAGCACAGGAAAACTGATGACAGGGGATATCTCATGTGACAACACATCTTGAGAAGTAAGAGTCCCATCAACCAGACAAAATGAAAATTCTTTTGTGCAAAGTGTGAAAATCCAGGGCTGATTTGTCTTTCCCCCTCCATCACCCAAAAATACCCAGTCACTAGCTCAAGATTCGTTATATACACTGGCCATTTTTTCATCGAGCAGACAAACAATGTGGAAGACACAGGTTCCAGTTGGTTTTGGCAGTTCTGGTGATCTAACAGGGTAAAGCTCGAATCTTATGAAAGCAAATAAAACTCTCCAGGTTTGATGCACAGGCAACAAAACAGCTATACAATTGAAAATGGAGATTACAAAGCATGATGATATGAAAAAGACATTCTTTTCTACTTCAGGTTCTTCTTTTAAAAAATGTGAGCAAAATATATCTTTTTTTTTCAACAGACAACTATGTCTGTTCCTGCTGTCACTATGGAGAATGTGTTGCTGGCAAACCACTGATTTTGGGATACCATTTGCGGTGATTCTTTTGCAAATTGCAACCTAATCTTGTCTCACCATTGAGCCTGGTGTTGTCTCCCAATAGACCGTCGATCGGAAGGTATGAGTTTGTACCAGTTGCAGTCAGAACATCTGGTGTTATCGGCCCCAAAGCATTGAAGCTCATCTGCCAGATAGATTCCAAAGCCACTCAACACCAAGATAGACAAGACCATCACTATCCATACCTCATATGAGTTAATCAACATAACCCATTGTTACATAAGGCTGAAACTTCATGGAATTCAAAAAGGAAGACAGGATACAGAGTTATAAAAATATGGGCATATATTTTTATTTGGTATAGTTCCAAGTGATGCATCTAGAGAATGGATAGAGAGATTAGTGCTCAGGACAATGGATGGGCACATAGGAGCCATCTTAGTATTTTGTGATCTGCACCCGCTGAGAATCTGGTCCCTCTAAGACGGCGACCATTACCTACTTATAGGGGATCTACACCCACACATTTGGCGGAACCACCTACTCTATTTAGTGTCTCCATCCACATCCACCTACACTTGTTGATGTATCCACCCAGTTAGTTGTGGCATCTCCTGATAAAAACACCTGTTGTTTTTCCAGCTTTCCATTCAGGAAATCAGAAGTAGAATATCCTTTTGTCAACACACTCATCAGGATGTTTTTCATCAACACCAGTCATCAAGGTGTCCCAAGGATGCTTTTCTGCAATTACACATCCTGTTTATCGTTATCAGTTGGCACCAGACATAAGATCAATCCCTTGACCTTTGCTTCTGCTAATCAACACCATGTGTGTACCAAGAAGAATTATCTTAAAAAAATTGATCTTTTATCTAAAATTATCTGAAAATTACCAGCACAAGATTTGAGGCATTGTTGGTCCATAATGACCATAGACACCCAAAAAGGCACTTTTGTAGCCCCAAAAATGTAACTAGGAGCACCAAAAATTGCACACAGATGATCTAAGAGAGAGGAATCCGAAGCCCAGTTGACTATTTGAGGGGCTATAGTCATTTGATATATTCCTCTTTCAAGTAGCTGTTTGGTACCTATGTACATGAAAGAGAATTAAAATGAAGATTATTCACTCTCATTTTCAATTGTAGGTGGACCACCATTTTGAATCTTATTTAGATGGACATACCCGAACTTATACTCAACGATGCACATCTCTTGGAGGTACCCATTATGAAGTCCATCTGCAGCGTCAATTAGATGGGCTGACCATTCCTTATGGAAATGTCCATGGTGAGTTATTTTCACGTATGAAACTTCTTCATCTTACAAAGTTAATTTAAGGAAAAGCATCATTGACTTTATAGTCCTACCAGGTTTTCTTTGAAGTCCCCGATTCGTTTATTATGAGTAAGGTATGCTTTATCAATTAATTTTCCACCAGTAGTTCTATCTTATTTCCAGTTACTTTTTATTGCAACTTCTTTGACCGTTACTCTACGGCTGTTATTAAACAGTAAGGATCAGAAATGTAACACTATAGAACACTCCTTTCTCAAATGGATTTCACAAGTATACAAAGGTAGAAAGTCGCTTAGGAAAACAAATGGAATTATATTAAAGAGCTTGTGGAAAACTATTCAATGGAGAAATCTCTGAGTTTTACAAAAAGTCAAATGACATCTCATCTTTATGATTTAACTCATCTTTATAATTGTTGTACTTTGCCAGGTTTCAATTTTTCTTTGAATATTGGTTTTATTCCACTCTCTCATGAGTTTTCAGAACCATTCTCTATTTTCTGAGATTGTATCTTGTCACTTTTGTATTTCATAATAGCAGAATCTCCAGGGAAATGTTATTTTTTTTCACTCTACTCCAAGTCAATTTTATAATACACCAGAACCATCATATTTATTTGTTTTATGTCATTATCATTATTACAAGCACATGTGTTAAAAAATGATGGGATCATTTATGTATGGATTGATACTTAGGAGCCTAGAGGTATTTTATTTGGTAATTTATTTTTAATAATTCAAGTATCCTAATTTTAATTTTTTTAAAGTTTCCACTCAAGCTGTTTCAATGTATCGAAAGCCTTGAGCATTCCTGTGAAGTATTCTTTATTGTTATGTCATAACAATCTGTCTCATTTTGCAACCATTCTATTGTTTTATAAGCTATGTTAATCTATTCCACATGGAACAATCCATTATGAGTTTTAGGTTATAACAAGAATCGGAAACAATAGACAACCAAATAACCAAATAAACATACTAATTTGGCTTGTATTATTACTTCCTACTAAATTTCTTGATGGTTTTAGAAGGCACACACTCAACAGTCACAATGAATTCTATCACCTTTCTCTGCCACAATGAGCTATATAGTACATTATTTTTGTTCTTGATAGAATTTTTCTCTTCATTTTTCATTAAATGAATTTTGACATTTTACCCAGTGCTCTGATAACTATGGGGATGACTATCACTCCCAATTTTTATAGTTTCTAAAGATCTAGTCTTTTGATACTTTTTGTTTGGTTGCGATTATCAAAATCTCAAAATGTCATTTCAGTAATAACCCTGATTGCGCTGCTTCGAATGGGTTTGCTTGCTGAATTCCAAAAGAAACTCTACCATCAATTTCTGAAACTCCCTCTCTATGAAGACATGGCACCATGGAACATTGGTAAAGTATTATTAAATTCACTGTTGGGGAAAATCTATGCTCAAGACTTCCAAGATAATGTTCAAGTATGATCCAGTTTTTATAATGAACTCTGCGCAATCTTAAAACTGTTTTAAGTTTTATGCTTGTTTTTAAAAATTGTGTTTTTGAGCTTGAAGAATATTCCAGTTTTATGCATCATTTATTTCACTTGGATTTTTTATTTGATTAATTTTTATGTATGTATGATGTGAAACATGATCTTAAACAGGTCAGATATTTGATTTACTAACAAGTTTATAGTTCATTCTTCATCAGATAAAAGCTATACACTCCTTATCTCTTCTCAATAAAGTTGATTTATAAATTTTCACCTTAGTTCCTGAAGAGATCTTATAGTATTATTTACTACTGCTTTCTGCTGGGTTTGATCAAAGTTCTCTTTGACGTATATTTATGTGAACTTATATTGTTGGATATTTTTCTTAACTTTTTTTTTCACCAAAGACTGGAGCAAAATCGTACTAACCTACCAAAATAGAGACTATTATATCCATAGATAAACATGCCAATTAAACCTCAAAAATTCAGCCAGTCCCATCTTGAATCTTTTCAATATGATTGATATGATTTATTAGGTTGATGCAAAAATAAATTGTGGTTTTCCCCCTCCAACTTCAAACCAGTATACATCAGCTTCAGATAAAAGTTGTTAATCAAAATGAGAACTTTCAGAATGTATACATTTTTACCAACTAAAAACAAGTCCATTTATTCTGGGACATAGAATTCTAGTCCTGGAACCAATGAATTCTTCAAAGACATTCCTTGGCAGAAAATGGTCAAAAATCTGGTTAGTAAGAGTTTTGTAGCCTAGTTTGTTCAGTTTTTGTAGGGTCATTTATATGACATGGAATGGGGTAGTGCCATAGAGAATTGTCCTTTTCAATTGACTAATATTGGACATAAACGTAGCAGTCTTTGCATTTTCCAATCTCCTGGCAATACTCCTTTGCTGAGATGGTTTCGCCAGGATTCAAGACATTGTAGTGGATGATTCCTCTTGCTGACCATCAAACAATGACCATAATCTTCTCTTGATGCAGGTTTGATTTTGGGAAGTACTTTGTGAGAGCAAATCTTTTGATTCTTATTCAGCTCATACAGCCCCCATTTTTTGAGATTTTTGCTTTTCCGAATTGATACAATTATTGAATGATATTTGATGGAAAAAAATTAGATAAACAAGAATGAATAGTGGAAAGAAAATGTTCAGCTTAAATAGATAGAGCAAAATCCATGCTTTAAATCTATATATTAAATGAACATAATCTAATTATAGTTTATTCAAAAAATGAGCATCAAAATTTAAACTAACAAAAAACACCATTATTTTTGCACCAACCTAGTATATAGTTGGATGATATTTTCAACTTTATATTTTTTTCACCAAAAGATTAATGCAAAATTCACTCTTTAAATCTATATTACATGAACATGGTACAAAATTCGTGCTCTTTGCAATATAAGTTCATACTAAACTGATCCTTTAGTTTATGTCCATCAGCATTCACACCTGCTTTTTAGAAATTCAGGCTCTAGTAATCACTGCCCAACAAAAGGTGTGAAAAGTAACTTATTCATTGATCACCTTTTTTCCAATTAAACTAGACACAGCATACTGCCAAGACATTGCTGACAAGATGGTTTCTATTGAATGATTAACCAGATCTATTTCATTTTTCTCTTTGCAAAGTATTTTCAGCAGGTCAACTTGTGTATATTGACTTTGATACAAAGAATAAAACTTTTGATTCTGTGGTCCCAATGGCATATCAGGTAAGACATTAGATTCTCTTATTATTCTCAAGGATATGTAATATAATAGTTATGCACCAGTTTAATTTCACATGATAGAATATCCTGCAATAAAAAACCAAATCTGAGAGTATTATTTTCAATAAAAATTGTAAGCGGCCATTTTTTGGCATTCTTAAAAACAAAAATGTAGACCTTGTATATTCTATTATGACATGGTTGCATTGATTGGAATGAATTTTCTTTCAATGACATCACATCTTCTCCTTCTATTGTTTAATGTAACTGGAAGCAATGGACAAACCAACGAAAAAGTGTCTAATAGAGACGTGTAGACACATCTAAAAAAATCTTTCCTTGCTTTTTAGATTATTTCTGTGTTGATGAATTATGAAAGAACTATAAAGGATTTTGTCAAATGCAAAAGTCAAGCAAAGTGAGTACTGAAAGAAAAAGTTTTATTTTGAAGAAGTATCTTGGGATTTTCTTCGGACAGGTCTGCTTGGTTTCATTCATTAATCTGTCACTGAGAATAGATACATTTCGAGGAAAATGTATCAAACGACTGAATGAGTAAAAAATTACAGAATTTAAAAAAAAAAAATACTAGATATTATTTGTCAGACACCTGAGTTTTGACTTTATTTTCTTCACCTGATGACAATAACAGACTTCCGGTTAGGACTAAAAAGTGAAAAATTTTAAATAATGGATAGCAATAGAAAGGAAAAGAGTGTGAGGCCGATTCTATTCCAACGTTTTGAGTGAGAGAGAAAGAGAGAAAGAAAAAAGAATGTGGAAAACTAGGGACGCTAGTTTTCAGTTAATAACTAAACTGCCTTAAATTATATTTGGAATTATCCAGAAATTCATGCCATTTACCAAGAAAAAAAAATCCACATACTATTTTATCAAGTCCACTCCTATTGCCAAATTCAAAGACCTTTTAAAGGAAAAATGTTTTCACAGAAGTCGAAATGAATCGAGTAAAACCCAAGGCATTTCAACCAGCATGCAAACTAACAAACAAAAAAACATGGACATTACACAACTGACAACACAAATAATTTTAGAATTAAAAGAATATAAAAATGAATTACTTATATTAATTTGATTTGTAAAAAAATTGTTTGAGATTTGATTTGTGACACAAGAAGGAATTTTACTGATACACACTTTAGACAATAGCCTCTAAGTGTGCAACATGAAGGAAAGAGGCATTTTTTCCATTAATGATTTCAAAGGTTTGCAAAAAGCACACACACACACACACACACGCAACAAGAAATTAATTTGTTGACAGGTTCAGGAACAAATTTTCTAAAGAAAGTATGTAGTTAAAAAGGTCTGACTGCTATTAACAAGATTTTCTCTTATTTTGAAATTTAAACCAATATGGCGACAATTTGAATGAAGGATAGGTTTAAAGGTGTTATTTGGACTTGTGTGTCTAGTTGAAGTCTTGATGGCTTACTTGATAAAGCAGGCAGGGCCAAACAGTACTTCCCCTAGCTACAGGGATGCGAATTTAAATCCTACCCAAGATTCATTTGTTACTTTCCGATTGATGCCTTTTACCCACTGCCAGAGAGTAATTGGCCTGAGTTAAAAGTTGTGTTAAAAAAGCAACTAATAAAATTAAGATGAAGGTAAAAAGCAATCAGAAATTTAAACAAAACATTGATTTATAATACTTTATCTATTGAAATTATTAAAATAAAAAAAGACTCATGTTGTTTTTCAGAACTCAGTTCGGATTTGGCTTTATATCCAGTTGTGTAGGGAGTGATTTCTTGGGCCCTTGTAAGGTAAGTCATCTAAGTCAACCACTATTACTTATGCTAATCTAGGTTAACTAATCAGTACAACGTTCTTTCCCAAGCAATGTAAATATATTATGCGTGCAAAAGTTCATAGCATTTTTTTTTTTTGTTAATGTTTCAATATTTATTTACATCATCTGCAGAATAATGTTACTTAAATTGCATTTTTATACATAAAATTGAAAACATCGACATCAATGTTCCCTCTAAATTTTTATGATTAATGGGTGCAAAAATTTCAAGTGGTGCAACTCCCCCCCCCCCCGAGACTAAAGTTTGTACACAGTGAATCAATATTTTTTTTTCCAATAAAAAGTCAGTAATGCTATCTATAGAATTTTACATTATTTTCTGAGTGTATCAATTTCCTATTTTTTGCTTCTTGTTAAAAGTGTGTGTGCACACACAAGCAAAGCTTAGAAAGAACTATGTTGACCTTTACAGTTTTTTTTAATCAAATTTCAGGACTCTCGACAACCAGTTCCTTGCGGAGATAACACTTGTCGGTCAACCTTTATTGAATGCTTGCAAGCTTTAGCAAAAGCAGAAGAAACAAAGAGAAAATAACTGGCAAGGGAAACACTATTTCTCATTATCATTTAGTGTAAATATATCTAGAGTTATTAATGGTAATCTTTCCTTTCAAATATATCCATGAATTTTCTCATGAGTAATAGCTAGTTATTTTTATAATCATTTAAATTCTAATTTTTCATGGCAAGAACATCTTATAAAAAATTTATTCAAAAATGGAAATATTGGTTTCTGTGTACATCTTTGAATTGTTTTTATTTTTCAGAGTTTTCATACAGGACACATTATCAACATGCGAAAACAGATAAAGACTTGATTCTTAACATCTGATTTCAAAATTGCATTGGAGTTGTTTTTTTTATTATTTGTGAAATTTATATTAAGAATAAATAATTCACTTTTAAAATTAAATATATGTTGACACTGTACAGCATATTGCAATGTTTTGTTGTTTTTTTTTGTAATAAAAGCAAAAAAAATCTATTACTTACAAAATTGATAAATTCAATTTATTCCACAAATAATTTAGTAGCTATTTCAACACACAATCACACAGGGGAACAATCATTCGTTCATAAAGAATCAAACTAATGATAAGTAAAAAAGAAGATATAAATAATACATTAAAATATCAATATTTCATTTCTTTCATGTTTGACGAGAACTGAACTCCCAGATGAAGAATGCAGTAATAATCTTCACATCAATATAAAAGTGTAGTTGAATAAAACTGATAAAGGACTCTCTAAATTCCATCAAACACTACCAACTTCAACAGCCATAATTAGCAGATACAGAGCAAAACATTAAAGTGGAGGAGAAAAAAATCCTTAAAAACTTTTTCCTACAGATAATCATCAAAGGGTGATCCATCAGAAAAATGTTTAAATACAGTGTGGAAATAATTTGAACTAATTCAAAAAAATACTATCTAAAAAGGCTAACAAACACAAAGACGTGCAAAGAATTACAGGCAAAACAATCGATAATAAGGACTCACTTTTGACCATTATGCCTGTAAGTTTTGCATTAGACTTCAATGTATTTGTTTGCTGTTTTGAATGACCTTTTTTGAATTTGTTCAAATCATTTCCACACAGTAAATTTAAATATTTTTCTGACAGAGCTTCCTCTGATGACAGTCAGTCAAAAAAAAGCTTTTGCGGCTTTATTTAAAAAAAAAAAAAACATCAAAAAAATTTTTCTCCTCCTCTTCTAGGTCTTACAATGCATACACTAATTACAGCAATGTTAAAGTGTATTACTAAAAGACTACCTATTTTCAATTCCTCCATCACCAATTCTGAGCAATTCACATAACTTTGTAGCGTTAATGACCAGACCATGTAGTACAGAAATTAAGCTTACCCTAGGCTACATCCAAAACTCATGAATTACCTAAACTTGTGACAACCTCAGTCCTGAGGTTAGCAAGTTTGAGACAATCAACCAGCAGAAGATGGAGTTAATTAAGCTGGTTGCCTTTCATAAGATTACTAAGGTAGAGGGAAAGAGAGCCAATCAAAACCGTTTTTAAGTTATACTATCAAGTTTAATGATATTCAAGCAGAGTATTCCCTCCTAATCTTTCAGTGACATTTACAGAAAGCTCTATAAAAGGAACATAGGGTACAGATAGGATTATAAGAGAAATATTGCCACTTTTGCCTAAAAATGAATCCCTGTAGCCGAGTTGCTCCATTTTTCTCACAATACCCCCTCTCTGTGTTGTTCTTATCTGACTGTCACCTAAGACTTTACTTATCCACCTACCCAATCCAACTCTTTGGATAGTGATACAAAGTTACATAGAGCAATACGTGACTCAACGAGATCAAAGGTGCTGATCAATTTGAGTTGTCAGTTACAAGGGAACAGGTGTGATACAACCAGTACGACAAAAAAAGATGTAATTTTTTTTTTTTTTTTTTAAAAAGAAAATTTAACTATTAACTCTCTCAATATCTATGTCTCTTTTTCTCTATCTCTAACGTTCCAACTAAGCTTTCTCACAAGCGCCTGAACATCATAAAGGCTACGTTACAGCTGTGGCAAAATGAAAGTGCCCATTTTATAATCGAATATTATTGTAAATCAAGCACCACCTAAAATCAAGTGAAAAAAGACAAATTTCAAAAAAATTAAAAGGTTGTTTCTAGAAAGTGGCTAATGGACTACACATAGATATTTTCATAGGCTCTATGCCGAAAATGTGACTAGGAGCACTGAAATAAACATAAGGATAGACGTAGAGACAAGTGAGAAGGGAGGAATACCTCTAGCCTATATTTTTTGTTGTTTGGTCGGGTCAGCGATCATTGCTGTGGTGATTCCTTATGACTAACATCGATACTCCATACATTCATCTTAGGGTTGAGAAATGAACTAGCAATAATGATTTTAAAAAAACATTAACTATACAACAATTCATCTTAAAACTATCATTCCCAGAAATATCAATGAGATAATTTTTTTTTTTAAATCAATCTTTTCTAAGTCATAGAAAAATAGCAACAATAATCAATTTTTAAAAAGTTACATTTGAATTTAATACAGAAACAATATTTCATCAAATGCTCAATTTCTTTTCTCTCTACCACACACACTGCATTCATAGTCCTCATTATCTTTATCCAGGCTCAAAATTAGTTGACTGGTTTCCACTCAGCAGCCAGAAATTCCTCTAGATTTTGGCTTAGTATTCAGGACTCGGAGGTTTGGGCTGTCCAAGTTGGTAGTTTTCTAAAGGGAGTGCACTTTGGTTGGTGATCGAGTCTGGAAAAATAAAAAAAAATTAATTTACTTTGGAGCCAATACTGAAAACTAACATTTTTTTTTCAAGGCCTATCAGAATATAAGTTGGTGCTATATTATCGGTTTAAAACAGAATAAGTGGCCGTTTTGAATGACAAACTTTCTAATTACATAACTGTGCTCAAACACAGCTTTATAAGTGAAAGCAAGCACGATAAGAATCAACATAATGTTGCCAACAATCCAGCAGAGAATTCATTCCATCACAATAAAAAATAAAGTCATGGGGGTTGACAAACCCCTAAAAGCCATTTTGGATTCAGTCCTCATAGGCGTACACCTAATGGCATGTATATGCATCTAAGGCCCGGAAAAATCAATAGGGGACAGGTCCAGTGAATATAAAGAGTGCAACAGGTCCTTGACTGCTAACAACTGCATCAGATTTTGCCATATAGTTAATAAAGTAGGGGGTATCCAGCAGCAGAATGGGCCCCTTTCTGTTCACAATAACAAGCCAAAGATTTAGTGAACTTTTGATGCATCAGTTCCAAATCATGACAAGAGGATTCAGATGTGATGATTCTGATCAGATTGCCGTCATGAATTACTCTATTACAGCACCATCAAACAGTCAGGATCTTTTTGGACTGAAGATTTGGTTTGGGGAAAATTGATGTAGCAGCAAGTTTGTCAACCCAAAGGAAGCCACATTTCCAATTATTATTCAGAAACCACTTTTTGGCAATCATTTAATTTTTTCCTTACCTAATGTTACCATAATAGGCAAAAGGAAAATGACACTTATACAAGAGGGGGGGCCAACAATGAAGATAAAAATGTTATTCTTTTGAATGATTTTTTTTTTTGATGTCAAATATACACGAAAATAATGCTTTATGAAATGGTTATACTTTTTATTCCCTTCAACTGTGTAGAGCTTTCAAAATCTACTCAAGGTATTGTTTTTATGCACAGAAAGCATGAATAGAAATCCGTGTACGAAGACGTTAGCTAAAGTGAATTTCGAAAACATAAAACGGGTGAAAAGTTGATACATTTTATATAGAACTAGCGGAAAATACGACTTACGGATGAAATTTTCTAGCTAGCAATAATAATGTCCTTCATTTCTCGAGGAATAGTTCATTACTTTACATCTTTTTCTAAATTTAATCTTTCGTTAAATCTCATATGCTTGTAACCCTCCAACCCCAATAAGTCAAGCAAATGCAGAATTGTCATTTCTTTCTTAATCTAACTTAATCATTGCTGCTTTATTGTCCTTAGGAATGTAATTATGTGGAAAACAGGACTGAGACTTTTTTATCATGTGAAAAATCAAAGATTTGGTAATAGATATCAGATTCCTAGCAGGTGGGGGTGAATGTAATGAAGAAAGACTATAGGTACCAACATTAGCAAGATATCGTTCAGATATACAGTAAACCCTTAGTTTATTGGACCACAATATAATTCAGATTTTATGCACACTTAGCGTTCAGTTTCAGTGGACAATTTAAGTGCATATAGTTAAGAAACAATATCTGAATAGCAAATAACTGAAGCTGGACATTTTCTTCAAGCTAACTTCACTGACTGCTTGTACATTCCAACGGCTTACAAGCAAACAGCTAAGGATCCCTCTCCATCTCTACATCATAGGACAAACAATTTATATTCTATATTGTAGGGTTTTTTGGTATTAGAATATTTGATTCCGAAGAGTGATAAAGAAAAAAAAAAAAAAAAAAAAAAAAAAAGGTAAAAAAATGCCCTTTCTCTGGTAACACTTGATTTAACAGACACTCCTTCATCCCTATTAATCCATTGAATTGAGGGTTTACTGTATTTTCAATTATTTACCACTACTTACCCAATATCCACTGAGGACTCACACTTAGCATGGATGGATTAAACTCATCACCCACATAAAAGTCAGCATCGCACATGTTGTTTTTCACCTACAATGACGAGCAAAACGGTTTAATTTCAGAAATTGAAAACATTCAAAACAAGAAAAGATTTCCATCTATCTAATTTACAGTGGATGGTCCCCATAATGGGATGGTTTTATACCTGAAATTGTATACACAAGTACCTTTAATGGTCCTTACAAGTAGTGCCATAAGTATGGGTGTTAGCAGAAAAAATTGCCAAGACAAACTCAGTGTTGCCAACTCAAACAATATTTTCATGCTTGTTTGACTACTAAAAAGTGCTGAATAGATTTTTAAAAGCCAAAACCATAAAAAAAATTAAAAAAACACCCAAAAAGATGTTAGTGTGATAATTAAATGACTTTTGCAATGCCAAATTTTTATTTGTCAAAGATGGAATTCCACCTGAAGATAGAGAGTTAACATCTTTGCGTAAGGTATGGAACTTCATATAAAGTATCAGAATACTCATTACCCATTCATTCTCAAGGATGTCAGAGTTCAAACACAGAAGTGTCAAATCTACAATACCCAAATGGCAAAAGAGCTAAAAATTCAATAGCTTCAATTTTTGTCGAAAGACAAAGAAACAAAAACTCGATAATACAGAGAATGAAATGACAGAACAAAATAAGGCATTCTCATTCTGGAAATCTGAAGAAATCTATTTTGCTCACTCAGTGGCAACTATTCATTCTGGAATGGCTGACAACATCTGGAGAGAGGAAGGCGAACACTATCCTCTCTGTGAAGAAGTCTGGGTTATAGACAGGGAACTTGGTAGGAAACTGAGAAAAATTGAAGCAACAGCATACATCAGCATGTCAACTGAGTGTAATTCAGATAAATGAGGAGTTCAACTTGATGTGATGTATACGCTGTTAGGATGTTTAGGATTAGTTTTAGTGGTTAAGCACAATTGGCTTTATCCAGGATTAGAGTGGATAGGAAATGATTAGAGAGAGGATAAGGAACATACATTTGGTTGGTAAGCTGCTTGGGTATTAAGTGTCTGACCCCTGTTCTTAGCCACTGCCATCAGGGGTTGCTTCCCTTTATTCACATTTAATATTGATATAACAGAGATTACATCCCTCACTTTTGGGTATATGTCATGGTATGGTCGATGTGTGAATGCAATTTTTAAAAATTTAATTTATAACATTCAATCATTAAAGATTTTATTTATTCATCTCTCTTTTCTTTTGGAGTGGTCGGGTAAGCCGTCTGGGTTCTCAACCATTAGCTGTTAGAGGTCAGAGGCGATAACTTAAGGGAGGGTTGCTTCCCTTTTTTAGACTTAATATAGATATAATTTAGACATTACATTTATCACCATCATGTTTGGATAGTACACAAAATAGATCGGCCAAAACAGTTATAACAAAACAAACAATAAGTTCAATCATCCAAAAATCTCTTTGAATTATTCATATGCTTCAAAGGTTAAGAACCGACTTGACCTGCTTCCCCAAAGATTAGTCTTAGTAGTTAACAAGGATTATCACTATTTATGAGTATATCACTTCCCCATGTTACCCCTACAAAGTTGAAATATCAGAATAATCAACAGGTTATATAAAGCCATACAAATATTTGTAGAAACATTTCTCCTCACTAGATTTACTGCCCAGTAAATATGAAGATCAATAATTAGGATTTTCCATTATAAAAAGAATTGACATTTAGATTTTTTTTTTTCAAAGCTGGGATTTGAATCCTCAATAAACCAATCAAGTGCTATTCATCATATTTCAGAGTCTATACTTTTTCCTGAGCAAATCAAAAAGTGAGGCAAGTGTATATACTGAATGAGTTGCAACCTGAATTCACACTGGCTGACATCACGAATTCAATTCATTAAATCTGAAAAAGTAATACATATGATATTCAAGTTGAAACTAAAAATGAATCATCATTTAAACGAAATATATCAAGAGACAAGTCTCAATTTCACTTACAATCAATCAGCGTTTATAGCGAATGATGCAATAGCTGTATATATGTGATTGCTCGTGTTGAATCTACTTTACTTGTCTCTTTAATTAGCCTGCCTCGTTTGTTAATTTGCATGGGAGGGATATAGATAATTCCAGCTGTGCAATTATACGAAATGAGAATAAAAGGATAAACACGATTGCTATCAAATTATCAAACAAAGACGCACCTGGCCTCCACAGAACTGAACAAAATGCACAAGATCCTTCCTGGGTGGGGCTGTTGATGTGGAGATGAACACTGAACCACAGTTTTGGAAAATTGGTAAACTGCAATTCTTTTGCTTGTTTTGACGATAAACCTATAAAATAAAAAAATAAAAAAAGTTTTTTATCAAAATCTTTTGTTCGTTTTGATAGATCACATTTTATATTAAGAGAAATTTATTTACAACACTATTGTCTTCAGTGTTGAACAAGTGATTGATAATTCTTTTGCAAAGGATACATTATTGAGGTTTTATTGAAATCAGCAGCAGTGACATCTACAGGATTGTATACAAAAACTGGTTATTATTTGAATGTCATCTTTTATCCAAAAAGCAACAGTTAAAAACAACAGCTTCATTCTTTTTTTTTCTCCAACACCAATCAGTCTCTGATTGTGAAGAGTATCTGGAATGAGCACGCAGTCATGGTTCTTAATGGGTTGTTTATTCATTTGAACATACGCTTGAAATATTTGTTGGTGTCAAACCTGTGGGGCAGATTTGGCTGTCTAGCATTGGGAAGGCAACCAGTCTAGAAGGACCACTCTAATACCAAACTATTCTGTCTCTAAAGACAATGGAACACAGTCAGGGTTCCCCTTTTAGCCTTGGTGATGTAGTCTGGAGGAAAGCAGAGAGTGATATACCTGGTATTGGCTTGACTGCAGGAGTTGCCAGAAAGACATCAAATTAGACCTCACACTGCCATAAGGAGGCACCACTCCCTGGTTTGGAATCAGAATTGTCATTCCCATTGCTATCTATAGCTGAGGGAAGAATAGTTGGATTCATGCCTTTCCCAAGGGCATTAGCGCAAAGTGAACATAAACAACCCTGACCAGAGTTTGAACTCCAGTTGCCGATTCCATTGTCTGCATTGTTACCAACTACGTCAATTGCAACTGTTTTAAATACTCAAGTTTTGAAGTACCAAACCATTGAGATAAATCAGGAAGATGCTGACAGGTTTGTCATTCTACCCCAGGGATTATTTGACCTTCTGCAGGGAGAGGGGGTCACAATTATCAAGATCAAGAGGAGGCAAAAGGGTTACCTTGGCAGCTGGATAATCATCAGTCATTTCGAACTTCCGCTCATCTAGCCATTTACCAGTTTCCATTGATTTCAAAACCTGCAGAATAAAAAGATGAAAATCATTTGGGAAACTAGGAAGCACTCAGAGAATGCATACGATTGTCAGGGGAAGTAATTGTGGATAGATCCACCCCAAAATGTAATCCCTTTTTCCGTAACCCATTGCCCACCCTTCCACAAAATTTTAAATTCATTGGGAACTTCTGGAGATATTGTGGACAGTCATTAGCATATACATGAATGTATGGGGGAAAAAAAAAACAGAAAAATATCACTCAATCATGAAAAAAATCCCTGGATCCACCATAAAATTCAACCACCTCTTCCTCACTCTACTACTCGCTATTTCATTGGAATATATTCAATACTTCGGGAAAGATTGTGTGGACAGACCGACAGAAATACAGACAGAAAGATGCTACCAAATACATATACTTCTCCAACTGTTAAGAGGTGAAAAAAAGATGAAATTTCTTAACTATATTGCCATTACTGCAATGGATATTTCATGTCTATTCTCTGATAATATTAAGGCATTCTTAGACTTATGACATAAAAAGCCCCAATCAACTACACAGACTCTGCAAAGTCTAAATGTATTGATTTTGCTTCTCTGGCTTCAAAGATTTTAGTTCTTACATTATGGGGGGGATTATTTCTATTATCAAATAGACAACTTATGTATTTCATCTTCGCAACAAATGGGTTAGGATACATTTCTATGCCTGAGCCTAATTTAAACTACCCACAAGTCCAAGGTGAACTTCCCAGTATTTTACTAGCATATCCTGAAAGTTTCATATTGGTTGTGTTTCCTATACCTTACTGAAGTCAGGTAACTACTATTGAAGAGATCTCTGTCTCTGTGCATCTGTTTATGTACCGTGATTACTTGACAACTGGCCATTGTATGAGGTTGACATACGCCAGAAAGTCTGCACACAAGGCAGTAGTGTTGAGTCAAAAGCTTTTAGATCAATGGTTTTCAAGAAATCTAATGAAAATTAAGAATCATCTAAATTTAGACACAAGATATCTGAATTGGCGACATCAAAGAGAAATGATTGGAATACTTCAAATCCATAGTTTCATATGACAGACAGAAAATGACAATTTTTTTTTACATGACAGTTATGGCAGGCTGCTCCATACACCAAGTCCTTTCCATTCCAAATGATCATCTTTTGAACAGGCACTGCCCTAGTAGCTTTAATTTAGATTTTTATGTGGAAGTTGTAAAAATTTTTTTTTTTAAATGTTGTAGTTGAAAGAGAAAGGAAAATCATTACCCATTGTTTGGAGACCAGCCAACATCCTTGAATCATTCCATACAAAAGGTTAAGTGTTCGTCGAGCATTGCCACAAATCACATGAGTCGTTGATTTACGTACATGGTCACTTATGACACTGCCACTCAAAGCTTTTGCAACAGATTTTACCATTTCTTGTTCACTGCAAATTGAAAATGGGGAAGAAGCCTTAATAAAAATTAAAATATAAATAAATAAAAGATACATAACACAATTCATATCTGTTCACAGCTATAGATGCCACAAGGCAACCATATTCTACTGAAAACTTTTCCTAAAAGAGAAAGAGAGAAAAAATTATTTCAGATTACAGTAACACTAACTACGTTAGAATTAATTTTTTTTTTTTACATACATAGATGTTAATGTGTGCAAGGTTGGAAGTTTTACCGTACATGCCTTCCTTAAGGGAGGACAGAATCAGTATGACTAACAAACGATAACGTTGGTTTTGAATGTACACTCCAAAACTTAAACCTAGCATTTTATCACTTGACCATTGTAGCTTTTCATAAACACACTTGACAATGAATTCTTTTGTAGTGAGCATTTCAGGGGCAGGTATGCAAACATTGTTTTTTGAAATATTCGAAGATATAGTTAAGTCTCAAAAACAAATGACTGCAGTGTAAGGGAATCAATCATTGGAGCCTTGCTAAGAGGGTTTTAACACTTCTCAAGATAGCAGATAAATTTTAAACAGTTTTGTTTAGTCACTCAAATAGAAAACATCATGTGACCAAAGTCTTTTGGCAGCATGCTATGTTGGGGGGATCAATTAGAAAATTGGAAGAAAAGGTGATCAGTGTATAACTTACTTGTCTTTTATTGGGCAGTGATCACTAAAAAAGAATGCGGCCAGACATGAATGAAGGGACCAATTTAGCATAAACTTACATTGTGAATTGAACCCACAAATAAAAACCTATTTAGAGGGAAGAATTTTTTTTTAAAACATAGGGAGTAAACGTTTGAATTCCCTGATCTCTAGCTAGATTGGTGCAGCTTGTAAGTGCGATACATAGCCAGACCAACTTAAAAACTGAAAAAACTTTGACGGTTTCATAAAAAAAAAAAATGTAAACTATTGAGGACAAAATGTGATGTGTTTTTTCACATGATTAACCTATGAGTTTTCTTCTACGGTGGCACCTCTATGAGCCATCCTAATGTTATTCCAATTGACTGATCAAAGAGAATTTCGTTAATATATGACTTGACATTTACCTTGAGCTCATACTGGTCATCACTAAATACTTCCTGATAGGTTTCTGAAATACGCGAATGTTCTTTCCTTTAGCAGTTGAAAGACACTGGCTCTGATTCTCTGATCCTGGTGCCAGCACCAAAGACGAGGCATGGCTCACGGAATATACTGTAGACTGAGAACTACTCTGTGACAAATTATCGAGGTTAACACCATTTGTTGTCAAACAATCAAACTGTTGTTGCAGTCTCTCTTCAACATTATTCTGTGTACGTCCACTGTCCTTGTCTGCTGGGGTGCTGCAAAATGGGGCTTCATTTTCTTCTAACTTTTTCTTATAAGTCATCAGTTCTGCCTTTGAAAATGATGAAGTGTGTGGGACTGTAGCACTTTCACTGTGTTTGGCTTCGGACACGTCAGCCTTTTTACTTTGATCATTGTCATTCACTGAGTGTTTGGGGCCTTGCAGATTGCCCTCGATCACACCAAGGATACTCAAGGTCTCTCTGTGTTTATATCTCTTTCTATGAACAGGTTTATTTAATACAAAATCATCCATGCTCATATTACAGGTGTTGCCTGAAATGGCAGTCAGAGGGATTGAGGACTCTAAGTGATGGTGACTCGTGCTGTCACACACACTATTCTGTTTCGGAGCCTGGTGAATCTGTTGTGCGGAATCCTGCACGACTTTCTTTTGCTCTTTCACTTTCAGGCTCTTCCTGCGGTTAGATATATTTTTTGTAGATGGTTTTACATTACTGAGGATTCCAAATGATTTAGATCTTTCCTTTCGACTTGTTGGACAGGGAAGCTCAGACAATAAATTAGGAGGATGAATTTCAGAAAAGTTTCCCTTGCAGGGGATTGAAGATGTGGATGGAGAATGAGATGAGGCGCTTGGAAAGATATCAGGACTTGTATTCTCTGCATCATCTGCAAATAGAAGGGGGTGTGAAAAAAAAGCAAAGTCATTACAAGTTTAGCTCAAAAGGAAGACTGAAATAAATTCGTAATTAGAAAAAAGATCGACCATCAAACAATGCTCATAGAAAAATCTACAGTTGTGTGAAAATTCTGATGTAGAATTTGAAAGTGTAAGTTCTAATGTATTTTTCTATAATTATGATATAGATCTATATATAAGTGAGAGGTGTCACACAATCGGTCTGTCTGCCACTCTGCTAAACATGGGTGCAGCCTAACCAAAGCATGCATACTCAATGAGCCTTCAGAAAAATTTCAAAGTAAAAGGTTTTGAGGAAAAGATTGTTTTAAGGTTTTAGAGGGGATGGGGGATTCTGTTTACAAGGTAACTTTCCTTTCCCATACATATATATGCATATTTTGTATGTTCATATAATTTATTAAGGGGTCAAAATAAAGGGAAACATTTTCCCTTTTTCAGAGCTCGTAGAGGGTACTTTTTTTCTTTTTTTTTTCTTTTTTACTAGGTTGAAAGTTTCAGTCCTGTCATGTTTCAACACATAAAATATTCAACCAGGTGTAGATGTACAAGTTCTGATGACACCTGGGTTAAAGTTCTGGACAACTTTGCCAAGGAGACGTTATGAAACAATTTGAGGAATAATTCTTCTATTCCCGAGATAAAGAACCCTAATAACATGAAAGTAGAGTATTCTGCTAATCTTTCTGATAAACTTTTATATTATGAGGAATTTTTTTTTGTTTTTTAATACATTGCTTTTACAATATACGAGGTGCTACCCAAAAGTTCAGGGAACTTGAGACATGAAATTACTTCCCAAAGAGACTAAATTGAAATTCTCCATTTCTCACTGGAGTGATTTCAAGAGATGTGTGAAAGGTTTGGTGAGACATGGGAAATACTGGGCAACATAATAGATGAACAAATAGATCAATCTGTTTGAATTCCTCAAACTTTTAGATAGCACATCTCATATATTTGACCTTTAAGTTAAAACTAATTTAAAAACCTAATCAATGTGTAGAATAGCTGATAATTTGGTTTTCAATAATTTCTTAAAACCTATGTACTGTGGCAGGATAAGTCCCAAGAATTAATTTCTTTTCAAAGCAAAACCCCATCATGGTTTTTCTGAAATGAATAAAGAATTATGTCCCTTGTATAAATTACAGAAGGTGAAATATTCTAAGAATTTGTCAGAGAGAAAAATAATAACAGGTCAAGATTTGTGCTGGTATTATGAGTCAAAGCTTAATATGAACAATTATGGGGCTTGGATGATTTTCAGTGAGTGGTAGTCTTCAAAATACTTCTGTAAACCATTAATCTTACGGTCCAACATATATGGTAATCGATGATGTCAAAACAAGTGCTAAATTTTGTGGATAATACACTCACTCCAAATTATCATTTAAAAAACAAAGTCAACAGAAACCTTTCAAAATTGAAAGATCGGAGAAATTGTTCAAATAAAAACTTTGGTACCAAAAGCAGATGAGAGTCACTCGATAACAAGAAAAAAAATAAATGAATAAAAAAATCATTACATACTGAATAATTTTCTCTTTAGGTCATTTGTATCCTCTTCAGTACTGCTAGAGCCTTTGGCCTCTGGAAAAAAAAAAAAATTTTTTCTGATAAGACGGGAGAAATTTTTTTTTTTTTTTACTTTCTTGATCTTTCATCCACTTGTTGATCACCACAAACCACAACAAACCGTTGCTGAGTTTAGGTCATTCAGGACTTCTGACATTTATATGTACCTAAGCATCCGGACTTCACCAAGCCCTGACCGTTCATTGTAAAATTTTGCATAGAGACTCCCTTAAATGACGATTATGTTCTTTCTTTAATACAACCACCCCCCACCCTGATTTCACTTCGGGGGGGGGGGGTAATAAAGAAAAGAATTTTGCAGACATAAGCAGTAAATGCTAAAATTTCCAGCCCTCTGCTTGGTGCGATCTGTGCACGTGATACATACATATATACCTAGTGAGCTAGACCTCCTTGAAAACTGAAGAAACCTATGTCGACAGTTTTGGTTGCCAGTTTCAAAGGGACAATTGTAAAAATAAACCTGTTCAACAAGAAACAATTTTCAAGTAGACAGTAGGGAGAGAAAAAAATCATAAGATAGACTTACCCTCAAGTTTGCTTCGCTCAAGCAATTTTGCCTTCATACTTGGGGGAGTTGTAATGTGAGGCATCATATCGAACGAGCAGGGCTAACAAAGAATAGTTTGTAGATTCAGTTGAATGTTTTTATTTTAGAGGAAAGATAATGCACAAAATATTGATTAGAAAATAAGGAGCTAGTTGTGATTGATATAATAATGATGATAATGATATATAAACCTGTACTCAATACCCATTTGTACATCAGAATAAGTGTTCTGTTTTTGCATAAACAGAACTGAATTGCTTTTTTGTGCTTTGATACTGATTTTTAATCAAATTATCCACTTTTCCCCACCTTTTCAAGAAACATTGCATGAGCATTTTGATATTTGAAACATTGAAAAGACTCAACATGATAAAAACTTTATTTCTAAAGATCAACCAAAATATCTGAAGAAAGAATCTCAATCAATACTTTCTAAATCAAAAACAGACAAAACATCTTTAAGATTCACACACATTATATGTAGTGCTACCAAAAAGTCTGGAGAATTCAAATAGTGCACACAAAGCAAATGTAATACAGACTTTTGCTACCCTTTCTGAGCCAGGGTGCAAATAGCAGGCAAGGCACCACCCTGAAAAAGGTGGTGGAATCTAAGGTTTACGCTAAGTCATTTTTTTTTTATATGATCAAATTTACCAAACTTTTTACTTACTGTCAGTGGTGATAGTACAGGTTCGCTACTATTAGAATTCAGTGGAGTTTTATTCTTATCAGTTCGTTTTCTTCTACGGTGGCACCTCTGGGAGCTATCCTCAAACTCTTCAGTTAGATCTTTGGGCTGCATGGATCGGAATTTCTAATGGAAAAAAAAGTAAACAAAAAACCCAGGTCTGGTTAGTTACTCAATAGAAACCAACATCTTTTGGCAGCATGCCTGGTCGGAGGTGATCAATTAGAAAATTGGAAAAAGGGGAGGGCGATCAATGAATAAGTTATTTCTCTCGCCAATAGCTGGAGACTAAAAGTCTGAATTTTCAAAAAAAGCGTGAATGCAGCCAAACACAAACTAGGGATCAATTTAGCATGAACTTACATTGTAAATTGAACCCCAGCAAAAATGTTGAAATTTTCAGCCCTCTGGCTCCATTGGTACATGTGATACATACAGCTGGACCAACTTGAAAACTGAAGAAACCTATGTGGATAGTTTTGGTTGACGGTCTCTAATACCAACAAAAGTAGATGCAAAATTAAAAATTTTAAAAACCCAGAATGAATCAGATTTGCAAAAATACTCTACAAATTTACATTAAAAAAAAGTAAAAAATTAATTAACATTGATGCACAGCAAAGATAATTGTTTGTTTTTTTAATAAGCGAATTGATTAAATATATTAGATTATATCTTAGAATAGCAGTTAGCTCCCTTCAGAAGTTAGCTGGGATATTTTGGAAAATGAAATCATTGAGAGAGTTTTCACACAAATCGACAACTTTGGTAAAACTCAACAAATTTTAATAAAATTTTTGTCATCTTGTACAGACCTTTATTATGAGTAACTTTTCCAATTACACAGACTCATGAAAATTGCACTGAAAACCACAACATAACTATTTAGGGAATTTTTCCTTTAAATTTGATAGAACACAAAGCACATCTGAACTGTAGAAGTGAATTACACCAAACTTTCCATATTTGATCCTGCAAATGTTTTTATCTTAAAAAAAAAAGGGGGGGGGGGATTCTTAAATTAGAAAATCATACAAGTGTTTTAGTGTTAGAAATGAGAAACATTTCAAAAGTCAGCCATAAATGATGTATATAGTAGTTATAGTTAAGGACGGCATGTGTACATATTTATATATGTGAAATGATATTTATATATTAAAGAAAACAGGACCAGTAAGAAAAATGCATACCTGCACAATGTGTTAATATACTTGTAAAAACTTGAAAAATACTGAACATAAAATAGACAAAAAATATTAATGCAGTGACAAAACTGAACAACTTTATTTTACAAACTTTAGTTACATGTGGGTAGATGTCACTATAAATAGCCTTTTTGGGCAATTACATTAATATTTCTTCATCTATTTTAGAATAAAATATGACCACAAAAATCCAAGTATTCCACTTGAAATATTGAGCTTTCTTTAATTGAATATCATATCCCATAAACCCATTTCTCAAAGTGCTACTGAAGATTTAATAATAGAAAAAGAAATGATGACTGATTTTACCGTTCTTTTCACTGGAAACAAACTCAGTTTTTCTTCCTGAAGTGGGGATTCAGCAGGAAATGCCCTCTCACTGACATGTTCCAAAGTTTTCTTACAACTACAAAACAAGTTTCAAAAATAGATAAATCACTGATATAACAAGAAAAGCATAAATGGGTTTGAATGACACCACAGTAATCATGCATTGACTAGCAGAGAAGCCGTAAGAAATGACAGGACTATTCAAGTATAGATCACCACTGCCTGGGATCAGAGTATCTCTAGCAGAAGTTACTGATAGAGAAACAAACACACTGTTCATTATATTTATATATATATATATATATATATATATATATATATATATATATATATATATCATGTATTCATGAAATATACTGACAACATCAATCCATTAGAAGTGGTTAGATTTTTATTTTTTAAACGGCCAAAATCTGTGAGTCTACACGTCCACTAGCAGGGTTCTTCAAAGTAAAATTATGATTTTCAAAAGATACGAGATGGAAGGACGAAGACACACATCTGCCTTTCAAATTTCCCGTCTCAAAAACCCATTCTTTTTTTCCTCTCATCATAGACTTAACTTCCTCACCAAACTGTCACAAGCAAATTTGTTCAGCGGACAGTTTCTATAACAAAAATAAATAAATGAATAAAATAAAAACTAGCATTGAGGAAATTATGAATCATGACCGCCCATATGTGCCCAATTTTATCACGCAAATTTAGCATAAACTTATTTCATAAACTGAACCCTCCATTGAAACCAGAAGAAAAAAAATCGATCACTACTCATTGAGAAGTAGTGTGTGTGTGTGCAGAATTTAAAATTACTACTCTGAACACTTAGAGCTGGGCGAAGTCCAGGCACATAGATTCAAATAAATGTCAGAACATATGAATAACCTAAACCCAGCAACAGTATCAAAACCAGTGTTGTGGGTAACAGTGATCAATAAAAAGCATGAATTCTGTTCTCTCGATGACCCAAATTCACTGATTTTCTCTGTATCAAGTTTTTTTCATTTTAATTTATATTAAAGGAAATATGATCCTCATTTTGTTTGTAATAAATATATTTACACTTTGATATATACTGTAAGTATTTATCCATATTTAAGTGGTCCCATCATTTTTTGACAGGTACTATGTTAGTTTTAAAATAAAGGTCCCTTAAGTCGACATGAGTCAGACAGTCACAGCCTTAACTTCCTAGGCTCAGTACTTGTTGACAATGACTGGTGTTGCCTGGTAACAACTTATACTATGAGTACAACAGAATGGCTGTTATATATATATATATGTAATGTAAGGTACAAATCAGTAATACAATACAATACCATTATTATTATCATACCCCAAACCACTTTAAAAACAACCTAATCACCTTCTCGTAATTGTCTTAGATATATAGAAGTACACCCAACCTAGAATATAAACAGAATTGAACATAAACATGTAAAAGTAAACCAACACAAAGGGGCAGATAAAGATAATAGAATACTTCAAGAGAGGAAACATACCAAAAAGTACTGATGGATTAATACACTGATAAAGAAAATGTCTGCAACATCCCCAGTTAATTCATAACAACCAGACAGAAATCCACTTCCCCTACGAAAAATATAACAAGCAGTGACCAACAACTAAAGAAAAGATATATAAATGGAATAAGAGGAAGATTCTCCAACTACAAAAAAAAAAAATAGATACACTCCAATAACGTCCTAAATATGGATCCAAATAAATCAAATCATTCGCCTGAAGAAGCCCAAACAAGGCAGAAAAATGAACTGGTTTGTGTAATGAATCCTTTATCTCATCTGATCTTGGTCACTAACAACTGCAGTTTGGGATTGTTAAAAACAGCTGAGAGAGATCAAATTTTGTTTAGGCCTATTCTTTGCTCAATTGTCAATTACTGGTTTTAAATTTTTTTTTTTCATCTTGTAATAAATAACGAAAGATTTCCAACATTTGTTTTATGCTACTCCAGACAGAATATTCACAAAATGCATCAAGTAGAGAGTGCATGCCTCTGTCAGCGCCATTGTCATGAGAAGTAATTGTGCATGGATCCACTCCAAAATTTAATCATTTCTTCCATAGCCTATTGCCCACCCTCCCACAAAATTTCTTTGAAATTCATTCAGAAATTTTGGAGACATCAAGTGAGCAGACATGAACCTTTGGTGATATTATATGGAGTGAAGATATAACTAAGACATAGGGGGAGGAGTGTAATTGTGGATGGATCTGCCCCGAAATTCCATTTCTTCCGTTGTCTATTGTAAACCCTTCCAAAAAATTTTTCAAATTCATCGAGAAATTTTGGAGATATCGTGCAGGCAGACATGAGCATAAAAGTAAGTAAAAAATCTTGTAAAGTAAGTAAAAATCTCGTAAGTAAAAAATCTCTTAATCAAAATAAAATATTCCTGGATCCGCCCCTAAATCTAACCAATTCTTTCGTACCCCATTTTTAGAGAAATTCCAGAGATATCGTGTGGACAGAAAGACAAACATATACAACTGGATACATACACCTCTTCAACTTCATTGGCAGAGGTAAAAAAGAGAAATTGAAAAGCTTGCAGAAATACTTACCCATCTACCCAGAGAACAGAAACTACCGGAACATCAAGTTTCTTGGCTCGTTCCCATGTTCTGTTGGTACCATCTTTGAAGACAACATGGGTGGCATTAACATTCAACTTGTCTGTGATTTGGGCTCCAAGTTTACGAAGCTCCTCAGCAATCACATTACTTCGATTTTCACATTTGGAACGGACTTCTACATAGGCACATACACCTGAAAGAGAGCAAAAAATGAAAGTCAGGCTAGGATTAGTATGGAGTCATTCTATGGAATTTTTTCATCAGTACTCCCCCTCAGTTTGTTTTTTTAGGGTACGGAAACCCAAGGAAAAAGATTAGGTCACATTTTCTTTTTCTAGCTGAGTAAATACCCATATCACGGTGCTAGTGATTTGATCTTGGAGGATCAAACATTTAACCTATCTTCAAAATGATCAGTTTTGTACATCTTTTTAATTGGATTCCAGATCAGTCAAGTTGTTGAATTTTTGCAGCTTTACACCACCTCAAAAGCTAATGCCATCAGAAGTGTGGGGAAAAAAAAAAAATTCAAAAATATAATAATAATATAGGATATGGCATTTTGGGTCCTTTTCCGTTAACCCCAAGACGATGAGTGGGAATCAATATCTAAAGTTAATTTCACTGGTTTGTCAGCCTGGGCGAAACTTATGGAGATTGAAGGATATCTAGTCGACAGATTCCCTCCCCCCTCTCCACGCCTCGCTGATTTAGTCTAGAGATGAAACAGTATGTAAATTTCATATCATGATTATTATGACCAGAATTAGGTATTAACATAATCAAAAGTTTATTCATTCAAAACTATTTTTGCAAAAAAAAGAAAATAAAAATAACTTCATAAATAACAAAAATGTAAAAAAAATTTTGATTCAGCCAAAAAATTAATTATTTTGATTAAATTAAATGAACTTTTGATTAAACTAAAACTACCTTTTAATTTTTTTTCATAACAAAAACAACAAAAATAAAATGTTCTATTTTGTTATTTAAAAGTTATTTTTTTCCAAGTTTTGATGCAGCTATCTATGTAGCATGTATTTTATTGATTAAAAAATTTAATTTGTAAGTCCAAACTCAAAAAAGTATGCCTGTTGTTGGCTTCTCTTTGTAAAAGTGGGATGCATATAACTGAGGTGAGGCACAAATATCCAGGGACACCAATGACTGGGACGCCTTTAAAACAAGCCATTTTTTTTTAATTGTTGTTTTAAACTAGGTATTAGATTACATCCATTTGAAAGGAAAAATTTTCTCGAGACATCTGGAAATTTGTATGCATGAATAATTGCGTCTTGGTTTGAGTTAATTTTTTAGTGAAAAACACATTAAAAAAATGTCTGTTTTATTAATTACATGCCAAATGCTTTCCCTGGAAGTTTTGAGCAAAGAAAAATCTTCAATGGATACGGATTTGATTTCCTCTCCAAATTGTATTTACTTTTTTTTTTTGTTAAATTGATCTTTTGAGGAAAATGAAAGCACATCTCAAGGTCATTTATCCAAACTGAAAAAAACTAAGATTGAATACTAGTCTTAAACAGCACTTCTTTGCATGTCGTGTAATAGATTCATGGAATAGTCTCCCAGGTTCAGAGGCAAGTACACTTCAAACCTTTAAAAACAGAATTGACCAGCACTGGACTAACAGAAGATTCACCTGCACCCACAAATTGTATTAAAAATAATAGACATGCACATATACAAAAGATCAGATCAAAGTTCTCCGGCCTAATTTAATCTGAAATCATATATTATTATTATTATGCTTATCACAATTTGCAACCGGGGAATCCACACATTTTGCATTTTCGCATTTTAATAAAAATATCTGGAGCATTCTAATAGATGTTTTTAGTTTTAATTGTCTCAAATTACATTTTTTTTTTAAATAATCGGTAAGCAAACACCATCACAATATCAATAACAATTCAAATTTGATATGGTATTACTAACCATCGGGAACTTACTGTAGTTTATACAAAATAACTGTCTCATCTCCAATGTAGTCCAAAAGAAAGTGGAACAATACATTCGGCATCAGCTTGGCTGCAGGAGCTGCCAGAAAGAAGTCAAATTGGCATCCATCCACTTGAATAAGAGCTCTACTCTCTGGTTGAGGATCAGTTGTCTGACCCCTACACTGGTTGCAAACCCAGGCTCGAGAGCCCAGTCTGCCTTGCTATTCACCCATATCTGGAGGGAAAAGAGATGAATTCATGCCTTTCCCAAGAGCAGTAGCATGAAGTGAATGCTGTCTCAGCCGGAGTTTGAACTCTGTTTGCAGATTCTATTCTCTATACTATGAGGCCATCCACACCTTCCATAGTTATTATAACAATACTTGAACAATAAATAAATCTCATCAATTCTATAGCAGCCAGTGGTAAACCACTGATGCAAAATGCTTATATAGTGTACACTAGAAAAATAAATACAAAAAAAATAATGTCTGGTTAGTCACCGGATAGAAACTGTCACATTACCATGTTAGGGGGTGATCAATTGAAATTTAGAAAAAGGTGTGACCAATGAACGTTACTTCGCTCATATTTTGTTTGGGAGTGTTCTCTCCAAGAAAAATCTGAATTTAAAAAAGAAGACAAGCACGAATGCTTCTGGGCACGAAATCAGGGATCAATTTTTTTTTTTAAATTTAAAAAATGCTGAGTCCAATATCATTCTCATCTCTCTCTCATGATGTACACATTCATCTCACCTTGAAGGACTTTGCTGATATCTTTAGTAGTTGAGGAAACTTCCATCATGGTGCACATCAGAGGGTTTAAGCTGAAAATCATCACAAAAGAAAAAGAAAGACAATTATTTTTTTTTTAAAAGTCGTCAAAGCAACATTCATCTAAATTTGTCTAAATGCATAAATTCAATCCAAACAGTACATACATCCAAAAAAGTAGTTCATGGATACAATTAGCAAAGTCAGTTCTTTATCAACACAGATATCAATATATTCCAAATAGTAGGGCATTGCAGGAGGTGTGCGTGGCATGGCGTTAACAGCACAGACAATGGAATCAGCAACTTGAGTTCAAACTCCATTTGTGGCTGTTTATGTTCACTTTGCACTAAAGCTATTGGGAAAGGAATGAATCCATCTCATTCTTTCCCCAACTATGGGTAAAGTAGTAAGGCAGATTGGGCTCTCTACCCATGGGAAGGCAGCCAGTCTAGGAAAAGGAAAACTGATTACAAACCAGGGAGTGGAATCCCTTCAAGGTGACTTCACACCTAATTTGACGTCCTTCTGGCAGCTGCTGGAGTCAACCTGATGCCAGTCAAATTGCTCTTTTTTCTTTTCTAGCGAGGCTGAAGTAGTTGGGGGGGGGTCCGACAAGTGGGCACCACAAGATCTCTATACCCTTCACCAAAGCATGCGCCCTGGAGGGAACATTCCAATGTCTATAGATACTGAATTATGCAAAAAAGATTTTTTAAATTTAAAAAAAGGATTATCCGTTGAGAAATTCTTCAGTGTAGCACAGTGTTGACAACAACATGTGGAAACACGAAGTGAGGTCGTTGTAAATATCCTGGTGCGTATTTCAGAATGAGTGAACGCCTTGAAATGATTTGAATTGTTTGTTTATTGTTTGTTATTTAAATGAATTGTTTGATGTGTTTCTTTGAACGATTTTTATTAATTATTGCGAGGGGATGAAATACGAAAAGAATTAATCTGAATACTCACTACAAAATTTTTTCCTAAATCTCGCTTAAATGTTTGTTTGAAAAAAAAAATCCAAAACATGTTTGTTATTATTCATGTAGCTACGATATAGAGAATTTGACATAATTCGAGCATCTAAAATTTTTAGGGGCTTAAATAGCGTCAGAAACATTCAAAACGAATTTCAGACTACCTCCCTGAATTCCGACCACATATTATAATCACATTCTTGAAGCTAACTTAGATTTCTTCTTGCTTTTTTTTTTTTAGTTTACATTGAAAGTTTTTTCTGGAAATCATCTGTACATAATTTGATCACTTGCAACATTAGAAATTTGAAATATAGTCATCCCCTTTAGAATAGAAAAGTCTTGCATCAGAAATGAAAATAGATTCACAACAGAAGTAACCGAAATACTTCAAAGTCGTGGTTTCGTACGAAGGACGGAAAGTAAGGGTGGGTCCAGTTCAGTAGTAAACAGTAACTCACCACCGAAATGTTTCGTTTTTTGTTGTTTTTGTTTTGTTTTTTTTCTCCAAAACTGACATTTTTCGAAAATTAAAGATGTAATTGATTGAAGGCCCAGAAAGTTCAACTTGGGTCTACACTATTTACCCTTAATCGGGTAGACCTACCCTGCCTTTATTTACTTACTTAAATATTGATATACAAAGCGTTGCCATTGCCGACCTGTATGAAACCATCAGACTTGTACAATACTTAGATAAATAATACTACAGTGCCACGAAAAGGGTTTATCCTTATAATGTTCAACTTTGAAACAATATGGAAATATCAATCAGTGTTTTGTAAATAATTACATGATACATATCGATCAACATAAATATAAGTAACTGTGCTTCCATAACCTTGTTATGGATTAAAACTTGTTCTTAACAGTAGCCTCAGCATAAAACCAATTAAATACTTGTAGTATTTAGAAATTAACAATTGTTTTTTATATATTTCAATCAAAAATAAATCTTATTTGGAGTTATGGAAACAAGACAAAACAGAAGTAATATCCCAGGACAGGTAACAACAATTCTCTCGTCTTTAATTTCTTCAGCCTCGATTGTAACATGTTTTCTAATAATCACAACATACATTCAACAAATTGTAGTTATTGAAGAACTTACAGGTTTTGATAAATCCAAAAAGTTCCAATATCTCCAGATTACTCTCAATATTTCAATAATAAAACATAAAAGATGCGTTTTCTGAAACCAACTTGATACAGATTCCTGTTCGAAAAGTCCGCCATCTAATCACATCTCGTTAAACGAGATTTAGCATGAGATTCGCTGAAGTACCGTCCTGATTTTAGTTGCAATTTATCACATGGGTTTGTTTCCTTGAGAGTTGCCATTTTGGCAATTTTATGGCCAAATATGACTGCTCTGGCCTTTTTGACAGGCATTTTAACAGTAATTTAGCTATTTTTCGCACTGCCAAAACAAAAAACACCCTGAATTTAGCGCTAAAATATTTTGAAGTGGTTTCAGCCGAGAAAATAAAATTTGAGTTGGCAACACTGCTATACCGTATGATTCCAACTGAAAATATTGCAAAATCTGCTAAATCTTTTCAATTTTCAGCTTTCTGGTTAAAAATGTCATGGCACTGATTTGAAACCCAATCATCAAATAAATTAACTGTTAACAAAAACAACGGAACAATTAAAAATTGTATATCTACTTTAATTGAACTCATCAGATTTGCATTGAATCTGCTAAAAAAGAATTGGTAATTTTTTGAAACAGGTAGGATTGAACATTATGTCGATATTTCGCAAGGGAGATAATCGAGATATACTATTGGCCATCTTGAATGGCTAAAAGTAGCTAGATTCTTACCTATGATCAAAAAGTTTTTATCAATCTCAAAGTAGTTTACTTTAGAATCAATATGACATGTAGTTAGGTTTAGACAGTAGGTTTGAGGTTAGTTTTTCTAATTTCCCAATTATTCATCTTTGTCGGAATATGTACATTTCAGCATACTCAATAGCTAATTTTTAATCAAATTTAGCCACTTTTAGCAATTCTAAATTGGCAAATCCAAAATGGCAGTGACATAATATTTGATTTTATCTATTCCAAACAATTACCAAAAATTCTTAAAACAAAATTTTTGGTTGTAATTCAGTTTTATCGATCAATAAAAAGTTCATGAAAGAAAAATTTTAAAAAACCCTCTTCCGGAAATTTTTGTTCCTTTCAGAAAAAGTAACTTTTTATAAAGAAAGCGAGTGAATTGGCCCTAAATCGGCTGACCGATTTACAATGTACATTTAATATAAAATTGGACCCTTGATTTGCATCTGTCTATGCAATTATGCAGAGTGATATCTACTAAACTTGACTCTTCAACTTTTTTTTGTCTGAAACTGCTTCAAAAAATGACTAGAACAGCTGTTTTTTTTTCACTTTCGTCCAACTTTATGGCTAAAAATGTTAAATATGGTTTGAGTTGGCTATGAAATACAGTTAAATCAGCTAGTTATGTTTTGTTTTTTTCAAACAGCTAGATTTTTGGCTATCACAGATTTTTATGTGCCAAATTCGAAAAAATCAGATCTAGCCAAAAATGGCTGATTTGGCATCCCTGGCCATGCATTGTACTAATGTCTCTACCATAGAAATATTACAACTAGAATACTTACTTGGTCTATTGTTTTCACCAGCTTGTGATGGCTCACTCATGGAGAAGTAAAATGGCGTCAAATAGATGTCAAGAAATGATGTTGACTTGTGCTTTTATTTCAAATTAAAACACTTCATTTGAAAAGTTTTTTAAAAATCTGAGTTTCAGTACTGCAGTCTCTTGACTTTCTTTTTTGATCACAGTACTGGTTGAAGTGTTTTTTGATTAACAGCAAAAAAGAACTGATTACTAATGAGATGTCTCAACACTGATACTTTTCCAACTACAGTTTGTACAAGATTAAGCAGCACAAGAGTTCACCATTTTCAAGTATTAATAACAATGGGGCTTTTCTGTAATCTGAAATCATGCTCAGAGGTAGGGTTACTTGACCATAATTTCAGATTACGAAAAAGTACCTAACAGTGTATTATACTGAAATTCAAGAGATACCTTACTATAAGTCCCTGAAAATCCTTAAACTGGAAGATAACATAACATAAAGAAATTGCTTGTACATTATTTTATAAATAAGAAACTTCCATATAGTTCAAATAAATTATTTCTCTCCACACTGAAAAAAAGCTCTATAATTACTAGAAAATCATTTACATATATTACAAATTATCACAGAAAACTATAGAAGAAACTCAATAAAACAAAGCTATACTAGCTTAGAATAATATATTGAAAGTTTTTTGGGGTTTTTTTTAATATCTAAATAGAAATAGCTCCAAAAAAATCCTAAAATAACACTTTTTGAATTCATTGTATATTTTGGTGAAATACAAATATATTTCTACACTATTCAAATGAGCCACATTAACAACATACTGGTAAAAGGCCCTATTTCGGTTTTCCATTGTTTTGTTTTTCCATTTATTTGCCTTCATTGAATTTCCATGTGTTGGCCATGTCATATGACCGAGTAAGCATTCTGGTCATAATATTCCTATGGTTCCTACCTACGTGTCAGGGTCAGATATCTTATATGGGGCAGTTGCGTCCCTTTGAATCTATCATTCTATTAATAATGATTAAATGTAACCATGAGTTATTCCCCTTTATACACTTGTTCGCGGTTTTAAGCAGGCTATTTGTTCTCATGTTTATCACGGTTACTGTAAGTGATTTAATGTAACTCGCGTTCGTACCTTTTTATCACACTACAAAACATCCAACTTTATTTTGAAATATATATCTTAAATATGAGTAAAATCCACACTAAAAGATGGGAAATGGAAGGTTATTTAGTCGATAAATTTCATGAAGAAAGACCCAACAAAAGTTAAATAAATGAAATAGTTAATAATCTTATTTTTAAAAAATTTTCCAATCATCATTCTTCTGACCCAGAATCTAAATTTAAGACTTATCTTCCTATAATGTTCTTTTGGTTGCTACAGGTAATGCTACATAGTGACTTTCATTCTGGTCAACATCAGAGACACGATGAGTCTTTTTGTCAGTGATTTCAAATCAGTGTGCCATGTCATAACTGTTGTGTTATTTCTGGGTATAAGGTTTTTTTCCCCCTTAATGAACAGTATAATAATGGGGATGATTTGATGAGCACACAGCAAATATCAGAATTGTAATTGAAAGTGACGAGAGAGATTTTTTTTTTCATTTGTAAAATTAAAAATATGTTGCAAAATGACCGACTGAAGATACATCTAACAGATGTAATATAGGTTGGCATTTAAGGTGTGAATATTTTAGAAAGGTTTATACTTGGGCGATAAGCTAATTTCTTTTGATAAGTTGTTTTTAAACTCATTAATTTCATCTGAAAGGGAATTCAAGTAAGAAACAGATCTTGATGCAATAGATATTTCTAATCCCAGGGTGATGGTGTTGCTGGTGGCCTATTTTGTGACTGTAACCGCAGTTCATTGTTCTTTGCAGCATGAGTTAACTCTGTTTCTATTTGCATATCTTACTGTGAGTATCTGTGTGCATACTAGATGTGCATTATTTCATAAAGAATCCAAGAGGGGGGAAAAATTCAACTGTCGAAATTGGATCAATTGAACAGAATCAATTTTGACACTTCAACATCTTTTTCCAAATGTTCAGGTTTTTTTTCATTGATTCTCCAATTCACAAATTCTCATAAATAAAAAGAAATATTTCACACCAGCGCACACCTGATGCCTCATAAATAAAAGAATTTATGAAAAATAGAACATTGCAATATTTGAAAAAGATGGTTAAGTGTCAAAATCAGTACCATTCAAATGATTCAATTTTGACAGTTGGAAACTCAATGATTGTCAAATTCCGACATAAGACAAACTTTCATAACAAGGATTTTGATCTTATTCTTGTAAATTCTTATAGATTGAGAATAGATTGAGTTGAATGTTCAATGAAAATAGAAAAGCATTTTGCGCTTTCAATCCATGGTCAAGATTCATCTTTTTTTCTTTTCTTAATTACCGAAAAATTATTAAAAAATATTTTCCCTATACAACAGAATCTGACTTGGAAATTTTTTGTTTTTGAGAAAAAGTAACTTTTATTAGGGAAGCGAAAGAATTGGCTCTAAAGTGGGTGATCAAATTACAATGTATGTATAATGTAAAACTGGACCCTGAATGTGTCCTTTTTTGCGACACCAAACCTACAATGTAAATATCTATCAAGTGAATACTTTGTGGCTGCCTTATCTCTAAAGCAAAATAAGCATAAATGAAAACAGTATTAAAATGAAAATTTCAAAATTTTCCAGCTACTCTTTGATGCCATCAAGATCAATCCTACAAACTTAAAATTCATTAAAAGAATTGAAATTCCAGAATTTTTTGCACTATCTTTCAAAACAAAGAGGGAGATAATTCAGGAGTTTCTTTTTAACATATCTACCTTGTAAATCATGTTGAAAAGCAAGACTTCAATTTAGTGTCTAATTTTTTATTATATGTACATTGTAAATTGATCACCCACTTAGGAGCCGATTCACTTGTTTCCTTTCTAAAAGTAACTTTTTCTTAAAAACAGAGGTCAGATTCAATCAAAGAAGTTCATATTGCCTAAGAAAAAATTATTTCCACAAATCCTTATGCAATTTTGTAAAGCCAAATAATAACCCCTTGGTTACATCTGTAAATATCAGTTTTCAGAAAAAGTACTTTTTCAAGTATATCAGTAATGCTTAAGTGGGCACGCACTTTCCACCATTTTTTCATGAATAAGGTATCAAAGTATGTGGTTATTTTCCTTATGGAAATCTGGAGACCTTACTTCCGTCAAAGTGGCATAAAGTATCTGCCCTGTTTAACAAAACAGTTCCATTGTAAATAGGACCCCAAAATCATTTTTCTCAAAACTGACAAATTTGCAGTGGTAGGTAGGTATTATGGATTAGAGCACAAAATACTACCAATTTTTTCCCCTTTCCTTTTATTGAATATTCAATTTAATCAAATCTGAAAAATCATATAGAGTAGATATTTCAACATTCTTATTCACAAACATAATGTAGAGTAACCTTTTTTATTGTGGTCCCTGGTATATATTAGTTCATAGGCAAGTGCAAAAATAGCCTAGTTCAATATCGTTGTATTGTTGCATGTTGCTATTTATTACATGCTTCAAGTTTGGCACAAGATCACTAATAAGGGGCAATTGGTGAGGATCAAGCTCACTATCAGTCAAAACAGTCTGCAAAACCAGTTTGTGAAGGCACCTATTCCCTAGTAGGTAAGCTAAACTTAGTTTGGTTTTAGCACAAGGCCACAAGTCTGAGGTATTCAGAGAGGACTGAACTCTTTACTCAATAATAATCGTTTGTATGGAAATCTAGGCCTAAAAGAGGAAAGGAAAACACTTGCATCCTGTTATAAGCATGGCTACCATTGGAAAAAAAAATTCTGTTTACCACGATCGCAATGGGATGGTACCCCTGAAGTCCAAAGAATGGTTCAGTTAATAAGCATAGATAAGGAGTTCAATTGTCCAAAAATCTTTTTGAATAAAAAAAAAAATCTTTTTTTTAATGTATACAATACAAAAATTGCTGTAGTTATCTCAGTCAGAATAGAATTAGCAGTGGATTTTGACCCTCCCATGATTTAGACGCTTCACTAGAGTCACCTTCCTTTTCACTGAACAATCCCTCCCGATGGTATTCCAAACTGACTTGAGCCAATAGAACTCATATTGGAGTAGATAGCTCTGAACTGGGGAAGATGTAACTTATATACTGATAACTAATATTTCACAATACTTCAATAATATTTACTTATGTGGGGTAGGGATTATTAGCAAACTAGTCTGACAGACAATTTTTACTGAGTAGAGAGTTTGGTTGTCACTTGGTACCAAAGACTTGTAGCCTTGTGCTAAAAATAAGATAAGCTTACCAAGCTTGGAATTTTGGGTTATTAACTCTCTAGGGACTGCTGAGTGATTGTTACCCCACTGTTTCGCAGGATGACAAGCCTGGGAAGTGCCATGGAGTTGTTCATTTAAACCCACCAAATAATTACCTCCTCGTTGATTTGAAAGGTGGAGAGGTTGAAGGTGTAGCGCCGCCCCCTAGTTCTTTTAGTTAGGAATTAAATGCAAAACTCTTTCAGTGTTTCGACGACCTCAAGGTAAGTTCATCTCTTCTATCTCTCTTTAATTAGGAAAGTTAATATACACACTTTTATACACGCTTTCTTTTTACACATGCATCATCACAATTTCATTACAAAATTTCAGTCATCCTAGTTGTAGCCACTATGAAGTCATCTTGAGAAGTCTGACCTAACTATGGGGAGAGTGCTTAACTTAGATAGGATGTGTTCTTGAGATGAAAGAGTTTTGTATTTAATTCCTAACTAAAAGAAAAAAAGGTTCTGTCAATACTTCTGTCAGTGTTAACCAGCTCTCTGCAGCACAGAAGGTGTATAGCAAAAGGAATGGAACTGGTTTGAGCAAAATTAGTAGCCGGGAAGATAGCCCTGAGTTACCAGGGATCAAATAAAAAAGGATACCTGAGTCTGGTATCTTTTCTTAGGCAAGAGATTCAGGTGCTAGAATCCTAATAGGGAAGTATGAAAGGTTACGCAAGAGAATTAATTTCATTACAAGTCAGGGATAAAAGTTTCCTAGGCCTGTTTTGTTTTAATTTTTTCTCTAAAAAGGAGGTTAAAATTCACTTGTCTTAAAAGGTGCTCAAAATCCTCTCATTCATTTTTTTTCCCCCCATCAAACAAGGACTTTCCTTCAAAAGCAGATGAGAAAAGACTCTCCTCAGAACTAGAAGGGGGAAAGGTAAACAGGGAAGATAAAAGAACAAAAGCCCCTAAGCATGCTCAAATGCTTCTTACATATACATTGCTTGCTTGAGCACGATGTGGTCAGGATGTTCATGCCCATGCTTGCTCTCTCTCTGACCAGGGCCTTGATGGAAAAAAAAAAAAGCGAGAGAGAGAAAGAGCAAGGGAAAAAGCAACGGCCTCTTGAAAGGTCAAGACAAACTGCAAATGATGTGTATTTTCAAATTTCAACCACTTTCTTTTCAGTCTGAAAATCTTTACATAAACACAGTCATTGTAGATGTAGTAGTCAGCAATTTTTCCCCTGCAGTGGCAACTAAGATGTAACCAGTCATCAGGTTTTCCCCACAACTCACAATACAGATGTAACTATTAATAGCCTTGTGTAGGCTCTCAATAGCCCACAGTTGTTAGATTTGTCCCAACAGCCAGAGTTTTAGAAAAAAAGGTGGGGGGACTCTCAGATCCGATTCCCTATGGTGTCAGAGATGTAAAAGAAAGAAAGAACCATCCTCCAAATTCTGAAGAATAAGCCACATTCTCCATTATTTGCACCAACTAAAGATCAAGGAAAAAGAAAAATCAAATGGTATTTCTATAAATTGGAAAACAGAAGTACAGACTGTTGTCCATCAAATTCATGTCATATCCATCTTTATGAAAAAATTTTTCTGTGTGAGCCCATGCTGCCATTTTGATAGAATTCTTCTTAAAAGGTAAAATGTGTGATGTGAGAAGAGCTAAGGAGTAAGAGAAAGGTTTACACATCAAAATCATAAGGCAATGACAAGCCAAAACACACAAATGCTGTCAGTGTTAAAATAAAAAAATTATTGGTTTTGCTGTGTCACTATGCATGAAATCATTAGAGTAAGTTTAATAAACCCTACCTGTGATATCATAAGTTACATTAGCAGCAAGTTTTTATGTTTGTGTAACAATTTTTTCTTCAATTAATTAGTTAATCCGTAGGAAAAAATCCAGGTATACATCTTCCCCACTAACTGAAAGTAGAGCATTCTTATAAAAGTCATTTGGAAACCAAAATGGCGTAAAGTGAACATTGATTTATACGTGAAAATTCAAGTGTTTCTAAACCCCAAAATGGAGAGGATGGTATATCAGGCTGAGTTATAGAGATTGTGGAGGTAGTGATGGTGGAAGAAGTGACTAGGATGTAGACAAGAGAGGAAGAGGGTGTGCACTGCCTCTATAATGGCTCACTGCAAAACAAAAGCTGAATACTGCTGTCACTTTTTTTTTTAAAACAAAAACAAACAAAAAAAAAAAAATGGAGCAAAATGAACTTTCAAAATATGGTGACTATCTGTATTTGAATTCTATTAGAATATTTTTTAGAAGAGAAAATTAAGAAAAAAAAAAATTGCTTACAGTGGATGAGTCCACTGTTTCAAATGGTGAGATATTCCTCAGTGGGAGAGTCCATTGTTACAGACAGAGAACCAAGAAAATCACACTATTCATTATATAAGTATATGTTCATAGGCAATACTCAAGCTATTACTATACTTAACTGCAATCTCTGGCCATAGATCAAAATAAATGAGTATAAACCTAGTTTATGGGGATCAGTCTCCAGGCAGTATCTTATATTATACTGTGAATGAAATATCTGTATTTTCTATCAAGTTTTTGTTAAATTAACCATTATTAATTTTTGACTAGTATTTCTCTCATCTTATTTTAGTTAATTCTTATCATAACTACTCTGATCATCAGTCGACAGCCTTCAGTAAACAGCACAGATCAGAAATAGAAGATAAGTTCTGGGTGAGATTTGAACTCGTATCTTCTTGGCCATGGGAAACCTAGTTATCCATACCAGTAGCCTTACTACTTCAGCTAGGCAGAATTAAATCTAACCATAGATTTACCCTTCATTTGCCCCCCCCCCATTTGATCACTACCATATCATTGTTTTATAAACACTATTAGAATCAGTAATACAGTGAACCCTTGATTGAACAAACTAATGGGAGGAGAAAGTCAATTGTCTGAGTTCGCGGATGACAAGGGGCTAATACTGTATATTTGTATGATATTGGAAAGCATATACGCTGTACAAGATGAATTATAGATGTAATACAATTTTATTTAATGATATTATCCAACATATCACAAGGTTAACTATTTAGTTCAGGTCTAATTGATTAATTAATATACGACTCCTCTGAAAATCCCCCAACCATTATGAGATTGTTTACTTTTTAATGCGGATAGGTAATTGTAGTAGTACTTTTGATGTGGTCCAGTTACGATGCCATCAAGTGGACAGTTCCAGAAGCAAACATTCTGTCCTCAATCATTCTCTCAACTCAAATTTTGACAGTTTAGTCCAATATCTGACTTAACAGGGGTCCATTCTAATTAGCATCCGTTGTAGTAAAATTATATATTTATTTTCTTCATTAAATGAAGCATTGTCGACCATTATCAATTTCTGACAAGTATTTCTTCCATTTCACTTGCTTTTCATTATTAGTCAACAGCTGTTAGTAAAACAAAATAAACGGTAAGTCTACATGGTTAGATTTGGTCTTCTGCAAGCCACAAACTCTTGTAGCACAAGAGGCAGAACGGCTGGTATAGATAACTAAGCTTCCTGAAGCAAAGGGATGCAAGTTCAAGCCTCACCAAGACTTTAACCTTCATTTCCAATCTGTTCTGTTTATCTATGTTCATAAACTGACGGCCCAAGTAGTTGTGATGAAAAGCAACTAAAACTAAGAAAAATATCAATAAAGAATTAAAGATGGCTGACAATGCTAGATCTAAAAAAAATTAGAATAAAATCAAGATATTTCACATTTGATAACTGTTAACCACTATTACCACCATCATGCAATTTCTTCCAGTTTCTGCTTAGTATTTACTATACAATACAAGGGAAGCAGGTTTTCAACATTGTGAACAAACCATTCATTTCACTCCAGTTAGAATGCATAGATGATGAATTATCATTAACAGACAATAGATTCTGATACTTTGTGATGAGGCACTTAATGATGAGGCATTAAAACTATCATTTCCATATTCCTTAAGAACATTTTACAATCCAACTTTCAGTTTTCAGGCTCATTAAAGAAACAAGAACCATAAGTTTAACACTGCCTCAACTAGCCTTACATCCATATCTGTGATCACCGATTCCAAAGAGATTCTAAACAAAGTAGTAGTAGAATAACTAATTCTGGTAGTGGTAACAGGGGACAGGATTCACCCCGAAATCTGACTATAAAAAAAAAAAATTTTTTTATTAAAAAAAACAATAAGTTTAAATTGAAGCAAGCATACAATTTTCATCAATTATTTGTTCTGGTGTCTTGGTGTTTGGTAATTTTATTTGATAAGTGGACTTTAAATGAATATATTTACCTCATTTTTAGCTATAAAGTTGAAAAGTTTAATCAATTTTAATCAGTTTTAGCCATTAATAACACATCATAGTTGGCAACAGTGTGAAAAACAAATGCTCGATAGGTCATCTATTGATCAAATAAATGTTCTTTTAATAACATCACACACTCTTTTCCTTCCTCTTTCTGTTGTTTACCATAACTGGAATCGACCGACCAAAAAAGCATCTTAATGAGATGTATGGACACATCAATAAATAACACCAATAAATCTTTGGAAATTAACAAAATTACATTCACAAATATTAATAAGATGGTGAATAACTTTAAAATAGATTGAAGATTACAATTTATCTAAATAGAAAAACTACTGAGACTGGATCACCTGACTTAATAAAGAAATAAATGGACTCAACCATTCAGACAGTTGTCTATTCATTTTTCTTCACTCAATAAAATTTGAGTGTTTGTCTTGCATTTATTTTCTATGACCATGAAAAATTGTTAATTTTCATTAATATATTCTCACAATGAGAATAGGTAAAAACAATGTAATGAATTTAAGATTGTCAACAAGTTGAAAAGGAGAGAAAAAAAATTAATCCGATGACAGAAGATTCTTATAGCAACTCATCAACATTGAACAATGAAAATTGTCTTAAGTTCTTGTGCAGCAGACCACCTCTTCATTAATACTGATTTAATCTAATATCAACAGAGTACCATAAAGCATATCTATAACAAATCAAATCACCTCCCTAAAGAAGATATGTTATGCACTAAGATAGCAGCTAACAAGAGAAAATTGAACTGGTTATTTCATTTATTTATAAATTCTGTCAAATATCAACACAAAAAAAATTATTTTACTTTTTCTTTTTTTCAAATTGAAAGAAAAAGGAAAAAAAAATAGTAATTAGGCCTCTAATATTTAAGGGACAGAGTGAAATAAGATAAGTTAAGGTCATGTCAAGATGGAGCTGGCTTGACAAGGTTGGAAGAAAAAAAAAAAAAAAAATGTTGCCAAGAGATAATTGGAGTTTGGACCATATAAGAACGGGGCAGCCCACGACTGGGTGCACTTAACAGTCGAGCAGTTTTTTTATTGTTTTTTTTCTTTTAAAAGAGTTGGGATAAAGAGGGAAAAAAAAAATAAGAGGATATTTTTTTCAAACATACATTGTCTTTATTTTTGTATTTTTTTTTTTTAAATCCTCTCAATTTTTATCTTTGTAAAATGAATATTGTGATGTTTTAAGTAAAACAAACCCTTCAACACAGAGCAAAGTGAAAAAAAAAAACGCTGAAAACAGTTGGGAAAATGCAACTTCAGTTAAATGTGACAGAAAAAAAAACAAAAAAAACTGGGACCTGGATAAAAGGGATATTTGTTTTTGAAAGAATCAAACTAAATGAATTCGTTATTACTAAGCAGGGAGTTTTAGAGATGAACAAATTGTCCTGTAACATTTTATGCCTCAAAAGAATCACAGATTTTACAAGTATCAAAATAAGCTGACTGCAGAATTGTTCTATATCCATGCATCCACATCTTGACTTGAGAGTCAAAAGACTTGCCTGAGAGGTTATCTTCATTCCAAGGCTTAAAAAGCCAAATTACTAGCAAGTTAAAGGAACAGTACTTATATTGGACGAGCTAAGCCACCCAACCAACAGACTTACCCAAGGTCATGATGGATGTTTTTCAGCTCAAACAATGTTTTGTTTTTTTTTTTAAATTTACCAGATGAGCTAAAACATTCACCTTATCAAGTCGATGATTGTTTCCATAATGCCCCATTAAAATACCCACCCTGATTTGGTGTTGTCCTGAATTTTATTGTCCCAACTATTTTTTGTCTGTTATTTTCCTTTACTCTGTTTTAAGGATTTCATTTCATCTTTCTTCCCAGTCTTTTGATATAATATGTATGTTTTCATTTCAAAACATTTCCCTCCCCCCGACCCATTATTTTATTATAAGTGAAAAAATTATCAATCAATCACCCAATCAACCAACCCAACAATCAAAGCAATTGATTGATCAATCCATATTTTCTGGATTAGAATCAACCGATGAGGTCCGCTGAGAATCTGAATTATCGGATTCGAGTCCTCCAGCCAGTGCTGCCTGGAATCGCTCCTGCGTTTGCTGCAGACGTCGAAAGCGGATTATTATATTTCGAATCACACCGGAAGGGATTTGCCATGAGGAGCGTGGAGATCGAGCGGGTACCCGGATCCTACTCAGCATGGGTCCTCCAGGCTCAGACATTGATCGGACAATATTCCGACGGTTCATTTGGATAGGCCGACCTACATCATCATCAAAACCCTGGTGAGACATTTGACTCATCAATCTGCGCCCAAAGTTCATAACGCCAGAGCCACCACCTTGAATGATACCAGTCTCCAGGAAGGGAGTGTCTTCCGGAATGTCTGGTTCAGTCCTGTCAGTCCTCACTGTTGAGGAAGATGACGTTGATGAAGATGGTGCAGATGCTGCACTCGAGCCATTTGAGTCTGAGGAGGGCTGAAATGTTGCACTGGGGGTGTCATCATCTGGTGACCAGCTGGAATTTTCTCCATCATCTGGTGTGGTTGTACTACTGTTAGTTTCAGAGCCAGAGGAGCTGGTGTGGGACCCTGCCTGCTGCTGCTGCTGCTGCTGGTGTTGCTGTTCTGAATTGCTTTGCGTAACTCGGCTGCGGGCCTCCTGCAATATGTCTTCATAGATTTCTGCTTGCTGCTCAATGGCAGGGAGCTCATAGTGATGAAAGAAGAATACCATTGTATGCTGTGGGGAAAAAAAAAAAAAAAAAAAAAAAAAAAGAGACAGTCACAGGAGAGAAAGGGAGTGGGTGTCAATAGTTAAAATGAATATTGACAATAACTCATTCAGATCTACAGAGTTTATTTTCATTACTTTGATAGATAATTAGCAATGTGCAGATTTCTTCTGTCATGCTAAGGGACAGAACTGACAGAGTAAAAAAAAGAATTTATGAAATTGACATGGTGAAATAGATATAAAAAGATATAGATATAAAAAGGCTGAATTTAAAGAACAACACTCTAAATCATGAAAAAGTTAACACAAAAAATTTGTGATCAACAGAACTCTATTCTTCAAGCTCAAAGCAATGCAAATATATACATATATATGGATGGATGGATGGATACACATTGTACTTGATTATTTCATCATTTTTGACAGCACGGATAAACTAGTCTTTATGAACTAGCAACAGTAATGAGGGTCATAATTATCTAAGCAAGAGAATATTTACTGAGTTATATAAGTAAACTAAACAGTCCTGTGACTCAATAGGTGAAACTTTCAGAAACAAATAGTCCAATTTGATGTGACCATCTAATTTGCAAATAGATAAGGGAGACTACTCTATGAATATCATAGATTATCTCCCTTGACAGATTGGTCCACTATAAAACGGGTGAGCATAGACGTAAATCCCAAACTATTATTACCAAGTTACAAATTACCCTATTTTTTTTATACATTCTTTGTAAGTGCATTTTTAGGCATACCTCATATTTGTAATGCACTGTTTTGGTGATTGGAAGTCACAGATGGACAGTATGAGAATTTTAGTATTATATCTGGATAGGGAAATATTAAGTGCATTGATCCCCTAAACAAGAGCATCTATTTGTACTGAAGAAATGCTTTTTTTTTCCCCATGAACAAACAAATTATACTCGTGAGTGTATGGTAACTGACAGAAAGACATAGCTGACTTATGAGCTGTCACGGAAGCTGGACCAAGTTCTAAACTACCTTATAATAATTCTCTAATCACAAGTCATCATATTTGTCCCAAGACTGGATGGGGCAGTGTTCGAAAAGAGGATTCTCTTGGCTCCATCTACCTACATCATCAGAGACGTAAAAGACAGATTAGTCCTCTAAATTGCTAAGAATAAGCCACATTCTACCCTATTTATACCTACAAGAGATCTAAAAAGAGAAAAAAAAAAAAAAGAAAAAGATGAAATGATATTTCTATGAATTAAAACCGAGTAAATAAAAGTACACACAAGTTGAATTCTTATCACTTCATCTTTTTTTTTTCTATGAACAAAAACAAATTAGACTCACATTTGTACGGTAACTATTAGAAAGACATAACTGACTTATATATTATCACATAGCCTTTAGTGTGAGAACTTGCTCCAAATGAATTATAATATGTCCATTTGGCTTAACTGTGTCTACCTACCAAGTCATCATTCAATGATACTGCAATGCTCATAAATATAGAAATTTACTAAGCTTAGCATAGTGAGGCACAGGGTCACAATAAGAAGACACCTGGTGAGGATCAAAATCACTGCACTAGCAATAGTCTACATGACCAGCTAGCCTACCAACACTATGGCAGGCAGCCCAGTATTCATAACTGGGAAGATAGTTTGAGGATAGTTTTAGACATATCTTCAGTTTCAATAAAATTTTTAAAAGTTGAAGATAAACGTTTAAAAACATTGTTATTCTAATCAATTCTTCAAAAGGAAAAGGAGATGAGGTATTTGAGAGATTAAGATTGGAGAACAAACTAGTAAAAGTGTATTGGAAACTTATAACTGTAGACACTAGTTTCAATAAACAATGTCATGGTTATAATTCATTTCAAAAATTCAAGACAACTAGATAAAAAACTGACCATGACTAAAAGAAATTTACTGCATTACATAAATACAATTGTACACCAGGAATATTCCAGAGAAAGGATTTTCTGTCTGAACTTTTTAGATGAGGGAACATCATTAGGCAAAGTTTTGTTTTACAGGGTTAATTCCCCCGTTACCATTTCTCTTGGACTAATGACACGAGTAATCTTCCCTTCTTTCAAACTGAAATTGGGTGTCATTACAAAGCTATTGTGCACGACAAAGCCCCCCCCCCCTAGCACCAACTCTAGATTTTTGGCACCAATTACAACCAACAACATTGTTTGGGACCAAGAATCGACCCCACCCAAAATTAGACAGAGGAATGCACACATTTCAAGCAATCAACAAGATTGGTGGGTGGGTACTTGTCTTCATGGTTAAAAGCATACCAATTCACCACTAGAAGACAGCTTTAGGGTACAACGGCTGGAACATTTTTGTTCAAGAGGTGAACCAAAATGAGGACAAAAGTCTGAATAAAACTTCACATAAAAGATAAGAATGATGAAATCTCATTCAGAAGAGTGTCAACGAGAGGCAGTCAACCCCTTGGCGCTGGTATGAATAGGTGCAAAATTTTCTCTGGCCTATAATGCCCATTAATTAATAATCATGCTCTCCCCTAGGGTATGGGGTCTTTTCCCCTAGGCACTCTTTGCCTCTGGGAGCTGAGAACACTTGCTACACCACTGATTTCATTTACGTAACTAGTTGAGCTTGTGACCAATTGTAGGATTGGGAAAGTTAGGAAAAATTAATCAGCTTCTATTCTTATTAATTTTGACTAGCTTTTACTTTCATCATAACGTTTGGTTGCTTTTTATCATAACTTTGATTCAGACCATAATCTTATGTTTACAATTAAACAGTGCAATCAGAAAATAGAGAGCAAATCCAAGGTGAGAATCAAAATCACATCCTCTAGCCAGAGGGGTCCACAGTATATCCCATTCAGCCATGGGGATTCATTGAAAGCTGCCAGACATATACTGGACCCTCTCTGGCAGCTAGAGGGTGCGAGATCACCATGGGCTTGTTCTTCATTTTCCTATTGCACTGCTTAATCATTGCCGTGGGATTATAGTCCGATACAAAGTTGTGATAAAAAGCAACTGGAAGTCAAAACTGATAATGATGTTGCAATACTCCATCCAAAAAAATTTCAAATATCGTTTTACTAATCTCTTTGAAAAGAAGAATTATGCACAGAAAAGATTTCAGTGAAAGTCTTCAACTAATATAATCCTAGTTTAGTTTTATGTCCCAATAATTACAATAGGCTTAAGTCACTTCCTACACAAAAGTTTTTTCTTCAGATGTTTTAATTGTAGTGAAAATAAGAGTTGAATACTTACCTGAATAAAAAGCCACGAAGTAAACAGTGCCAGACCACTATATTGACCATTGAAGCGGTAATGATAAGCATAGAAAGCAAAGTGATACAAGTAAAAGAACCTGTAATGAAAAGAACAACATTTCAGAATATGAATTTAATTCAAGTTTCTAAAGAGTAGTACCAAGATGGATGAAATAAGAATCTAGCTATACTTCACATCCAAGTGAAAAAAATATATAACTTTGCCGACCATATTGTAAGAAAAATAAACACAGACTAATAACTAATGATTGATAGAAACTGTTAATTGATTGCAATCAATTTTTGATTCACAATTACACGGCAAATTCTTCACTCTACTACTATTGCTTCAATTCTAATCAGTTCATTTATTCTCTTCTGTCTTCACTTATAGAGACAAGTCAATTTTTTCATTATAAAAGATATTTTTCAAGATATATTTGTTTCGTATTTGTGCAGGGTTTGATTCTTTAAAATTCTTACGCTTTCATTATCTGTTATTTTTTTTTTCCACATGATAAATAGGTGTTCTTAAAATGGTGAACTTATTTTATTGATGAAGTTAATGTTAATTAGAATTTGGTTTATTGATAAGAACAGCTGATAACAAAAGCATAATTTTCCTTTAATTCAAAAGAGCGAAATACCAAATAAGGAACATAAAAGAAAACAATGTAGACTTATTTCACCCAATAACTACAATACAATTCGAAACAGTACAATGGAATACAAAATAAGTACAACAAAATACAAAACAAATTTGTCCAAGAATATACCATATTTCTATTTATGATCAAACAGCACAGAAATATTCCCCTTGAGTATCAAAACATATAAACAGCAAATTTTTCTGTGAACCGCTGCAAATATTTTTCTTTGAAAAAGATGGCTAGTTCCTGTCAAAATGCATCAAAACATGCCAAGAAATAATAAAAGATTTTGAGATGTAACACCTATCACTTGAGTTTTTCTCTTCACCTTCCAATTGTCATTTTCATCAACATTCTGTCGGATCATATCACATCCACAATACGAACATTTCTATTAATAGGTGCTCTATTTTTGATAAACACTTTAAAGACAACAGCTAATCTTCCCTATCACCATGAGCATGTGTGTACGCATTCATATGAAAAACAAAGACCACTCACCTGAGCCAGTACCTCTTACTGATCCTAGTGTGGCAACATACAGCATCATATTGATCAGCCACCCACACTATAAGAATTATGTAAAATGCTGTTGTTGTGTCGTTGAAAAACTCTGACATAATCGCTTCCATCCCTGTGAAACAGGAAAGAGATCAACAGACTGAAGTTACACCTTTATTTAAAGGAGAGTCCTGAAAGAAAGATTCTTATCTACAAAGGGTTATCTTTTTCATCATGATTTTTGAAAGTTAGAAGTGATGACTGATTTTCAACAGATTTTAAAATAAATATATTCCAAATCTATCATTACTCAATCTATCTCTCTCACACACACACACACACACAAAAGCAAACTTTGTATATTCCAAGCTAAAATGAAAAAAACTTCCATCAGCAAATTTCATGGCATCTCATTTCTGTTTGGGTCATAGTAGTAATCAATTTAGTATGGTTGTTTTGATAAGATATCAGCAAGAATCACGTTGACCTATCAAAATTTATATAATATTCATATTTTTTTAGCTTTTCATTGACAAAAGACTATTAAAGACTTCAGTCACCATTTACATACAGTTCACTCAGAACATTTCACTAATCCTAGTAGGTTAACTATCATATATGAACCAAATTGTCAATATGGTTGTCAATTACACAGCACTGATTTGAAGAAATTCCCTTAGTCGAAACAGAAGTTTGCAAATATATGAGCACAAAATCAATACTTTGAACTCATGATAGACAGAAACTTCTGGGAATTGGATGGTAGCAGTTCTCAAGAGCCATGAGCTAACGATCTCCAAGCTCACAGGATTTATTTTTTTCAATGCTAGGATTGGGAATCTGATTGCCAAGGAGCATATAGTAACCTGAATGCGTACTTACCTACAAGTGCAAGGATCACAGTTAATAGAGGCGCAGCAGGGAAGGCAATTGTTACATTCATTTCAAGCATTTGTAGAAGCTCAACTGGAAACATAAAAAATAAATAAATCAATGTAAGTACTTTCAGAGAGAATAAAATAAGCATTATCTAAAAGGTTTAGAGAGGCATTTTGTAATCGTTTATACGAAGGTTTGCTTTTATCATTGGATCAAAAAAAATTCATTTTCATACTTAATGCACAGACATAAATCAAAAACTGGAATCCAGAACGAGGCAATAGAACCTGATGGAAATGCTCAATAAGCAGTCATTTTCTTTCCAACGAGATGGATCCTATCTTTTGTATACATCCCCCACACCATTTTTACATCATTTCCTTATTCGATATTCATAAATTTGATTTTGCTGGATAGCAGAATGACAAATCTTTACAGAAGTATTTTTTAAAACTAATATCAAATTTTGGAATTATGGTAATTTAAATTCATTAATGATACTTGTGTGATGCACAAAGACAATTTAATGGTGGCAAGGATGAAAAATAGAAAAAATCTCAATTTCAAAAGCAAATTCCATAAGATGGTCAATTCATCAAACAGGGATTAACTAAATAATCTTTTTCTATGGAGTCTGGATTTGATAACACTTTTAATGTGGGGCAAGTAAAGAAAGATAATTAACAGGGTCTCGATCCCAAAAAGCTTCAAAACCAGCTTCAGCAGGGTCAAACTCCACTCCTACCGAAGATGATAACTAAAACATTATTGTTCATATGAGGAATGAATAAATCATATATATATATATATATATATATATATATATATATATATATATATATATATATATAGAGAGAGAGAGAGAGAGAGAGAGAGAGAGAGATCAAACTTATAACCTCTAAAAGTACACACACAGAACACACTATGGAAGATGGGAATACCTCCCAAAACACGTCTAGACCATTTATATAAACATTTACAGATAAATAAACTTAACTTCCATACACTTTACTCCCAAGTCTGTCTCACTCTCTACAGTTCATATTATATATATTTAGGATTCATTCATTAGAATAGAATAATCCCTTACATATCTGAAGATGATTTTTGTAGATATGCAAGACTTGTCAATTCAGCTCAGTTGGTAAGACACTGATTCATACATTGGAGTCGCTAAATAAAAGATATCGAGGATGCAGTGTTGAAAGATGTTTGTTATTTCAAAAGAATACATACATGTGGTACATACCTATAAACATAAAAATCTGACGGTGTGAATATCTTAAAAGTGTTGACACGGAGACAGTCTGGAAAAGAAAAAAAAAAAATCATCAAAGCAACAATTATTAAAGAGTTAAAAAAAAGTAGAGAGAAAATGTCACACTTCAAATCAATCAAATTGAGGACAGATCTTTCAACTTTCTGTACTCATTAAAAAATTATAACTCATGTACAAGAAGCCAAATTGATTAAGGGTAAGATTGAGACTAAACCTTACCTACAAAGTTTTAGTAGACAGTTACTATTTACTTAACTTTTTACAGGCTTCAAATTGGACAAAAATAAAATCTTATATAATTTTCATCATGTTTAGAAGTATAAAATTTAAAATACAATTAGAACAAATGTAGACACCTTTTCACAAACACAAAGTTAGAAGTAAATAACTCTTAAAATAGGCTTGCATGAAAAGATCAAAAATACAAAACAGATTTACAAGTTAACTGGCCATTTTAGCCGAGAGCCTGTTAACACATTTTTCTTGCTTACAATTACATCCAAATGTTCATTACAAAAACAAATGAAAGAGAAGCTATCTTTCCCGCTTTGCATTGTATTGCAGGAGATGCAGTCTGTCTATTTCCCACAGACATAATATATTTTGCACATTTTGATCTCTCTTCTCTATCAGCATGTTCTAATTATATTTGTTCATGATATATCATTTTGCATTATGAACATCCTATAAAATGCATGTTCCTTTCAGTTTTCAATTACTCTTTTTTTCATAGTTAAATGTTTACATCTTTAGAGAAAAATATGTCTTGCTTGTATTTCCTTTGCATGTATCCTACTGATATATTTGACTAAGGCTATATCTAAATAGAATACATATCTTATACTTCATTTCTGGAATTAACATCTTGAATTAAATATAACACTCCATTTCAATGGTGACCCGAACTACTCAATTTCTACAAAGAAATATTTCTAAGAGAATTCTATATACAAGGCCAAACAAAACCATTGAATTCAATACTTATTCTTAGTACTGTCACAGATTGTCATCATTTTTTAATTGTAAAAAGTTCACCAGCAAGCACAAGTGTATGCCAAGAAATAAGCATCGAAGCCATATGATTTATAATAAGACAGTTTCTCTACTTGTCAATCTACACCTCACAATCCCATGCTAACTACAAACAAACAGGAAGAAAACAAAGAATCTGCCCAATATTGTCAAAATGAAAATGGAAGATTGATTCAAGTTTATACCACAGCACCAATTCCTGTCATTCATTTTGGATAAGAACAGATTTAGGTGAGATGAAGAGAATAAATGACAGGATAATCAATAATTCAGAGTGTAGCCAAAAGAAAGATTTAAAATTTCAGACAGAGTGTTTGTTGGATAGGATTTGTTTTTTGTATTTATTTTATTCCACTGTAGAATGGAAGTATAATGAAGGGTTGAACAAGGGAAAAAAAAAAGAAAGAAAAAAGGAAACATATAGTCATACCAATTCCAACCACACAAATATGCAGGGCAGAGGAATCTCCTTTTCTGACTCCTTGACCCTACTGTGACTAAAAAAGTAAAGCATACAGTCTCTTCAGAGACTATTCCCAATAGAGTATGGATACTGGTGACAAGTCCCAATTTCTGTTGCATACGTCAGCTTATTGATCCTTCAGAGTGGATTATTTCCAAATAATTTCAAAAGAAAAACAAATTATTGCTTCAAATAAATTACTATATTTTGCAGCTTATTATACATATTTCTTCCTCTATGTCTGCAAAAACTAGCCTGCTTCCTATAAGCTGAAGGTTAGTGATAGGAGTTATGAGCTCGGGGAGAAATATTCATGGTATTTATGGAGTCAAATATTGCTCAGTAAATACATAGCCCATCAGCTGAAGCAGCCATTTCTGTTAATCATTACAAAGACGCATCAGTATGCACTCAAAGACCCTCACTATATAGAATTAAAACATACCAATTAATTTTATTTAAAGCTATAATATTTTGAAGTGGGGGGGATAATTCATTTTGATATTTAAGGAGTTTTTCAAGGATGTCTTGTAAATTAACGAATAATGAATTCAATTTGAACTTAAAGTTGATTTTACTCAGTTTATTCTTTCATCTGCTAATATCCAAACCTGTGTCTCCTGTCCAGAGAACAGTGACCCAAAACATTGAAAGAGATAAAGATGAATATCCTTTACAGATTAAAACTAATGATACTACATAGACAAGCAAAGGTCTAAGTAATCAATCACCAAATGTATTGATGAAGTACAAGAAGAAATGAGAAACTTACAAATAGAAACATGATGAGTGCAGCAGCCATGTAAGAACTTCGTGTCATCCACATACTAACAAATTTATAATGTTCTCCTGTAACTACATTTCGCAGGAAACCTTCGAAAAAAAATGAAAAGACAGAAAATAAATCACAGCATTTAGGAGAGTTAAAAACTATTCACTCATGATCAGTACGGATTGAAAATAATGACCATAAACTGACAGTCATAGCAGTTGTGATGAAAAACAACTGAAATTAAGATTGAAGAAATACTGGTAAAAAATTATTAATGGTCGACACTGCGTCAGCTAATAATAAATAATATCAAAATAATATTACTCCAACTAAGACTATAAGTGCCTGTGAAAATAATGACAAATATGGTGCCGAACAATCAGGCAAGATTAGATTTGATCTACTGATAGCCATAAAAGATCTTGTAGCTCAATAGGCAGAGCAGCTGGTACGGTCAAACAGGCTTCCTGAAACAAAAGGGAAGCAAGTTTTAATCTAAGGACTAATCCTTCATTTACAATCCGCACTGATTACTAACAGGTGTGCACTGATGTTCCTAGTAGTTATGATAATAACCAATTAGAATTAAGATGAAAGAAATAGTGATCAAAAACTGATACTCTTGCAATAGTGGGATCAAGGGCATAATGTACATATAACACAGAGTTATTCCCCTTGCATTAATTGTTTGTACTGGAATAAACAATGAAATTAAATCAATTAGATAACTTTGTATGAAATTATGTATCAAACTATTACTGAATTGATTTGTATTGAAATAAATTGTTCCTAGTAGTTTTGTAGTAAAATTATTGTGCTGTTTTATAAGGATTTTTTTCATGTATGTCCGGACCCTTCTATTACAAGAGTACCTGAAGATTAGTAGTGTTTGACAATGCTCCATCTTATGAAAAAAAAAAAAATTTACTTGAACTTGATATTATTTAGCATTTCATAAAGTAATTTTTTCTCTTTGTTGGCCAGAAATCACAAAGAAAGCCTGAAAATATGCATCTATAAGACAATGCGCATTAGATGGTGGATAACAACAAATCCAAAATTTAGAAAAGGTGAAGAAGTTACAACATACCTTTATGATCCTCTTGTTCTGCCAATTGTTTAATGCTAGCCATGAGAATATCATCATACCCTAGAAATTCCTCCAATAAAAATCTAGTGAAGCTGTCACCAAAACACTTGTCTTTAAGTGGATCTGGAAAACATTAAACAAACAAAAAAAAAGATCAAGTAAAGAAGAATTAGGTAAATATTGTGAGTCAGTTTGAATGGATCCAAAACTTAATTAAAACCAAAATTTGTTACAGTGAAGGTTTACTGTGTTAAGTAAAATCAATCTTGATGGAACTTTTCAAAGACCTAAACAGTCATATATATATATATATATATATATATATATACCTCCTGATGTTTTGAAATTAATCACATAAGTACACCAAGTGAAAGATAAGACATATCAAATTCTTTAGATTTAGAGCAAAATTATTATTTTTTTATCAACATCCTCAGGGCTTATAATAGCAAAGGAAACAAATACAAAGCAGGTTTGGTTAGTGACTCAATAGGAACTATTATGTAACCAACATCTTTGGTTTGCAGTAATCAATTAAATAATTGGAAAAAGGAGTAATCTATCAAATGAGTTACTTCTCTGGCATTTTGTTAGCTAGTGATCATCAAAAATGTAAGAAAGAGAAAAAAAAATTTTTCAAAAGGGGGAGGGAGTAAATGCTGCTTGACACAAACTAGTGATCAATTTTGCATACACTTACATTGCAAATAGACCCAACCCCACTAAAAACCTACTTAGGTGGTAGATTCAAGAAGAAAAAAAAAAAAAAAAAAAAAAAAAAAAAACTTGTTTTTTTTTAAACATCAGGAGTAAATATCTAAATTTTCATTCCTGTAGCTCCCTTGGTGCAGTCCTTATACATGAAGCGTACATACATAGCTAGCTAACCTGCCAAACTTGAAAACTAAAGAAAACCAATGTTGACAGTTTTCAATATGCCATGTTGAAATTCTTTAGATTGATAGCAAAGAGAATGAAGCATGAATTTTTAGGGAAGAAATTTTTTTTCTTCTTTTCATTAAATTTCTGTGTAACCATAACAGCATGCTTACATGGAATAGCAAAACTGGATTAAATCCAATCATCTTGCTTCAATTCGAAAGAATTTCCAATAAAGAAAATTTTTAATAAAATAGTGGTGTGAGATATAAAAGTAAAGAGTCCCATCTCTTAAGACAACTCCAAATAGAGTATGGAGGCCAGTGATGCAGTCCTGTTGCAGGTATCAGATTGGTGATCCAAGCAAGTCTCAAGTTTGGTCAAGACCAGAACTTCATTTCTACAAGTTTTTATGACCATGCCTTGGCAGGATGCAAATCCACTGAAAGGATACCTCTACCTAAATCATACAGCTTAGAGAGTAGAAGAATCTGTTTTAATGAAAAGTTTTCAACAGTCTTTGCTCAAAGCTTCTGCATACGAGGCAGACATGATAACTATTACACTACCTGAGTAGACAAAGTGAAATATAACAGAATTCTATGTTTGATAAGATGGAAGTGAAGGGAAAATTGTTACATTACTACATATTATTATTGAGAAAGTCAAATGAAAATGATTAAAGTTATTAGGGAAGACCAAACTTGACCATCAAAATAAAATCAGAGTAAGTCGATCCTAGTTATAACAATCAAGTCATGGTTAAATAGAATTCTACATCAATAGTTTCAACTATTTTCTTGTAGGCATAGGAGTGTTCTCTCTCTCCTGCAAAACTATCTCCATAATGTCACTTGAAAGCTTCTTTTCTACCAATGATCACATTAGATGCAGAAGAAATTTCACCTTACCGAGTGTGACTAACATCACAGTTATATTGAGACGCTCTCGAGTCTTGGGAGACAACCGAAGGAAGCCATATTCTAAAGAGTATTCCACTATATACTTTTCTTCAGGCCACACTGAAAAGAATGCACAAGGAAAAAAAACAACAATCAGTCAAGAAAAACAAGAATTCAAAACACAAACAAAACATGGAGGAGAAATACACAGAATCAGATTAAGACATGTAATTAATCAGTCGTAAGATTAACAGACAGGAGGTTGTAAGGCTTATGATAATGAGCTAGCCTCACTCTCTTTTTAGATGTAATAAATAGGAATCAAACTAACAGTGTGCATCACTATTACCTATATATGCCTCTTTTTAGCTCTTAAATCAAACATTGGTGGTGGTAAAATTAGGTTACCAAGATGAGAGTGCTACCACTATGGTAGAAATCATAAATTCATGATTTTTTATAAATAAAAATAAATAAAATACAAAAGGTCAGGTTAGTCACTCCATAGAAACTATCAAGTAACCAATGTCTTTAAGCAGCATTCTGTGTTGGGGCGATTGATGGATAAATTACTTCTCTCACTTTGGGGGGGGGGGGGGCAGTAATCACTAAAAAAAGTCTGAATTTTCAAAATACAAGCATAAAAGCTGCTGGACACAAGATCAATTTCATTGCAAATTAACTTGCCCAACTAAAAGGCGGGGGGGGGGGCAAACTGAGGAAAACATTTCCTACTCATTGGGGAGTGGAGTGTGTATAAGTTTCTAGCATAAGAAGATAGATAGATAGATACATACATACATACATACATACATGAAAAACATACACCTATACCCAGCAACTGTGTTTCAATGTCCATTGTGGGTAACAGTGGTTTATTATTTCAAGGACCCCCCCCCCCACTGCAATCCATCTCTAATGAACAATAGGATCACTTTAACATCCTGCCCTGTAGAGTGGCAATTTGAACAACCCTCCAAGTTTTGGCAGTTTCAAACACCTTACTCATGCTCTATTTTATTGACGAAGTTTAAGGGATTATTCACTCATATGACTACATAAATTTGGCAGCCATGAGTTCTCTCCCCTTCGTAATGGCAATTGAACATCATTCACCCTCCAGATACCGGGGAGTGGTGGGGGATGTTAAAGTCTAAATTTGTAGGAATAAAACAATAGTGCTATTTGTTTACACGCTAATACATTAACATCACAGGTATTTCGTACAACGGAACCTATTTCAGTGACCCTGTTTAGCTTTTGGACCAGGCAACAGATTTACATATATTAGGTAGATATCTTCTCTGAAAGATCTGACATAATTATTTGATAAAATGATAAGATAGATAATAAAGAAGCAGTACTATATTGGTTCTAACAACAAAAAAAAGAAGGTAACAAGAGATTTTAGATACATTCTGTTCATTATTGATACAAAACAGGTTTGCCTTGAAGTTTGTATTAAAATGTAAGCATTTAAACACAAAAAAAAACATACATAACCAAATAAAATAAAAGAATAGAGGTTGATGATAATCTCAAAAGAAGAGTAACTGTAACTGATAAACTTATTTTCCAAGTATATTCCCAGTAGGGCTGCCAAGGTGAACAGGGTAATACAACTGATTAAGCATACTTTTTCATAAATAGACAAGGATTCATTCCTAATACTATACAAGAGTTATGTCCATCCACACCTCAAGTACGGTATCCGAGCCTGATTCACTGTACTTAGAGAAAGATGAAAATATTTTAGAAAAAGTCCAGAGACAAGCAACTATGTTAAAAGTATGAACAATCGGATTGACATTGTTAGAGGAAAAAAGAAGAAAAAAAAAAAAAAAAAAAAAAGAAAGAGAGAGAGATCAGGGAGACATGTTTAAGATTACACATGGTATAGAATATGCAGATCCTAATGTATTTTTACTAAAAGGGCGTACAAGGGTCTGAGAGGCCATGCATATACGATGGAAGTAAAAGAAGTAGTTGGATATCAGAAAATTCTTTTTAGCAAAAGGGTGATGGATCTACGGAATAGACTAGCAGAATATGTAGTGCTATTAACAGATGTAAATGATTTTTTTTTTTTTAAATTATGATGTTTATCACACAACCACAAATGTTTTAGTCCTTATCATCGTCATCAGTCTTTCAACATCTGTCATTGGACATAGACCTTCCCCAGGATCCGCCACATTTTTCAATCATGAGTGTCACGGATCCAGTATTTTCCGTGTGCTTGTATATACTATTTGTTAACTGTTTTTCACACTAAAATAAAGGTTACATTATCCAATCTGATTAAAAAGCATTTACAAAGAAAATGGAACAAGACATAGTAATGCTATAGTTGCAGATATAGATAAGGACTTCTCTTTAGTGCATTAAAAAAGTACTAGTGAGACTTATACATTGTGTTTAGGATATTAATATTCATCTCAGTCCTTGTTCAAGTGTGAAGGCCACAATTATGAATAACAGCCAAAATATCTGCTTCAGTTATTGATGTAACTTTCTTGTCTCAACAACAACAAAAAAATGAACACATTCAATATAGTTTCAACAAATCACAAAATTTGTTGAAAAGCTATTCGATATCGATCTGTTAAACATCAAATTCCATCATAATAAAATAATGACACAGCTTTCCCAATTTTAAATTTCATTTTCTTTTCGGAATTTTTCTGGAATTTTTTTTATTCAATTTTTTTTTAATAATTTTCGATTAATTTAGCAAAATTTTACTTCAGTTTTAAAATATTCAACACTCCAGTAGGAAAAAGTAAGAACCATAAGTTCAGTGATGCACCCACCATCCTTATATACATATTTCAAAGGGATTCTAAACAAAGTAGAAGTGGTAGTAGCATTACTAGTTGTGGTAGGAAGAGGAAGATGAAGATGGTTCCCCGAAAGTCATGTGTAGACACACCTAAAAACCAAACCGAAATGTCACATATGAATTTCATTTTTTATAATGATTCGAGTCTAACATAAATTGAGAAAGAGAAAAACATTTTTCTTGAATTGTATCCAATCTTTATACTAATATAAATCCACTGGAACAGAAACCACATTCAACAAGTACATCTAAAAATGCCCATCATATACCAAGAATAAAATTAATGCCCAGCCCACTACTAAAGACTATCAGAGGGTACTAATCTAGTTGAGTGAAAATAGGTACTACCATGTCATAGTTCAATTCAATCCTTTTCTCATGATATAATGGCTACATTGTTGATGGTATGGCATTCATTTATGTTGATGATTTTCTTTGGGCAGGTATGGAAGAATTATAGAAGAAAGAAATAAGCTGAGCGAAATGTTTCTTGTTGGTAACACAGCTTAAAAAAGCCTCTAAATATATTGGCCTAGATATTGTTTCTGGCATTGAGGGCTGCCTTAGTTCCAGTATATATTCTCATTGAGACCTATCACAATCAGCCGCCAACGTTCCCACAAAAAAAAAATCAAATGAACTCTCTGAAACAAAGAAGATTGAATACTAAGCTCTGGTAGGACAGCTTAATAAACCAGACCAGATATTGCATTTGATGTCTGTAAGTCAAGCATGTTGTGCAATAATGTACCAATAGATATCTGTTAAGGCTGACTAATTATCCCAGGAACAATCGACAATGTCAGATAAAAATTTTCAAAAAAGCAGAAACTCGCAGATTGCAACATAGAATGCTTCTCAGAAGCTTCGTAATTAGGTCACAAGGAGGATTCATAATGCTTCTGAAGGATTCTAGTGGTGCAAGATGCCCAATACATGGGCAAATCAGGAAAATTAGGCAAGTTGGGAAGTCAACTTTATCAGTAGAGGTCCTAGTATTGCTGAACCTACGGTGTATATACAGGCCATCTTTTCGCAACTTTCTGGGTGGGGCAATTTGGAAATGAATTGTTATATTGATAATAAGAGCCTAGTAGATAATCTAGACTCTGGCAAAAATGTGCGAGATGAAAGATTGAGAATCAATCTTGTCAAGTATGATCGAAAGGGGAGAACTGGAGATGGTTTCATGGGTGGATCCCTCCAATCAACTGACTAAGAGAGGGGCAACTATAGAGCAGCTGCATGCTGCCATCAGTTCAAACAGAAATTAGGTGCCAAAAACTAAGCTTAGAAAGGAGAATGAAAAAAAAGAAAGAAAAAGACCAGAAGTGTTAATGCATGTGTCTTACATCTCAATTGTGGCCCTGGGAGGGTGGGCAATCATGGCCAACATTGAGTTACTCCCCTTGATATATAAACTCTCTTTTGGTTGGAATGAGGTGACATAATAACGCAGCAGAAAAATCTTAGCCCCAACAAGACAATAAAATGTGGGCACTGTTTGAATCTAATGATTTGCTTTGACGTGTCAAGTCTAAAAATGCAGTTTTATCAATGCAATGTTGCAATCATCCCTGCGAATGCCCGTCTCTACTTTGAGTCAACTCCGATCACAAGTAAATTAGCAACTGAGGTAAGGTAACAAATGTCTATAATCCCAGTACTTTACTAATAAAACTTCCACTCACAAATTCTAAATTGACTTTTGAATTATCGGATTTTCCAATCAAACAAAATAACTCAAGATTAATGAGATATAAAGACATACAAATATTCTGCAATGTCACATTAAGGAGGAAGATCTATAAGAACTTTTATAAATTTCACCATGTCAAGCAGAGAGTCTCTTTCAGTCGTGAAGACTGTTAGACAACTTTATCGGTGTTGTTCCATGACTAGTGCCATTTCTTGTCATCCTGGTGACATATATATCTTGTTCAATAAAACAAGAGATGTGTTCAAAATTTTTATATTATTTCCATTTAAAGATAATATTACACATAGATTTTAAGGTCATCAACTGTCCAAGAGTCAAAAGATAATGTTGAATTACTCAATTTGCATGTAAGAGCTGATTTTTTTTTCTAAATTGGAATGAAAAAAAATGTTTTAAATCAATTCAAAAATAGATATAAAATGCATTAATATTTTTTTACAACAGTGAGAACAGAGAAATAGTACTGTGATCTGTAATAGAAAAATATGCACTAGAGAGATTCCCCCTAAACAAAGTGAACCTATCACTGATTTACAGAAAACTGGTCTCAATGGATGTTGAAAAGATGCAAAATGAGTAAGAAAACTCTCAATGAAGAAAGGGGGATTGGTAGCATCAAGTTTCCAGCAGGTTTCTTATCTCGGATTGCTTTCATGAAATCAACAAAGATATTTATAGACATTTTAAAGGGAGTTAGTGATCCCCAGAAAGCAGCAAATGGAGAAATCAAATAAGAGAACAAATGAAGTCAGATTGTAGCAATATAAAGGATGCCCTTGACCCTTTTTGCATTTTACAGGTAAGATCTGAAAGATTATTGCTAAAAACCATGAAATTATACAGCTATTAAAATGATCAATAGGGTGACTTGACACAGTCAATGGTTAAAATCCTAAATTCACAAAAAACAAAATTCCCAGAGTTGGAATGACATTGATATATCTCTATTGATGATCTGATACCAAATTATTATCATTGACCTTTTAACATTTGTTGCCTGATCTCCCCCCAAGATTCACCAAATATCTCTATCACAGACGTTGCAGCACCAATATCTCCTGAACCTGTCTAAATTGTTTTGCCATCTTATTTTCTGCAAGCCACACTGTCACATACAATATGGATCTCCAGAGATTGTTACTCATGAAATCCAAAAAACACAACAAAAAAAAAACACGCAGATTAGGGCACATATTGTATAGCAATGATCAGCAACCTAATTTTGATGGCCGTTGTTTGTGGGTTTGATAGCAACTTATGCCAATTTTGTTTTCTTGCTTTGTAGAAACCGACTGATTTAAAAGGTAACAATTTTGCTAATAAAAAACATTTCCTACCCCTCATTCGAAAGTATGGACACTTCCACTGAAAGATATTCAGTATTTTTCTTTCTCCCCTTATGAAGTTGTAATATAGTTGCCACACCATTATGATCTTTGATTTTACAAGCATTCTTTCCAGTAAGTTTTATTTTGAATACAATAAAAATACACCTGTTAAGTCAATCAATAAAAGACCATCAGGAGACCAAAGTCTTTTGACAGTATGCCATGTTGAGGTGATCAATCAAAAAATTGGAAAAAAGGGTGATAAATGAACAAGTTAGTTCTCTCACCTTATGTTGATCACTGAGAGAGTCTGAATTTCAAAAAACAAACATGGATGCTGCTCTTCACAAATCAATGGACAATTTAACAAACTTACATTGTAATTGAACCTGCACTAAAAACCTATTGGTACAAAAAAAACTTTTTAAATTCTCTCCAAGACCTAATAAGGAGTAAATGTTCAGATTTTCAGCACTCTAGCTCCATTTGCCAGTCTGTATATGCAATACGTACACTGTCAGCGAGTCTCACTTAAAAATAGAAGGAACTTATGTTGACCGTTTCTAACAGTATTTCAGGCTATTGATAGCCTACAGTAAGAAATAGCTTCAAACAGGCATTTGAATCTTCATTACTTTGCATTAAGCTAAATCAATCAGTGAATATTTCTCTGAAAAAAATAGAGGTGTTTGCAATATATGACGTAATCTAAAACTAAACCATTTCAGTCAGGAAAGAGCACTTACCTGCTCGTGCCAACATCTCCAGCTCAGAGGATACAGAGAGTCTATCATCCTGGTTATCCAGAACATCATTGGCAGAATATGGTAGTGGTGTTGACGGCAAAGACGTCGTTGAGGTGTTATTGCCTAATTTTTCTACTGGGTCAGAAACCAACTCTGAAGGGTATTCCGTCTCGGCTCCTTCATTCTCTCCCTGCTCTTCTGAGTCAACATTGTCATTTTGGTGGTCCTCAGTGGGTTGTGTAATCTCAGCTTTTGCACTCTGAACTTTTTTATCTTCTTCTGATTGTAGGTTAACAATAAAATTAGACTCCGAGTACTCTTTACGGTATGAATGCAAAATGGTGTAATTCTCCGATGCATTGCGCACGATTTCTACTCGTAAGATGCCTTGGCGTGGCCATGTTTTCTGAACATTTTGCAAACAGTTTATGGGCGAACGAGTGAAGACAATGTGAATGTAACTAAACACCATAAGGAATATCAAAGCCTGCAAAGAAAAAGGTGAAAAAATGTGATTAATGATCCAGATAATCTACAAGATAATATTCCATATTCTAACATAAATGGTACTTTTCAACACTTTGCAATCATGCACTTTAAAACACAAATCAAAGAGAATAGTTCATTCGTATAGAATACAATTTTCATTCACTACCACTAGAAATGGGGGGGGGATTTCCAATAGGTTAAATGTTGAGTTTATATAGATACATTTTATTGCTTTGTGATCCTAAAAGTAGGTATTTTACTTATTACATAAATATTTTACTTATTTTGACTAGTTTCATCTTTTGTTACTTTTCATCATAGCATTTTTCATCATTTTATTCTTGAAGTATGAAAATACAGTATGATATCAGGATAGAAGTAACTTCCAAAAAGACTAATTGAGATCTCAGTCTGGAGTTATTCCATTTTGAATTCACACTGGTTGCCAAAGAATGAATTGGATAAAAAAAATGAGATGAAAAGTCAAAAGGTCAAAATTTTAAAAATCTGCAATCATTTTGTTTTGCTTCAATATATTTTATTGAAAAATATAGGAGTGATTTCTTACAAATATTTTTGAAAGTCTGAATAATCCTGGAACAATTGATGAAAATAGGCAAATGTTATCTTCTGATACACATTTAACATTGAATTAGAGAGAAAAAACTTTTTACTATCCACAATTTCCCAACATCAAAATGTCCATCAAATACAATTTTATATGACTCAACACAAAAGCAAATATTTACTATGCTTAACAAGGTCAAGTCAACAAAATTAAACATGAAAATAACACAATTACTTAAACAATGTTATATTTATTTGATCTTGGCAAGACTGGTCCATGTTGATTATTATTATTACTATTTTTTTTTTTTTTTTTCAAAAAACACACTAACACACACAATCTTCATTTTGTATAACAAACAAACTAACACAAAACAAGTTTAAATTGCTATCAGTCAAGCTGAGACTGCTTGGTTAATAGTCCTTGTTTACCATTCATCCAGGTGGTCAGTAGCTGTATAATGGCGAAGCAGTTACCAAGAAAAGGCAACATGTTCTCAAGTTGCCAAGGGGGAAACACCTCTGTATCTCGGGGGTTTCTTTTTAACCTTTATAATCCTTGATTACACACATGCAGTAAAGGCATTTGTCTGTAAATTATGTAATAGTACAGGGCAAAAGTTCAAACCTTCAATATCAAGCTCAACAACAGACGTACAATTATGACAGACTCTCATAACAGGTGTTAATATGATGGCCATAAAGAGAGTGATCAGTTTCATCATGAATATGCTCTAGAACAAAGCTTTCAACACATTTTGCACTGGTGACATACTTATTAAAAACAAAAAATTTGCAACACATTACATGAGTTTTGTTAGCCAAGCCAAATATATAATGTAATCCCAACATTTCAACTGACTCTGGGGAAAATTATTTTTGGAAAGATATACAAAACCAGAGAAAAATATTCCAAGGTAAATTATGAATCACTCCCACCCATATACGCTGTTTTGGGGTGATCAATTAAAAATTTGGACGAAGAGGCTGATCAATAAATAAGTTACTTCTCTTGGCTTTTGTTGGACTGCAATCACTTGAAAAATGTCTAAATTGTCACAAAACAAATGGGCAAAAATAGTAACCAATTTATCATAAACTTACATCGCATAATGAACCATTTTGATGATTTAAACCAATCCCAACTCAAAAAAAAAGAAAACAATGTTTTCCTTGCTTATTGAGGGGAGTGCGTGCGCAAAATTTAATATACTTCTGATTATCACATTAATTTGGATTTACACAGATGTATTTTGATATAACATTAGCAATCATTACAAAAAAAAATATGAACTTCAAAGCATACAATGTAGAATAAGATATAAACAAAAGTAAGAGTGGAAAAAAAGTATACAGACACAACTAAAAAATCATCATAAAAACTGTTATTCAAGAAGGAATTTCTGTTCCTGTAATGAAACTTCTCAAATGTTCCAGTAATACTTAACTAAGATATGATTTCATCACAGTCATCATTCACTTTTACCTTCTTGAAATTGTTGAATGACAGAAGCAAAGGTCAAAGGATTGATCTTATATCTGGTGCCCAATGATAGAGATAAACACAAAGTGCAAATACAGAAAAGCATCCTCGGAACACCTGGATGACAAGTGTTGACGAAAAACACCCTAACAAGTGCATTAACAAAAAGACTTGCAACTTCCATTCTCCTTAATGGAAAGCCAGATAAAGCATAGGTTGATGTGTGCAGATCCACCAAACATTTGAGAGTAGATCCCCTATAAGAAGGTAATGATCGCCATCTTGGAAAGACCAGATTCCCAGCGAATGTAAAACCACAAGATACTATGACGACTCCCCTCTGCCTATCCATCGTCCTTAGAACAACTCTCGCAATACGTTCTACACGACACCACTTGGAGTTGCATCAATAAGAAAATGTCCAAATTTTTTTAAATCTGCATCCTGTCTTTGTTCTTGAATGCTTTGAAGTCCCATGCCTATATAACAAAATGAGGCGGTTATGGTTCAAGTAAAGGAGCTCCCAACCAAACTAAGAAAAAATGTTGCATTCAAGCAACATTATGAAGGTTTGAGCAACAGGGCCATTGGATTGATTACCATCAATAACTAAGGCTGCAATAATTCACCGACGCATCAATGTGTAGCAATATTTCTCATATTTGGTGATAATCAATACACAATAGTAATGACTTTTTAGCTAATCTAATTCTTTCGATAGAATGAAGAAAGACCAAATATTTGTCTGAAGAGGAGGAAAAAAAAAAAATAACTTTCATAAATTTCATCATAGCACAGGTGGCAAGAAGTAAACATGGCTGATCTATCCATCGTCCACATGTTGAAAATTCTATGATTGTCAGTAGAAACCTCTTTCAGAGCAGAAGTCATACTGAGGGAAAAAGTGTAATGTTGCCAGTTATACATTTCATAGACTAACTTCTGTTTTTGTTTTCTTTCCATCTGTGCATTTGACTGTGGAATAAGTGAAATACAGTGTTTTTTCAGTTTCTGTCGAAACTTGTATATCCAAACTTTGAAAATATATAAAAACAATATTTCAGTTACCACCTTTGCATCATAGAGACCACAATATTGAAAAAAAAATCTTAATTGAATAAATTCACTTAAAAGCAAGAAATCCATGTGATTATTTTTTTGTTTTTACCATCGAAATACATTTCAGAACATTTTAAACAAAAAAGTTTTCCTTATCATGAACTAATTAGTCATCCAATATTTTTCGTTGAAGGTACCACACGTTATTTTTTATCTGAATTGTGCTAATCAAAAAAATTTTAGTAATTTATGCTTAGTGAAAATGCTGACAGTCAAAGGTCAGTCATTTTTGTTATCACCAATATAATAGCAAGACACTTGTTTAAACCATTATTAGCGATTTTCACTATGAAAGACTGTACAGGTAAATTTCACCAAGTTGATTATGTAATTGTCAAATTGAAACTACTCTTTCATTTTCTATGAAACTTGGAGATTACTTTTTTTCACAAAAACACTTAGTTTCAATGATCAAAAGTTTATGCGAAATCAATTTATTTTTTTCTTTTAACAAAACTTTATGCATAGTCTTTTCGTAACTTTAACAATACATACATTGGATAATAATAGATTATACAAAATAAAACCAATACATATCCCACAAACCTTTTTTTAAAAAAAGATCACACAAGCTCATTCAGAGAATATGTACCGGTGTTCTGGACATTTTTTTTTAATCTGAATTGTGCTATCAAAAATATTCTGGTAATTCATGCTCAGTGAAAATCCTGACAGTTGGTTAATCATTTGTGTTATCACCAATAAAACAGTAAGACATTTAATTTAATCTTAAATCTTTTGGGAACATTTTTAAACTTCAGAAACATATCCCTCTGACATTTATTTAAATACACCTTTTTATACATTGAATTTTTTTACCCACTTTTCTATTGAAAATTGTTTTTTTTTCAGAGCTCATCTTGTATCACAATACATGCTGTCTCATGAGTTAAATATCATAATGTGTATTGTATCATGGAAAAACATTGTTCCAGCCGCTTGAAGAACATCCCTCAAACTGGTGCTCCACAGAAAATTTCTCCATGAACTACTCGAAAAATGCTACAAAGAGTCAAAGCGAATCCAATGGTAACTTGAAAGGAGATCCAAGAAAAATAAACTATTAGTAACTACACAGGAATGGCTCAGAATCCCATATGCTATAGAAAATAGGTTTGTTGAGAATAAGGCACAAAGATTCTCGGTTGAAGTTTACTCATGACCATTCATTCTCAGAAGACCACTAGAAATTGAACTATTTGGCAAAAACCCAGCTCATAATGCATGGAGAAAATATGATCCAAAAATCATTCCCACAGTAAAGAACAGAGGTGGAAGCATCATGGTTCAGGGGCATTTCTCTTTCAATAGTACAGGGGCATTTCATGTGATTGAAGGAACCCTGAATGGAGCAATGTATTGGAGTATTTAGAAGCCAATGTGTTCTCTTTGCTGCAACAGCTAGAGCTTGAAACAGTTGGATCTTTCAACCAGATAACAATTCAAAACATACAGCTGAAATAACTCGTAAATGATTCAAGAACAATGTAAAGGTACTCGAGTGGCCTAGTCACTTTCCTGATCTTGATTCAATTGAAAATTTAAGGTGATGCTTGAAATTGAAAGATTGAATCCATCAGAGGGACCACAGAAACATTAATGATTTGTAGGTCTTTTGCAAGGCAAAGATTTCAAAAGAATGTGTCGGAGGGCTCATGAGGGGCTATGAAAACCATCTCCAAGCCGTGATTGCAAACCAGGGCTATGCAACTAAATATTAAAATATGAAATCAATATTTATGAATACTTTTTTTCAAATTGCTACTTTACTTTATATTTTATTCTGCATCGTAGGTTTAGATATATGTATTTTTTTTTTCTTTATAACTGTGTGTATTCTTAATTTTGCAATATACCTAGAGATAATCAGCAACACTAAAATGTTGTGTCACACATCTTGGAAAACTCTGCCCTAGAACATACTCACCAGCTAGGATTTTTCTGTTGTAAGAGAGTTTACTCAAGTTGTTTTGTTTTTTTGTTTTTTTACTTGACAATCTTTTTCAAAATGACATTCCTAACTAATTGAAAGACGTGACCTGGAAATTACCTGTGCTTACCTTACTTTTGATCTAAATATCAACTGATATTCATTATGACTAGAATTTTGTTTGGTATTCTTAATTTAATTATCTTCACAAATTAATGCAATTTTTCAAAATGACATTCCTTGACATGCTCTCTGGCCTTCTGCTCTGCATTCTTTCAGCCCTAAGCAAATCCCTCACTTGTGACAGCCTGACATTAATGACTTCTGCTTCAAGTGTCAACTATTGCTGTATCAGTGGTTACCAAATGTTTTCAGGGCAAATCCTTAAGAGCTGTTTTTCTCACTGCTGTCTATTACATGTGGTGTTTAATTACTCAGACTCCATCTACTTGTATATCAATTTTTGACATCTACTTTTATTAAAAATCATAAAAATAGCAATTCCTGACATCTAGATGCAACACATCCAAACAGTAGATTTCAATTACCTCCCTTTCTGTTGCCTCACCACCAATGAAACAAAAAAAGTGAGTAACAACTTCAGCAAGAGACAACTCACTAGGCTTTACAATGCAGTATTTCCTTTAGCAAAATGTTCTTCAGACAAACAATTTCCTGCTTACTAACACTAAGGATCAGAAAATGAGATATTTTTAAACAATATTCATCAGGGATGGGCTATTGTTAAATCATAACGAAAACCTGAAGTGACAAGCATTTGATTGGATGTTTAGTCCATAAAGGAACTGACAGCCAGCCAAGGCAATAGAATAAATTAACACAGCAATTTCAATACAGAGAAGTCATTCGAGAAGGGAAAAATGGTCATAATAACCTTTCATTTTAATTCCTTCTCAAATATTGAGGTTTGTTAAAATAAAAATAAGATAAAAATTTCTCAAAGTTGGAAATAGGCATCAAGATTCATCCGTTTGACCTAGATTTTAGTCTTTCAAATGTCATTCTGGTAAAAAAAACAACAATTTTACTTTGCTGCACTAGACTTTGATTTTAAATCGTTTGATCTTTCAAGTCATAACTTGAATGGAGAGTTTTATAACACCACTCAAAAATAGGATCATCTCCCATTTAGTTAAGGGCTATTCTATATCAAATCACTCAAGGCTCCCTGGCATTACCCTCTTAGATTCTCCAAAGATGAAAAAAAAAAAAAAAAAAAGAAGAAGAAGAAAATTCAAAAGGTGCATCTAAATCAAACTTATGGATAAATCCCAAATATTAGGTCCTGTCTCAAATATAATTTTGAAACTAAAATTCTTATACATTTTGCCAATATGCCTCATCAAAGGAGCTATGAAAGTCAGAAGTTGGACTAAAAGGCTTGTTCGGCAAAACACATAAAATTTGAAGATTTTTAGTATCAAAACTATTAGAGATACAGAGCTAATATTTGGAGCATCAGTGATTTTCTTGAGGAATCTGATAGGAAGACCTGGGGAATTCTTCTCAAACTGGGTGATTTGATATAGAATGAATCTCTTGAAGTCTTCATTGTCAAAATTGGAGATGGCAGCATTATTCTCTGAACAGCCAATAACAATCTTTGTCAAGACTCAATATTTCTAAAATAATGCATTACAGAATACATGAATTTCCTTCTTAGTCCTTGTTGAATTCAATGCAGTAAATTCATCATCACAGAGGAATATAGTCTAGTGATACCAATCGAACCAATCAACTGACTATATATATCAATAGCATCCAGAGACCTCTCATCATAAGGAACTGCTCAGAAAAAGCAAACTGATTATCCAATACAAGGGAAGCAACTCTGAAGTTGACTCCAAAAACACAACCCAGATATACAAAGAAAAAAAAAAACAGATGTGACTTGTCAAGTCTAATTTAGCATGCTCTCTAAGAAGTGATTACACATCCTAAAGGCAACAACATCTAACAAAGACTGGAGGGTACATGGCCAAACATTGAACAAGTCAATGCTGATAAGTCCGACCATATCATACATGAAGAATCTAAGTGATAATTTGACAATACTGAAAAATGTTTACCTTAAGAAGGATGATAAACTCAAATCCTCTTCTGAAAGACACAGGGAAGGTTCTGGCATAAGCAAGAGCGATTCGATAGAAGAGAGCATGAAACAGTCTGTCGCGTGCATTGACGAAAGGGTTATTCTGCTGCTGCTGTTGCTGCTGCTGTTGTATCCGTCCCATGGCACCGGGCGGCACTCCAGCAGCGGCAGCCGCGGCAGCAGCCACTGTGGCCAGATTGTTGCGAACCTGGTCGTTGTTGTTATTGTTGTTATTGTTGTTGTTATTGTTCTCCACATGGGGTGGGTTGGTCAGTACTGGCATGGTGGCAGCACACACGCACACAGTGTACTGCCCAGTCACTCACACAGTCTGGAAGAGAAGCAAAAGATACAATTTAATAAATACAAGTCACCAATATTGATCTTGTTAACAATTTCATGACGGGGAAAAAAATTGATTCACAAATCAACACTTCAGAATTATTTTTCCAACTGGAAAAGGAAGGAAAACAAGACTGACTGCTGCAGGGTCAAACTCAACTCCAACTTCTATTCCAACTGGGGATGGTCACAGCAACTTTTTGTACGTATTGTATATACATAGTGAATAAAAAATTATAAAAATATAAATTTTTCATATTAATGTATTTATTAATTAGAATGAAATAAGCTTCAGTGTATCTGTATGATAAATTTCCATTAACATCCAAGACTTGCCAATTCACCTCAGTCAGTAAGACAGCTTCCTGACAATCAGTTATTTATGAGTTCAAATAATGGTAGGGGAATAAACTCCTGATCTTGGTGAGGATTGTTCTCGTTACAGTAAGAAAATAATTCTAGTTTTGGAGTTTGAAAAAATATTGGTGGGGGGGGGGGGGTAAATATAGTAGTTTTATATGCAATTTTTTTTTTTTCAAACTAGAAAAATAAAGTGAAAAAATTATATATTTACTTGCTTCCCACAAGAGCAAGATATTACACAAAGTCAGTTCAATGTGGGATTCTATACACGGGAAAGCAAAAAAACTGCTCCAGTCCACATAATAAAGTAGCGAGACATCAGGGTAAGACCGACCCTTGCCTTTTAGTGCAATGGGAAGGAGCTGCCCCAGGGCTTGCTGATCCTAAGACTGGGCAGGACAAATCCTAGGCCTCTTGCACTAAGCAATACCGAACCTCAATAGGCCACCATCAGTGTCTGTGATGCATTGGCAAAAAGCTACCCAAGAGTTTACTGCTCACAGATACTACACTTTAATGAAAAAATTTTTTTAAATACATTTAACATTTTTAGAAAGAAAGAGAGAGAGAGTTTTAAAAAAAATTATTCTCAAATTAAAATAGTGAGTCTTGACCTGCTCCAAGAAAATGATACTACAGATTTTACTAATATCAAACTTACCACAAAAAAGTTGATTTAACCTTGTTCTGAAGGGAAGTAAATTTGTGCTAATTAATTTTGTTAAAGTAATAGAAAAACTTTGGAACTTTCTTTGCAGTTCTAACCACACTACCAATCCATTAGAAACAGTCAACCAAAACTGCCAACATAGGTTTCTTTAGTTGGTCTGACTGGCTGGCTACGGATGTATACATGTATTGTGCATATTGGCCATACCAATGAAGCTAGGGGGCAGAAAATTTAAACATACTATGTATCAATAGTTGAATTGCCCCATTGAATAGGTTTTTAGAAGGGGTGGACAAATTCAAAAGTAAGTATTTACTATATTGATCCCTTAGTTTGTATCCAGCAACATCCATGCTCGTTTTTAAAAAATTCAGACTTTTTTTTTTTTTTTTTTTTTTTTTTTTTAAGAGATCACTGCCCAACAAGGGGTAGAAGGAGTTTTTTTTCAAATGATCACCTCTGAGATGGCATGCTGCCAAAAGATGTAAGTCATGTAATGGTTTCTGTTGAGTGACTAACCGGACCTGATTTTATTCAATTTCCCATATTCATTTCATATACCATGAACAAAATAAACGATTACATTTTACCATTCTCTTTTGACATGATCTAAAATGGAGGTAACCCAAGTCATGTTTAGTGTAACAAAGGAAGCAATATGAATCCTGCTATCTACCATACCATCCTGACAATGCAAGGAAACGTAATGTAAACACATGCACCTGCACGTACTCAAGTGCAGTGGATCAAATTAATTTCATGTACACTTTCTTCATCCGGAAAGTCAACTCGGCATCAGCAGCAGCATTTTTATGTCATACAAGAGGGAAAATACTTTCACTGTCACAGTCACCCCAACATTCAGCAGTGAGGAGAAAAACAACTAGTTGTGTCAATTACGGAGAAACTAAGGGGAAAAAAAAAAAAGTCATGCATCTGAAAAGTGGTCTTCGCATATCTTTGTAATGCTAAGTTCCATGGAGAGAGAAGCTAAAAATCTAGGCTCAGCAAGTTTAGAAGCCTGCAAAAATTTCGTTTGTAACATGACACTCAGCAAGCAATACTTAGATTTCATGCACATAATTTTTGTACTATTGACTTGTGTTTTTAACTCATTAGGCTTCAACTGAAAATTATTTTAGACAGTGCACATTCCTTAGTGAGCAGAAACAAAATGCTTTGGAAATATGATCCTATATTACTCACAGATTTAGGCTTGTTTTAGTTCCACTCAAAGAAATTTACCAAGTAACTTAATGCATTTAAAAAATCAGAGTTATGCAAAGAGAAGATTCAAATCTTCAAGAGAAAATATTTCAAACATTATTGAGACGACAAATCAAGTCAAAAAAAAAAAAAGAAAGAAAGAAAACTAAAGCAAACATGATAGGGGGGGGGGTTGTTCTTCAATCCCTCTATTTGTAGCAGACACAGAATCTTCACTAGACTGCAAGTAAACATAATCTAGTCTTTAACCTTTAAGGTCATGCATTTTTGGTGGTTTTCACCAAAAACTCTACAGAATAGGAGCTGAATTGAGGTTTCTAATCATTAAAAACTGGCCATCAATTATTTTTTAGTTCATTCAAAGATGGTATTAATAAGACACCTCTACAAGTATAAACAGGTAATCATTTTATATAACACTGTTCATTACCTTATTACATAAAAAATAAAAATTTATATGCTTATCTGCATGTGTAGATTAAAACATCAGTTTGTTCAATAAACAGTTCAAAAAGTTATTTTTCTTTTTTACTTTAAATTCAAATTATCCTAACAAACATATACACTAATTTCTTCTTTGTTGCTGACGCACCTCATAACAGAAAAGTAAATTAACCAATGATATAACAATGAATATTACGTCATAGAAACTCAAGACTTGAAGCTAATCATCACACATTGATAAAGTTTGGGGTTGAGTTGAGACTTAAAATTAGGATCCAAGCATAGATTGGCCTCATTATCTTTTATGAGTATATATTTGTATAGTTTATTGCTTTTAGTTTTGCAAAAGAAGCTTTATACTTGAAAAAGTGGAATACTGTGAGGAAAAATTCTCAAGTATTAATTATAAAAATCAACTGAAGTACCCAGCGAGGAAAAAAAAACACACCAGATCTAAAAACACTAAAAAACAAATGATATTCTATAGAGATTTCATGAAATGATTTAAAGCGGGTGAGCATGAATGCAGACCTCATACAAATTGAATTTTTTGGCAAAAAATGTGTGCTCTAGGTAAGTTGAGACCTGCTGATTTTAAATATGTCTTTGTTTTCCCTCTGACACATAGATCTCAACTGATATCAGCAGAAACACATAAGCTTTACAACCTTATAAAATAGATTTGGGATTAAAAATTGCATTTTATAGGAAAAAAAAAAATACCTTTCTGACACAGAACAGAAAGAGGAAAAATATCTAATTAGAAAACAAGTAAGGTCAAGTGGTAACATTTCCCCTCAAACATATCATAGCCATAAGAATACAAGAACTGTTCACTTTTCGATCATCAAGTTTATCAACAGATAGAATTAGTAAAATCAATCTCTTTCTAGTATCATTTCCTTTCACACTTACATGAGTTTCAACAGTTTTATTAAAGATAAGTTTCATAACAAACAAGTAAGAACTGAGAAATATTTTTCACAGAAAAAAAAAAAGAATAACAGTCCATCGTAAGCCTCACTCATCAAGTTCACTCCAATGAAAATGTTTCAATGAACGTTCAGAGAATATCAATAATCAAGTGAGAGAACGAGCCACTTGTGAACAGAGATCAATTGGGCTTTAACCAAGAAGTTAAAGCAGGGAAACAGACAAAAGCTTATTTTTCTTTGAACTGGTAGTCATGGCAACATTATATTGATAGCAACTTCAGAGTATCAATGTCTGAATTCTGATTTGAGAAAGAGGGGGGGGGGAGAAAAAAAAGAAAGCTGGCTGGCTTCCATCTTGTTCATTGGCCAGAATCTGATCATTGTACAAAATCTCAACTGAATAGGGAATCAATTTACTGATGGTTGCTTCATATGGAGTTCAACTAGAACACAAAGTTAACTTTTCAACAACACTTTGTCACAACTTCATACATGGTCAGGCACATAGGTATAGGTTTACATATCAAGATACAAGCAGAGTCATCAATAGCATCTAACAAAATTGTGTACGTGCATATATATATATATATATGGCTCATAATGTATTTTCAATTTATAAGAATACAAAAAGTATGACATGAAAAAACAGATTTTATCAATTGTTGATATTCAATACAGTAAATAGAGCAATAAATTTATAAAAATAAGAATTACAAGGATGTATGGGTTTATGCCTAACACACTCATCAGCAACCGGCCATATATTTTGTTCTTCAAATTATTCATTATAAAAAATAATTATTGAAAATACTTCTTGAATATGACTGGAGGCAGTCAAAACTGCTAGGAAAACGACAAACATTAAATATTTAGGACAGTTTCTACATTACAGTGACCAAAAAAACTAGACAATTGATCAGTAGACAGGAAAAACTAGATAAAAAGTTATTGACAAAATTTGTCTGTCATTTTCAACGAGATATGATTAAGAGAAAAAAATGGCTGACGAAGTATACAAATCTTTTTGTCCTAATACATAGTGTAAGACAATATAAAGTCCATGAAGTGTCCAAGTACAAACTATAAGAATATGACAGCCATGATAAATCACATTTCTACTCCAGGTGTAACTCCTTCAGCGAATCACAAGCTTATACAGAAAGAGTCATTTCAAAATGAATGAATACAAAGAAAAGTAGGAGAAAAAAAAAAAAAATTGTTTAGGGATACTTACTTACACAAAGGATGGGGAAGAGTGAATCAGAAAACATTATCAAATCTGAATAAAGATTATTATGCATGCACAGTTTGAAAAGTGATCAGACATTTACAATCCAATATAACTTATTTTTATATTAGAATTAATAATTTTTTTGTATTAGAGAAAATTGAAAAAAAAACCCAACAACTAGATACCACTCCTAGTTTTTAAATAAAAGATTTAATTTTTAAAAGTCCTTTTCATTTAAATCAATGATTTATTATTCCAAAAATGAAATTTTGCAATAAAGTAACAAAACTGATATTGTTGTGAAAAGGTCATGATTGAGAGCATGCACAATGATGCTTGAACTACTGATATCGTCTACACCAATTAATACTATAAAAATGTTTAACCCTTGTAACAAACAGACTTTTAAATCCTGTCCAGCAATTCTGCTGTGAAGTTGTTCCTCTAAACAAGTGAAATTCACTCAAGTATTACATAGTGGCAGTGGTGGGAAACTTTATCAACTGCTGGCCAAAGGAGGTGAGAGAAACATTGTCTACCATACAAAAACAGGAAAAAAGGTTGAACCTTATTTATGAGAAGAAAAGATTGCAAGTTGACAGATGATGTTGAAACTCAATTCGACTGAGTCCTGTCATCATGGCCAAGAAAAAGAAAATAAAAAATTAAAATAAAAAATAAAAAAATGGATTGACTTCCAGCAAGCTTATCGTCGCACAATTCTATTTTCAATGTTTAATTCTTGCATAATATTGGGCACAATAGTGCTTTGGAGGACCCAGATTTGGAAGAATGAAAGTTAATGATGGGAGTTGTAATTAACTTATTTATGTATACATATATCAAAATTGAAAAAAATTTAAATTCATTCTACAAGGTGGGAAATGAAAGTTTGATTAGTCTATTTCATTCAAAAATCATAAGTTTATCACAATTTCAATTGTAAACTTTCATTCTCACAACTTTGAAAATAAAGATAAAGAGCCTGAAATGAGTAAAGTTTTTTTGTTTTTTTTTTTAAATCAACTAAGGTTTTATTTTATTTTTTTGATTTAATTCAAGAGGTTTGGAGAATCAAAGTACACTGCAGATCAATCATAACAGATAACACAGAACCACTTATAACGTAAAAATGAAATGAATTAGACAAAAACATTTCAGTGGTCAATAAACAAAACACATTGCCCAGACATATTGCCAAGATCTACACTCGCTACATAAATATCTGAATTTCGTCAAAATGTAACCTTCTGGTGAAGTGTCTTGATTTTTTAAAAGAATTAGGATTTATTTCAGTCCTCCAGCTAGACTAGCCTCATCCTACCCTCATGGTTTCCTCTTCATTTCCGCACAAAATTATGTGGGTCAGATAGTTACCTAACCTGAACATTAAAATTGACCTCCTCTCTAAAGGAAGGAGATGTAACAAGATTGTGGGTAAGAAGCTGTGATTGGGGGCATGCACCATGATGCTTGTACCCCTACTATGAATGTTAGCATCACCAATTAATACTATATAACAGACTTGGTACTTGGAATAAAATCCGGTTCAGAAATCCTACTGTGATGTTGTCTCTAAATAGATCACGTTCACCCACACATTACAAAAATAAACCTACTTTCTTCTTTAACACATTGATACTTGCTTCCATTTCATTGACCAAGTATGATAGTGGATATTACAGCAGAGATCACCATCATTGCTCTTTTAGAGCACTAAGACATGCTTACATATACATGAGAACACACACAAACTAGCTCTTTACACTGTTTTCTCTTTCATACATACAATTTCATATAAATTATCTTCTGCACAAAAATTATTTAGACACATGTGAGTATGCATCATCAGGAGTAGTGAATAAAGAATGATCAATAGGTCACAATGGGCTTGCCAGCAAACATTCAGAATTCTGGCTATTTTCAAAAAGTTCACATTTCTCTTTAGATTCTGAAAGAAGACTGACTGGACTTTCAGGAACTATTTTCATTATTCTACATCGAGTCATGGACATTAGAATTTGAACTTAAATCAAAATGTTTATAAACCAACTTTTTATAAAATCCTGTATTTTTTTAAATTTTGGTTCCTTGTATTTTATCTATTTTATTGAAATCTCATGTTTTTTGAGGAAATCCACCTTTTAACCATCAGGTTTGGAATCTTCGCTCCATAAATGAGAATTTTCAAGGGAAAAAAAACAAAAAAAAAAAACGCTAATTTTGTGTGAATTCATATAATTTTGGGGGGATCATTAAAAGACTAATTACAAAAAAAACCCACAAGTAACATTTTCCACCACATTTCTCCAATTCCTCTGTAAATATTCCATGGTTTTGTTAGCACTGGTTAGGAGAATCTGTTTTCAGGAAAATATCTAAAATGTACAATCATTTGTGAATATAGTTTCAGGCTAACACTTGATTTGGATAGAAGATGGAAAAAAATTTGTATAAGACAAGACCATCAAGTGAATAAAATGGAGTTCAATAAATCAATTTATGTTTTTAAATCCACAAACTTAAATGACTATCATAGTACCTATGGTTCAAAATAGGTCAAAAAAAAAAAAAAAAAAAGACTTTGTCCTAAAAGCTCAAAAAAGGAAACTTAATCCTTGATGCCTAATTTTCTTCAAAGATTTATGCTTTTATAAATGGCCAAAATAAGGAAATTTGGGCACAGATTCCCAAATTTTAGGAAAATTGAAATTTCAACCATACCCAGGACAACAAAACACTTTTAACAAGCCTTCAACCAATCAAGTGGCATTTATTCCGCTCAAGATATGGTCTGATGTCCACTTGAGGTATAGTTCAAGCCCACTATGTAGGTATGACCACCAATAAATCAATAATACCACCGGCTGAGCCTTAATCATGTTTTATTAGATACTTGTAGATGGAAATGTTTCAAGTTGAAAATATGCTTGAAAAAAAAAAAAAAAAAAAAAAAAAAAAAAGAAGTACAAAAATAATCTTGAAGATTGTCCAGATGAAGCAAAAATAGTTTTTTCTGTTACAATCTCTCAACATTACAAAACCTTGCCTATCTTCCAGAAATTGAACATCTCTCTACTTAGTAAATATGATTGAGATTATTTGAATTCTAATAATCTATACATATGAATAGCAACATGCAGATGTCTTTCATTATGCTAAGGGATGCAACTAACATGTTCTAATGACATAATAAAAATGCTAAGTTTCCAAGTAATGAAAAACAAAAACAGAAAATGATAAAAATTTGTTTGTGGTCAACAGAATGCTATTCGCCAAGCTCACTGCAATTCATCATTATTCTCTATTATTTTTGTGTATGAAATGCTGACATTTTGAAGGCACAATTAAACTAGTTAAAAATGATTTGTCCATATTTTCCAATGAAGATCATTTGCTCTCTTCTTTCTTCAATCTCATGTGTTATTAACTATCAACAATAGAGATTAAATCTGCCTGTACGTTCGTAAATCAGTTTACACTTTAGTTGATACCCAAATACTGAATTTTGATTTCTTTCACATTTCAAAGACTTCAGGAAAAATAATTCCAGTGTGCTCAACTGCAGCTGATACTAATTGCAAGTTTTATGCATACATTAATAAGGCTGCTTAACAGAAGCTAGAAACACTGAAAGCCATTCTCTTGGTTTTTTTTCTAAATATGTACTCCTAGGTGGGGAATAAGCAGGGGGGTGGAAAATCTGTCACAATTAGATGAAAGTGGGACACAATCTATAGGATTTCAACAAAAAGTCATTACAGAAAGATTTATAGAAGAGGTGGTGTAGGCACATGGAAGTAAAAGTATACAGTATTGACAGGAACAAAAATTTTCTTTTGTTTTTTAGAAATAATTAAACTATTAGTTTTCTCTTGAATTGTTCATAGTAGTTGTCTTTTGATGGGAAAATTTAGCAACGTTTAGCAAATGTGGTTGACCCGACCTCCTCCCAACTTGTTAGGTAGGAGAGAGCAGAGGTAGACGCTTGAAAAATAATTAGCAGCGGTCATGATAAGAACATCAAGGAAGGTGAAATTTCTTTCACAAAATTAATAATTGGGAGGGAGGGGATAGCAATTATGCACCTAAGAGTATATCTATTCCCAAGAACCAGCTGAAATAAGCATTGTTGGTAGAGAGTGTAACTGGCCAATAGTTTCATAAAAATCTCAAAACTTCAACAGGTTAGTAAAATAAATAAATAAATAAATAATTAAAAATAAATAGATTTAAAACCCTAAATATTCAGAATAGTTCATTGAGTGACAAATGATTTAAAATCCTAGGATTAAAACACTCAATTTAAAGCAACCATTGTTTCTAACTCATAGACATTTTGAGGAAAGAAAATGTTATACATTTCACTCATCCAGAGTCACAGAGAAATCTAAAATTCAATACTGGTTGATCAGTCAGTGATTGAAAAAGTTCAAATAATTTCGCTCATATAACAGGTGAAACTTTCTCACTAAACCTTCCAGTAAAAGTTTGTAAGTTATAACAGTTACTTGAAGAATAAGCAGAACTAGTAAAATTACCAAATACTGCTCAAGATCATTAACAGCTGTAGTCTATTTTTTTTTATCTAGTCTGTTCGAGATGGCAGTTGAAGATGAAAAAAATGATCAAATCTAAAGAGAAGATAGTTCATGAAGTGCTGAACAATTTTTTTGTCTATTCAACTTCAAAACTGAGTATCATTTCTTAACTGTAACGAAAGTCAACAGTTCTATGAATGACAAAAGATTTTTTTGTTCAGACTCTTGAATCAGTTCATAACGTTGGTAGAGAAATAAAGATATGATGAAGAGAGTGGGCTAAGAAAGATGAATATTTCTTTTTAATTTACATCACACTACATCATATTATTCCTTTTTTAAAAATCAATTCTCAAGATAAAAAAGTAGGAAGTAAAAGAAAGAAAACAGACAATTCAATATTTATAACTAATCACATCATAAAATGCATTTATATCTTTCATTTGCCAATGAATTAAAGTGCATTTTGGATGATATTTTTATTTTTGATACAATCATTTTTGTTTTGAATGTTCTAATAAGGATTAACATGAAAATCAATTGGAAACATAGTTTTATTACAGAAACAAATGTTGCCAAGAATTGTACATTCAACGTCACAGGTTTTGAACAGAGTTAGTTCTTGTCTTCAACTCTTCAGAGAAAGAAAACCAAGGCATATTAGAATCATCAAAACAGTTTCCAAGTCTAGTTAACCTGTTTCTAATGTTCAATGAGTAGATATTTAAAATAACAATTTTGAAAAATACAAACATATTTACGTCTACATTCATTATTTATGCCCACAAATACTTAGAAGTCATTTGGCGGGACAAATCCATTTATAGTGTCACACAGTCAAAATTATGATACACACTCAAGAACCTAAGGGAGAAAAGTAAAAATTAATAGATAAAGTAAATAAAATAAAGTAAGATATGAATTGTCAAAACAAATATGATGGCAACAAAAACTAAGCAAAGATTTCATGGCTTCCTCTAAAGAGTCTGGTAAAAGGAATATTTCATCACTTTCTACAAACTCTTATATAAAAGAATGCATGTTCCTGTTTAATTGGTAGGAAATGCCCAGCACCTAAAAAAATCACGTATGTTGATACATGAAATGAAACTTTTAACAACTGCACAGTACATCAGTTAACAGACTACTTGGGGGACAGACAGACAGACACATAGAAAGCAATGAATCTATCAACTAATCCTAATTCTATAAATATTGCAGGTGATAGAACTTTACTGCAAAATGCATCACCTGAAAAACATTTTTTCTTGTTGAAGAACACTGAAAAGAAGAAGAAAAAAAAAACACTAGAGAAAAAAAACTTCAAAATGTTATAAACGAGTAGAACCCACTAGAAGAGCACAATCCAAATATGCTACACAACGCATAAAAAAAATTAAAAGACTATCAAGAAAATAAATTAAACAAGGAGGTGATACACAAGCACAGATATATGCATCAACAAAATTTTTATGTGGTTTCATGTTAAGTTTTAAACTATTTTCAACATTTCCTGCCTTGATATTAAATGCTAGGAAACAAGACTAAAGAATTTGAAGTCATCTATTACTCTCAATGTGGAATAACAGAAAATGACAAAGTCATTATCCTATTTATTGCCCACCTAGTAGGAAACTCTTTGGTCATATTCTATCACAAATGAAATTCTATACTCCAAGAATAAACAAAAATCAAACCTGACAACTACCCTACCCCAAGTTGACAACATTCATATCAATGATACAGCCAAATAATTATAACCAAACTATGGAGGAGGTTGCTCTTATCAAATGTATTGGTCACCAAACTGCCCCATATTTTAGAAACTATTGAAAATAGAAATGTGGTTTTTACCATTCAATAACGTGTTTTGAAGATCTGTTCAGATTTTCAAAATGGCTTGACCTTGTCAATACAGCATGGAAACTTGCATAGTTATCATATTGTCTACTTAACAAAAATTTTTGGAAACTGCTGAGCAAGAATCTTTTTAATAATATTTGTAAACCTTTCATCCTGTAAAGCAGGCAAAGGAAAAATAAAATATACTTCAAAAGCATAGCTTATTACTTTGGCAGGCTTCAGAATCAAACAAATTTGTTGATATAACCATAAGTCAGAATAATGGATACCTAATAAAAACAACAAGTTGGAAACTAAATGATCATTTTCTCATACATAAAGCCTATACATTGTACATTATTAATTGCTACCATTAATAAGAATTGTGATTTAATCACCATTATCCTCATTCCTATAAACCAGATACAGCATTGACATATCCTGTTCAACAACCTATATGTATACCAACTGTCCTGAACAGTTCACTATGATATAAAAGACTGGATTTTTAAAAGATTATTTTAGTCTATAAACAGTCTATGAACAGGAATTGGTTATACAAATCAAGTGCTGAATAACAAGCATTTGTAGGACAGTAGCCTCAAGGACAACTCCTGTTTTTTATAAACCAAATACCTGGTTCAAATGACATTAACTTAACCAAGAAACAATGACCTTTTCCTTTAATAGTCAATTGAGTACTTTCAAAAACATGGCAGCTATAAAGTATAGATATCAATTGTTGCAGATAGATTGCAAACTTGAACAAAAGATAATGTTGTTAAAAGTTGGCTGACATAGCAAATTATTCAAATATTACATTGCATGGAGAGCGATGCATGGTTTAGGACTTACAAAGACCACAAAATATAGCCATAATGTAGATAATGACAATTCAAATTAAGTTTATATTTTGAGTGTGTTCAATAAGAAACCAGTGACATAGAGGATAAAGTTGAAAACCCAAAGAAATACTGAATTAATCTAAATTTTTTGCTTGCAAAAGCAGTATGAAACCAATCTCAAATTTTACCAGTAGTTTGTTTGAATCATATACATTACTGAAAAAGGTAATAAAATCTTTGGTCAGGACTGAACTTGTGGGAGTTGATATGTACTAGTCTACATGTTTGATAGGAAGTAGGCAACATTTCACATTTAACTAACTTTAGATGATAGGTAGGTATATTAGGATGGCTGGAATAGCCAGATTTGAATATGAAACAGCAGACAATTAAAAATTTTTATTGAGCAAAAAAAAAGAAAAAGAAAAAGGAAGGATTCAGCTACAATTTGAGGTCACCAAGTTTAAAATAAAACAATTTTTTTTACAAGATGTTCTCTAAACATCCATGAAATTTCTGGAGGTAGGATTAAACTCTTACTGTCTTATTTACTATTTCATATGGAAAAACCCTTGCATAAATGTTTTGTTGTGCATGATATTCATTTGTCATTTAGTTGGTAAATTCTAACTATATTTTTTTTTATTTCATAGGTATCACTTACAGCATTGTCAAGAATTTATAATTTTTCAATACAGTAAACCCACAGTTTAATGAACCTTGATATAACAGTTTTTGGATTTAGTGGACAGTTTGAGCAAGTGCATTGCAAGATTAGATATTTTATATCAAAATTTGGATATTTTTGTTGCATTTAGATATAAGAAATTATTTTCAGACATCGGATATCAGTTCAGAAATTTTTTTTTTTCAATGAGGCTCAGATATCTTTAGATGGGGGTGGGGTGGGCAAATTCTTGATATTTTCTAGATATTTGATGTTGTATTGGCAATTAAGATATAGTATGATTGTAAAGCAACAATATCCTGATGAGGTTAGAAAACAGACAACTTATTTCAGTGTCACTGCAATTTCAACAAGCATCAAAACTATGCGAAGAAAACAACCGAACTCAGATCAATACACTTCTATATGTTCAGAACGTTTCCTTTCATAAGAGGAGATAGAAGCGTATATGATACCGTCTTGGAAAAAATTCGACACATACTTTAAGCTCAGAAGAAATGTAATACGTGAGCAGGCGAAGTTTCATTTGAGGGTACAATTTGTATTCCAGGTAAACCAATTGAGATGTTCATAAGAGATCATTTAGCAATTGGTCTTCCCGTTTCAAAAACTAGAAAAAGCAATGGAGATGGCTAAATGCAGTGAGCAAATAAAACCCCAGATGGAGAGAATACAAGCGAACCCAGTTGAACTATACAAAAGCCATGATCATCAATTGGGAAAGAAAGGAGGAGGAAAATAATTCCAGAAAAATTATCAACACAAGCACCAGTTTTGTCAAACAAAAACAATGGTGATAAGCGCACGTTCAAGTAGTTTTGGTTGACAATATTTTGAGAAATTGATGGTGAAATGAGAGCAGTGGCATTTGCCTCTCGTACGTCCAAAAGTGTAGAAAGGAAATATGCTCGAATTGAAAAGTGAATGATTAGTAGCTGTATAAATGAGCGAATAATAGATATGTTACGGACTTGGACCTTTCAAACTTTTCACAGAGCACAAACAACTTGTACCACTGATTGACATGTAAGATTTGAAAAACACACCATTAAGATGTCAGAGATTCCTAAAGAGACTCAGAAGATATAATGCAATCGAAGAGCACGTCACTAGAAAGATATTAGTTGTACCTGAAACACTGTTGAGAAGTCCTCTATCAGAGATTAAGAATACCAGCGGGAAAGTTGAATTATTCATAGACTGCATGGCAAAAACTAGATCTGCATTTGACAAGAAATTAAATATGATAAAAAAAGGCAACACACAAGAGGTAATGCACACCAAACGCATGGACTGATGAAAAGAAAAGAAAGGCATAAGGCCACTTTTTGCCAAGTTGAAATGAATTTTCAGTCCACGGTAATTTATGATGGTTCCAGAATAGAATCATAACTTCGGAAACACTCTGACCTGAAATATTAAGGATTCCGCATAACGGTCATTTCGGGATAACCGAATGTAGAGAAAGAATGAGAGCTTTAGTATGGTGACCCGAAATATTTTAGGAACAAGAAGAATATGTAAAGAAGTACATATTAGGTAATATTAAGCCTACAAATGTGACAGACAAACTTAGAGCTACGCCGATTCCAGAAGGCCTAGGGCAAATGATAAGTATGGACATTTTTTCACAAAGGATGACAATACATTGTTGTGATTGATTATTTTTTTAAATATATGGGAATGGCAAAATTCAACCCCATGACTAACGCATGAGTCAATGGAAAGTTACAGAACTTTTTTGCTTGATGGGAAATACTGAATGAAAGCAAATGGCAAAGCAGAAAGTGCTGTCAAGATAGCGAAAAGAATTTTTAAACAACAAGATACTTCCCAAGCTTTGATGGCATATCAAAGTACAACAATTGAAGCGACAGGATTTAGTCCAACAGAACTTATTATGGGTAGAAAAATAAGAACCATGTTACCACATCCCAGAAAAATCAAAACCAAAATGGCCTGATATAGAATTGGTCAGAGAGAAGATAGACTCACACAAGCCAGAATAGTCAAGAATTTCAACAAATTACATGGCGCAAGGAACTTACCAAATCTAAAATAAGGAGACAGTGTCCAGTTCAAAACTGACCAAGAAAAATGTTAGAATACTAAAAGGAATAATTACTTCAGCTGACGCTAAAAGAACAAAAAAAAAAAAAATCATGTAAGTAAAAACTTAGCAAGGTGTTTTCCGAACAAATGGAAGACAGGGCTTGAAAATAAACCAGGAATTGTTTACGCAACTGAGGAAGACAGAAAAAAACTCCAATGGAAAAAGAACTGATAGAACCAAAAATGGTGAAATAATTTTGAAACCTGGACATTTCAAAGACTTGGGAAAAAGGAAATAAAGAAAAAAAAATTAATCAATCATGAACTTTGAGAGTAAGGGAGAGAAGACAATATAAGTTACACAGAGTTACAGTCCTTTGATTGCTAAACATGAAATGAGACTCGCTTGACTTGAAGAAAAAAAAAATTCCAATATAAATAAATGATTCAAAAGAAAAAGAAAATGTTGGGTCAAACAAATTCAGAAGAAAACAAAAAAGGTTGTATCCTCTAGAGTAAGGAAATGTTAAAAAACGTGATGCTTATGATGACTGTTGTTGACTCCCAGTGAAGTGCATTATTGGACAGTCTGTAACAGTTATTCTTCAGAAATAATAAACACTTTCATACTGTTCGCATGGGTCAACTTCATTTTTTCCTAAAATCGTTCGTTTGCTGCTGATACTTGACCTTCTCTTGGAACTGACTTTCTTTTCAACCTAACCCAGATGAAACACTTACTTCCCAACATCCTTACAAAGATTCGGCTTACATGGATAATCTTTGATTTTTTTTTAAATAACCATATTTTGACGTAAATTCAAAGCTTAATATTTTTCAAAAATGAAAACTTTCCTGATGAAATGAAGGTCATAATCATTCAAAACATTGAAATTCTAAAATAAAAAACTTTTATATTTTCACTTGACAGTCCAGGACATTTTTTTTTATTCTTTTTATTGTGAACAATTTTTTTTTTTTGATG
>OY735200.1:12234137-12344137 GCA_963457665.1 Thysanoteuthis rhombus
TTGGTTGGCAGACATGAGAAAACACCAACCATTGACTCCAAAGAGGTTTTTTCCTTTGCCAGCAACTCTGAGTGACATAAGACAAAAACAAATGTAAAATTTGTTTTAGAACATTAAAAGATCTTTTAAGATACAGTATGAATCTTCAGATCTATAGATTGTCCTGATCATTTTCATTTGTTATAAAATTTACAGCAAGTTAGAGGGGAATGAAATGAAATGAAAGATTCTATTTAAAGCTCTTCGAAATTTACCAATGTCAATATACATGTGAAAGCGCACTCGCCAAAATGCTGTGAAACTTCATATAAAATTGAAACAAAGAAAGATTCTGAATAAAGTCATTCATGGAATGAAGTTAACTGTCCATTGCTTTTCTAAAGAAATTAGAAATTTATTAGGAAATTGAAAAGAAAAGCTGAAATTTTCATCTAAAAGTAATAATCTTTGAACATTTTTAGTTGCCTTCTAAATACATGATTAAGTTTCATTTTGACAAGTGATTACAAAAAGTAATAATAACATTAATATACACTAAAGGAATATAGCTATTCCTTTTCACATTTTCAGAAAGAGAAAAATGCTTTTCCTCTTCCTTTATTCTAAAAAAATGTTAGCAAAAACCATTTCATACAATTTTTTCCCTCGTTCTTTCAAGTAGTTTTATGAATTACTACATTACGTTCGATGAACTTTTATACACGATTACTTAGTCTATGTCTTCATCTTGAAATTGATGGAGGGTTTGTTTTGCTGGGCATGCAATAATAGATAAATACATACTGATAACTTTGCACAAAACCTAAAAACAGAGGAGATAGAATTTATAGTCAAACTTGTGAAAATTTTATACATTTGCCAAGGATGTATTCCATTTTTACAGCTTTCTGTAATAGAACACTCAGTTTTAAAGTTATAAACTTGTTTATACAATACTTGGCAAGATTTGTTTCTGTAATAGTAATTATTTTCAATTGATTTCACAAATTAATCCTTGCCAGAACATCCCTCCCCAATCAGTGTATCAAAAATAAAACAAAAAATATCGTACAAAATGCAATAACATTTACTGGAAAATGGAGTATATACATTAGTTATAAACACTGCATAGTCTTTTTTTTCTCTCTTGTACTGGCTGTGTTTTATTTTGAGAATCGATTTTTTTTTTTAAAGGAATATGATACGTGATGTACAAAATGAAATATTACTGTTTCCGTGCTTACTCTCTCTCACTCTCAATCATTCGTTTCTTATAAACACTATGTACCTATTCAAATTTGAGAAGAACAAAAAACATTTAAGCATTCATAGAGCAATCAACCTTCAGAGTTGATAAAGTGGCTATTTGGTGATAATAGCACTTTCAAAAACATACTTCAAGTGCTAGGAATTTTATTTCTAGTTTGTTAGAATTAGTGCTTCACCACAGAGGCACAAAATGAAAATGATAGCAATTATATTGTTTAGTGAAAAGTTCACAAAGCATGACAACATCACACCACAAAAAAAAGACCAGAAATATTCAAACAAGTCATTTGAAGAGCACATCAACTGTTCTACATATTAATTTCTCATTGGAAGAATACCAAAGAGTGAAATGTCATCTTCGCAGTTATAACAAAAATACAAGACAGATTCTATTTACATAAATATATATTAGTTCATTGTGACCACTGAATTTTTTTTACTTAACAGCACATCATCTAAAGATGTGCTACAGAGATAACATGAGAAGTTTCAGGGTACTTTTCTTCATGTGAAAAAGGGAGAAAAAACAAAAAAAAAACAAGGGATTATATCACTCATCAGATGAAGATATCAGCTCATTTACCAATCAGTGATACAGTAATAATTTTAAACCCAACAGGTTAAAGCAAGTCATTATGTTGGTTCACAAATTATTGACTCATCTAAACTGTGAAGTTCAAAATTCTTTTTCCAACTATTATCAGTGGTTAGCGTCACAAAACCACCAATGCTGAATTGTATATGAGTGGTCGCGAATGACAAATGCCCAATGCACCATTTTTAGAAGGTCAATATTTCTGTTATTCTTGGAGCTACAATGCTGAGACTTTTTTTTATTTTGAAGCTTGAACATTCTGTAATATGATTCCAAAGTATGATAAATGACTCCATTTTGATCACAAATGATGGGGGAGAAATCAATGTAGGGTTATCCAACATAAAAGCATTTTTGCAATCTGACTTACTTAACCGAGGTGTAATGTTTAGTACAATTATCCCAACCTGTGTGGATTCAACAGGCCATTCTGCTTTTTTTTTCATCTTTTTTTTAGTAATGGTTGGTTCTATAAATTCACTTCTTTGCAGCAGTCAAAGTTATACCTATACCCAGCCAGTTCCTACTGTAGCTTAGGGAGTAGAAATTCATTTCTTGTATGACCTCAACCATTTGAGGATTAAAATTTGCATGCATATTGGATCAGTTTGAGAGATATTAGCTAAGTACTGCTCTCACTCTAATCTACCCTCAATAATGGCAAGTGAAAATAGATACAAAAGTACCCATTGAAATAAGACAGAAGGCTGTAAAAAGTTGAATTTAAACCTATCCAATAGCAAGTGATGTCAGCACTTATAATGATGTTGATTCATGCTAAAATGGACACATTTTTTTGCCTGCCTTTTCAGCGGAATCCACTGAGAGCTGATGAAAAACTGCTTAATCGCATAGCGAGTGGTAACTTTGTATCATTCATAGAGAGGAGGGGAGAGTAAGAGGGAGATATCAGCTACTGATTGGCAAGGTTTCATCTTGTTAATAGTGGGAACTTTGATATAGTTCATGTAGAGGGGCTGAGAGGAAGAATGACTATTGTAAGTGGTGTGTATGTACATTTAACATTTTTCTAAGATCGTTATAACAAACTCTTGAAAGTCACGGACATTACTTTTCAGAAACAAATTAAATTAAACACAATCTGATCTCCATCTATCCATCTTACCAATTTTTTTTTCTATCACAAATCAACCTGCCCATTAGGGTGGGTATTTAGTTTCAACTAATTTCACTTTCAAGTTGCCGACTCAATTTATGCAACTTAAATTCATATAAAACAAGTAATGAAAGGAAACATTCCAGATTATGCAATACAGTAGAGTCAGAAAAAAGTTCTAATTCTTTACTTCTGGTGCTAATATCTGATGTTAAGATCCAGAAAAATTCTTATACTGATATATCATTTTATATATATATTAGTAGTATATTTATATATAACAAGAGCCATGAGTTCAATGATGGGTCCACCATCCTTACACCCATATTTTAAAAGGATTCTAAACAAAATAATAGTAGTAGTAGAGGCATTCCTAATTGTAGTAATAGTAGGCAGGGGAAGAGGAAAATGGTTCACCCTAAGGTCGGGATCAATTTTCATATCAATCCAAAATGATACCGCTAAGAAAACGGATATTTAACACATTAGGGATTGATGGACCTCAGCGTCTCGTAGACGCATTTGAAGACTTTCTATTAAACAACAGTAAAATAATACCTCGACATACTTATAAATAAATTTACAGTATGTGTTTTTAATTATCGTTTTGAAGATGATTATACCAATCTCTCATACCCACACTCTGACCTATTAATTAGGCAATGCATTCAAATTATTTTGCACTAGGTAATCTCCGTGAAAAATTTCACAGATATATTTCAATTTCTGCAAGATATATTTCTTTTTTAAAAAAGAAAAAAATATTGAATTTTTTCACTGGAAGAGCCCATAGTGTCAAATGGCAGGTAGGGGAGGTACATTTATCAGTAAAATTCTCACCTTTGAGTGGGAGAGTCAATTATTACAGACATAAACCCCCCCCCCCAAAAAAAAGAAAAAAATCACACCATTAATAATATGTGGAAGATTAACTTTGCATAAGTTGGCATCAGATCCTCAATAGTGGATGAGGATCGAACCCACTAACAATGGTCAGCGAGATTATCTTCTTATTGTTGCAATACATTGCACCTTGATCATTTTTTTTTTTTTTTCATACAATTTATCAACTTGGACATTAATAGAGGAAGATCCAATGAATATTGAATCCATTAACGGCAGCCAGGAATATCAGCTTGCTGGTCATTGCTATATACCATGCATCCTGATTTTTTCTTACTTACTTGGTGGTTTGGTATCAGATCATCAATAGTGGGAGATCCAATGACGATTGAACCCACTAACAGCCAGCAAGATTACCTTGCTAATCATAGATCTTTTTGATTTGATACTTTTTTATATTTACTGGTTAATCCCAGTGAAAAAATTCATGGACATATTTCAATTTCTGGGTAGATTTTTTTTTTTTTTTTTTGATACTGAATTAGTTCCAGTTAGGGAATCCATAATTTCAAATGGTGCGAAGAGGTATTTTTATCTGCCAAATTCTTACCTTCAAGTCAGAGAGTCAATCATTAGAGAAACCGAGAAAATCACACTATTCATTATATAAGTAGATTGTCTAATAAATGAGATAGATTTGGAGTGAAGTACACTGCAAATAAAACCATTTTTAAAGTAGAAAACAACTGAGGAACTTTTTCATATTTTAATATTGCTCTTCAAATTCAGCATTTTTTTTCATACATAGTTGCGTAAATGAAATTATATTTTACAATGTCAGTTCAAAGAATTATAATGAAGTTGGAATTAGTTCTTCTGGATGAATATTCATATCAGCCAATATAAACTTTGCATTGCATGGCAAGCCAATATTAATTGGTATATCAAATGGCTACTAATAAAAAGCACCAAGATTTTTTCACTCTCAGCAGTGTCAAGTTAACAGTTTCAAGGTGTTCAAAAGATTCAGAGAAGCATAATTTAATCCCTTCAAGTACAGTCAGGGCTAGAACATTGAAAAAAAAATTATTCCACTCAACATTTATGGATAGGGGATCTTTTACGATCTATACACGGGAACACCTATATCACCAAATTTGTATGTTTGTTTGTCAGTTCACATAAGAGTCTCAGTGAAAACATCATTTTTACTTTCTTCAAAGCTAATCAAAGAGAGAAAAAGTAAAACATATGTGACTGACTCCAGATGCTTTGTGTGTACATACAACCATTATGCTGATTATTAATATTACTATTACACAAACTGAATGAAACATTTAAAGAAAAAGCAATAGTTCAAATTTTCTGCAGTAATTCTTTTCTTTCCCCCCCCCCCCATGGTCAACTTTCATGAGCATTTGTTTGGATCCCCAAATTTCAGTCATTAATATTTCATGTTCCATTTCTAAGAGTAGAATTGTTCCATTTCCCTTGAAATGAAAGTTTCTATGATATACAAGGACTTTTCAAAATTCAATTTTGATACACAAGGATTTTTTAAAGTACCATTTCATTATAAAGAATGATTAAAAAAAAAGAAACTAGCATTTCAAGGAAATTTATGAGTCATTGCCACCCATATATGGTAATTATCAAATTTAGCATAATCTTATATAGTAAATTGAACTCTTGACTGATAACTTCAGGGAGGGGAATCAAAGTAAAAAACAATTTTCACTATTCATTGAATAGAGTGTGTGTTTGTGTGTATGTCCATGCAGAATTTGAAGTCTCTACTCCAAACGCTTAGGAGCTGGGCAAAGTTCAGATACATAGATAAATACATATTCATGTGTTCTGATAACTGTATATAACTTAAACTAAGCAAAAATGTTTAAACTAGTTTGTTGCGGGCAGTTGTGATTAATACATCCTATAAATTTGCAGATCACAAATTTATTCAAGGAGAAAAGTGCCCATATGGAAAGATTTTTTTGAAAACTTTTGGCACAACTAAGCCACAGTGGTTCTGATTAGAATTCTGAGTGAGAAATAAAAAGAAATAAGCAATGCTAAACAAATTACTCAAAGCAATAATAATACAATATTTTTCTTTCATGAATTCCCTTATTAATTTTCATTTTTAATTAAAAAAGTTTTTTGGGGGAGGGGGTTCTAGACAATGGCCAAATCAAACTTATCGAGGGAGGAAATGTGCTATTCTAAGTATAACTTGCTGTTTTCTTTCATGAGTTATCTCACTTCTTATTTTTAATTAGTAAAAACTTGAAAGAAATGAGCAATGTAAAACAATTTAAAAAATAATTTATTCAAAGCAGTAATGATGTGATATATCTATTTATTTTTGTCCCACTTTCATGAATACTCTTATTTCTTTCTATTGATCATTAATTTTTCTTTCCTTCCACACAAGAATTTTCCTTCTTTACTTCCTCGTGAAAACGAGAAAAAAATTGTCAACTACATCAATTTTTGTTTCACTTCCTCTTAATTTCAATTTCTTAGAAAACAGTTTCATTTGATCTTTCCCTTTTCTGAAAAATCAAAATAAAGTGAAAATGCATGCCATTATTCATTTTTTCTTGTTTCCAGTAGAAAATAAGAAGGCAAAAGTTTTGTGAAAAAAAAAAAAGACAAAAATAACTTCCATTAATTAAAAATGGTAAGAAATAAGGATTCATGAAAGAGAAACAAAAATAAATAGATACATTGTATTGCTTTTTGTAAATTGTTTTGCCTAGCTAATTTCTTTTTAATTCACACTCCGAATTCCATTCAGGACCACCTTACTCAAATTGTGCAAAAAGTTTTTATTAAAACCTCATAAGATGTGCACTTTTCCTCCCACAATAAATTAGCCAGTGTGTGAAAAAGAAAAAAAAAAAAAAAAAACGCACAAACAAAAACTAATTTTTATCAATTAAAAAATGAAAAGAAATTAAGAAACTCATGAAAAATAGTAGTAAATTATGTTTAGAAAGGTACTTTTCCTCCTTTAATGAATTTGTGATGACCAATATGTGAAAACCTTCAAAAGCAAATTTTTATTGATTAAAAATGAAGAAATAAGAGAATGAGTTTTCTGCCCTTGATAAATTTAATGAGATATGTAATGTCAGAACACATTAATAACCTAAACCTAACAACAGTATCTAAACCAGTGTTGTGAGTAGGAATGATTAGTAAAGTGCTTCATGTTTTCTGTACTGATTAACAACTTAGGAAAATGGTATTAAACTACTTACAATATAATCAGTCGCTATTCAATATTTGATACCAATTTTAAATACACCAAATTAAATCTCAGTTTCTATACAAGAGTTTTTCCTCCCCATTGATAAATCAGTACTAGAGTAGTTGATATTTGTGGTAAGGTTTCTATCTTGAAGATCTTTTCAGGTTTTTGGCCAACCCGAAACAACTGGCAAAGGAGTGGTATACAGTTATCCCTTGCCATTCCCAGCGGTTAGGAGCACCAGGGAACTGCGAATGCACTTAATCCATGAATAATTCTAGTTGGTCTCCAAAACCCATGAATCTTGTACCATAAACCTTTTGATAAACATTTAACATTCCAAAACTGTAAATGTACAAATAAATAAATAAATACAGTATGCGTACAGTGTAAATTTGAAATCATAAAACTTGACTTCATTTTTTCTGGTGATAGATTAGTCAGTTACGACAGAGTCAGTATTCTTTTTGGTCAAAAACAAACACACCCTTGATCTGCTTAGAACCCCTCTGTGAGTGCACAAAAGAATTTTTTTCAAAACTTAGTCTCTAAAGCAAACATCAACAAGTGTTAATCATTGCTTGTAGAGAGTCAAATTCAAGATATAGAACCAGCTTCAGTTTAACTATGAAGTCCCCAACACCAAATGGTTAAAAGCAGCCAGGAGTTCACTGGACTCCTCTAGCTACAGGGCGTGTATTTGATCCTCACTGTGGGCTTACTCTTTATTACCAAGTATGCTGTTTAATCTTTGCCGCAGAATTACAGTCCGATTCAAATTTGTGATAAAAAGCAACTGAAAGTTAGGATGAAGACAAGTCAAAATCAATTATATTTCATCATTGCAATACATTTTTAAAGAGCATTAGGAAAGTAGGCGGTAGATGCTAGAAGAAAGAAAACAAAAATCTACAGTTAATCAACAAAAACCATAAATTTCATAAAAACTACAGTGCAGGGATTATTGACATTTTTTTATGCTACTATCTTAATATCTTTGTCGCTTTTTTAAAATTTTATCTGGCCTGAGAAAAGTTACAATAAAAAGCAACAAAAATATTAAGATAAAAGGTAAATAGTTGCCAAAAAGGAAAAAAAAAAAACTAACGATTTACAATACTTCATTTACTAGAGGAAAAAAAAAATTGAAAAATAGATTTGTTTACAGTACAGCGAATAGGGAAAAAATGTCCAAAATACTATTCAACTAACAAGTTCGCTAGCATAAACATCAAACAAGTTCAAGTGTTTAACAGGGTTTATATTTTCTACATGAATAATTTTTAGTAGATGATTTTCTACAATCTTTCTTCTTATTAACACTAAGATCATTATGATACATTTATGATTTCAAAAACTTTCCAAGTTTTGTTCATATCATACAGCTTATTTTCCAAGATACAATATTTTGCAGAATGCTGCAGAACTCCAAAATATTCACATTAGTCAAGATTGAACCACAAATTATCCAAACCAAATACAAAAACCCAAATGGCAATGGATAACTGTACTTGATGAAACAACCCAAATCAAGTATGCAGGATCAATCATTCTTTCCCAAGCAATAGAGTACCATTTTGTTAAGGACAAACACACACACACCCACAATCCAATTATTATGTCATTTTTTTCTTGTTCTCATAGCAGACATGAACTTCCTGTGAACTTCTAATGCTAATAGTCTGGAGTCATAGAAGTAGGTAGGCTCAACGTTTCTGGGACATGAAGACATAACACAGTCAATAACCAGACAATAGTAAAAATGAATCAATTTTTGGATCCCAAAGAGGGAACCTTGTATTTTTTTGATAGGTATATATACATATTCAGCATGTATATCATACAGTACTTATATCTATTCTTTTCAAATGGTTCCACAGATTTCATTAATACTTGACACTAAATCAGCTATTTTAATCAATCTATAATAATGAGTATGACTAATATTTTTTTAAATTGGACATTGTAGAATTTAGAAATAGGTAATCAACGCAGAAGGCTTACCCTGGTTCGCAAATGGTTGTCCAAAGTTGGTACACTGTAACGAGGTTTATAAATCTAGCGTATGGTCAAATCACATTGGATACACTAGTTCTTGTGAGATCACTAAAGTTGAGTGATGGCGAACCCAGTCATTACTCAGACGGGTGACCATCTGGAAATACCAGGTGCCACATGCAGCAGCAACAAGATTGTCGTGGATTAACAGAACATCTTGCCAAGCTAGGACCACCAGACTGTGCACCCAGTCGTTTCTTACGCACACGCTGCTTCATGGAGGACATATGATTTGTATCAAGTGGCAGCAATCAATTCAATCAATCTAGTAGAACAAAATCTTTCAATCACCATCACTCGTGTTATTTCAGAGATTTTACAAAATTAGTTCGCAAAAAATTGATATTATTATTAAAATCTTCACTCAATTATACAGGCTAATTTTTTCAGCCATGCTTGTATAAAAAATTAGTTTCAATTTATTGCTTCAATTCACATTCCAAGGTACACCGCTACAGACAGAAAGAAGTCATTCAAGTACCTACTTGTAAAATCTAATACCGTTAAGAAGATTGCTATAAAAGCAAATAAGGTACAAAAAAATGAATAAATATATATATATCACAGTAATATTATCATATCGCCGACTTTATTTTTTGATAGAGAAAGCAACAAACTTGATAATGATAAGGTTTTTGGTATGAATAAAAGTGTTCAAACATTCTCTCAGTCTCTTAAGACAAGTTTTCCCAACAGAAAACTCGAATAAACTTCATGAATCAGGTAATATATCTGGAAAATAGCACCTGCTGATTCACTAAAACTAAAGCTAAAAATGATTCACTTAGAAAATCTTCAAAATCTTATCTATTACAATTCTTTGTACATGTTATGCCAAATGAGTGAAAATTGCCTAATTGGCAAAGTCTGAACGTCTTTAGAAATAAATAAATATGTAGTTTATATTTGATCAAAAGTTTATTTAATCAAAATTATTTCTTTTCTTCCTCCCCAATAAAAAAAAATTAATAATTTCACCAATTGACATAACATATACATTGAAAAACCCAGGATAAAAGGTTTTCATGATGAACTGCAAATAAATTTAAAAAAAAACAACCAACAACATGATTGCTTATGATTTCCTCATTAATCCTATCCCGATTAACCCTTTTGCTCTAGAAAAAGAAAAAAAAAAAATTGTTATTTCATCCGAAAATAAAAATGTCCAATTGGATCACAACAAAATTAACTTATACAGCAAATACAGAGAACTTTCAATGTCCATCAAGTAACTAAACATAAAATCTTTTAATTCACCAGAAGACAGTTCGTTCATCTGTCTGTATGTAACAGACAACCACAGAAACTACACAACAGAAAATTTCATAACATTATCAGTGTGATCCCAGGAAAGGTTTTCAGCAAATAAGTTCTGAAAAATGATCCCCAAACATGTTCTAGTGGGTAAGGTCAATTTACAGTGTTAATACATGCTAAAATGGATGCATTTTTTAGGCCTGCTTTTTCAGCTGAATCCACTGATTGCTGATGAAAAACTGCTTAATCACACAGTGAGTGGGGACTTTGTATCATTCATAGAGAGGAAGGAGAGAATAAGAGGGAGATAGCAGCAGCTTTTTGGAGAGGTTTCAGCTAGTTAATAGACTATGGAATCGATCAAAGAGTGGGGCTGAGAGTAAGAGGAAGGGTGACTTTATTTCAAGTGGTGTGTATATATTTTACAATTAACAATTTTCTAAGATCGTGAAGAAAAAAAATTTTTTCTTTCCCCAAATGTATGAAGGTCACTAACATCACATTTTAAAAATTGATTAAACACTGATTTCCATTTATATCAAATTAAAAAGAAATCACAGCAATTTACCTCTCCCGTTAGGGTGTGTACATAGTCTAGTTTCAACTACTTCCATTCAGTGTCAATTTATGCAATGTAACTTAAAATACATATAAAATGGGCAAACATTCAGATTATAGAATTTAGTTGAAGGAGAAATAATTTGTTTACCATAGTTAAAAGAAAACAACACAGTTGATTTGTATCTTCTTCAGTCTTCATTAATTATCATGATGATGCCAATAAAATTAAGATCTTGATAACAATAACAGCTGTTCTTATGAGAATCATGCTTCCCTTCCTGACTATTATCCTAAAGTTATAATGAGTAGCAATCGGTATGAAACAGAGAGGGAAAATAAAGATGAGGACAAGTGTTCGGAGAAAAAGACCCCTTGGGTAGATGATCCTTCTAAGGAATCACATGCACAAAAATGCAAGAATAAAGTGACCAAGAAGAACTGGACCATATTGAGGCAAACAAGATTATAAGCAGCGATGTGTCTTCTTAAAAGTAAGTGGTTTCGATTGAACATCAACAATTATGGTGTCAGTTACAAACGTCCACGACAGAAAAGAACACTTGGATTTTCAGTAACGCAAAAGTGAAACTATTTCAGCGCCTTGGTATTCGGGTAATAACCGTTCAAAGAAAAATTAAGTTTTAGTTTAGAATTCTATCTTGATGTCTTGGAAGTTTCTTTAAAAATAGATAGAGAGAGAGACAACAAAGAGGGAAAATAATATTGTCTATCATATTTAACAACACAAAAAATGTTTATCACCAAATATTTTCAAATATCGATGAACCAGAAACGTTTCTTAAATTTTATGACAAACTTAAACAGCAACTACACCCAGGGAGATGAATCGAATTATTGTCCTCTACATCGGTGAAGCCAAGTGCATTAGGAGATTTAACGATCCCAATAAAGTCGATATGCAAGTAAATAATTCAAGTTTAGTTTTGTTTTTCTTAAATCGTAAGCACCTAAAAAATGGAATAAGCTAAACAGTGATTATTCAGCTAAACTAGGTGAGCTCATGACTATCATTATGCAATGTTTTATACAGGAAATAAGTGAAAAATAAGTTATGCAAATTACTGTATCCAAGTAATTAATAATTGAATGTTATGATAGTTTTAGGAAGAGGGGAAAGGGCAGGAGAATAATAACAGATGATTATATAAAGATTAATAAGAAAAACTAAAATACTGAAGCAGAACAGCTGAGAAAGGTATAAAATGCGAAACATTCAAACAACTCCCCTGGACAAGGATTAAGCAGGCTTAGTAAAAATGAAAGTGAAGTACTATTAAAAAATGACAATTGGACCATTAATGGTAGAAATATCATTAAGTTTTAATTTGTAAACATCGAATTGAAAAAAGTCAACCAACTTGAAATATCTCACTATATTCTACATCGAACGAACAACAACCCATAGGGTTGCTAAAAGAATGAAGGCGACAGTCTTTATTCCTTTCTCTTGACGCAATATTTAAACTGTGTTTACTGACTTCAAGAGAGTAAACAATTTTAATATTGCGTTATGAAACAGGCAAAAATAGAGAGGAAGAAAAGACCACGAAGTTTTCTGTTAATAACAGAATTTGCACACTTGTTTTCATAGAGAAGTTCCAGATGATGGAGCTAAATATAATACTGACCTCGAGAAAAATACTGACACAGATTTATTACATACAGGTCGACCGAGTTAGTCTAACTACGAAACGAAAAAAAAAAAAAAAAATTGGTATTCACTACTACTGCTACTATTTTGACAAGTGAATATCTGTAGACAGTTTCCAGCCCACAAAAAAAAAAATAAATCTGTGGACATAGAATAAGAAATGTTAAAAAATGAAAAAGGGTCCTTCCTAGTAGTACGAAACTACTTACATTACTAGGATGGGGCCGAGGGATCACCTCTCTTCACAACCATTGTATTGTTTAACCAATAATAAAAAGACTCGCTTTAGAAATATATCTGACTGGCTGAAAGGTATTTCTCCAATAAACGGACATATATGCTGCCTTCTATCATATCAGGATTTTTAGAAAATAAAAAAAAAATTTTAAAAAACGAAGTATTCCGAAAAAGATTCCAGAAGTAAAATATGTATGAAAATATTCGTGTTTTTCTTCTGACTGACAAATTGACAGTGAAAATCACCGATACGTCTGATTGTTGTTAACAGTCAAAAGAAGAACAAGTGGCTATCATTGGAGAGGGATAAGGTTAGATTGATCGAAATATAAACCGATTAACAGATTTATAATGTTGAAATCATAGTGGAAGAAAATTAATATCGTATAAAAATTTTTATTTTAAAAAGCAATATTATATAATCATATTTAAAATGTTGGCTCTATCGGGTCGATTGATGATAACACGAAGGACCAAGGGAGGTAACCAAAATAGCTTATTTAAGGAAACTCAAAAAGGGAAAAAATGCTAAACATTCGTCACCCCCCCAAAAAGGTTTATCATTTTCATAAAATTAAAATGAACTGAAAAATTTTGGTTTAGTTGTTAATCTATCCAAAATTGGTAATTCTAGAGTTTAGCAGCGTAAAACTGGAAATTAAATATATTCAAACAAGTTTGTTTGTTTTTTTTTATCGATAACAAAAATTTAAAAAAAAAAAAAAAATACTTGCAAGATGAAATTTACATTATTAATACGCACTGGAGAAAATTTCTGAATACGACCAGAAAGAAAATTACAACAGCAATTAGGTAAATCTAAGGATAAGGGTTCATTTCAGTTGTAAAAATATAAATTTGTCTGGCGAAATTATCAACAATAACAACAGAAACATCTTGACTTAGGTTGAGTTTAGTATTCTAAACAAAAGGGGTCCCCAGGCAAAAATTATATCCTTTTCGCACAATTGATACATAACCTCATACAATTTCACCTTACTTATAGCTTTGAATACATATATATTTGTAAAAGTTCTGTCAGATATTTTCAGGTATCGAACCGGAAAAATTCCCCATTTAAAAATCAACTATTTTCTTCAAATTTATCTGTTAAAAAAATCACACTTGAAAACGACTATATTGTTCAACCCCAGTCATAGGTAACTAGTGTATGCAAGGTGTATAAATGCTTCAAGACCAAGATTTAAAAAATAATAATAATTAGGAATCAAGTAAATATTCCGAGAACGTACAACCAAAATGCAAGAGAAATAACACTGAAAAATAAAGTAACATTTTCGGGTGTGTGGTGTAACTCTACTAGGGTGGTAGGATGGAATAACAATTCAACATTATCAAGAACATAATGCAAACATTTTATTTTAAGTAACATTTAAATCATGGCCAATGATAATCAATTTGATATCTAATGTTAATTCTAAATGATTTCATTAACTCAGATTTAGAAAGAATGAAATATTGGTATCAGTAGCAATTGGAATGTTTCTTTCACAGCGGAATGTAAAGAACCCAGTTTCTTTAATTCCTGTTCTCTTGCAAATTGCTAAAAATAAATAAATAAGACGAAGAAACTAAGCTACAAGTAAGTAGTCACTACTTACTTGGATATTTGTATTAGCACAAATAGAATAGATGCGTTTAAAAAAAGGCTATTATTGTTATACAATTTTAACAAGGCTTAATACTCAATTAATGAATTAAACTCGAGAAAATATTAATGGGGATCGAATTGCGTTTAGTGGGCTGAAAATAACAGAAGGTCTAGGTCGGTTGCTTGCCTTTAAAGAAGAAAAATAAGCAACGATGAAATGAGACAGCTCTAACCTGAACCGGTAGAGAAGTGACTGATCTGAACGACAAAAATGCAATTTTAATTGGAGTTTTGTGTCAATCGTATTTCTTGTCGAAAAGCTCAAACACACATTGCAAATAACACCTACTCATCATTTGAAATTCAAAAAGTAGATATTCGAAAATGTTTTAGTCGCACCAACAAGTCAGGAAACATAACGCGTTTTATAAAAACGAAAAACGTAAACAACGTCAACTCATTTACTTAATGGCCACAAAATGGAGGATCAAATTACAACACATACTTCATTACAAACCGATCCCTCAATTTTTATCATCGTGTTTAGTGTATATATACATATTTTAAAAGTGCGAGACAAAGAGGCTTAAAAATGAATATCCATCTACCAGGAGACTTTTTTTTATTTTTCTAACATCCAGAATGATAAACCTAAAAAAATGCGATATCAATAGAAGCAGAAGAAACGATATAAAATGCGAACAGACTTTACCTTGTACATGACAGTGACAACTTGGAAGCTAGCGGACTGGGAAGCCATGACGGCGCTCTCTAATACTGAAGATAGATAAATGTATTTCTGAGAAAACATTTTGCTCCTGCCTTGTGGAGTCTATTACTTTTAGTGTCAATATTGAAAAAGTCACATTCATTTTATTCTTAAACCTTCAATAATCATTGAATTAAATCAAAACCCAGACCAGTAAATAAATTACAGAAATCATTCATTATTACGAATATCATTCTTTGAAAAGTCTCAGCTATATTTTTTTCAAGTGTCCTATTATTCAAACAAGTGATCAAGCACATTCATTCATTTTTTTTTTCAAAATATGGTCTTTAAATTTTGAATTTAGTATAATTTAGATTATAGTTTACAACTTTTTAGGTATAGTTAGATTTTTTTTAATAATCAAAAACAAAACAGAACCTTGTTTACGACTTGACAAATGAAAAAAATATTTTTGTAAGGGAAATCCTCGAAGAAAATAATGTAATTTAAAGACTCAGATTTCATAAGTAGTCGAGGAAGATGTAGGTATTGTAGATTTTCCAAGGGTAAAAATCCTGATATATGTGCAAAAAATTGAAGATTTCACCCATTCTGCCTCCGCGACAGCCAGGATGAAGAAATGTGGCAGATCTTGGGGAAGGTTTATGTCCAACAACTGACATCAAAAGACTGATGATGATGAAAAAGTTAAATAAGTAGAAGATATGATTTGATTCTTCCATAAATGTCAACTCTTGAATCAAAATTTGTATATTATGAGTATTGTTATAGTTGACTTTTGCATTATAGGATTTTCTCATAAGGTTATGATCTGGTTACCAGTTATGATACAAGATCTCAGACTCCTTAAACCTTGACTTCATGGCTAAAATGCTTGATAAGGTGTCATGTAAGGTCATTGATAAGTGATTGTCAGTTTTATTTTGCGGACAATACTTAACAGTCTCTTCTCTTCTGCATTACTGTGTGGAAGAATTACCTCTTCAACTTTAAACTGATTACAAAATAACTGATCAAAAGTTGTTCAAACTGTTTTGTAGTGCCCCCTATATTTTAACTTGGTAGTTGAATCCAAAACCCTTCTTTTAGCTAGATATCGAAAACATCACTTCTTACGACAATTCCTATTAAAGCCCTGGACACACATGGTCAAATGCTCATTGGCGCTGGCACTCCTAGCTGGTTATGCCTTTGGCCCCAGCCCTTATTGCTGGCTATTCTTTCTCTCTCTTTCATCCTCTCAAAGATTGGCATCATTTTGCCGACTGCCCAGCCAATCCAAACTTAGCTCACTGTGACCTATCTCTGTACGAACTTTGCCCATTTCACTTAATTGATGTTGAGGCATCTCACATACCCTCAGCTATGCAATCATATCCCCCTACATGCTCCAAATTCATACACACCTCTTACTCTTATGAATGAAATGACAATACTTTTTACTATCCAATAGTTACAGCTATCTGTCCTAATTCTTTTTACTTTGGGAAATAAGCATGGATAAAACTCCGTTTTCTCTGTCTTTCATGGTCTGTCCATTGAATGTCTATCAGTGTCAGAGAATAGCCCCCAAGTACCACACACAACTTGGCAGTTTTACCCACACACTGAACCTAGTTTCCATATTTATCCTTTGGTACACTCCAAGCCTTATGGATTCAAAAGCTGTTCAGACAACTCCGACTCCAGAACTATCAATGACCACAAAGCTCCCACCTTTCACTATTTCTACTCATCTCTTTATGCAATCAATCAGATTTATGTTATCATTATATGTATTTCATTTTCGTTTGTTATTTGTCATTAATGTCCTTGTATCAAATGTACGTCTTAATTGTCCATCCAAATACTTGTATATGTTCTTTTTACTTTGTTTCATCTCTGTGTTTATGTTCATACTTGGCGCACATTCTCTCCATACATCTCCTTTCCTCATTCCACATTTTCAGTGACATCGACGCCACCATTAAACCACGTGGAGATAAAACTCTTTGTCTCCAAGATCTTCATGCAACTCATCCTTCAACTAGAACTACTAGAAATATCCAGAACCTTACCTTCTATTAACAGTTCACTTTCAAACCTAGAATATAACCAACAGTTTGAAATGGTTGCTCTTGAAAGTTTCTGGCGAAAATGTTAAAAACTACATGAAGTGGACACTGATTCATTTACATTGGAGTAAAAATGATGTGGCACATGACAAAACTGTGAGAGTTGGCAGGTCTGAGGAGTTGGTAAGATTATGTTACATCAATCTTCCAAGTGCAATGGGCCTTCCTGTTTGCCTTGATAATCAACATTGAAAATCCTGGCTTCTACTATAGGTCAAACTCTGACAAAAGGTGCCGATGGCAAAAAATGCAACTGTGTCAGCTACCAGGTAGGACAGTGAGATAAAATAACAAAACAGTATGTAGTATGAATTGAGAAGAATTCCAAATTTAGATCCCGCACAATTATTTTGGGAGGAATTTTCAAAAAGTAAGAAGCTAAAAACATGCCCTGGGATCCCATTAGTATATACAAAAAAATTTATGGAAATATGTTGTGTGGTTCCTGAGTTTCCTGACACGCACATTTGGTGAATGATAGTAGGATATGAACCCAAATAATATTCAAACCAACCAGACGATTTATTTAAATGCTAAGCATTATGACAAATAGTAATTTGTTACTATCTCCTTTTTTCATCTACATGATTTTACTGTTATGTTGCTTAGTAGTGACTTTCTGAATGAAAAAAAACTGCGTTGTGCCACATTGGTGAGTATTTGAGACACACATGCTAGGATGAATGTGTGTGAAGTATGGTCAGTGTTTTTTTTTCTTTCCAAGCCAATTGATGACAATCACATTGAGAAACTGCATTCTATGATCCACAGAAATCGTTGCTTAACTTTTGCAGGTTCTTTTCTCTTGGAAAACTACACAGTCAGGCAACGATTTCTACAGATCGCGGAATGCAGTTTCTCTATACGAATGTCATCCATTGAGTTGGAAAGAAAGAAACATCAAACGCACTATACACACATTCATTCTATTATGTGTAGCTCAGATACCAACCAATATGGCGTGATGCAGTTTCTCTATACAGTGGGTTTCAAAGTCCCTCCTATATGACTTAACTGTAGTGTGCATACTAAAATGTTTCATTTTTGCCTTGATCTCAAAGTTGGGTTTCTCTTTAGACTGACTGTGTGCGTAGGTTTCTTTGGACTAATTTCCCCATCTTCGTTATTTCATCAGTGTTTCAGCTGTATAATCTCCAACCTTCCCTGGGTGTCAATTGTGTCAAAACAAAATAATGAAGACAAGAAAATTGAGTCTGAACCAACCTAAATCCAATGATATATTTTTCTATACTTTCATACTTTCCAGAAGCAAAGGGTGAGAATTTTAGGGCTAGACATAGACATGGATATTGATAGTGGGCCAAGGCTTTTATAAGCAGCTTACACCTTCAATGACGAATGAATATTTGGACTGAAAATAACAGCCATCTTGTTATGAATGACTGACTGATCTAAAACATGTGACAATACTAGGTCTGAATGTACTTCCAACTGAGAGCAAATTTTGAAAAGATTTTTTCAGATAATTTTTTTAGATTTTTTAAAAAATTATTTTTTAGTCTTTTAGAGATTATCTTTTAAATTTTTCCGGGTTCCTCAGATATATCCTGCCCCCAGAGCTCTGCTTCTCACCCCTGCATTTGCAGGGTCTGCGTGTCTCACACTCTGCCTCTACTAATACATAGGATATCAGTGAGTAGATAAAGCATGAATTAAACTTGGCAAGTTCCTTAGAAATCAAAAGTTCAATCCTGTGTCAGGAAGTGCAGAAATACATACTGACTTTGAGGAGAGGCAGAGCTGCAACATGATGAAGAATTTTTAAACTTCCTGGAAATAACACCTATTGGTATAGGAATGAGAACAACATACCCCAGTGGACAGTGGAGGCACTACGTGGACTGCACACCCCTACAAATTTCTTTTCGTATTATTTTTTCGATTATCTTCTAGTTCTCCAGATATGTTGCATCCCCAGAGCTTCAACAGCCCCATCCCTACGTTGGCGTGGTCTGCAGTAGATCAGATAAAGGAGTGTATAACATTCCCAGAAGGTTACAAAATGTGATAGGCACCCAAGGAAGACTGCAGAGTAGAGCAGCAAAATCGTTACGATAATGGCTAAAAATTAGTCTGAAAGAATCAATGTATAATAGGAAAAACACATCATTTCAGAAATTCACATGAAATATGTTGCTAATGATGATGATTAAGATCTTGATAAAGAGATAGGGGTAATTCTTGCACACATGGATGTAAATTATTGCTGCCATAAACATAAAAAGAGGTTGCCTCCCTTGATGGCTGAAAATGGCTGGATTTTTCAATTTTTCATTTCCAGCTACTTTCAACTAACTATATAGCTAAGAATGTTAAAAACACTGACTGATGAAATCTTTGGGTGTTTGAATCTTTTATTCATAAATATACTATTTAAGAAATATTATGTATGCTGAAAATGCCTCAAACTTCCAAACATTTCAGGAGGTTTATCAAAATATGATTTTAAATAGTACATTTATAGATTTAAAGAGCCATAACATTTGTAGCGACAGAGTCATCTGGAAATTGAAAAAATGAATGAATCCAACCACTTTCCATAAAGTAATCAGGAAATTAAAAAATTAAAAAATCCTGCAACTTTCAGCCACGTTCAGCCATTTTCAGGCACCAAGGGAGGCAACTCTTGTTGTTATTTATGGTAGCCAATTTACACCTATGTGTGCAAATTTTACCAGAGACTGGTCATTTGCTGATGACCTATTTTCTTGTTTTGATTATCAGAGGTGGAATGATTTCAAATTTTGATAAAATCATTCATGAATTTTCTGTTCTGTCTAAAGTTTATGCTGAATAGGCAATAGTTATTTTTTAGTTAATTGCTAATTGGTAAATTTTAGTAAAATACTAATATAATGGTATTACGCACCCACTACGAAGAATCAGTCATCAAGCTAGTCTTACAGATTTCTATTAGTCCATGTGATGTGAAAGAAAACATTCCCACAACAAAACCCCCTGGGTAGTGACCAGTTATCTCCCTTGTTCAATGAACCCAAGTACAGGAGAGTCAAATGCAAATATCAGTTGAATCATTTCTTGTGTTAAGATGAATTCAAAAATTGATCTACACTTAATTCATAATTTTTCATGTAATTAAAAATCAGTTCCTGCAAAGAATCAGATTTAGAACCAGCACACAGGTATAAAACAATGGACACAGATCTTCTACTTCTTCACTTAGTCATGGATTTGCTCAGATTTATTCAAATTACCTTTTAATCACTGCTACCCACAACAGACCGGTTCGAACATTGTTGCTGGGGTTAGGTTATTCACATGTTCTGACAATTCATATATATCAATGTAACAGTGTATCCAAACTTCGCCAAGCCCTTACCGTTCATACTAGAAACTTGAAATTTTGCGCATACACCCCTTAATTGTTTTTTTGGTTTTCAAAAATTCCCTCTTGAATAGATTTTTAGAGGGTTGCTCAATTTGTAATGTTTATTCATACTGAATTAATCTCTAAGTTGGTGTATGGAAACATTCATGCTTGTTCATTTGTTTTAATGATCACTGCCCAATAGAGTGCAAGAGAAGTAACTCATTCATTGATCACCCCTTTTTTCCAATTTTGTATTGATCATACTGCCTCAGCATGCTGCCAAAATACAATGATAACATGATGGTTTCTATTTAGTGACTAACCAGACCTGTTAATTTTTGTCTTCCTTTGCCCTCTCACAGTGTATTTACTAACAGCTGCCTCCAGCTACCATTTATCACTCTCTTAATTAATGTTAATGGATAAATAAGATCTTGAAATTACAACTTCAATTCAATTTATATATCAACTACAATAAAACCCTAAGTAACCTGAAAGTAACCTTTGCACGTTATCTATCACTGTACTTCTCAAATCAGACTATCACATTGCAATACATATCAATTAAATATTGATTCTTGAGATATGCAAATTTATGTTGTTTATCAAGTCATACCATAAATAATGTGTAAATTTAGGGTCGGAAAAGATATTGAAAACTTATATTTGATTAGAAATTACTCATTAACATAGGTTCCATCATTATCAATAACCTCCTTTCAACGATTCACAAGCTTCAAAATGAGATTTTTGTAAAAGCTTTTTTGTTTGAAGGAAAAGAATGTAGAAAGGGTAATTTCCACCTATTTAAGTGTTTTAATAACTAGTCCATCAAGATGGTTCTGTACATTTTTGAATGACTGGTAATCAGAAGAAGCAAGATCTGGAGAATAGAAAGGGTGTGGAAATTTTTTCTTAACCAAAGTTTTCAATTTTTTTAGATGTAATCTCCACTGTATAGGACTACACATTATCGTGAAGGAACACTACAGCTTTGTGACTGACAATCCTAGACCTCTTTTTTTTCGATATCAGCTGCAGTTGTTACATTGACTGGTGGTTACTTTAAGTGGACAACACCAATGCAATCCTAACAAACTTTTCTTGGATGGAGATCCATTTTTGGTTGTGCTTAGACATGTTTGTCTCCATTTAGTTATTGTCTGCATTGCTTTATATTCTTATAAAGTATTCATTTTTCATCATCAGTCAGTTAATTGTCCAAAGATGGTGAGATGCATTCACAAGAATACAGAGAAGTACAAATGACTGCTATTGCTTTACAGTTGGCTATTGTCAAATCATGGAGAACCTATTTTCAAAATTTAGGCACATTTGTAACATAGTGGGTTAAATTGATTTATCAAACCCGATTGATTATCTTACAACTTACCCCTACTACATTAACAATTTGATGTCAAGCTTATTACTTAGTTTGAAGCAGCAATAACAATTTTTGAAGTAAGAGTTATGACTATTGGTAGTAGTAATAGTTACCATGTTCACATAAGCTTGGCAAATTTCCTGGCTGCTGCTAATTTGGAGATATAGAAAGGGTAATATCTTCTGTGCATGGGAACTAAGACTTGTTCTTTCTCTTCAAGTTGTGAGAAAAAACATTGTATCGATGCTAGTGCATAAAAGTGTAAGTAAAGTTGTATGTGGCATTTGAATGAAAGAGATAAAATGCAATGGTACACTGATTGAACATACGAATACAGAAGTAACATAAAGGTGTATTTATTAGAGATATGCATACTAGATCAGTATAGTTGATTTCTCATTAGTAGAGAGAAAAAACAATACAATTTTGTAAATTCGTTTACTATGCAGCTATAGAATTAAGTTCCTAATGTTTGTTGAGATGCCAAGTTGATAAGTGAATCGGTTCATATGTGATTGTGCATGTTCATACATCTAGGTAGGAAGAACTTATGTGTTAGTCTGTATGTAAGGATGTATGTGCATGTATGTATCAAAATGGTGGCATGCATGTTGGTATGGACAGAGAAGAATCACCTCATATATATCCAAATGTAGACATGAGAGAAATCTTCCCAAAACCGGATTTTGTGTGCATTTTTATTGGAAAGTATGTGTGTGGGTGTAGATTCCCAGAATCTTAGCTTTGGGGCTTGTTTTGTATTGCACATTTACATGATAATTGGTGCCAAAAAGAAATTGGACTGTCTCAGTCTCTAAGTCTCCAATGAGTATCATATCACACTATTTTGGAGTAAATGTGGCTAGAAAGATTTGTGTTATCTTTGAATATACTTGGCAGGGAAATGCTCCCAATCAGAATTTTTTTGCACTGAATTCAACTTCTATTGCTTTGTTTGTATTTATTCAAGAATAGGAGATAATTTTATTTTGCATTCAGTATGAAAATGATCTGTATCCTGTTACACATTTCAAGTTGTTGCAGATGACAGTGAACCGTCAAATGACTTGAATTTAGTTTTCAAACTAATTCTCAAACAGTAACTGCACTATTACCATTGAACTCAGACAAGAGCAGGTTATCAATAAACTCTACAGGATGACCTGTTTATAGTGCATCTCTTGAACTGGTTATCTTTTCTAGACATGTCAAACCATCTTTAGGAATTTCTTTTGCTGAAAAAATTTATCCCATAAACGCAATAAATATTTAGGGTTTCATCTGCTATTACTATTTCTGAACGCATGGAGCATTATGTCTCTTATGTGGTCCATAAACATGTCCATTTTTCAGGAGGGTCAAGTTAGTAACTATGTAAATTGAATTACACTGTGATGACATAACTTACTCATTAAAAACGATACAAAGTCACTGGCATATTTGTTATCATTTAGGCACTTAAAAATAGTGAAAATATTATTCAATCTATCATATCAGATCTGGGACATTACTCGAAAGATTAACTGATAAACTATTTATTCATCAGATGTGATCATGCATTAAAAATCCTAGAGAAAAACAAGTCTAAAAGTTTCTTTCTCAGAAATGATTCAGGTTGTGCCCACTTAAAGATTGTGCACATGATTATACATGGCCATGTTATTTTCAAAACTTTTATCAAAAAACACCAACCAAAATTGTCACTGTAGATTTCTTTAGTAATTAAGTTGATCTGGCTATATATGTATCACACATAAAGGCCACACAAATGGAACAAGAAAGCTCAAAATTTAAACATTCACTCCTTATTATGTCTAGAAAAAATCCTTTTTTTGTTTTTTTTGAGAATTTTCCCACAAAATATTTTTTCAATATGGGAGTCATCTTAGTTGTGTTTTTTTAAAATTCTGACTTCTTTTAGTGATTATCACCCAACGAAAGGCAAAAGAAATATCTTATTCACTGATCAAACATTTTTCCAAATTTTCCATTGATCACCCACAACACAGCATGCTGCCAAAAGATACTGGTCATGTGATGGTTTCTATTGAGTGACTAACCAGACTTGTCATTTTGTTTTGTATGTAACAATAACAAAATTAGGAAAAGCCCATTTCCAACTTTGTTTGTTCGGGTTTTTTAAAGGTTGATGAATATTTTCAACCCACACAAATAACACTTCAAAACCAATTTAAAATTGCCCCCTCTCCTTCAGTTACGCCCCAATTTGTAGTAATCATTATTTGATCAATAAATGAAAACTTAATAGATTTTGTTGACATATCTCTTTGTTTATTTATATCCTCCTCAGAACAATTAAGGTCAAGTTGCTAAACACTAAAATGTGAGAAAAACAGACTACATTCCCTTGTTTATTAATCAAGCTGCAAGTATATCTTTCAAGGTTAATTTTGTCCTTCACACATGAAAAATATTTACACCACGTGTATAAATGCATACATGTACAAACATCCATGTATCAATTTGAAAATGAAACAAAAATCTCTACCTCACATAAATAAATCACTGTAGCCCGCACATGTACCAGAACAAATTATCTAAAACAAAATTTTTAAAATTATCTTGAAAAATACATCTTTCATCTAGAAAATATCAGCACAAGATTTGGTCATTGTTAGTCCAAAATGACCACAGAGCACTTTTTTGAAACAACAAAAAAACTGTTTTCAGAATGTGACTAGAGATGTACCCATGCAAATTTCAAAGGTTATAGCCCCCAAAATGTGACCAGGAGTGCCTGACACAGATAAGCAAAGAGATAAGACTTGACTGGTTGGTCAGGTGGGCTATTAGTGGGACTACAGTGATTCAATAAAACCCTTTAACAATTGCAAATATGTACAGTAAACCCTCGGTTTAATAAACCCTGATATAATGGTTTTCAGATTTACCAGACACAATAGTGCATGCATTGCATTTACAAGCAAAAAATTTGCTTTCAGCATTGCTTACACTTAGATATTTTATATTCAAATTTAGATATTTCATATTCAAACTTAGATATTTTATATTTGAATTTAGATATTTTACGTTTAAACTTGGATATTTTATATTTGAATTTAAATATATTCAGACTTGTTAAATTTAGCTATTTTATATTTAAATCTAGCTATTGAATCTTTAGATTTAGATATTTCATATTTAAATTTGGATGTTTTATATTCAAATTTAGATATTTTATATTTAGATCTAGATATTTCCTATTTAAATTGATATATTTAAACTTGGACAAGTTAAATTTAAATATTTTATATTCAAATTTAGATATTTTATATTTGAATTTAGATAATTCATATTTAAATGTAGGTATTTTATTTTTGAACTTAGATATTTCATATTTAAATTAGGATATTTTTGCTGCATTTAGATAAAAGAAATTGTTTTTAGATATTGGATATCACTTTAGATATTTTTGATGAGGCTCAGATATTTTTTGAATTTTTTTGCAAAATTTCGATATTTTTCTGTATTTATTTGATAAAATTCAGAACCTAAACTTCTGTGAATCATCCAAAATGTAAAAATTTTGCCAAATCCTCAAAGTGGCACTTACTAGTTGTACTGCGATCGGTTGTTTCTCTACTTTTAACAACTTACAAGAAAAATAGTGAGAGAATAAATATCAGTCATGTATCAATCTTAATTTTTCCATTTTTTTTCCACAATTTTAAATCTGTACCAAATGTAGTGGCTTACCTGGGAAAATGTTACATAGACCAACTTGAAAAATTACTCTAATTTCTTACGTCTAAATTTATCAATTCGTTTCAAAGTATATTTCACTTACAAATTAATAAATTTAGGTGTTGCAAATTGGAGTATTTTTCAAGTTAGTTTACTTGACATTTTTTCAGTGTAGGGTTGAAATTTTGGTTAAGATTCATTGCTCAAAATCTTGCAGCTCTTGTTGGAGAATTTTTTTTCGGTTACAGTTTTAGGTGCTTTCGATTCAATACACCCTGGAATCTTCTAGAAATTTGTAAGTTTTTAGAAAAAAAAAGTCTTTTCAAGCTTATGCAAGGAAGGGTCTAATTACAACATAACTATAACAAGGCTAAACCGGACACTTACATCCGCCATTTTGACAGGGGTTTGGCTCATATGAATTATCTTCATCATCATCATCATCATCATCATCATCATCATCATCATCATCATCATCATCATCATCATCATCATCATCATCATCATCATCATCATCATCATCATCATCAGTCTTTTAATGTCCGTCGTTGGACATAGACCTTCCCCAGGATTTGCCACACTTCCCTATCATGGGCGTCACGGAGCCAGTACTTCCTGAACTTGTCTAGCTCGTCTCTCCATCTAACATTTTGCCAGCCTCGGTTGCGCATGTGGTCTCAGGGGATCCATGTTGTGAGTCGCGATGTCCATCGATTGTCTGCCATTCTTGCAACATCTTCAGTTTATTTTAAATAACCATACTTCAACATGAATTCGAAACTTAATATTTAAAAAAAAAATTGAAAATTTCCTGATATTTGCACTTTACAGCCCTTAGATTTTCTGGTGTTATATTTTGTATTTTGATGCAGAATACAGTGAATGGATGCTTATTTCCAGATGATTTTCTGGAACATCTAGTTATGTTTGGATATTTTTTGCCTCAATTTTGTATAGTATTTTAGGGAGAGCTAGATATTTTTGGATTTCTAATTTAGTCATCCTGTTATCATCTGCGATTTCTGAATGCTTTTATTCATTAGATAATTTTGCAATCCTTACCACTCAAAATGGCATCAACTGATACAAAAGTTAAAAGAAAGTGTGCGAAATTGAATGTGGCACAGAAATTATATTTTACTATAACATAACTTACTATAAACATTTTCGGCAGCTCAGAACCAAAGCTAAATGATTATTATTTCTTTTTGCAAATTTCACCGGCTTTCTAATGTTCTGTTATATGATTCAATATATTCATATTCTATGTTGATTATAAATTGCGTTATATTATGAGCAAACATTTATTCGAAATGATCTGTCACTATACGATTAATACATCACACACCCTAGAGAATGTAAATAGAATAAACAATTGAAGAAAATGGGGCTGCTGCAGGAATCAAGCCTGTGACTGATATGGTAGCCACTTCAATATAGCGATGCTCTTACCATTGAAATGCCAGTAATGCAAAGGCCAAAATAACTGCTTTCAACCCAAATTCTCATCTTGTTTATTCTCAGTCCATTTGTTTCTTTCAACGTGACAGTTATGTATTGAGAAATGGATGTATATGATCCAACAGGCTAAGTGATACATTAACCATGTAAGTTGTTACAAATAAATGTTTCTTTATGATAGAACGCAATCTATAATCATTCTGTCAGATCATATACATTCATTTCTTAATAGATATTCTATATTGTAATAAAGCTAATTTGGCATTAGAATATTTTTATTTCAATTTGAAAAGAGTAAAAAATGGAGAAAAAATTGGCCTTTTTCATATAACACTTGATTTAACGGGTATCTACAATTGAAGGATGACAACCCACCTCTGTTATTCTGTTAAATCGAGGGTTCATTATAGATGTTTACAAAAAAATTTGGTTTAAGGTATATTTCTCTACATAGCAACTAAGCAGAAAAACCCAGGAAATAATGTGGCGAGTTCTAATATTTCGAATCTTAAAGAGATAAAATTAATTTTCATTAACTTGAATTGAATTTCAAAGTGACAGAGCAATTTATTTTGTTCTGAAGAATTCAAGTCAGAGAGATAAAAGTCTTAAAGAGATAAAATTAATTTTCATTAACTTGAATTGAATTTCAAAGTGACAGAGCAATTTATTTTGTTCTGAAGAATTCAAGTCAGAGTTGAAACATTTTTGTGTAACATTTATATTTTCAGCAGTAAAAATTAATGATTGAAATCAAAGTCTCAAAATTGTTTCAATTATATTTAAAACATTTTCATTTTATTTTCAAGTATATTTTAGTCATTTTTCTCACAATATATTCAAATATTTTTCTCATATTCCTACAATATAAAAAAAAATGTGAAGATTGACAGATCTTCTTATTGCAAAACCTTAATATGTTAAGAGATCCATTACAATAATTTTCTCAAATTTCTCAACTTGAAAAATGTAGGTGAAAAAATAGATTAACCTGAGAGGTTATTCAAAATCATCTGAGTTGATTTTTAGCAAACCTAATGTCCTTAACATTAGAAACAAATAATTTATATATCAGAATTTTATCCAATCATTGTTCTTGTGAACGACCTAAAGATCTCATACAATAAAGCTAATTTCTATACAAGTTTTTTTTTAAATTTTTTTATAGTACACACATACAAGCATTTCCCATTTCATGGAAAAGCCTTTCACCTCTCCCCATTTTCTTACCAAAATATTCCAGCAGGCAAAATCAGGTCATTTCTTTTTTTTGAATGAAGTTATTTTTATTAGATGAACCATTGCAAACTATGATTATGAATATTTGACAACTGTTCATCTTTATCTTAATTATTTTCTTTTAAGAATTGTTTTGAAAAAATTTTTAGAAGAAATTTTTCTATGCTTTCTATTAATAACACAGATGATAGAATTAGAAAAGTGTCAATTTTGAGAAGTAATTTTTTATTTTTATTCTTTTCATTTACGATGTAATCGTAATGCTGGACTGAACACTCACTTTTTTGTCCACAGTACAAGCATTTTAATCATTTCCCTATAACACAAGAATTTATCAAAACATAATCAAAAATTTGCAATTTCTACAAAAAAATTTCTTCACAACATAAGTAACCCAAATATTTCAAAGCCAGAGTTTCATATGACTGACAAAAAGAGAGAATCAAATTACATTGTGAATAGAACTGTCCCCTGTACAAAAAAGAAAATAAAAATCATGTCTTTGTTTTTTATTTTTTCAAAAGGTAATGGACTTCTTATTGATTGAAAGTACAAAAACTTTCTTTAAAAAAACATTTCATGGTTTTCAGCTTCTACTAGTAAAACAAATCTTGACCACACCATCAATCTATAGCAGTGAATAGATTGAGTAGAGAGGAAGTGAAAAAAAAAAAACCTCTTGGTGTAAATAATCTTATAATGTTACACCATCTTAGCGAAATTACCTAATTGGCAATATTTCAACTTTTTTACAAAAAAATAGATAAATACTTGGTTTTAATTAGATCAAAAAATTATTTAATCAAAACAAGGGCATAAAACAATTATTTTTTTACGAGTAAAAATTTGTGAAAAAAGTTTTATAAATATGTTGTTTTAACTTTTAAAATATAAATATGTTGTTATAACTTTTAAAAAATAAATATGTAGTTTTAACTTTTGAAAATAAATATGTAGTTTTAACTTTTAAAAAACAAATATATAGTTTTAACTTTTGAAAAATAAATATGTAGTTTTAACTTTTGAAAATAAATATGTAGTTTTAACTTTTAAAGAATAAATATATTGTTTTAACTTTTGAAAAATAAATATGTAGTTTTAACTTTTAAAAAATAAATATGTAGTTTTAACTTTAAAAAAAAAAATATGTAGTTTTAACTTTTAAAAAATAAATATGTAGTTTTAACTTTTAAAAAAAAAATATGTTGTTTTAACTTTTAAAAAAAAAATATGTAGTTTTAACTTTTAAAAAAAAAATATGTAGTTTTAACTTTTAAAAAAAAAATATGTAGTTTTAACTTTTAAAAAATAAATATGTTGTTTCAACTTTTAAAAAAAAAATACTTTGTTTTAACTTTTGAAAAATGAATATGTAGTTTTAACTTTTAGAAAATAAATATGTAGTCTTAACTTTTAAAAAATAAATATGTAGTTTTAACTTTTGAAAAATGAATATGTTGTTTCAACTTTTAATAAATAAATATGTTTTTTTAACTTTTAAAAAATAAATATGTTGTTTTAACTTTTAAAAAATAAATATGTTGTTTTAACTTTTAAAAAAAAAATATGTAGTTTTAACTTTTAAAAAAAAAATATGTAGTTTTAACTTTTAAAGAATAAATATGTAGTTTTAACTTTTAAAAAATAAATATGTAGTTTTAACTTTTGAAAAATAAATATGTAGTTTTAACTTTAAAAAATAAATATGTAGTTTTAACTTTTAAAAAATAAATATGTAGTTTCAACTTTTGAAAAATAAATAAGTTGTTTTAACTTTTGAAAAATAAATATGTTGTTTTAACTTTTGAAAAATAAATATGTTGTTTTAACTTTTGAAAAAAAAATATATTGTTTCAACTTTTAAAAAATGAATACTTTGTTTTAACTTTTGAAAAATGAATATGTAGTTTTAACTTTCAAAAAATAAATATGTTGTTTCAACTTTTGAAAGATGAATATGTAGTTTTAACTTTTAAAAAAAAAATATGTTGTTTCAACTTTTAAAAAATAAATATGTAGTTTTAACTTTAAAAAAAAATATGTAGTTTCAACTTTTCAAAGATAAACATGTTGTTTTGACTTTTGAAAAATAAATATGTAGTTTTAACTTTTAAAAAATAAATATTTAGTTTCAACTCTTAAAAAATGAATATGTTGTTTCAACTTTTGAAAGATAAATATGTAGTTTTAACTTTTGAAAAAAGTTGAAACTACATATTTATTTCTTAAAAGTTAAAGCTACATATTTATTTTTTTAAAGTTAAAACTACATATTTTTTTTTCAAAAGTTAAAACAATATATTTATTCTTTAAAAGTTAAAACTACATATTTATTTTTCAAAAGTTAAAACTACATATTTATTTTTTTAAAGTTGAAACTACATATTTATTCTTGAAAAGTTAAAACTACATATTTATTTTTCAAAAGTTAAAACTACATATTTATTTTTTAAAAGTTAAAACTACATATTTATTCTTGAAAAGTTAAAACTACATATTTATTCTTTAAAAGTTAAAACTACATATTTATTTTTCAAAAGTTAAAACTACATATTTATTTTTTAAAAGTTAAAACAACATATTTATTTTTTAAAAGTTAAAACAACATATTCATTTTTCAAAAGTTAAAACTACATATTCATTTTTTAAAAGTTAAAACTACATATTTATTTTTCAAAAGTTCAAACTACATATTTATTTTTCAAAAAGTAAAACTACATATTTATTTTTAAAGAGTTAAAACAAAGTATTTATTTTTTAAAAGTTGAAACAACATAACACAAAATAAATATGTAGTTTTAACTTTTAAAAAATGAATATGTAGTTTTAACTTTTATAAATAAATATGTAGTTTTAACTTTTAAAAAAAAAATGTAGTTTTAACTTTTAAAAAATAAATATATTGTTTTAACTTTTAAGAAATAAATATGTAGTTTTAACTTTCAAAAAATAAATATGTTGTTTTAACTTTTGAAAAATAAATATGTAGTATAAACTTTTAAAAAATAAATATGTAGTTTTAACTTTTAGAAAATAAATATGTAGTTTCAACTTTTCAAAAATAAATATGTTGCTTCAACTTTTGAAAAATAAATATGTAGTTTTAACTTTTAAAAAATAAATATGTTGTTTTAACTTTTGAAAAATAAATATGTTGTTTTAACTTTTGAAAAAAAAATATGTTGTTTCAACTTTTAAAAAATAAATTCTTTGTTTTAACTTTTGAAAAATGAATATGTAGTTTTAACTTTTGAAAAATAAATATGTAGTTTTAACTTTAAAAAAAAAATATGTAGTCTTAACTTTTAAAAAATAAATATGTAGTTTGAACTTTTGAAAAATAAATATGTAGTTTTAACTCTTTAAAAATAAATATGTAGTTTGAACTTTTAAAGAATAAATATGTAGTTTTAACTTTTAAAAAATAAATATGTAGTTTTAACTTTTGAAAAATAAATATGAAGTTTTAACTTTTGAAAAATAAATATGTAGTTTTAACTCTTTAAAAATAAATATGTAGTTTTAACACTTTAAAAATAAATATGTAGTTTTACTTTTTGAAAAATAAATATGTAGTTTTAACTTTTAAAAAATAAATATGTAGTTTTAATTTTTGAAAAATGAATATGTAGTTTTAACTTTTAAAAAATGAATATGTAGTTTTAACTTTTAAAAAATAAATATGTAGTTTTAACTTTTGAAAAATGAATATGTAGTTTTAACTTTTAAAAAATAAATATGTAGTTTTAACTTTTAAAAAATAAATATGTTGTTTTAACTTTTAAAAAATGAATATGTTGTTTTATCTTTTAAAAAGTAAATCTGTTGTTTTGATTTGACGAAAAGTTTATTTAATCTTGACAAAGAACTATTGATTTCAACTATTTTCATGTACTCAAAGCGAAATCAAACTTCTCTTTTTTACAAAAAATAATTTTCAACAATTCAGCAATTTCTCCGATTCAGCGTAAAATATATATGTAACTAACTTACTTACTCAGTAAAAATGAAATAGTAAATCTGTCTAAATGAGTTCATATACTATTAACGTGATCGTCACAAAATTCTAAATAAATGTCATAGCCTTTTGGAAAGGTGGAATTTCAACTTCAGATTTTAATTTTCTTAATCAATTTCCACTCCTTTAGTATGATAAAAGCAGACAATAATAAAAGCAGTTGTATAGTGATAGCAGTAGTAATAGTTTGGTGATTAAAAAAGTGAGTGAAATGAGTTTCAGTCACAGCTGTGATAGCTATAATAGTAATAAAAGTAAAAATAAAATCAATGACTACACAAATAAATATAGTCATATTCATTGTAGTAATGAAGAAGTAGCAGTCAGAGAAATATAAGTTGTAAGAAAAAGCAGTTGTTCAACTCCAAATTTTCTAAATAGTACATCCAGTTTTTTTGCATATTTTAATAGGTCAATGCTAGCCACTCGGCAATTCACATCACAAATACTGAAAAAATAAAATCTAGAATAAAATCCAATCCTGGTGAATTTATTTACTAAACATTGCTTAGTCTTGCACAACACCACAAGTCATTTACAAAACTTAACCAAGTCTGGCACAAGGACACAAATATGGGGTACCCAGTTAGTATCAATCTAACTATGTTAGTAATGATCTGTGTGACTGGCTTGCAAACCACTATTCCATTATGAGGCACCTGATTTACTACCCTTATCTCAATGGCACAGTTTTAGCCATGCAGGTGTGCAATCTCTGATCTGAAGTTCTGAAAACTGAAAAGTTTAAAAAACAAATATTTTTCCATGAATTTTGTCTGCTCACAAAAGCTTGTCTTTGGGGCAAATGCAACCCATTTAACCAAGGTTTTATTTGCTTCCCGAGTGCTTTATAAGGTCAGGTAAGGCACAACAGAAGTTATTATTTCAAGATGGCCTTGTCTCAGCCCATGCCACATGATTGTGTTACAGTGCTCCTACTGGTCAGATGTGCCTCTGCTGCTTACAGATATTTTGTTAAATTTCTGGTGATTTTCTAACTCTGAAAAACTGAAAATGTTGAACAGAGCTACAGATTCCCCTATGGGTAACAGTGAGGAGCAGAAAAAGGAAGCATCTATCATTATTGATGTAGTACCCTAAGTACCATTCCAAAATCTGAAAAATTACAGATTCTGAAAAGTGTCTCATCCCAAGGGTTTTATATGAGATTGTGTATCTACACTACAACCTTTACCAAGATCTCAAGTCAATACAAGATGGTGGATGACTTTGTTTACAGAAAGATAAACCAACAGTTAGTTTAACACGGCAGCAGAGCAATTTATAGATTGGTAATTTCTGCTTTGACAGAGTTGATTGTTCAATAATGACTTCTCAAAATAAAAGATGATATTTGTATCATGTTTCTGCAAATTATTCGCAAGTCAATCAAAATAACAAGATAATTCTCCATTATCATGATATTCAAATTTCTTATCTCGTCAATTATAATTACTTTTTGATAATGATTAATCAATGATGATAATGAGTTTATATGCAAATTTTTCTGATTGTTTGTTTGCACTCAAATGAGATGATCTCATTGGTTCCTTCCTATTATGACATAATAAAGATTACACCATAGAAACTCTTTTGACTTTATGTCTGATCACACATTAATACAGTTTGAGTCGAACAGAGACTTGAAAAAAAAAACTTAGAATCAAGATACTTGAATTATTAAAAATAAATTACCAAATAAAATAGCTTTAGGCTCCTCAGTGCCGATTGATACATAAATAACTCAGTCATTTTGGATTGGTATATTCTAGTTAATAATAATTGACAATGCCTCATCTGAGAGATTTACTAGTTTATATAAAATCAAAAATGGTTGAAGTGTGTCAGGCATTGGGGGAAAATAAAGTTAAAGCTATATAGCTAAATTTGAATGACTGCAGCCGGTTGGCCTTTGTGGCCTATTCGATAAGGCAGGCGCCTTGGAAAGGCAGGCTATCAAGGAGTGGGTACGTGAGTCTTGCTGGAGGCCAATTCTTTATTTCTAACAACGCTGCTTACAGATGATTGTAGAATGATGATCAGGATGTTCTAATAAAAAGCAAGTGAAAATTAAGATGAATGAAATACATGTCAAAAATTGGTAGTAATTCTGCATTCATTGCTTATAAGATCTACGAATTGGAATGAAATAAAAATTTGCAAAGGCAAAAATCCTCATTGATATTTTTATTCCATTACTTTTTCCAATCTCAATTTCTTTAACCAGAAAAGTTACACACAATGAAATGAAAAATACCGTTTCTTAGTGTTGAAGATGCTATTCTTTTCGAAAAACATGTCTGAAAAATTTACCCAGAACCAGCAGGCTGAAGGTTACTTTTTACATAGGCCAATCCTAAATTCAGAAGACGGTAATATATACCAAACAGTAATTTGAACTCCTATATATGACCTCTGAATGGAGTGTATAAATACTTATGTTGAAATTTTGCTGAAACAAATACTTGCTAACCTCTGTTTCAAGCTATGCACTCTACCCTGTAAATGAATTCAGTATTTATTCCCCCCCGCAAAAAAAAAGTACAACATATCAATTCAAAAACATCCATTGATTTTTTTTTTTAACAATCATATGAAAATGAAAATGGATCAAGTCATAGTTATAGCAGTAATCAGCAAGCTAATCTTGCTGGCCATTATTAGTAGGTTCCATCCTCAATGGATCTCCTACTACTGATGATCCGATCTCTAAATCCCATGATAATAAATGATTTGACAAAAATGGATCGGGACACACAAAATATAGCAATAATCAGCAAGCTAATCCTGCTGGTAGTTGCTAGTCATTACGATCCTCATTGAATCTCCTGCTATTGATGGCGTGATATTTCAATTCTATGTTAATGAGTAATCAATTTCTTTAATTAATCTGGATGTACGTTGTTTAGCAATGATTAGCAAACTAATCTTGCTGGCTTTCGTTAGTGGGTTCAATCCTCATCAGATCCCCCAAGTATAGATGGCCTGATACCGACTCATACTAACTTGGTGTACTTATATAATGAGCCCTATGACCTTTTTGTTATTTGTTTTTTTGTCTGCAAGACTGGATTCTTCTACTAGCAGGTAAAAATTTTGCTGATAAAAATACCGACCATTTGAAACTATGGACTATTCCACTGGAAAAAATTCGCTATTTTTTTTTCTTGAAAAATTTGTTCGATTCAAGTTCAAATATATTTATAAATATTTTCACAGGTATTAACTAGTAGTAAATAGATAATAGTATCATGAATAATTTCAAAAAATATAATCACAAAAAATTAATTCCAACATCTGTGCACTACTGTAGACCAGTCGACAGACCAGAAGTAATTTAGATGTATATCAATGATAAAAATAATCTTTTATTTCCCCAGTAAACATGACTTATCAAATATACAATTTTCCCTCATTTTTATGCATTATTGGTGGGGAGGGTAGAAATTAAGCTTATTGCCTCACAAATAGTATCCATTTTGGATTCTCATAAAACAGTATCTCATGTTATACAAATTTTTTTGAGAAGTGGAATCAACATTTCAATACTCATAGAGAAGCCAGCAAATGGAGTTGATATTCACAGAGCAGGCAATAAAATCAAATTGGGTGGACAGTAATTCATGAATAAGATTCCGTTAAATATTTTTTGATGGTCATTTTGAGACTGCTTTTGCTTATGTTCATTAGATCCATTTTTGGAAAGAACTTTTATGTAGTTGTTTCAAGCAAACATTGCCTTATGTTCAATATAATTTCTTCCATATTTTTTTGTGCTAATATGTGTTGAAGATAAGGACCCTTTTGCTGAATTTCTTATAATAATACAGCTTTTTTTACAATTTTAAATGTAAAGATTTTTTTAAATGTCAGGAAATTTTTTACCGGTATATTACTGGTATTTTCTCAAATGACCTTGACTTTAAAGGAACATTATTAAGTGATAAAGGAAGTAAAACTGATGTTTGAAGGGTTTACTGGTAAATCTTATAATAACAAGTTTATCATAACCAAACACTCACCCGCCATCTGTTATGGTTGAGCTCAGGTGTCCCTGTGATGAAACATGTTGTGTTCAATCAGCAACACCAAGCTACATTGACAATTTGATACTACAGTTTCAAACACAGAATATGATATTAGAGGAACATTGTAAGATCATAAAGCCACCTGCAAAACATTTGGGTGAGGTATGTGAAAATTCTGAGACCTTAGTTTTTTAATAATTCTTTTATTTGTTAAATATAGTTAGTCAAAATCAAGGGGCGTCTTTGAGACTGGAGCACCCCCAATGCGTTATAAAATTTTATTAAAAAAAATAATTAAGTAAAAGCTGTGCAATGAAGAGATGTTTTTAGAATCCATCAACCAAAGCTGTCAGTGTAGGTTTTTTCAGTTGGTTTTTAGTGGGGGGTTAAATCTATAATGTAAGTTAATGCTGAATCAGTTCCTAGATTGTGCCAGGCTGTATTCATACTTGTTTTTCTTAGTGATCACTGCCCAACAAAGTGTGTGAGAAGTAACTTAATCATTGAATCATGTGTTTTCCAAATTTTTCTATTTAATCATTCCTGACACCATGGCATGCTGTCAAAAGATGTTGGTTACATGATAGTTTCTATTAAATAACTGACCAGATCCGTTTTCTGTTTTTTTTCTTTTTTTAAAGATTTCTAAGAATAAAAAAGCAAATAAAAAAACAACAACAAAGAAACGTGTTACTTTATACAATTTATTTTGCCTTTATCAAAATAAATCACAGCACCTAATTAGGAAAATGTTAGCTCGCATTTCTATGAGCACAAAAGTCCCAGGATAACAAAGCATGTCTGACAGTTGAATGTCAATGAATCTTACTCCTTGCAGAGATGCAAGACTTTTGAAGCCAAAATATATACTTTCCTTTCTTTTACTCACATTCGATCTGATTATTCATTATGCTTCAAAAAGTAATATACATCTTATATAAAATATATAGTATAGTGGGAGCCAGCTCACAAACATGTTAATCCTTTGTTGTACTTGGCATTCCCTAGCTAAACCAGTCTTTCATCAGAGAAATTATGGCAAATCCATTCATAAATATATAAATCTGTAAAACAAACTAATATAACTTTGAAATATAGATTACTTCTAAGTCATGACAAACTACTAAAGCCTATAAAGTAGAAAGATTATAACAATTGGAAGGTCAATCTAACTACAATTGAAGAAATCTCTGCGTGTATGCACTGCAACTACTTGACAACTGGCCATTGTATGAAGTTGATATTTATCAGATATATTAGTCAGCAAAACAGGTAGTGCAGTGTTGAGTTTGAAGTTGTTTGGATCAGTGGTTCTCGGGAAATTTAATAAAAATAAATTTTAAAAATACAGATTATACATCTTTTATTTGAAATTATAGATAAAAAATCTCTAAATTGGCAACACTGAAGAGAGGTACACCAAATACGACGGAGCCCAAGTTTTGTGCAATGGACGGAAAATTATTTCACATGAATATTATGGCAGTCTGATCGACACACCATAAAATCAAGCCCCCTCTAAACATGTAACATTGGAATAGGCACTGCCCTAGTCACCCAATTTTTTTAAAGAATGAAGTTGTTCACTTCTGAAATGTTCTGAAGATGATATTAATTAGCAATACTGTAATATCCACAGAATTAACTAAATTTAAGGCTTATCAATCAAATACTTATTAACTCCAAATATCTCCAATTACCTATCTTTTTTTAATTTCTAATTGAGATGCCCGATTAGTATGACTGCATCCATTATTGGTACATAGCACCTTGGTAGGTTAATACTGATTACTAAATACAATCAAAACAGTAAATAAGATACCAAACCTTAATTGGAAAGTCAGAGCTACACAATTATCCTACTCACTTCTACTACCATTTGGCTCTGAGCTTATTGAATATCTACAGTCAGTTATATTTACTTACTAGTCTTTCTTTATTTCAGTGATATTTAAACAGTAAGAAGTATTTGTTCTTTGTGGCTGGAAGTTCGTGTGATTTATGCTGTGTTAAATAATCAGAGGTATATTTTGTGAGTATGATATTTTTTGTTAAGTACTGAGTTTTGCTGAGGAACCTAGAATACCTGTCATGTTCTAAATCATTAACCATAGGTCAATTTGTATAGGTAGCATAAATGAATTGTATGGTTGACGTATAAGAAAATACAATCCATGAGTGAATCATGCAGTTGACAAATAGACGTACATTTCATGAGAGAATTAGGCAGTTGATGTTGACCAAGATCAACCTCTCGGACAATATAAATGTGAGCGACGATTCAAGTAAGAGAGAAGGCAGAGAGACAACCAATAGAAAGTGGGAGGCAGCGCAGCTGGTGTGAAGTCTTCTCAGCTGTGAGAGTGTCACTAATATGAGATTTCTCTGAGACAAGATTTCTTCTCCCTTTCTTGATAGGAGTTATTCCTTCTTCTTTTTGAGACATGAATTTTGCATATATCTCTCTCTCTCTTCATGTATCAGATCTATTTCTGCATATTTAAGGACACCATACCTTAAAAATAGAAATTCTTATCTTTTTTTTTAAGGCTCACACTTCATCCAGATTTCAAAATCTTTCTAGTACCCCTTTATCTTAAGGCTAAAAAATAAAATCTAATACATCAAAATTTGCAAAGTTGATATTAATAAGTTTAAATAACAAGATGTTAGAATTTATCAGATGTCAAAATTAAAAGTCTGTATCAAGATATCACTAATAAAACCATTTAATACACTGGCTGCAATTGATTTTTCCCAATTGACTTGGAAAAAAGTTTGTTTGCAACCCCTTTCTTGCATTCCCCACCCAAATTGCCTTATGCACCATTTGGGGGTACACGCACCCCTAGTTAAGAACCATACCCTTAAAAGATAGACATTCTGTGGATTTTATGGATTATGCAAATGATTAGGACTTCCAGTGAACAGAAAACTCTTTCATCACAAGATGATCAAAGATGGTAGACACCTTAATAACATCACAGTGGTACAATAAAAAAGTTATTTAATTGGTCAAGGTCTATGGTCAAGATTAGGTGATAGATTTTAGGCAAATAGTTAACCGTATGGCCACTGCAGTCAGTACATTAATATACATTTAAAATCCATAAAACACATAAAAATTGATTTCTCCTTACAGTGAGAGAACAAATTAAAAATCTGACTGGATTCAATTTTTATTTAAGTTGATAAATGGTGACGAATTAGAGGGGACCTTACTGCGTATGCTGTAAGTTGGTAAGTTGGTAGTGAGATGCCATTGAGTGACCTTGTGTAATGTGAGATTGAATCCACAATGACTGAGCCTGCCCATTCTTCGTGTCTTGTGTATTTCTTCTTTTTTTCTTGCAAAACATCATGTCATCCAGAACTGTCAGTCTGAAAGCAGTTCAGGTTTGTCTTCCATTGACTTCTGGCTTTTCACTGCTGAAACAGCAGAGATTTCAGACTGTGGACGAGATTAAGGATAATGTGACAAGGCAGCTGATGGCAGTCCCAAAAGAGGACTTTCACTGCTGAAACAGCAGAGATTGTAGACAATGGACGAGATTAAGGATAATGTGTCAAGGCAGCTGATGGTAATCCCAAAAGAGAACTTTGCACACTGTTTCGAGAAAGTGGAAGGGAGTACTTTAATGGAGACTGAGGTGCCAATGCCCTAAGTAAGCTATTTTTTTTGTTGATATTAAATGGCTGGATACTTTCTGGACAAAAACTCATACGATCCCAGTTACTATTCAGAAATGATATCTAATAGACATCCAAGACAAAAATGATACCTAACTTCATTTAGAGGCAGAGCAAGGTAAGGACAGTCTTGCTCACTATATACTGATATATAACAAGTATATCCAGTTTATGGGGGGGGGGAATGCTGTCTTTGCGAATTAATTTTATTGAATCGGTTGCCTCCTGATCGAGAAAAATAGCTTAGTAAACCTGTTCAAGATGAATCTGTTGGAAAAGGCTTTCATCATTTTTTTTTTAGAATTTGGTGCCAAGTTTCTAAACTTTGATGAGTCTGATACTTATTTTGATTGATATGAACTTTGAATGAATCTTTTGTACATGAAAAAAAATAAAACAAAATTAAAACAGAATGGTTGACTGTGTTAAATGGGATTTGTGCTTCTTTCACTGAAAATACATATTGGAATAGAATGGTCAAGGGAGACAAAGACAATGGTATAGAGTGGGCAAAAGAGACAATGGTATAGAGTGGGCAAGAGAGACAATGGTATAGAGTGGGCAAGAGAGACAATGGTATAGAGTGGGCAAGAGAGACAATGGTATAGAGTGGGCAACAGAGACAATGGTATAGAGTGGGCAAGAGAGACAATGGTATAGAGTGGGCAAGAGAGACAATGGTATAGAGTGGGCAACAGAGACAATGGTATAGAGTGGGCAACAGAGACAATGGTATAGAGTGGGCAATAGAGACAATGGTATAGAGTGGGCAAGAGAGACAATGGTATAGAGAGGGCAAGAGAGACAATGGTATAGAGTGGGCAAGAGAGACAATGGTATAGAGTGGGCAACAGAGACAATGGTATAGAGTGGGCAACAGAGACAATGGTATAGAGTGGGCAACAGAGACAATGGTATAGAGTGGGCAACAGAGACAATGGTATAGAGTGGGCAACAGAGACAATGGTATAGAGTGGGCAACAGAGACAATGGTATAGAGTGGGCAACAGAGACAATGGTATAGAGTAGGCAAGAGAGACAATGGTATAGAGTGGGCAACAGAGACAATGGTATAGAGTGGGCAAGAGAGACAATGGTATAGAGTGGGCAAGAGAGACAATGGTATAGAGTGGGCAACAGAGACAATGGTATAGAGTGGGCAAGAGACAATGGTATAGAATGGGCAACAGAGACAATGGTATAGAGTGGGCAACAGAGACAATGGTATAGAGTGGGCAAGAGAGACAATGGTATAGAGTGGGCAAGAGAGACAATGGTATAGAGTGGGCAAGAGAGACAATGGTATAGAGTGGGCAAGAGAGACAATGGTATAGAGTGGGCAACAGAGACAATGGTATAGAATGGGCAACAGAGACAATGGTATAGAGTGGGCAACAGAGACAATGGTATAGAGTGGGCAACAGAGACAATGGTATAGAGTGGGCAAGAGAGACAATGGTATAGAGTGGGCAACAGAGACAATGGTATAAAATGGGCAAGAGAGACAATGGTATAGAGTGGGCAACAGAGACAATGGTATAGAGTGGGCAAGAGAGACAATGGTATAGAGTGGGCAACAGAGACAATGGTATAGAGTGGGCAACAGAGACAATGGTATAGAGTGGGCAACAGAGACAATGGTATAGAGTGGGCAACAGAGACAATGGTATAGAGTGGGCAACAGAGACAATGGTATAGAGTGGGCAAGAGAGACAATGGTATAGAGTGGGCAAGAGACAATGGTATAGAGTGGGCAAGAGAGACAATGGTATAGAGTGGGCAAGAGAGACAATGGTATAGAATGGGCAAGAGAGACAATGGTATAGAATGGGCAAGAGAGACAATGGTATAGAATGGGCAACAGAGATAGAGATAATAGTATACAGTTGGCATGAGAGACAGAAACAGTGGTATAGAGTGGACGAGAGACAGAGACAGTGGTAAAGTGTGGGCAAGAAAGACAATAGTATACAGAGGTCAGGAGAGACAGAGACAGTGCTCATATGTTGAAGTAGATCCTCTTGAGGTCAACAGATTCTATTATAGATTTGTCATTGTGTGTACTCTGATGAACAAATGATCTAAGATTCTATCATGTGTGTAATCACGAAAGCTAGTTAACAGAAAGTAATTAAAAAAATCTAATATTCTGTCAAGTTCTTGTAAAATCTGTAATACACCAGAAATGTATACACGATAAAAAAAATAGAAGTTCAAGAGTGAAGACTCAAAATGATCCCAGTTCTATAATGTATGTACAGTAAATAAAATAGGAAAACTCCGCAAAATAAACTTTTGTGCCTGTTGGGGTTTTTGTATTTATCATCTTTTAATATCTTTCTGGAATATATATTTTTTGAAAATGCTGATATCCAGTGCCAGATTTATAAGGAGACCAAAGGGGCAATTGCCTTGGACCCTAATGATACAAAAATATAATGATTAAAAAATTAATTTCTTTAATAAGAGATGGATTAATAATTACTGCTTGGAATTCATTTTTAATTGTTTTGAATAAATTAATAAAATTACTGCATGAATAAATGTATTTACTTCAGAAATGCAACTCATTCAACCTTTCTTTGTATGTACAGCTTGTTAGTTCTAATTACATGCTACAAATAGACTTTACTGAGTAAATTTTGTGATTTGCTGTGTATTCTAATTTCTGTGTATGAGTGGTCAACACAAGCTGAAGTGCCCCAAGCCCCCAAGGTCTGAATCCGGCCCAGCTGATATTAGTTGGAAGAGAGTAACTGTGATGCACTGTGGGAAAAACATGGTTGTCATCAAATTTAGATTTTCATATCTGTATTTATGCTTAGTATGTAGATGTAGAAAATCCGACAAAATCATAATAATTGACAATGAGGAAATCAAGAAACTGAGACTTGTTTGAATACATCTCAAATTTTTCTATATAATACAGACATGTTTCACCTGTGTATGAAGACGTCACTGTAGAGAAATGGAACACAGGTGAGGTAAACAAAAACTGGTATGTAGCAGAAAAAGACATTAGACATTAACATACATGTAGTGGATCGAAACACACTGATAACAGCCACAAATGGCCACTTCCCTAAAATGATGCTGACATGATTTATGACCTCTCAAGCAACAGCTAGATTTTTTTGTTACATATTAATTTTTGTTTACCTAATCTATATTCAATTTCTTGTCTTAATACACTGGCTAAATGCATTCAAACTTTAATAAAAAATTAAAACGCATCTCAGTCTGTTCATTCTCAAATTGTCATCTGTATTTATATACACTGGTGGCATCAGCATTCTGTACCGGCCAGGGCAAGGTTCGGCCAAAAAAACTAGAAGTACGGAACAAGTTTTTTGCATAAGTAATTATATGATTAAATTTTGCTCGCCCGAGCTAAGTTGCTGAGAGCCCAGACGTGATGCTGCCTGTTTATAAATAGCACAATTCAGTTTTGTTTCCAGATCTTTTTCTCTCCAGGAATCCAGGTAGTGGATGTGAAGAATGGATGTTGTCCAGTGGAAATCTTCAGAACTTCTTGGAGAATCTTTTAAAGAATTTGAATCGGATTTCTAAAATCAGACAAAAAAAAAAACAACAACAATTTAAGCAAGGTTATAAAAACGACATTGAATATAGAAGGAGAATGCATTCAATAAGATATATGCATGACTTTTCCGGCACATCAACAACTACACAAGTCATTTGAGGGTTTGTTCTTTTTTTCTTGCAAAGTGATTCAGAGATCAAATCAAAATAAATGATTTCAGGCACATGAAAACCCATAGATAAATATGAATTTCTCTCAGACAGATGTCTATGGAAGTCATAAAAACCTGGAGCATCATTTTTTATTTATTTATATGACGTGACATAATCTCTGCCACTTGATACGAGTATGGCAGCACCTAGGACAGCAAACTGTCATGCGTCCTTCACAGGGGAGCGTGTGCAGGAAAAAGAACCAGAAGCTCAGTCTAGTCCTAGCTTGCTAAGATAGTCAGTTAATCAACGATAGAGCATATGCTGAGACTGCTGCAGAAAAATGTTGTTGCTGCATATGGCAACTGGAATTCCGAGATGGTCACCCATTTGGGTGAAGATTAATGTTGCTTAACTTGGGTGATTGTACACAAACCAGTGTATCCAATGCAATTTGGCTGTATTTGTATTTTTAAAAAAATCTATATATTTGCCTGAAAATTGCCTTTGGAGGTCTACATACAATGTCCAGACTCTTCCTATTTACAGAATTCATATTATAATTATTTTCAAATGTGAATTATCATAAAGCCTAATTATCATTATTGATTAATGCTAAAGTATTATGACTGAAATGGTTAGCAGATCTGCCTCACTTGCAGAAGGTTCTGGGTTCGATTCCTGGTATGAGCAGAAAGTGTGGAAGAGTCTCTATTTGGACAAATTTCTCTATGCACTCAGCAGCTAATTGAGTACATTCTAAGTTGTGTGATTGGGGTGGAGGTATCCCTTCACTGGATTTGCATCCTGCATGCGGTTGGTCATGAAAACTTATAGGTATAAAGTCTTGGTCTTGACCTGACATGAGACTTGCAAGCTGATGCACGCAACATAGACTTTGACTTTGTCACAGGCTATCATACTCCACTAGGAGTATCTTTTATGAGACTGACCTTTAACTTTACCTTATTTTCTCTAGGATACTAATATGGCTGACAGAAAAGAGTGCAGACAAGTCAAAGATTCTTCCCTATTTATTCCTCTTCTTTTCTCATTGAGAAAACTCATGGAAATAACACCATAATTTGCAATTATTAATCCTAGAGTTGTCTCCCTTGGAGGGACATTTCTTTTTTTTAAATTCATACTTAATTAAAAATCATTCAGAAACCAGTGGCCCAATTGGTCTGGAAATTACTTCATTCTTCAAGTTAGAGCATTGTAACAGTACTGCATTGATAAAAATTGTGCTACGATGTGCTGTTTTTGTTGTGTTAAGATAAAAAACATAAAGATACAGAAATTGGATCATTATAATATAGATCACACACATACAATTCATTGCTTATAAGGATACAGAAAACAAAATTTTTGATAGATGGTTCATAATTTATAAGCAATACATTCTAAGAAATTTTCTAATAATGAATTGGTAAAATGAAGACAGATTTTATATTAAGATTAGAAAAGACAGAATTGAAAATCTAGATTAATCGTTTAACTTTAAATCATCACTGTTATAGTAATATACAAAACTTCCTATTACACTTTGGGAAGAGAAACATGCTTGTCTTGTGACCAAATATATTACTGTTGAGGAAGACATAATCTCACTTAGTAATTTCAACCTATAGGCCTATGTTTAGTCCATCCTGAAAAATTAGCATAGAAAATATACTTATTACAGAAAGCAGATCAAATTACACATGAACACTTTCAGGATGACGAGAAAAATGCTTTCATTTTTTTTACAAATAAATTTGCATCACCACGCTAACATACTTTCATTTACTCCATATTTCTAATTACAACAAAATCTGACTTTGGGCAGAAATGGATTAAATTTCAATTTCATTTGTGTTCGTTGTTTTAGTATTCATTTAGAAAAATCTATATAGAATTGCTAGAAGTTTCAAATAACATTCCTAGAATACGAAACTGGGTAAAAAATATATGTAACTTGGTGAATACATACTATTTTTCTTCTGTACATCTTCATTTTTATGCGTAATAATTGTTTCTTTGATCATTTTGGATTTTATTTCAACATCTTCATAGATATTTTGATCTGAAAAACAAAAGTCAAAATAAAAGTATGCTTGAGATGTTACAATTTCATTTAAATTTAAATAATAATTTTGTTTGACATGGAGGCACAATTTCTTTCGAATCTATACCAGCCAAAATTCTCATCAAATCTCAGAAATTAATTTATAATGAGATAAATAGCTTTATTGGAGATCTGATCCAGGGGGGTATCCAAGATTATATTTTTACAAATAAATACATGAAAAAGAAAACAAATTCTAAACATCAATGTTTTTAAGGTTAATTTATGATTTTGTACAATTATTTGAGTTTTTTTATAAAATTTCTCAATCTAGATAATTAAAAAATGTTTGTAGTTTGCCTGAGCAGGAGGGGGGATTCCCTAGATAACACACTCTAAACCCCCCACTTTTTTAGACATAATAAGGTGCAAATGTTTAATGTTTCAGCCCTCGAGTTTTATTGCTTGGTTATATTATTCACAAAATGTACAGTTGTGTTTATTTGTTAATAAGATATACTTGCCTGCTGCGACTGGCACACATAGTCCTTTTATACATGGTTTTTGGAATTTTAAAAAGTTTATTTTATAGAGAGATTGAGTCCAAAAACAAAGATCGTTATTGATATTTTTAATTTGTATTTGTATCTCAATCAGGTGAATACGAAGTTAGTAAGGTCAAACTATAGTGTCCTATTTTGATTCATTATTTAGTTAGAAAATTCATACTCAAACATTCAGTGTCTGAGATTTTTTGATTTAAATATATTTATGTTTAGGAAAGAGACTGTGGCATCTGATAGTTTGTTCCAAGTAGGAGCAGAACAAGTTATCAGATGCTACAGTCTCTTCTCCAAGCATAAACTTATATACCTTCATGGTATATTTCAAGAGAACTGTGACAAACACTCTTTAACCTACAGACAGAATTAATCAGAATAATTAAAACAGATGTGGATCAAAGGAGTCCCGACTTCTAGCTTGGCAAAGCACAATTAAGAAATTGCTTTTTAAAACATCTAGATAAGAAAATTTCATAAATGGAAAACCAAAATTATTACAAGTGAACATGAATTAATCTTAAAAACAAAAATTATAATATGTATTGCTTGATTAGACAGGTGGTGGAGTGAAAAAAAAATTACTTTAATTGGACCCTGCCTCCTGCTCAAAATCCTTGATCTGCCCTTATAATGAGCTGAAGCCAGTGTGCATCATGAGATAAAAATTATATAGTATTAGCTAAAAATATACTGAAATTTGAATTGATCCCAGATAGTTAATAAGAAATCATCAATCAAAACTCTCAACATAGATTTCTTCAGTACTGGTCTGGCTGACTATGTATCCATCAAGGGCACACATTGCCCAGGTGGAGCTAGAGGGCTGAAAATTTCAAAATTTACTTCTTATGATGTTTAGAAAAGTCCATTTAGATAGTGTAATGGTTACCATGACTGCCTCACACACCGAAGGTCATGGGTTCGATTCCTGGTAAGAGTGTGGAAAACTCTTCATTGGGCAAATTTCCCTCTGCTCTCAGCAGTTCATTGAGTACACTCCAACATGTGTGATTAGGGTGAAAGGCATGAACTGAATGTCCTACAGTTGCATCAACTCCAGGATACAAAAGTAAGTATGCTTTTATCTATCTTCCAAGATATCTGGCCAACGTGGAAGATTATGGCTAACTGAAACCCCAAATGGGTCATGCATTCTGCAACACCACAGAGGGAGTATTTATGATAATGTTTAGAAAAGTGTTTGCTTTTTTTACCTTCCCCTACTAAATAGATTGGGGTGCGGATGGAAGAATTTGCAATGAAAGTTTATGCTAAACTGATTCCTTAGTTTGTGTCAGGCTGCATTCATACTTGTTTTTTTTTTGAAAATTCAGAATTTTTAGGGATCACAGCCCAATAAGAAACAAGATAAGTAACTTATTCATTGATCACCGTTTTAAACAATTTTTAATTGATCACCCTCAAAAAAACTTTTTTCTTTCGAGACATAATAAGGAGCAAATATTTAGAGTTTCATCACTCTAGCTCCATTGATGCGGCCTGTACAAGCGATACATACATAGCCAGCCAGCAAGCCAGACTCATTTAAAAACTGAAAAAAGATGTTGACATTTTTTGGTAGACGGTTTCCAATTATCTTTCTCTTATTTGCTGCAGACATGAAGAGGACTAGCAACAGGTTGGGGGGGGGCAATGATATGTAATGCTTCTGCACCTCCCCATTCAGATGCTCCAATATATTTCACCTCTCATATATGATTGAAACTGGTAGAGCCAAGGTACCGACAAAATGAGGCACTGGGCACCTGTCATGTGCCTGAGACGGGAAGACTTTCCAAATACAAATGGAAAAATAAATAAATTAAACAATAAAAAGAGTCAAAATTAAAAAATTCTCTGAGGTGAAGTCAGATGTTCCAGGAATATCTGACAGCTAAATACTTTCTATCAAGGTAAAACCAAGAGAAACAATTGGCAAGGAAAATTCTAATGAGCAATTACAAGCTTGTTTGATTAATGTATTGTAATTTGAATTATTGATATTTTGTATCAATCTGTATAGTATAGTACCAATATATATTCCTCTATCAGTACCTCACATAAATGAATCACCGTAGCCTGCACATGTACCCAAACTAGTTATTTAAAAAAAAAAAGAAATCTTTTATCTAAAATTATCTTTAAAAAATGCCAGCACAGGATTTGTCCATCGTTGGTCCAAAATGACCAGAGAGACTCAAAAAAAGCACAAGAAAGAACGTTTTTAGACGGGAATGCTGATTTTCAAGGTGGTAACCCCAAAAATGTGACCAAGAGCATCTAGAGACAGATGCACTCACAGACAAGCAGAGAGAGAAGAATCTGTAGCCCCAATTGGCTGGTTGGTTGGACAGGCCATTTGTGGGGTTTGTTTATCCTCATTCCCACCGGAGCAAAATGCGGCACAAGGTCAAGGCTTAACATGGGAAAAATGGAGCACCCCATCAAAAATAGCTCCAGCCGACATGACTTAAGTTGCTGAAGCAACCATGGTTGATACGGTAACCGCGGACGTGAAAATGTCAGGACGAGCCCGACCTGTCCTTCTTAGTGCAAAGTGACGGCGCTGCCCCAAGGCAAACTGGTTTCCCACAGCTGGGCCAAGTAATAGAAAGGGAACCCAAGGATGACTCCAAAGGTTCCCAATGCGCTTAGCAATACACAGCCTCAGTGAACCCTCATTGGCTGACGCATTGCACCTGCGCATTCGGTCTTTGATGCTCACCACAACACCATGGACGGCCCATTTGGCAGGCAAGTGTCACTACTGGCGCCTTGGGATATGCCATGGAACAGACACTACACTTTAGTCCATGCCAAAAAGGCCAGAAAAAATGGCGGGGTATGGTGAATTGATACATTTATTTTCCTCATAATAGAATATAGACAAATAAGATAAAATAATACTTTGAAAGGCACCGATGTTCAGCTTCCTTGGGGCACCAGGATCCAAAGGGCAAATCCTCTGTACAGGTAAGAGTTTTCAAGATACATGCTTTTCTAATGAGTATAATAACAGATAATAATGATGAAGATAAAAAAAAGCAAAAAACAAGGGAGGTAATTATGTTCTTTGCAAAACTAACCGTCATCTACAACAGAATTTGGCAAATGGCAAATATTGTTCTGCGGCACTGGTTTGCCATCAGCTGACTGAGCATGAGGAGAGTCTTCCATTTTAGATGCGGATGGAGCAAGAGGGACCATATTCTCATACGTATCAGAATCTGCCATTAAACAGAAAGTACAAGTATTAGATTAATGATATACCAATCAATGCATTCAAAAATAATCTATTGAAGGATCTATAAGACTCCAAGTTCAAATATCAATTTTCATATTAGCACAGTTCCAATCCGTCTGCCTGGCTAGGCAAGATTGATTGGTGAACTACATATGGTTTTCTGATGCTATTCAGCTGCTACTAAAACCTATACCTTTAGTATTAAAAGGTATTAACTAAATACAGTGGATTTCGGTAAATAAAACTGCATCAGGACCAAAGATTTTGGACCTAATAACCAGATGGTCCAATTAACCAAACAACTTAATTTCTTTTAACATTGAAAACCAAAGTGTTTTTTTCAATTCAAGAGAACAACTTCCATAAAAATCAAAACAACTCGTATCCCTTTTCTTTTCTACATTTCCTTTCTGCTTGAAATTTTGTCTTTAGCTTGAGTCACAAGCTAAAGATGATGGTTGTTTTAAGAACAAAAAAATATATCTTTAGTAATAGTTTCAGATTTTACTTCAGAAAAAAATGGTAATTTGGTAGCACAGGTGCTTGGTCCAAACGAACTGAGCATTGGTTAGAATAAACAAATCAATGATGATTACAAACGTTCGAATTGGTCCTCATAAGATTGGTCTTATCGTGTGGCTGGTCTTAATAACCAGAATCCACTGTATTTACAAAGCTCAGCTTAGTCTGGGACTAGGCTGCATAAATAAGGCAATTGGTAAATAAACACTGAATAATCAGATCAACAACGATGTAAATGAGAAATGTTATCAATACAAAATTATTAAAAATAAAAATGAAAGATCACTATTATCAATTTCTGACTAGTATTTCCTTCCTTCTTGATTTTTTAGTTCCTTTTTATCGCAACTCACTCAATCTGTCAGTCTAAGGCAATAAATAAATAAGTCAAATCAGAAATAAGGTAATAAAAATTAAAAAAACAATACAGCAATAAAATCAATTAAAAAAATTAAAATGAAACAAAACACTTGTTAAAAATTCATTATAACAGTTGACAATACTTCATCTAATGAAGATGAAGATAGTATTGATGTTCGAATATTATTGGTGTAAAAAACAATAACAAATATGGCACCAAGAGAGATTGAGGATGAATGAAGGGTAGTTTTAGAGGTTACATTTGATCTTCTGTCAGCAATAGAGTTTCCGTAGCTCAATCAGTAAGGAGCAGCTGGTATATTTGACAAGGCTTTCCGAGGCAAAAGTTCCATTGACAGATTATCATTAATCTCCAATCCACTCTGTTTACTTTTGGCTCTAGACTAACAGTTTGAGTAAAGCAACTAAAAAAAATCAAGATGGAAGAAAATACTTGTCAAAAATTAATAATAATGGTTGACAATGCTTCATCCAATAAAAAAATGATGCATCAATAAAACTGAAAGAATAAAAATTTCATGAGGTAGAAATCAAACAGAAGGTTCAAGGCATAGAAAATAAACATGGAGGTTTATCTTTTATACAAAGTACCAGGTTCATTTTATCCAGACAAACAGACAATGCATGAGCAATTCTACTCCATAAAACCTTACTTGCTACTGAAATCACAGTGTGACCCTATGACCCATAAAAAGTGTACAGGGAAAAAAAAAATAGATTCACTACAATAACAATAATTAAAATTCAGTTAGTATGATGAAGACTATTGAAACTTTTATAATGAAATACAAGAAATAATAAAACAAAAAAGAAATGTTCAATTATCCATAAGTAGAAAAAAACTGCTCCTTGGATGATTTTTACAGACTGAGAATGACCAGTAAGTCATGTTCAAAGCAAAGTTGGTATGGGTCACACAACCCTTTCATTTTTTTCAAATTCTCGTCAAAATTCTTCCTTTTGTATTTTTTCTTATAATTTGTAGTTTCTCTTCTCAGAGAAAGCCATTGCTCTACAATATTAAAAAGCTTAAAAAGTTTCTGAGAATATAAGAATGAAGAAAATAGCTGCATTAATTAATTCAGGTGTATAGAGAAAAATGGAAATCTGGCTTCCATTAAAAAGAAAAAAAATTCTGATGTAGATGATTTACATAAATAAACAATAAAACATTGAAGAAAATGATTTGATCATTTTATTCTTATCATTAAATGCAACTTGGACTCAAAATAAGTCACATCTGGATGCATTCTTCAACAAAATTGATCACGTCCGATAACTGATGCACAGATAAAAAAAGGGATAAAACCCTCCACCATTTTTGATAGCTGCGGTTATTCAATTCTAAAATTCATATTATTAACGGATTCAAATACCAGCAAAAATTGAACAGCATCTGATTCAAGGGACGTTACTGCACATAATTATAAGTAAGTTACCTCCCTTGATGACCCACACCGAACTATCGTTTTGTTGTTGATAAAAAGTTAATTTAAATAATTAATTTTTAAAAAACTTTTGATTCAGAAAAAAAGAGGATTGTTTTCTAACGAAGGCAAAAGTATTTAGCAAGCGACCAATGGCACTCTTATCCAAAATACAATTATGTAAGTATTTAGGCCAAATTGTCAAGCCCATGTATCAGATAAGGATGTATGTATGAGACTGAAAACTATGGAAGGTAATTTGGACTATAAAACCGAAGATACTTGCCGTAAAATTTGAATGAAAACAACAATAACAACAACAACAAATCGATTGTTCTCTCTGCTTTGCAACCGAGTTTCTTTAGCCTAATTTTATGAACAGTATACTGAAGCAGTTTACTTTGGACTAACACAATCAAGTTGCTTCAGACAGACCGATAAAGATTGGGAATTCGTGCTAGGATTTGGTAAAGTGTTCAAATTGCAATAATGGCTATTTTTGGGAACTAAGAATTCGTTTGGATAAATAGATAGATGATAAGATAGATAGATAATAAGATAGATAGATAGATAATAAGATAGATAGATAGAAAGATAATAAGATAGATAGATAGATAGATAATAAGATAGATAGATAGATAGATAATAAGATAGATAGATAGATAGATAATAAGATAGATAGATAGGCAAATACATTCAATAATTTATTTAAATTGGCAGTGGATACTGGTTAATTTGTAATAGTTCTCATGTAATCACGATAATAAGTACAGAAACATTTCAAGTATTCATATTTTGAGGGGCTAAAAGTATCTGGTGTTAATACTGTTATCATGTGACCAAAAAACTATTTGATGACAGTACGACAATGGTTGAAATAAAATACATAGCTCCTTCCCTTCAGTGGACTTGCATCATACCGAGGTGGTTGGGGGGTATCATATAAACTTGTAGGTAAGAAGTTCTGGTCTTGATCAGGCCTGAGATTTGCAAGTATCAGTAAGCTTACGCATGCACCACAAACTGGGACCCTGTCACAGGCTGTTCATACCTTAAAGGGAGTTGTCTCTTATGAGACAGATGTTTTTTTATATAACTCGTAGTTTCATGGATATCACAATCTTGGTCACCAGTGGATTTTCGTTGATATGAAATTTTTTTCTTCTTTTGGTTTGAGGAAAAATAATTTTTCTTGACCAATATCTTTTTCAAGGTTACATTTCACGGGGTTATGTTATTTGATGTAATGGTTATTTGGCAGAGTTTGTTCCACAGAGTGATTATTTTGGCATGCATAAAGTACCCCCCCCCCTTACAGTTTGCAGTTATGTCCGCAGCATTTAATTGGGCATTGGATTTGGAATGTCTCAGGAATATCAGCATGGGTTCATCTGTACTTCAGAGTTTCCAGATTCAACTATTGGAGTTGGTCAGCGTAATTCAGATGGATTTGGGGGATTAATTTTGTTGCTCTGCATTGCACACATTCCACTGCATCAATCTTATACTTATGTCTGGGAAACCATTCAGTGGAAGCAAATAGGAAACATGGGTGAGAATGAAATGATGAAAATATTATAGATTTGTTGTAATTTGTCTTTCTCTCATTTAATGTTGGATGAAACACAACTTATGATTATCATACAACAAATCTGTAACCAGACACAATTATTCGCTAAATTTTGAACTGAAATGTTCACTGTATAATTTTTTATCAATGTGATCTATAGTGAAGTGTCGAGTTGAGTATATGGACAAGGAAGGAGAATAAGTTGAGAATAGATAAATGTTGTTTAAAATAAATGTTGTTTTTTTTCATCATTAGGTTGCAGACTTATTGATGTAATTATAAGTATATATTTTATCAATTTACAGTAACTTCTTCAGAAACAGCAATTTATTTTGGTGTTCAAATTGCATTTTTATTTTTTCAAATCAAATAAAGCATAAAATACAAGGAGGGTTACTTATTTTCTTTTGTCATCAATGTAAAAATCAATAAACAAAAATACGCCTCTTTTAACATAACTGAAATAAAAATGCATACTGTCAAAGTATCAAAAGGCCATCTTTTTAAATGAATAACGTTATTAGTGAATATCCCTAATAGCATTTAACAACAAAAATATAACAAACTTTTTGGTCAACCCAATACAAATATTTTACTTGTATTTTGCAATCATCATACAACTGATAATGTCACTTCAACCCCAAACTAACAACCGGAATTTATGTTGGTATAAGACATTAAAGTAATAGACATAATAACACTTTCAAAGACCTAACTTTGATCAATTCGAAAGATTAATTTTTCAGTCCTCACAACATGTCATTCATTCAATAACACAAGTTTTGATTAAAGTTTTATAGATTTTGTGATACTATTTCTTCAGAATATTGCATTTGTGTAGTTGAAGGAGTCTGAAACCTACATTTCATCCTTACTTTTATTAAATTACATTAAAGTTTGATTGTGGCCTACTAGTTTTGATTAGATTAAATCAAATTTTTGGTAATAGAGCAACATAAAATTTGTGATTTCAGTCTTTAAATATTTTTGATATATTTATCAACAAACAATTTTATTTATTCACTTTTTGTTAAGTTTTGATTTTCAAATTAATAGACTAACTGACCTTTCATTTTCCCATAGGATGAGAAAGTCTATAATTGGAGATGTAATGAACATTTACCTATACAAATATTTAAAAATTTAAAAAAAAATCAAAATTCAAATGGGAAATGAAAAGTCAGTTAATCTATTAATTTCAAAATCAAAATTAAACAAAAATGATTATCGCCAAGTTCATTCTGATGATTTTCATAAACAAAAAGCACGAACCTCATGAAATAATGATGTTATCACAAAAAAATTGTGACAACAGAGAGAAGGAAAAATTCAAATATAAAAATATTTCTATAAACATTATAAACAGAGATACATTTGTTTGAAAACTTACCTCTAGTGAAAAATATGAGCCATTGTACAATAAATTTATGAGTAAATGCAGCTTTGCTGTATAGACAAAATTTCAAAATGGTTATATCTTTGATTCTATACAATTTATTCACATAAAGTTTATTGTATATTTTTTGCCAATCCTCGCTCTCTCTCCAATAGCACAAAAATCATTTATGTACGAAAAGTTTTGTACATTACTAATAGGCTAGCTTGCTTCCCAGCATTTAGCATGGGAAAAACTAGCCATAGGCTACAAGTTAAAGAAAGGACCCTTCTGGATTATTTACAGGGTAAAGATTTGAGAATAAGTGTGTTACATTTAAAAAAAAATTTAAACAGCATAAAGATAGGCTTGATACTTTTTGCTGAACTTTCACCAGCGTTTTCAAAAACTTTATTTTGTCTGATCACCTTAAACACATAACAAACAAAGCAGAGTAAATTTTTATAAAATATCATCTTATTTTCTTTGCACAATTCACCTGAATCATGTTGAGAATTTTCTAGAACAGTGAGACTAGATTTTCGGTCTTCTTTTTTCTTCTGCAGCTGGAGTAACCGTTTTCGTAACTTGCTTACTTTTCGTATACTAAAAGATGACAAAGATCTCCTAAGTTGATGCAACTGTGGAACGAGACGGGGTTCTTTCTTGGAGACTGATCTGAAACAAAAAGAAGAAAGACATTGAAAGAAAAACACCAAAGAAACCTGACTTCATTAAAAGTATTTACAAAAATTTAGCCAAGTCTGGCTCAAGGCCACATATTTGGCGCACACGGCGAGAATCAAACTCTCTACAAAGTAATAATAATAACCTGGAACAGCTCGATAATCATTGTCAGCATATCAAAACATCCATCTGACTTCATTAGAATTCAAGTTTTAGGAGAATTAAAAGTCAAGATGAAACAATCAGAAAACAAGATAAGTCTGTTCAGTCACTCAATAAAAACTGTCACATGACCAATGTCTTTTGGTAGCATGCCATGTTGGGGGTGATCAACTAAAAAATTGGAAAAAAGAGGTGTCAATGAATCAGCAACATATCTTACATTTTGTTGGGCAGTGATCACTAAAAAAAGCCTAATTTTTTTAAAAACAAGTGCAAATGCTGCTGGGCACAAACTAAGGATTCTATCTAACATAAACTTATGTCATAATTATAAGTCCATAAAATAATGATAATATGTCATGTCTGTCCACGTAATATCTCCGAAAGTAACGAATGATTTTCAATGAAATTGAGTGGAAGGGTGGACAACAGGATGAGAATGAGGTGGTGAAATTTTAAGATGGATCCTAGAATTTTCCGATTGAGAGATATTTTTTAATCAAATTTTAGGTATATGCTAATGACTGTCCACAAGATATCCCAAGAAGTTATCAATCTCCATTACCTCTAGTTCAGCTTCTTTGAATTGAACATTACATGTAATGATCCTAGTTTTGCCACTAAGTTATCTAAGGAAGTCCGTCCTAACTACGATGATAGTGCTTAACTTGGTTAGGATGTGTTCTTGAGATGAATATGTGATGATGTGTGTGTAAGAACTAAGTGTGTATAAAAACTATACTAACTATCCTAACTAAAGAGAGAAGGAGAAGAGACGATCTTACCTCGATGCCATAGGAACAGAGAGAGAGAGAGAGAGAGATTTACCGCCACAGTTTAAATATGGTAAAGATAAGATTCAGCTATCTGATTGGCAGTTCTGTGTGACGTCAAAAAGGGGAACAAGGAATTTACCGTTTCTAGAGATATAGGGGTTAGAAGTAGATCCTTTCCAAAGGGCAGATAACTCTGTATATAAATAATTTACTGGAAAGGTGAGCACTACACATGCAACAACAGAAACAGATGCCGTTCAGTTCCCTCCATCTTTAACCAACTAGGAAGTAGTCTACATGCTGTTTTCGGTTACTGACAGCGGCAAGGTAGGAAATTTTGTTGGATGATCCAGGAACCAATTGTGTCTGTGTATGGCATCAACAGAGATATGCATCTCATTTCTTAGATCTGCCTGTCCATTCAGTCTTGCAACCACACACAGGCACTAGATAATATACGCAAAAATATGGCTAGAAATCTACTGCCAAAGGCTGCCACCTGATCATGTCATCATTTGCAAATCAATAATTTTTCTCTCCAACATAACCCTTGTGCCATTCTGACCATTTTGTTTCTTTATAGCAACCATCTAAAGTCAAATTTACAAATTGGTCCTAAAAAACTCAGTTCCCGAAGTGTTGATAGCCTTCTCTGATTGTTGTGACTATTCTTCTTTTATTTATTTCTGCCAAGGAGTTGAAGAGAAGGGTATATAACGCTGTGTCTTTCTTTTCGTCTTTCTGTCAACTCAATATCTCTAAGAGTTCTCAATAAATTTCAATTAAACTTTGTGGAACAGTGGGCTGTGGGCTAACGAAGAAATGATTAAATTTAGGCAGATCCAGGAATTAGAGTTAATGTGTGACATTGGCAGAGGCTTGCACTCCCTGAATACTTTCTAATTTTTTTCTTATAATATTTCATAATTTTTATTTTTTTGACATTATTCTATTTTGCTTCATTTTTTTTCAAAATGATTTTCTTCTTGCGGACCCCTTACAGGGGCTGCACACATCATTAGGGGTTTGTCAACTACACTTTCAGAATTGCAGCATAAGACAAAGTGTATTTTTTCAACAAAAGCTTTTTCTTATTGAAAACTATAGAGCAAACAAAATCCTTTCTTTTTTCTTTCCAACTTTGAAAACATACAAATAAGATATTAGTCCAGCAGGAATAGGCCATCTCTAAGCTGAATTTTGCTGCATTTTAAATTTAGACTCAAATGATTAAACCAAAATATTTTTCCACTATGAATCAAGGAAATGCTTTTATCTATAGAGAGGAGTTCTTTAGGTCTTTGCAGTTTGCTTTGGAATATATTTATACATATATATATATATATATATATAGATATATATATATTGGATTAAGGATTTGCTACCCTAACATGTTTATATTTTTGCCCTCAACTGAAGAAGCCCAAACAGGGTAGAAACATAAACGTGTTTGTGTGGTGAATCCTTCTTCCATCATATTTAAAGCTTTACAGTAAATCAACTTGAGGTTTAATGTTGAATGTATCAAGCACTTTATGGAATAAACCCATCACATATCAGATATTGTATTATATCATATTATATTGTACTTCTGATTTGTATTGTGTACATATATTCATATATATATATACATAATCTAGAAAGTTTTACAGCTTTAAACACTAAATACATTAAAAAACTTTTTCAAAAATTTTTTTGTGTCACTTCAGTCACTTATCTCCCAGTATCTGTTAATATAATTTCCACAATTTTCTTCAATGCTTATTTTTAAAATTCAATTTGATTCTCTCATGTTTTACACTGATGTTATTATGGCACAATATGTAAATTTTCTCTAGAGGGGATCATCAGTTGTTTACCATGTAACCGTTTTGGGGATTTTAGAAACAAATGAGTTATATTAACATGGCACCTCAGTAGTGTTGATAAAAACACCACCAGCTTTTCAGCTATGATTTTAATATATAGCTTATGTCATACATGTAGTTCGTTATCTTATGTAGGGTAATATCATAATGTATTGTATATGGATATTATATTATACTACACATCATTTAATCTTTTTGCATTGGTTTTAATCTCAGACTGGGTTGAGTACTCTTAGGTAGGGCAACTTGTCCATTATAAGCTACGATAGCAATGCTCTTCCAACTCTTCAATGGAGCATTTTGGTAGATGGGGAATTGTACATAAGTAAATATACCGCTAAAATTCTGTCCTACTGACCATCCAGTTCTACATAGGGCAGGTGTGAAATCTCATTCTGAAGTGAAAGTTTCAATCCTAACTGGCGGTTCTCAAAGGGATATTGGATAGTGTATAGCTACCCTGAAGAGTTATGATACAACAAACAGTAATCTGTGGATGACACAATTATGAATTATTATATATATATATATATATATATATATATATATAATTTTAAAAAAGAGATGTGTGATGAGGCAATGGTTAGTAACAGAAATTGAGTTCAGATACTGATTGTGGCTGCTTATGTTTACTTAACACTAATGCCCTTGGTAAAGATATTTATCTTCTTTTTCCAGCATGCTGAAACATCAAATATCTTGACAAAATGTCTTATTACTGGCAAATCATAATGGTTCATGAAGAAAAGAGTGAGTGAGTACTTTGGAAAAACCACCATAACAATATTACACATTCAACCAGCATAGGATGAAAGCTGTTACCTCCAAAGTCAACCTTGATACAAAAACAAATAGATTGTGAAAGTGATATCATATATGAATGTTCATATCTGTGCAAACATAGTACCTGTAAAAAATGACCGAACTATTTATGAATAGATCAGCACTTCTTTTATAGCAGAGCAAATGACAAAATCAAACAATATTCCAACATATTGGTAAGTACAGGTTTTCTCTACAATACAAAAGTAGGGTGTACCTATAAGAACCTTTTGTAAGCTGAAATGGTGTAAAGTGAAAAAATAATTACTATCTATTTATATGAGAAAATCTTTGAGTGATACCAGACCCTAAATATGGTGATGATAGTATATTAGGTGGAGTTGCTAGAGGTTAGCACAGGAGACTGGGGTTTTAGACATATTTTACCTAAGAAGTTTACTTGTAACAGCAAAAACAACTCCAAATTTGAGTGGGTTATTTTTCACATGCTTATCAATTTTTTTCCCCCAAGATTGCATTTGAGGGGATTTTGGATATGTTATTCCAAGTGATATATTTCAGGTTTACTTTTAACCTTGTGACAAATGAACTAAGAACAAAATGTCTTTCATCAATGACGCTACTACTACGATTGAACACTATACACTTTTTTTAGCTTGAGATCAGCAGACACTGTCGAAGGTGACAATTTAAATTTTTGAACAAAAACGCATTGGGTTGATATCAATAGCAGATATCATAGTTCACAATTCAAATCATCAAATAAATAATGAATAAATAAGGATTAAATAAGAATAAAAGCCATTTTTGATTTTCTCAGGACCAGTAAATTATAAATTGTACATAACCAACCCTGTCAATAGAGCAAAATTCAGTTTATCCCTCATTTTTTCCAAGTTCAGCCTAGAAATGGCCAATTTCTACTGGATTAATCTCATTTCTGTGATTCCAAAACATGAAGAACAAATAATTTGTTTGCTATATAGTTTCCAATAATAAAAAGCTTTTGTCCAGAAAATATTCTTGTCTAATGCAGCAGTTCTGAGAGTGTGGTCCATGAACCTCTAGTAATGCATACAAGGGGTTTAGAAAGTACTAAAAAGTACTCAGTCTATACCTCTGCAGATCATCATCATCATCCTTTTATTGTTTATCATTGACCTATAGACCTTCCCCAGGATACGCCAGACCTCTCTATCATTGGTATTGTGGAGCCAATATTTTCTGAACTTGTCAAGTTTGTCTCACCATCTTATATTCTGCCTGCCACAATTTCGCATATACCCTCTGAGGATCCACGTTGTGAGTTGTGATGAGCAGCGGTTATCTGCCTTTTTTGTAACACGACCAGCCCATTGCCATTTGAGTTTTCTAATGGATTCTATGATGTCTTGGGACTCCTATTCCTTCCTTAAAATATCAATATAATTATCTTGTGATCCCTCCATGTGATATTGAGTATGATACTCTCATGTGCACATTGTATGGTTCTCAATTTGAGAGACAGTCTATTGGTTAGGTTCCATGATTCAGCTCCATAAGTGATTATCAGGAGGATGCATTGGTTGTATACTCTTCTTTTTTGGAATAATGGGATTTTCTTGTGCAACACTTGTTCTACCAAAAACTTGCCATTCTAGTATGATTCTCCACTTGATTTCTTTTTCTTCTGAGGATTTCATGGAGATTCATTGTCTGAGGTAGATGTAGTGGTCTACTTTCTCCAGCTCTGCATTAACGATTTTGATCGTTGTGTTTGTCTTCAACATATTTGTTGTACATGACCTTTGTTTTGTTGAAGTTCATGTGAAAGCCAAACTTTTGGTTGTCTTCATTCAGTTTGTCTAGCATTAGTTGGAGTTCATAAAGGCTCTCTGCAAAAAAGGCAATGTCATCTGTATTTCAGATGTTGCGCAGGAATTTGCCATCTTTTCTGATTCCTATATTTATCTAGCCTAGCTTTTCAAAAATCATCTCAAAACAGGCTGAAAAGGGTTTAGGTGAGCTTGTATCAACTTGTCTTACCCCTTTTTGGAGCTAAAAGCGCTCTGAGTCTTCATGTAGCCAGATAAAGGAGCTGCTGTGATGGTATATATGCTGCAATACTCTGGCATTTACCAGGTCTACACCTTGTAAAGTGATAGCATTAATGACCTTGGGAATTTCTATTGATTCAAAGGCATTCTTGAAGTCAATAAATGATATAGGGAGCGGCATTTTATATTCTGCTATTTCTCTTTTAGTTGATTTATCGAATGGAGATGGTTAATGGTCAAGTAGCTTCTTCTAAAGCCAGCTTGTTCCCATTGTTGGTTTTCATCAAGCATTTTGGTGTTTCGATTGATGATAACTTTGGTAAAAAAAATTTGTAGATGCATTTGAGTAGGCTATCTGGTCAGCAGTTGTTGGTCTTTTGGGTTTCCTTTTTTATATAATAGCATTATGATTGCAGTGTTCCAATTTTCTGGGACTTTACCTTGTTTGAGGCATAAATTGAATGGAATGGCTGGTTTCCTAATGATATCAGCTTTTTTGAGTAAGTCTACAGTGATGTTATCTGGTCCATTTTTCATTGGGTTTCTTCTTGAAGAAAGTGTTCATAATTTTGCACTCATTTGTGGTTGCAAAATGTACAAGATCTTCATCTCTTTTGTTCCATACTTCATACCTGAACCTAACAGCACAACGTTCATTTCTTTGTCCTAACTGTATGTTGAAGTCTCCCATAATGACATTTTGTTTATATCTTGGAGTATGGAGTTCAGGTTATCATAGAAATTGTCTATTTCCTCTTTACTTATCATTTCTTCCTTAGCCCAACAGACCACTCTTCCAAAAAGTTTAATTGAAATTTATTGAGAACTTTTGGAGATATTGTGTAGACAGAAAGATGAAAGGAAAGACACAGGGTAAGATACCTACCCCTTCAACATAGGCAGAAGTAAATAAAAGAATAGTCACGACAATCAGAAAAGGCTATTAATGCTTCAAGTGCTAAGTTTTTTTTAGGACAATTTTGTAAATCTGACTTGAGAAGGTTACTATAAAGAAATGAAATGATCAGGATGGCTCAAAGGTTATGTTGGAGAAAAATACTATCACCTAATTTCTATATTATGATTTTATCACATGGTGGTCATCAGCAGCATATTTCTAACTATATTTTTGTATATATCATCAACTGACTGAGTGTGCATGTGTGCGTGTGTGTGTGGTCGCAATTTGTCAACTGTGGCGTTTAAAGGGTTAAAGTAGTTCTCCCCTTTCCAACTACTTTTTTTATGTGGAGCAGGATTTTCTGCATACACAACAATAAAAACTAATTATTAAAATAGACTGAATGCTGAGGCAGATATGAGAATCCAGCTGTCTACCATTAAACCAGACTTCAAAGAGATTTGTAAAAAATGACTTTCCTTTCATTTCCCTTCCTTTTTAGAATGTATATTTTTCAAAATAAATGTAGTTTCGGAAAACTTGTGATGGCTTATTTTGACTATAATCACCTAATCAAAAACTCTTTAGGGGTCTGCAAATATCTTTTGAGAACATTAAGTGGTCTGCAGTGGGGCGGGCTGAGAATCAGTGGACTAATGTAACCTATGAAAGTGTTAATGTGCAAAAAAATGTCATGATTCTATTTTGATTTGCAGATTCTTAACAAAATCAGGTCCGAGTTACTCAACACTGTCTTTCTCCTTGCATGTCTTACTTAAGAGAAGTTTACATAATTTTTTGGTCTATGTCAGATGCGGCTGTCAGAAGAGAGGACAACTTGCTGCTTCTATGTTTGTGTTTGTGCTTCAATTGGCTTCCTGGTTTTTACTCTGGTGGCAACTTCTAGAATTTACTTCAAATATCTACAAAGCCTAATTCATCTTTTTCTTTTATCTATTTTTTATTTTCATTCTTTGTAAATAACAACCAGCTGAGGGTTCTCAATTCAGCGGCCCCCTTTCTAAATTCTAAAAAGAAAGGACTCTGTTATACAATGCTTTGAAGAGTAAAAAAAAAGGTCTTTGACATTCAAATCAGTGTAGCTCCACAAATGGCCCACCCAACCAACCAGCCAAGTGGGCTACAGATTCTTCTCTCTTCATTGTGTCTGTGTCTCTGGATGCTCCTGGTCACGTTTTTTTTTACGGCTACACCCTCGAAAATTTTCTCAAGTACATCACAAAGAACCATTTGAAAATCTTTTTTCCGTTTTTTCAAAAAAGGGCTTTTTGGTGTTTCTGCGGTCATGGACCAACAATGCTAAAATCTTATGTCGGTATTTTTTCTTCAGATAATTTTACATGAAAGATCTATTTCTTTTAGATCATTTTTTAGAAAATAAGTTCTTGTATATACATAGCTGACGGTGATTCATTCATGTGAGGTACAGATACTATACAATAGTTTCACTTACTGCTGAAAAGACAGATAGGGTAAGAGTGAACATTTCTCAGTAAGTTCTATTTATTCTATTTTTGGTTATAGAGCCCATTTATGGTTAGGGCTCTAAAATACAGTCTCTAATTGAGATACTTCTATATGGCTACCCAAATTTAATGAAGAAAATCATAAATACAATGAAACATATAGATATTTACTACCAAGACTTTAAAAGTATTTCTGTTTAGTGTTAGAAACCAGAACTGTCGACATAGGTTTCATGAGTTTCAAAGTTGGTCTGGCTGGTTATGTAGGTATGTATCACGCGTACAGGGTAAACCAATGGAGCTAGATGTCTGAAAATTTAAATACTTAATCCTTATCCTTGAGCCCTAGGAAAGTTGGGCCACAGGTTTTTAATTGAGACCTAGTAGGTTTCAAGTCATTTTAGTCACAAGGCCAAGTCACATGATCGCATACCTTCTTGAAACAGAAGATTAGTATGCACATGTAACTGACTAGAGAGGTTTGAAAAACTGATTATTGGTAAATTTGTTGAAGATTTGTTCAGATCAGGTTTTGGAGCTAGTGAATGGTATCAGCCAGACATGCGCAGTTGTGAGTAAACGTGTATATAAGGAGTTATTATTGGGGAGTGACGCACTCACTATATCCGATGACTGTGGTAACTGTCATCCCCGTTCCGAGTAAATACGTATGTGTTGAAGCAAGTTAGCCCCTTTGCCATGGGGCCAGTTGATCCCCCGTTTCTTCTTGTACTGCCACACCAAATACGCACCTACATTTTATTTCATTTGCCGATAATCAAAATATGTGTCCAAATGAACTGTAATAAGGACTACTGTTTGCTCTTTCGTTATTTCTCTAATTCATACAGTCACAAATTAATGCCAAAAGTTTGGTTTTTTTCGGTTGAGTTTTTTTGATCATATGTCCTGGTCACAAGAAAATGAAGTAGATTTGTTATTCTCCTGTCATAGTCTAAAGGAATGTAATGGGACCCTTCAATTTCAGTTCTTTTCAAAGAGCTCTTTACTATGCCTATTGAAGGAGTGCCAAATATTATTATTCTCAGCGCAATGATCTTGACGTTGATAACATCCCAAATGGATGTTTCTTATTTGGGGGGGGGGGGTCGCAAAAAGTGCACTGCTCGGGATTTTCATGAATTGTTTTACTGCTTATTGAAAATGAGAGGCCGACTAGCTCCATACCACGGGCCAACTTACTCAGACATAAGGCAAGTTGGTATGTGTCACTAGGTCAGCTATGAGCTAAACTGCGAGTTATATTACAATGAATTCGTCATTTATTGATATTATAAATTTAGACAAAATATTGATGCTGAGTTCAAGCCATGAATGTTTTGAGTGCAAAGTTTCATGTATATATATATATATATATATATATATATAAAAAGCATACACAAAGAGAGAAATATATATTGGATAGAAGTACTTCATTTAGATGTTGTTAAATTCCAGTACTAAGTCTGGAGTTAACTTTGTTTTCCTACTATAACATGAACAATCTTCACGAAAATGAGGGGAGAAAACCGATACCTGAAATCCAAATTCCCCTACCATGAATTGAATTCGCAACCAACTAATTGTCAGGTGGATATCTTACTGACTGAGCTCAACTGACAAGTCTTAGATTTTAATGAAAATTTATTATGGAGATAGTATAAGTTTACTTCATTCAAATAAACAAATTTATACCAAAGAAGTATACATTTTGAAGTGCGGAGACTTTCTCTCTCTCTCATCACCAAATAAAAACTTTGAGAGACTGGATCAATAACAGAGATAAGAATAACTTCACTTTACACTAAAACAAAAATATAATCATTACTTGTCAGTCTAGTTATCAACATCAAATCCTCGGTTGTTTTCACATGTCTTGCTTTTCAGTAGTGCTAGTTTGGTGAGGCTCATTGCAAAAATGTCAGCTAGAAAATCTGACCAGATTAACCCAGAACATAGAATGAAAACCAGGATCCGATTCATCACTTTGTGTCACTGAGGTAATCGGTGATCAGATCGGTTTTCTAAATACTTGAATGATGAAAAATGAACCATATCAAAACAAATGCCAGTATCTGATTGTTGCAAAGTACAATATTTAAAATATATGGCCCGTGTAGGAATACTATGTAATTTTTCCATTCAGAAAACAATTGCTATTTGACAATGAGAGAAAAAATTCCCCAGAAATCCATGGCCAAAGGTTTATCTACTTTGCAGATACAAAAGAAAATAAGTATCAGGTCTAGTTAGTCACTCAATAGAAAACCATCATGTAATCAATGTCTCTTAGCAGCATCCCGTGTTAGGGGTGATCAATTTGGAAAAAGGGGGGAAATTTATGAGTTATTTCTCTCACTTTTTGTTGGTGGTCTGATTTTAAAAATATAAGCATGAACATTGCCAGACATAAACCAATTTCGTATAAACTTACATAGTAAATCCCCCCCCAGAAAAAAAATTTGATTTGGACAAAAAACCTTGTTCTTTCTAGACATAATGGGGAGTGAATTTTTTAATTTTCAGTCCTCTAGCTCCATTGCTGCTGCTCATATACACGATACTTACATACTTAGCTATCCAGACCGACTTGAAAATCGAAGAAACCTATGGTGACAGTTTCTAATAAGAAGGAGTCCTTGTTATTGATACGCAAACGTTATCAGCATATGTTTTACAAAAAAGACTCCAGCGTAATGGTTGATCCAACAAGCTAATGTACTCGAGTTGAAATCACAAAAAATGACACTGAACATTTGGGGATTCCAGTAACAACAGCTTTTGTTTGTACAAAAGAAATGTCTCTTCTATTATGGCCATGAGTGAGATGCTTGCTTCATGTATTTCGTGTACGAGAAATTAAAAATAGTTTAGCACAATTTTGTCACAGTTAATTGACTAAAACTCCGAAGACATCTTGCAAGCTAGAAATACCATTCTGTCTGGGCCAAATCTACAGCAAAAGTGACAAAAAATATCTTCAATAAACATTAATCCCTAATTGTTTTCAGATATCCTGCTTTCGGATGCAATGATTGTTATTTTATACTAGAATATACCCGTCAAAAATGATGGGGGTAGGGATCAGCACTATGGAGCCAAAAGCTATTTTATTAGGTAACTCATTTTTAATAAATCATTTATCCTAATTTCAATTTTTTTTTTAAAGTATCAAGTCAACTCAAGTTGTTTTAAAAGGTGATGGGACAAAATGTTATGTAAGAAAAAACCCACTGATATTGAGCAGTATACAAAAAAGTTATAAAAAGGAACTTATTTCATCAAAAATATATTATTGAATATTTCATCAAAAATATAACTCATTTTACTACAAAATAAAATTGAATATCATTTTATCAAAAAAATTAGGAAAAAGTATGGCTAAATTTGACAAATCTGTTATTTTATTAAAAAAAAGTATTACTTATACACTTACTCTTTTTTATTTTAATTTTAGTTTCAAATTACCAGCTTTTCTTCATCGTTATAGCACAACAACCTATCTTGTTTTATAATCCTTTTGTTTTTTTATTAGCTCTGTTAATCTATCTCACATAGATAAATCAATTATAACTTTTAGGTGGTAACAAGACTTGGACACAGAAGATGATTATACAAAAAAAAACATTAATTTTCATACATGGCTTCTAAATGGATAGATGTACAAATTACATAAGTTCATAGAATTTGGCAGCTGCAGTATTTGAAGTATGGTTCGTACACATAGTGTAGAAATTTCAAACATAAATACACGATAGGTTTGAACATTTACTACTAATCCAATGCATACTCAGCAATACCTCATAATATCACCAGGTTTTGTTGGTTTTCTATCAGTGTAAGAATGCAAGATCAGGGATCTATGAGTAATTACCAAAAATTTGCTTGGCATAGCTCTAGCTGCCCTTGGATTGAGTCAACACAGATATTTAGTAAATTAAAATATTAGTAAAGTTTTAGGTAAGCATAAATGCAATGGAAACAAAACGAGGGGCTGATTCAGTATAAATTCATGCTGTAATTTAGAAAAATCATCTAAGAGTGAATTTTTAATAACCAACTTACTAAAAACCTGATCTATGTCAAAATTATAACCACAGAAAATTTGGTGGCCTTTACTATTCCTGAGTTTTGCCAATACGAACAGGCAGGCATTTGCTGTATTACAGTAACTAGACTAGATACCTGCCAGAATAGACGTTTTTTTTTTTATTGCCGTCCGAAAAAGAAATAAAAAGATAGATAAATGGGAATCAGATAGTGTTTGCTTCAATTTGTTTATGAAATTGATTTAATACCACTTTTTACAGTTAGGAAAAACACTTTTTTTTAATGTTTAAATAATCGCATGCTGATGTGAAAAAGGATGTTCGACTAATGTGAAAAAAGGGTTATATTAAAAAAGGGGTCACGGGGGCAAAGTTAAAAACTGGCTTTAATGCAAGAAAAAAATCTCCTAAAAAAGGCGGGGTTGATGGTAAAGAAAAGAGGGGTCTGATGTAAAAGAATGGTAGAAAGTTCAAAAGGAGAGGTGTAATATTGACAGTGTGTGCAATGTAAAGAAAAAGAGAACTATTGTTAGAACGGGAGTAATGTTAAAAGGGGGGTGCTATTGTTCAAAAATTGGGTGTTGATCTTGAAAATGAGAGGGGTTTAAGAGTTTAAAAGGGGCAAAAGTTCTCACTTTATTTCAACCTCATAGAATGAAAGTAAGTATTCCCTCTCAATTTTGAACTCTGAAAAGGAGAAAAAAATTTTCACCTGTGATCTTGAAAATTTCCACTTGTTTTTGACCTCTAAAAATGGGAAATAAACATTCCTTCTTGATTGTCACAATTGAGACAGAACGTTTAATCTTCCCCCATTTTGACCTCTAAAAGTAAAAAAAATAAATTCCTTCGGATTTTGACCTTTACAAGTGGAAAATAAAAAATCTTCTCCCTGATTTTGAACCCTAGAAATACAGAAAAAAATCTTCCCCTCAACTTAGACCTCTAAAAATGAAAAAAAAAAAAAATTCCCTTGCATTTTGACCCCTAAAAGGGAAAAGAAATGGCTTTGAATTTGTGAAAAAAAATCCCCCCCGACCTCTAAAAGCAAAAAAAAAATACCCTTTGATTTTGACTCCTAAAAGTAGAAAAATCATCTTCTAGATTTTGACTATTAAAAATGAAAAAAAAAATTTCTCCTTCAATTTCGACTCCTAAAAAAGAAAACATCCCCACCCTATTTTGACCTCTAAAAGTAAAAATATCTCCACTCACCAATTTTGACCCCCCAAAATACCCTTGAATTTTGACTCCTGAACGTGGAAAAAAATTCCCCCCTCAATTTTGACCCTGAAAAAGAAAAAAATGCCTACCCAATTTTTGACCCCTGCAAGTAAAAAAAATTCCCTCGGATTTTTATTCTTAAAAAAAGGAAAAAACATCTTCCCATATATTTTGACCACTGCATCTCCCCCGCAATTTTGATCCCTGAAAGTGAAAAAAAAATTGTTACCCCTCCCATTTTGACCCTAAGAGTAAGTACCGTAGTAATTCCCTCCCCCTGAAAAAATGTAAAAAAATTTTAGGGGATGGTTTTCAAAAACTAATTTGCTAAAAACACAAATCTGTACCCCCGCCAAAATTTTATGGATTTATATCAAGTAGTTTTTATGGTCAGCGAGTACATACATACTGACAGACAGACAGACTTTTGGCAAATCATATAATATATGTAAATTTTTAGGTAAGAGTGAACTCTGCCGTATACAAACTAGGGGATCAATTCAGCATAAATGTTCATTGTAAAGTGAACAACCCACAAAAACATGTGTTGGGTGGGGTTATTTTAAAAAATTTCCATGCTAAAATACCTGTTCTGGGGTCCCATTGATAACAACAGAAAATTTGGAGGTCATAGTTTCAGCCACTCTTGAGTTTTACAATCATAGACAAATGGGCATTTAGCTAATCATAGAAAAATTTGGTTGTGTGGGGAATCAAATATTTGACACGTGTTATAAAAACGATTAAAAAAAAAAATGAAAAATACAATTGCATAAAGCCTCCAATTATCTACATGGTTGGCTAAAAGGAACTCCTCTTGGAAATTGGTAACAACTGTATTACTTATTGGTTGATTGTAGTTGAACTAGTTTTACTTTAGACCGTACAATGGCCCACTGAGTTAAAATTCAATGTGGGCACCAATTTCTGTAATTGTTTTGGTATGGCCCCGATAGACCTCTTGCAGGAAGTCCAGCAGTATGTTGGTCATAATATGTTGAATGCACTTCTCAAGATGATCTGGAGCTTGTGGTTCGTTGTGGTACACCTCCTCATTCAACCACCCCCACAGGAAGAGATCACGAAAATAGAACGATATTTACAAAAGCTACGTAATTTCTAAAAGGGAGCTATTTCTCCACAACTCTGTATATGGATTATTATATAACAATTCCTTTTACATTAACAGCTGTCATTGTATTGTTGAAAAGCCAAGGATAAGTAAGCAATGTTTTGAACAAAATGGTTCTTTTGTAATGTTGACTTTCTGTTGCTTTTTATCACAACTTTTGAATTAGGCAGTAATCCAATGGCAATGATTGAAAGTTAGGATGAAGGTGAAAAAACTAGTCAAAATTGATTATAACATTGCAATACTTCATTCAAGGATAAATTCGAAAAAGAATTCAAAGTATCGTAGACTTGTTTTATTTACAACATTTTTTTCTATTTTGGCAGACAGAACACTATTGGAGTTCAAGAAGAAAAATTATTCTTCCATGGAGAAGACCTTTGTTGCAGTGTCAACCATTTTCCATTAATCTTGAAATTATCAAATCAAATTCAAGAAAATGAACACAAACACAATAATCCATGCTCATGGCCTCTTTTAGTCATTCATAACACAAGAGACCACAATTTCAAGTGTAAAAATATATCACCAACAAGGTATCTGCCACAAATTCCAAACATCAAGATGTTTCATCACTTGGAACTCCTTACACACAAACACAGTAAATGCCACAATTGTGAATAAATATAAAGATTATTTGGGCAATGACCTCTCCATGCCATCTATTTACACTATCTACTAACAATACTATCATATAACACACAGGTACAGTAGGTTGAGAGTAATGCCAATTAAGATGGGTCTAATATTAGTGCTTTGCTGAAAATAACCTCAACAAATGATGAGTATACCAATTGTTACAACACCTGAAGTGTTAGATACATTGTGTGCAGGTGTGTGTCATTCAATCTCATAAGAAAGCACATTTTTTTTATTGCCTATCCATATATTTGTTGTTGGAGAGCAGAATGAAGAATTTTCACATCAGTAAATGGTTCAAGAACTATGATGATTTAGATTTCTGGTTTTATGTTTCAACGTGTGTCCCAACCCCCTACAGCCATAAAAAAATCTTTTTTTAAAAAGAAAAAAAAGTATATTTGCTTATTTTAAATCACAATTGAATTGTTCCAAGAGTAAAAAAATTATGATAAAACTTTCGGGGAGTAATCTCATTTTTTATTTTTTTTTTACAGAAAAATATTTCAAAAATTGACATATATGCTTTTTTTATGTTAGCCTCAGGAAAAATTACTTACATTTAGAAATTTTGTAATTTTGATGATGTCATTTATTTATTCAGTAGCATTACCTGTAAAAAATGATGGGGTTATTCATGTACGGATCGGCACTAAGGAGCCTAAAGCTATTTTATTTGGTAATTTATCTTTAATAATTCAAGTATCCTGATCTTCAAGTTTTTTTCACGTCTCAACTCAACTCCAGCTGATCAGACATAAAATCTCAAGAGTTTCTATGACGTAATATTCATTGTTATGTCATATGTAAGGTAAATTATCTAATTACATCGATGTGCAAACAAATAAACAAAAAGAGAGAGAGAGAAAGAGAGAGAGAGAAAGAGTGAGAGAGAAACAGACATACAAACAGACAGATTGACAGACAGACAGACCAACAGAGAGTAAGTATATGGTTAAATCTTTCATTTTCTTTCTTAGTAAAAATTACACTCTATTTTGTCCAACTGGTTCTGTAATACTTTTCTCCCATATAAAACTGAAAACTCATTTTGGTTGTGTGTTAACACTTTAGATCTCACCGACCCTTGTAGTGCTCTGCATAATCTTACATCACTGTCCGAAGAGTCGGTTGTAGGGTAAGTGGGTTAGGTCCTGGGTGACAAATAAACATACAGGGTGGAGATATACAGACAAAAATGAAATGATTCATTTTTAGGCAGAGGTGGCAATATCATTATTTTATTACTGGTGAATGGTGTTACTCTTTATCACAACATCCTGGATCAATACATTCTTCAACAGCTGGAGCAAACATAGCAAATTTGGAAACAAAGAAGCTTCCAATTGGTAGTTGGCTACGATTTTTTCTTGAAAATGTAAAGGCACCTGCCGACACAAACAAACATGGGTTTTTAGGACGTGAATATACAATGAATACATGACTTTTCCTGCTTGTTTCTGCATCTCTGTGATAATGGACTCTTCCATTTGAAGGTAGCAATTTTGCTGATAAAAATATCTCATAGCCACCATCAAAAACAATGGACTCTATCTATTTACACAAATTCAGTCACTTTTTAATAAAACCCCAGATGAAATTTATAAACATTTATTTACACTATTAGTGGCTTTGAAGTGGTGAACAATTAAATTTTATAGTAAGCTAGAGAATGTGAAAAACTGCTCGAACTACACAGAAACACAATCGATATTTGTCCAAAATGCATAAGGGCCTCTCGTATATGTATACATATGTATGTTCATTTTCTTGAAAAATTCATCTCATAGAAATTCAAATTTTCATGAAATTTTTCATAGGTGATTACTAATATGAAAATAGGACAAGTTTCAAAATTTGCACTTTGCATTTGACAACTCAAACTTTTAGTAGTATTCTCACTTCTTCTGTCTGTCCGTCCATTGGTTGGTTGGTGGGTCAGTCTGTCCTAATATTGTTTCTCAGCTGTTTCAAGTTAGATTTACTTGAAACTAGGTAGAAAAGTATCCCTGGAAAAGATACTTCTTACCTAGAAAAGCCTTGCACTTAGGGTCATGTGATATGGTAATAATGGCTTTTAAACTTTATGTTTCAAAATTGATTGAAATCGATTATCTCAGATGTTTCCAGTCAGATTTACTAAAAAATAGGCAGAAAGATGTCTCTCAATAAAATGCTTCTCACTCATAAAAAATCTTCCATGCAGGGTCATGTGATCTGGCATTATAATGGCATTTCAATTTTATGCTTTAAAATCAGCTGTTTCAAGTTGGATTTACTTGAAAGTTGATAGAAAGGTGCTCGTTGATATGATGCTTCTTACCAAACATTATCAGCGACTCAAGGTCACATGATAATGGAGACGTTTAAACTTCATAGCGGGCACCTCATTGAACATTTGATTCATGTTTTCTTTGAATCGAAGTTTTCTTCATGAATTATTAGGGAGAACTTGAGCTTCCTGGTTTGTATTTCATTATCTATTTTCCTTGTGTTACAGACGCAACGTTGGTTATTACACATGAAATGTTATTCATTTCACATCATAGAGATTAATGCTAAAAAATGAAAGATTCACTAATTCAAAAGCATTTTTAGTTGATTCAATGTAAATAGAGATACAATTTATTATCATTAGAGGTTTTTGAGCCCTTATCAGCAACACACCTACATAAGTCGGACCAATTTTCAAATACAATTTGAAATTAGGAGATAATCCTGCAAAAATACCAACAAAGCATTTGGAATGAACATTACTAAAGTGTAAACTGTTAAGCATTGGTCCAAAAAGTTTAGGTCGGTAAATCTTGGGAGATACCCAAACCTATTCCTAATAATGAAGAATTATTGACACCAGTTATATTTTTACTTGTGTTAACATTTCCAAATTGATACAAAGAAGTAAAAAAGTATTTTCAACTGATGAAGGTCACACTAATATTAGCTATCAATGATATTCGGATGAGATGAAGAGGTTATCATGAGAAGAATCTGGAAGAGAGAGTGGAGAATATTTCAACACTTTTCCAAAACTCTATAATGGCTAGGTTATGGTTGAAAATTGACAGCTGTTGACAGATCCATGTCAGTATTGAGATTGTACACATGAAATGTGAGAGACCGTCAACAAAAACTCTCACCAAAACTATCAACATAGGTTTTTTTCAGTTTTTATGCTAGTTCAAATGGCTACGAATGTATCATGTGTACACGCTGCACCAACAGAACAAGAGGGCTGAAAATTTGAACACTCACTCCTTATTATGCCAAGAGAAAACATTTTTTATTTTTTAAACACCCAAGTAGGTTTTGCGTGGAGGGATTTAATTTGCAATGTAGGTTTATGCTAATTTGATCCCTTAGTTTGTGTCTGCCTGCTTCTAAAAAAATGAGGACTATTTTAGTGATCACTATCCAAAAGAGGCGAGAGAAGTAACTTATTCATTGATAACTCCTTTCTCCAATCTTTTAATTGATCACCTCAAACACGACATGCTGTCCAAAGACATTATTTTGCCTGAAAAGTTTCTATTGAGTGTCTAATTAGACCTACTTTTTTCTTTTTTTTTATAATTGCAAATCATGCTAAAAGTGACCGATTTACTGATGTAACTGCATTTCCTTTATAGATTCAATATAAATAGAGATAAAAGTCATTATTATTGAAGGTTTTCAAGTCTCTAACAGTAATGGTGTCTATCCAAGAAGTTAAAGAGAATTTTATGTATGGTTTCACATTAGGACATAATACTGCTAATAATCTCAACAAAGCATTTTGAGTGAACACGACCATGTTGCAAACTCTTCAGCATTTGGGTAACCAGTTTAGAACTGGAATTATGGATACCTATGATAAACCTTCTTTTTAATGATGCAGAATTATTAACATCAGAGACTCAAATGATCCTAGGGCAAAAAGGAAGATTTGAAAGTTGGAAAATGGGTCCTACGTAAAACGAATGAAATGCCCCATGGCAGTGACAAACCCTTAATTTCTCAGCCGAATGCATCTAAGCTTTTAGAATAGGGATATGAAGCCTTACAGCATCCTCCATATTCACCTGACATTTCTCTTCCAGATCAACATCTTTCAAGCATTTTTAACTTCATATCTGTAATAAAAAGTTTCGAAAATAGGGAAGCCACAATTCATGCATTTACTGTATTAGTGACCACTAAATAAAAAGAATTTTATGGAGATGGCATACTATCATTAAGATTGTTGGAAAAGAGTTATTGCTTCAGATGGATCATATTTTGATCAAATACCATTTTTTGTTTGTCTTACCATTCAACTACAAAAATAACAGATTCTGTTCCAAACCTGCAACATTGTTTACATAATTTCTGATAGCATTGGGCAACATTTCTTTCTATAATGAATCTATTTGTGTTCCCCATAAGCTATAGGTCATAACTCTATGCTTGCAATATGAGACATTGAAAAAAAAGTGTTTTTAGCTTCTTGAATTGCAATTGCTTTTTTCTTGCTATTACATATCTTTTATTTTGAGAATTGATTTTAAAAATAGAATTACATGACATAGTGTGATGTATTTGCCCGCTCTCCCAAACCTTCCTTTCTTATGAACGCTATTAACCCATTCAAATTTGGTTCAAATGAAAAACATTTTGCATTCATAGAACTGTCAACATTCCTCACAGTTAAAAAACAGCATTTCATACGTAATAACCAAATAATCAGATCTATCTATCCGCAATTAGTCAAATATCATTGACAAACTGCCAAATCAGATTGATTTTAATCTTAGAAAAAAAGAAAAAAAATTGGTCATAACTCTCACTCTACTTAACTAAGTACTGTAATTTCATTCACCCACATTTACCTTGACTGCTCTTCTCTCTCTAATGTTATTATAACTAAATTAGAATATTGATTGAATTGTAATCATATAATTCATTAGTAAACTCAGCTTTTGGAAGCTCGATTTGAGATAGTTCAAATAGAAATACACACACACTCACTTGACAATTAGTACATTCATGTGCTTGTAAAATTTGCAATATCCATTGTACTTATATAGTAACATCAAAGATGAAGATACCGGTCTTGAGAAAGATTCCACTCATTGTTTGTAACTACATTGTTTGTTCAGGTTGTTTTTAGCATAGAGCTAATGTTAAACCCATCTGACAGCTTTGTTTGTATTGTTCTCAACCTGCTGGGCCTATGTGTTATGTCATAGTAGTATTAATAAAAGGAGTATTCAGATGGCCTGGAGAGGTCATTGCCCAAATAATCTTTAGATTCATTCACAGTTGTGGTATTTACTGTATTAGTGTGCAGTTCTATGTGCTATGAGTGAGATTTTAGGCTCTTGTTCAACATGTGTTAGCTTGGTATAATGGTATTGGACTGACAACCACATAGGTGCTGGGTTTGGATCACACTGGTCCTGACGTTAATTTTATAAATCAGTTTGGTTCAGTGTGAATCTCTGTGGAAAACAGACAAACAAATAAACAAACAAATAAATTTGGTGACACTGGTCTTTATACGTGAAGATGAATTTTGACTATTTTTTTAAATTAGTCATTTATTAATTCTGACAATTTTTTATTTATTATCAATTTGTTACTTATTACTATTTTGTTATTTGATATTAATTTGGACTATTTTGATTATTTCTGAAAAAAATAAAATGTACCTGTTTGCAATCTGTAATGAACAGTGTGATTTTTTCTATTGGTTTCTTTGCTTCTCTGTTCATAGTGTATTAAAAAAATGTAAGGTAAAATTCATATTTTGCCATTAAAAGGATATCCTACCCACTATTTGAAACAATGGACTCTTCCACTTTGAAATTGATAAGATGTTCACATTTGTATGCATTTTGAAATAGTCTTATGATAAGTGAGAAAATATGAAGAAACCACTCAAACTCCAAAGAAACAACACAGGTAGATATCTTACTGAATGCGTTTACAGCCTCCAATATTTTGTCGCTTTCCTAAAAAAAAATATTCTGGTAGAAATTTAAATATATCCATGAATTTCCTCATGGGTTATAACTTGTTCTAGTTCATCATAAATTCTTATACCATAATGAAGGGTCTTGCAAATTCTTTCCTACCAAAAAATGAATTATTATGCCCAGAAGCTATTTTGTTCAAAAAAATTCTTCCATATAGTTCCTATAAATTAATGAGATCATATTGTCAACAGACACCTGAGAACTGATTAAATTGAAAAGGACAGACCCTCACTCTGCACTGGATGAGGTCAGCTCGTACACCAGTAGTTTTACTACTATAAACAAATATGATTTGGTGTTACAAAATTCATTACGATGAAATAAAATGCTAAGTTGTTACAGTTTATCTCACCAACAATTACAAACTTTATAAACTTTAAATAAACAAAAATTGATGAAAAAAATTCAATTTGAGTTTTTAAAACGATTGTCGGTGAGGTAAACTCTGTAACAACTTAGCATTTTATTTCATTGTAATAAATTTCTGTTTTAGAGACATCGTTAGGCATGGTAATGATAAATAAATATACATTTTGTAAAACCGAATCATATTTGTAAATCTTTGTAAGACTGTTGATGTACAAGGTAATGTTATCTAGTGCCGAGTGAAGATCAGTCCTTTTCAAATTGATCGATTCTGGGGTGCCTGTTGTCAATATGATCCAACTGGTGAAATCTTTATAGACTATCATTAACCTAACCCTAAGCTAAGGGATGTAACTGTAATTAACTTTTAAAAGGCAAAGAACTGATGTTCATTAGTTTTAACAAAGTCAATTATTGTCAATTGAATGGTTTTTGAACATTCCATGAAATACAAACAGGTGCATTTTTCAAGTTGAATAATAATTTCTTACCTGGATGAAAGATAATGAGGTAATATTTGAGAATCAGATTTTCGGTACATTTTGTTGTCAATACTGTAATGATGTCTGAAATACGTTTCCATATATGTATATGTTTTGTGGAATATTTCCTCAATGTCCAGAGACACTCGTTCGATAGGTGCCGTAAATCCATTTGAAAAATCCGACAAAGGAATATCTTCGTATAAATCCAGAACCATTTTGTGTCTGCTTGGCACTTCAAGACATACCCGGCTACAGAAGGTCATATCCGGTTTGCTGCCCTGAAAACTGGACATCACAATGGCGGAATCACGAACGTAACAGTCCAGAGTCAATACTGTATCTGGAGGAACCGAAGGGAAAAAATCTCCAGCTTCTACATTCATAGGTAGACTGGGTAAATAATCAAACAGTTCATAAACATGCCATACTTCTCTGTCTTCTTTTGCAATCAATTCCACGAGTATTAAATCTAAGTCCATAGGTAACTTCAGTTTTTCATAATCGCCCTTAGAGTTCAGTTTTTGGCACTTTAAAACCCGACATTCCATCTGAGAACCTCGTCGACCAGTCTTTGAAATATGAGTTTGGAATTTCGGTACACGAATAATGTCACCCGCTTTTAGAGAAATGGGTCGAGGGAAATCTGTGGCGACGTCTTCCATCACACGTAACTCTATCCCAGGTTTGCAAAGGTAAAGGTCTGAAACACAAGTGAAGGTTCGGGGAAGGCAGCAAAAGCTTTGGCGTAAGTTGGGGCCAAGAATAAAGAACCGTTCATTTTCAATTCGGGCCAGAATTTTATCGACGTATTCAGCTCGTCGAAGAATCACATTCGAATGAGATGTTATGCAGCAGGTAAATTCTGATGGTATATCAGGATATGAGACGATCTGTGCACATAACGGAAAAAACACTGGAGGCTGAGAATGGTCCGATGCAATTTCCCATAACGTCCGACGGGCGTTGTACTTAGCTGGGTGTTCATAGTCAGGTGCACAAAAACATTTGATAACCATGTCTGAATCTAAAGGCAATAACCATTTTTCGGCTTCGTTAAAAAAGTTACTTTTCGAGGGATCATCGATCACCCGAGCTTCAATGTATACCTTCGGTATGTCCATGTAAAGGATGTCCCGTCCGGAAATTCGGGCTGACTGAAGAGTACTGGATCGATTCCGACCGTGGCATCGTGTTGGAAAATCACTATATGCCGATTCATTCAAGCTTCGATACGTAGTTTCTTCTGTTCTGTTTTCTACAAACTCTTGACACCCTTCGTTTTCGTTTCGTTCAATGGTTGGGGTGAAATCAGGATCGGTCCCTACTCGAATGATACTATCATGACAACTACGATGATCTGTAGTATCAGCTTGCCAGAGATATCGAGGCAATACACTGGTTTGCACAAGATCCCAAACAGTGTGCGTCGAATCTGTGTCGACTACAAATGAAAAGTTCCCTTGACACGACAGGGGCAACTCCATAACGTTGCCATTTTCGTGTCGACATTGTAAATATTTGCCAAATTTACCTTCACGGACGATTCGTCGAAACTTGAACTTATCCCCACTGTGGAAGCAGGTCTTCGGGTCCTCTGCAACATCGGTTAAATCATTAGTAATCGAAGGGGCTGTCGATGTCCGGTTGGCTTGGAATGTAGGCGGGCACACTTTTAACAGGTCCTTTACTGTTTCATAAATAACTGGGGATTCTTTATCGTCCTTAGTACCTTCATGGGGTGGTGGAAGCACTATATATCTAGCCGGGTAATCTATGGACACTTCCATCGTGTCGTTGTCCTTACGAGGAGTTGGTGGTGGTCCATCATCTGTCCCGAGTTCTTCATCGGCCTTGCAGGGTGTCAACAAAACACTTTGAATAGCCAAGCTCATCAGTTCGATGGTAGATCCACAGGTAACCCCATCAGGAAGGGAGTTGTCACTACCTGGATCGACAATGACAACAGTTTGGGGCAATTCGTAGTCATTAACAAAGTTACTTAGCTGATAATTGTCATCACTTTCAAAGGAGCCATCTGCCTCCGCCATGTTGTTGCTTCCCCCTCTCAGTACCTGGCGATCGCGCGGCCTTTGACTTGAGTTTCTTTACGCATTACGGATGGCCAATCGGAGCACAATACGACAGGTGCGACAGTACTATTCACACCTGAGTGTTTGCCTCGACTTGAATAATGTAAACAAAAAAGTAGGTTGTATGTAAAGTAAAAAAGCATATGTGTGTCGTGTGGTATACAATTTAATTGTATCGGCTATTTTATTCAGTATTTACTTCTTTCGTTCATTTATTTATTCAACTGGGCAGAAATTTCAAGGAAAGAAATGTATTGTTTTAGTTTCGATATCTTTTCTTTTCTTTTTTCAAAAAGGAAAACCTCAAAATTGAACCTGGGATATTTGCTGGCTTCATTTACGTTTTAAGATAATACGTGTTAACGGAAATCCTAATAACACTCTTAGAATGACTAAAAATGGAAAATAATTAATTCAAATGTTTAAAAAATCATCGTTTATTTAGGTTTCAGACAATAAAACAAATAATCTTTATTTATCTAATTTAGTTTCGCAATCGATTGAGGATTGAGGGTTTTTTTTCTAATGTTTTTGTGTCTTTTGGTATGTCTCTCGGTCTTGACGAAGTTCTATTTCTTCTTAGTGTCAATGATTGTCCTTTTTCTATGCAAGCAAGCAGACCCACCTTATAACATACTTAAGGTATTGGCGTGATACATTCTTCCTTTTTCTCGTCTCCCATTTCCGTTTAAATTATGTGTAACAATTATTTTCACCTCATTTGAAGGACAGGACACATGCCTCACATATTTGTCTCGTTTGAAAAAGAGATACATTGTTCAACCTGAGTTTTAATGTATTTCATAAGAATTATTTGCCAATGCTATAAACCGAAGGTTTCAACTCAATTAAATACTAACTCATTAGGAACTTTATTTATTAAAATACAATTAGAATACCTTATTGCGTAGGAAGTATTTTTTAAGCATCCATATTTTCTGTTATCATCGTTATCTGTTTATTCTAATTTCTTTCTGTTTTTTTTTTCTCAGAATAAAAACTTCGTAAGTTTAACACGTTTTCCCTGATCTCTCTATTCAAGATATATTTTTCGTGGACATTCTTTGAAAATCTTCAATCGGTGGGATTCGTTCACTTCGTTCATTAGAACATTTATTTTACCGTAAACCAACGAATTAATACAAACACACATCATAAGTATCGTATTTACACAGGAGGACCTGAAGCATTTGTTGGAGGTGTAATGAACATTATAATTAGAAAACGTCAACAAAAACTGTCACCAAAAATGTCAATGTGGGTTTCTTTCAGTTTTCAAGTTGGTCTGGCTGGCTATGTTTGGATGCATGTATGTATGTATGTATGTATGTATGCATGTATGTATGAAGCTGCATCAGTAGAGCTTGAGGGCTGAAATTTAGAACATTCACCTCTTATGCCCGGAAAGAATATTTTTTAAAACCCCACCAATAGGTTATTAGTGGGGGTTTTAATTTATACTGTAAAGTTTCATCTATATTGATCCCTTAGTTTGTGTCCGGAAGAGCTCACAATTTTTTTTAAAAATCCGAGCAGTTTTAGTGATCACGGTCCAACGAAAGGCAATTCATTGATCATCCCTTTCCCAATGTTTTAATTAATCATTCCCAGTAAAGAATGCTGCCAAGAGACGATGGCCGTATGACATTTCTATTGAGTGACTAACCAGATCTTTTCAAACCCATTTACATCTGTTGATAGCTGAACATTTTCCAGTGATGTATTCCATTGTCTCCACTGCTGAATAAAAAATTGTATTCGATGATTAATTCACTGAGTCAAAAGCCCATGAAACAAAACACGAATTATTTTTTTAACTACAAACCTTTAACCATAAAATATTGATATTGAAAAAAACATTTTATCACTTATTTCTTCGTGCTGAGTTACATTACTTCAATACTGTAGGAAATATCAGTAAAAAATGTACTTTTTTGGTTGTTGCAATTAGTTATTTGTTGTTTCAAAACAACATCCTACTAAAATGCTATGAAAATATCATCAGTGGTAATAAGTTGTAGGTACCTAAAAAGAAACATCCAAAGATATTAGTTGTTAAGATGATCTAATGAAAAAAAAAAGTCCTTATTATATTGATAACTTGATGCTTCAAAAGAATATCCAACCAAAGTAGGATGTTTCATTGTGAAATAATAGATATTTTGATGAAGATCAAAATAATGAATACCTTTTAATTAACAGAACAATGAACATATTAGCTAATTAGCGGATTGGTTTTATTAGTTAGAATTTTCCTATCCCTCAGTAAACTACCCAACCTTCATTTCTCCCTTTAAACCCTCTCATTAAACTACCTAACTACAGATTTGGGGGAGATTTAGGGCCTTTGGAGCTTAGCATTTTGAGAGGGACCCACCAATATTTAGTGAGAGTTCTCTGTAGAAATATAGTAGGTGAACTATTATTTATAAAACTTTTTTTCACTTAGCCCCAGCCTTACCCCTCAATATACCTCTGTTTTCCATCTTCTCTCTTTGCACCCTCTTATCAAACTACCTAACTTTCATTTCTGCCCTCTCTTTTCCGACCCTTTTATTAAACTACCTAACCCTCCCTTATGTTACTACTGGAAGCGTAACATTCACATGCAAGTAAGAACAAGCAGAATAATATCATAGATTTTTCAGAATTGACATCTTGATACTTCGATGAGATTACCCATAGTTTCTAGAAAAATCCTTTTACTCTCAACCATGCTTATTCTGTGCCCATCATCCACACACATAATGATTACCAATGTGAAGATGTCTTCTGTCACATTAATATCATAGTAATACAGAATTTCATTCATGCAACTGATATATGTTTGTCTCCTGACGTAGTAAAATGGAATTCCATATTCTGATGTAAAAAAAAAAAATGCTGAGTTTGACAATTAATAATAAAAATATAAAAGCAATAAAAACAGGAACAAAAGATAAAAAAGTATCCATTTGTGGTCAACAGAATGTTATTCTCCACTGCGATGCAAATCTTTATTATCCACCTATATAAAATGCAATGTGTATAGAGGGTTATTCTCAAAGCTCACTGCGATGCAAATCCCTATTATCCATGTATATAAAATGCAATGTGCATAGAAGGCTACTCTCACTGCAATGCAAATTTTTATTATCCACATCTATAAAATTCAATGTGTATCCATAAATTTCATACATGCCATCATTTTTGACAAAACAGATTAACTAGTGTTTTATATAAAGAAGAACAGACAAACAAATTCACACCCCAAAATGATGATAAGTTAATCGAATACATATATAAGTATTTTTTGTGCTTTTTCTAGCATATCATTTATATGCTTACCTAGTAACTATTAAAAATAACAGGATTATTTACAAAAGGATTGGCAATTTTGCAAGGAATCAGAGTATCTGTGCACTACGATGAGGATCAAAGCGTGGCTCCCAAACCTTCTACCTAGGATCAGGGTGTTATATATGTACACTCATTGGAAAGTGGTAGACACACACACACAATATATGTATGTATGTATGTATATATATATATATATATATATATATATATATATATATATATATATATATATATATATATATATCAATTTGCCTTTATTCAAGTATCAACATTTTTTGTGGGTTCAATATTTTCGTAAGTTTCACCAATCATCGGATGTTGTTCTTTATATCTGACGAATAAGCCTAGCATACTATCAGGATTTCTTGGGTGTAAAATGCTCAAAATTATTCCTATAAATTAATTGATTCGTCAATATACGTCATTTTGGCTTACAATTATTGGAACTTTCAGATAACAGGGGAAAATATGATTTTAATTATAAATGCGTTATATTATTTTTAAAACTCAATTCAAAAATAACAGGATTATTTACAAAAGGATTGGCAATTTTGCAAGGAATCAGAGTATCTGTGCACTACGATGAGGATCAAAGCGTGGCTCCCAAACCTTCTACCTAGGATCAGGGTGTTATATATGTACACTCATTGGAAAGTGGTAGACACACACACACAATATATGTATGTATGTATATATATATATATATATATATATATATATATATATATTTATATATATATTGTGTGTATGTGTCTATCACTTTTATATATATATATATATATGTATAAAGTCTATAGCCACACTGAAGAGATGTAATACATCGAAACAGCTGTCTGTGGATGACACAATAGTAAATAAATAAATATATATATATATATATATATATATATATATATATATATATATATATATATATATATATATATATATATACGCATTGTGCTATTCATATGTAGATTTCAAGTTTGGATAAGTTTTGTATCTTGTTATCAAATCGCTGCTACCCTCAACAAACAGGCTTAATCACTGCTACTGGGTTTAGGTCATTCATGTATTCTGACATCTATTTGTATTTATCTATGTATCTATCCAGACTTTGTCCAGCCCTTACCATTCATAATACAAACTTGAAATTTTGCGCACACACACACACACACAAACACACACCTACCTCATTAACTGGAAAACACTCAGAGAGTGGAAACTTCTGCCAATGCCAATATTGTTCAAAACTGAATGAAAATCACTTCACAAATGGCTACGATGTAGGGGAAGTAAATGTGAAAAAAATCCTTTAGCCCCCTCCCCCAACTTGATTTATTGCTTCCTTAGTCCATGGCTCACCTTTCCACGTAATATTATTGAAATTCATTGAGAACTTTTGGATATATCGTGGGGAAAAACCTGATTTAATTCTTCAATGTTTGAAAAAAAATGGAAAAAATGTCACTCAATTGAAAAAAATTCTAGATCTGCCTCAAAATTTAATCAATTCTTGCTCATCCATGGCCTACCCTTCCAGAAAATTTAATTAAGAACTTTTGGGTATAGTGTGTGGAGATATAGCTTCGATGCATAGGAGGCAACTGTGAAGAAAATTCCTGCATCCACTCCTAAATTCAATCAATTCTTTCATCAATGGACTACCCTTCCACAGAATGTCATTGAAATTCATTGTGAACTTCTTGAGATATTGTGTGAACAGAAAGACAGAAAGAGATGAGTGAATATATATTTATATATATATACCTCTCCCAACTTGGTTGGCAAAAGTAAATAACATTATGACATCCCAGAACCAAATATGGTTCTTTTACAATTCTACCAGGGAATTTCTTTCGACTATGGACCACAACTGAACGACTTGCGGAAGGCATTTCAGATTTTAAGATGCTTATTTAGTTTGTAGCAACTGAGAGAAAATACTTTCATGATTTGTTTTTTCTGATCTCAGAACACTCTTATGAAAACATTCTTAAGCAATGCAAATGGTTTGTATTCCAGTTTCAAGTCCATTCATCAACCTAAAAGGGCTTCAAGAATGAGGTCCTCACTGCCTCACAGCCTGTAATATTCAATAACACTGATTGAATCACACTTGAATCTGAATTCAAATCCAAGTGATGCCTGGCACTGATTATCATTCAAATTTCAGCCTTTTATTATTCTGACTGCCATGTTGAACCTATTTTGTTGCAAGAACAAAGAATTTTTTCCATAAGTATATCTTCTTAGTCAAATATGCTGGCTTGTTTGTTTTTTTTTCATGAATATCCAATTTTGGGGGGAAAGTACAACAACATTCACTCTCCATTTTATCTGTTCTTGAATGATGGCTTAACCATTTTTAAATTTGTAATCTTGATGGAAATGAGAAAAAGAATATGTCTGGTTCAAAAGCTGTGACGATGTATATACAATATTTGATAGCATTTATCAACATTTTTTTTGTAATGGAACTATATCTTTCTGATTGAGTTTTCAAGCTAATCCCCATTAAAACATCTAAAACAAAAATAATAATTGCCTCAAATATAAAGCTAAAGATATCATCCAAAATGCAATATAATTCATTTGCAAGTGTACACATTAGTTAGAAACTCTGTATAGTCTGTTTTTTTTCTTTTTTTTCTTCTCCTTCTCTATCTTCTTTTAATTTCTTGTACTTTCTATTATTATTTTGAGAATCAATCTAAAAAATGGGAATAATATGACATTGTGTAACATGAAGAAAAAATTTCCAAGAAATTTCTACCATTCTGAGAACTGCTAACTTAACGTTGCAGTTAAAAAAACATCAATTTTTTTAAGAACTTCAAGAAAGTCGATATTTCTTGTAAAAAAACATTCCTATTCTTCTATCTTGCAATTCTTGTCTGCGTGTCTACAATAAGTTTAACTCAAGAATGCTGCTATGCCCTGGATGTGAGAAAGGCAAGATAAAATTGTTTCTGTCTGAATTTTTCAGAAGAGGGATAATCGTTACTTACGGGTTTTTTAGAACAATTGTTCTCACCTCCATTCATTTTGAACACCACATTTTGGCTGTTGTACCCTATGGCCTTTTTCAGGTGGGTGTTGAGATTGGGCGTTTTCCTGAATGCCAAGGTAGGAGCTGGGGGGGGGGGGGCACCATCAAAGCGGTTGACTGGAATGTCCTCATTCCACTGTTGAATTTCATTAACTATGCACGAAAAAATTGTTCTGGCAAGTATATTCCATTTGGTCAAAAATCTGGCTTTGATCGTAATTTTTTGTCATTGAGTTGTATAGGTATATTTCTTTTTTTAATTCTTATTTTTCATTCGGATGAAAATTATTAATTGATTGTTGGATGGTGAGATAACTTGTGAAAGAAGAGATCGTATTTTTGATAAGAGGATAAAAAAATAAGTAAGTAAGTGGGAACAAAAGTGTATTATAGATTGCTAGATTAGTAGGGTTAATTAAGAAATGCAGAGGCTGCTTATTATCATCACCGTCGGACAGGGTATTTTAGATAACAATAACGGGCTGATAACACTAAATAACACTAGAATTGGGAAAATCTACATACATATTATAAATTTACATTCATTGCTATTAAATTCATTGTTTTAAACAACTTAATATTATAAAAAAATGAATATGATTTATATAGGTATTTTTGTATAAACTAACAACCATAGCCACCAAAGGTGGCAAAGGGTTCTTCCTTTTTCCTACGTGCATGCATTTGTTTGAGTACTTATGCATTCCAGCACTCCTGGCCATACCATTTTGTTTACAGACTTGAAAAATGGCATCAATACTTTACTAGACCACTTCTAAAAATGCTTTTTGGGGGTTTTTGGAGAAAAAGTTCTTTAGACCTTTTTGGGGTCTTATTTTGGTGGGTATAGGTTATTATTATTCAGAATCTAGATGTTTTTTTTTTTAGTCTATTCAAGATGTTTTCCTGTGGAAATCACCAATGATATCGTAAATAGAATTTATTCTGATCATGTTTATTCTTCAATGAAATTTGTTTTACATGATTTCAAATTTCGATTCCAAAGTTGTTCAATTATTGACTTTGATGGTGAATTTTTAATTCATTTTAAATAAAGTGTTTGGGATCAACTGATTTTGACAATTATAACTATTTGTTGAATTTATCTGTGATTATCATGTATGGCTTCCTCTACACATTAAAACTTTAATGTTTACATACACACATTGGAAAATGTTTATATAACACATTGGTAAAAAGAAATTGAGCCAAGCACTTTCCATCATATCTTAGGCAATTCGAGGCAAAATGTAATAGAATATTTATTACAAATGTGTTAAGTATGTATGTAAGCATATGTGAAGTTATTGATAGTTTTTTCCCCTTAATCCTGACCCAGGTTACAAAAAAATCAATCATCTGTCAACTCTGTGTATTGTTACTGTTGCAATATTATTATTCTGGGTGTACTTAAAATTGAGGGGGATTTGTTTTGTAGTTCACCATTTTCTGTACATACATTTCTAGAGAGTTACACTAGTATTTTTTTTCAAAATGTCTCCAAAAAAAATCTGAGTTGCATGCAACTTTTGGAGTCAAAAGCCGCATTGCTAGTCTTTGTCAAGCAGGCAGGTCTTATCTGGATATTCAAAAACTTGTAAAGTCTGAGGATATTCAGATTCCATGATATACAATTAAGAGAATTGGCTATATGTTTCAAATGACGCATTCTGTGTCATGGAAAGCAGATTCTGGAAGACCTGAAGTAACAACAAGAAAGCTGATGATGATTGGTTGTGAATCATTGTAAAAACACTAACAAAATGGGCATAATAATTCAGAAATTCAAAAAATCACCTTGTTTCAAGACAACCACTTTCAATAAAGCCATAGGAAGCTGGATTTCCTTTACTGTCCACAAAGAATATAAAAGACAGATGCAAATTCGTCTCACTTTATGCTCATTTTAATAAACAGTGGTTTTTGAGTGCTCACTGGAATGATGAGTCATGCTTTGAACTCTCTACAAAAGTTTTATAACTCTGTTGGGGGAAAAAATTTATCATAAATGTCTGTCTCTTACACTGAAGCAGGGGGTGGGGTGGAATCATGGTATGAGGAATAATTTCTACATCTGGTGTTGGCAAACTGGTATGTTTACCCCATTTACCAATTTACAAATTTTTTAATTAATCATCCCCTAGACAGCATGCTGCCAAAAGATCTTGATTATGTGACGGTTTCTATTGAGTTGTTAACCAGACTTGTTTTATCACTTTTTATATTTCTTATTATCCTTTAAATTCAGAATTTTTATCAGGTCATCAGAACATGAAATTCTATTTTACTACATCAGTTTTATCTTTTAGCATGACAGAAAACAAATAAATAAATACAAATGGCGTATCATTATTGTTATATCGTTCTTAATGTTATGACAATCATTATTTGTTTGAGTTTCTGATGATGCCTCAATGGTGGAAATGATGGACTGGAGGTTACAACGTTTCAAATAAAAGATTGGTGATCCTCATTATCAAACATGCAATTGAAGGGAAAATAGTCATAGCATGGGTATCCGCTGCCACCTTTCCAGGGAGGGGCAAAAAGATATATTCCAAGGAAGGAGGAGAATGAATTGGCGGGGGGGCTGCAAAAAGATATTTCTGGATGTTGGTTGAGACTAGAGAGTATCTCAGCTGTGACTCGTCCTTAGCTGTAACTGTTTGTAGTGATCCATTGATCCCAGCCTCTATAATTTTCAAACTTTCCAATCCCTTTGCCCCCACCCCGATGAGAAGGCCTGATCAAATGCCCCAATTGCACCCCCAGCAGATGCCCATGTCACAATGAGATAAAGGAGTACTTTTCTCCTAGGCTAAGGGGTTACAAACAAGTACAGTCCCAAACTAATAACTAGTCAGATAAGGTAAATAAGCCATTACTTATTTAAAGAGGAAAAACTTTTTTAAACACAGTTGTGATACTACAATTTGTCAGAGGAGGTTTAACTTCATAAATCAATTCTACAAAGACACAGCAGGGCATTTTGGATTTTGCGATTCAGTTGGAAACTACTAAAGTTTGGATTCTGGATTGTGTTTTTTTCTCAAAGTTTATGGAAAATGTTAGTGGTTAAGACTGAACTAATTCATAGACAATACCAAAAATCTTATCTTTCCCAATGAGAGAAGGAATGTATCTTTTTCTTGGAGATAAATCGGTCACAGGCCTAATTCATCGGCAAAGCCAGAGTTTATTCCTCTAAACTCAAGAACGGTATTTCAGATCATAGAGCAGTCATTTGATATGAAAATTGAAACAATAATCTCGATTATCAGCCTGGACCACTTGAGAAATCGGGTAATGATAAATTTCTTTAGATATGTTACCATCAGTTCAATCTGTTGGGGTACTCAAAGAGGATAAATCAGTCAGGTCTAGGGTACTGGAGATTGGAAGATATTGAATTGCGTTGTTTGTTGATTGTTTGAAATATCAAACAGGAAGAAGGTATTCATGTCCCAAGAGGTAAATGGGAGTTTATAATTATACTAATTGTATGGAGCTGGATGCAATAAACTCCTTTAATTGGTTGGTCATGTGTTGTAAAGAAATTTGTGGCAGTGTGAGGTCATTAGCCAATCAAATCATGTGGAGGAGGTTTTATCAATTCTGCAGAAATGCAAAGGCATTGGATTAATTATTTAGACTGAAATTAATTATCCTCTCTATAGCTCTCCTTGTTTGAAGGACCTCAATAAATAGAAGTGAAAAATTGGCCCATAGGGCAGTCCTAAGACAGTTCTGAAGAGTTCTTTACAGAAATTTGGTTTCGACATTACTCGCTACCTCCCTTACGATGACCCAACTTGGGAATTTCTGGCTTGAAATTGACTGATTTCCTAACAGAGTCCCCAGGTAGCTTCAATGTCTAAGACCAGACTTGTCCTTCTTACCACTACCCATTGTGGTACTTAAGTTAATGGGAAGGGTCAACTTGGAGCTGTAACCCTGTCAACAATAAAACTCTTTTGTTCCTCTCATATTTATGTTATTTCATTATTTTGGAATGCTCATTGTTCTCTACGTAGTTTCTATCAAACCCTTCATCAGCGAATCTCTGGTGATCTTCAATTCACAACACGGGCTCAGAGGTCTGAGTCAAGAAGGAAATGACTGAATGGCCTGAGGGTTGCGGTGTTACACAGTTCATATCGACGAAAGAACAAACTATAAAAAGCCACTGTTGAATCAATGTCCTAAAAAGTAAAAAGTTTGGAAAAATCACACATAATGATTAGTAATGTGGAGATGTCTGCAGTCAAAAACAAAAAAATAATAGAATTCTGTTTGTAGTCAAGAGAACACTATCCTCCAGGAAATGGAAATTGATTTGGTATGTCATAAGTACACAGCAATCGTAAAATTACTTAATTATCGCCATCATTTTTGATGGCATGGGTAAACAAGTATATAGTAATCACCAATCTGTATTGTTAATGAACCAGACTTATCAAAATCTGTTGAGTCACCCTGCAGTGAATGCCTTTGCTGAAAATCAAAATAAAATATATACTTTATATAAATGAATCATTATAGCACATACTTAGACCAGAACTAATTATCTTTAAAAAATTCATCTGAAATTATCTTGAAAAATTATCTAAAAGTATCTAAAAAACTGTCTAAAATCATCTTAGAAAAAGATCTTCTATCTGAAATTATCTAAAAAAATAGATTTTTCAAATGACCATCATCATCCTTGTCGCATCCGTCGATGGAAAGAGAGCTTCCCAAAGATTCGCCAGACCTCTCTATCATGGGTGCCGCAAAGCCAGTACTCTTTAAATTTGTCTAACTTGTTATGTCATCTTACTTTCTACTAGCCACAATTTCACATATTATCTCTGAGGATGCATGTTATGAGTCATGATTACCAGCAGTTGTCTATCATTCTTGCCACATGACCAGCCCATTGCACTTTTATTTCTATAATATCTCTGACTCCTGTCTTAACTGTGCTGTCTTATGATCTCTCCATGTGAACTTGAACATGATTTTCTCTTGTGCAAGTTGCTTGGTTCTCAGTTTGAGGGTCAATCTTTTGATTAGATTCCATGTTTCAGCTCTGTAGGTGACTATATATTGGTTGTATAGCCTTTTTTTTAAAGACTAGTGGGATTTTCCTGTTCTTGAAAGTTGTGCTTGTCTACCAAAAGCTTGCCAACCTAGTGTGATTCTTCTTTTGATTTCTTCTTTTGATCATTTCATAGAAACTTGCTGTCCTCGGTATATGTAGTGGTCTACTCTCTCTAGCTCTGCATTTTCAGTTTGATCAGAGTGTCCTTATTCATGACATTAATTTTGCTAAAGTTCATGTGGAGACCAACTTTCTTGGTTTCTTCATTTAGTTTGGAGATCATGAAGGCTCTTAGCATGAAGAATGATGTCATCAGCAAGTCTCAAGTTTGTTAGGTATTGACCATCTCTCCTTATTCCTCCGTTTCCCCAGTCTATGTTTTGGAAGATCATCCCAATGCAGGCTGTGGAGAGTTTCGGTGAGCTAGTATCACCTTGCTCACCCCTTTTTGTAGTTGAAAAGGCTCAGAGTCTTCGTGTAGTCTGATGAAGGAACTGCTATTTCTGTAGATATGTTGCACTATGATATTTATGGTCTATGGTACGATGATGACAATCACTTTGGGGATTTTCACTGAGTTGAAGATGATCATAGAGACCCCCAGAGCACTTTTTAGAAAAAAAAAAAAGAAACATTTTTAGAATATGCCTAGTGGTGTACTCACACACATTTTCAAGGTTCTAGCCCACAAAATGTGATCAGGAACACTCAAAGATATTCACAGATACACACAAAGAGAGATAAATCTGTAAACCATTTAGCTGGTTGATCAGCTATGGTGATTTGATAAAGGATATTAATTACACCAAACAGCTTAGATTATCATCTGTAAAAAGATGAAGTAATGATTCAAAGAGCATGAATTTCAAGTTTCAAGGGAGAAAACTATTGTACTTAATAATATCTGATACTGTAAAGATGACAAATGTTTCATTGTTTGTTTGTTTCTGACTTTGTTTTGCAGACCACCAAATCACAGCACCATACAGGAGACTTTGTATATAAGTTTAACTTTATCCTAGGATTAAGATATGATAGGTGGCACTGATCTTTGGTGACCTTCAAAAGTCAATATAGGGACAGGTCAATTTTGGTAGTATCAAATCTAAGGGAGACAAACCATTTTTTTTGTATTTTCAAATCTAAGAGACTCTTTGTAGTTACATATGAAGTTTTTTGTGCAAGCTTGCTGGGGTTGCATGTGAGTGCCCCTCCCCTTAATATTTTTACTTGCCAAAGAAATATAATATGCTTTCCTCTATTGTTATTTTTAAAGATTTTTTGTGAGGGTGTGCAGGCACAATGGGGCCAACAGGTGCACAATGCCAGAAGGGGGTCATATGAACCCAATTGTACCTTCATTAATTAGTATTACAAAACCCTATAGAATATAATCTGCTTCCCGGCATTGTTATATTCAAATTTTTTTTATATGAGTACAGATCCGACAGAAGAGGCAATGAGTGCACCACACAACCTTAATTAATTTTATTAAATCTCTATAAAATACAATTTGCTTTTTTGTATTGATGTATCTGAAATTTTTTTATCCCGGCTATTATCTTATAAATATGAAAAATATATGTGTTTGAGATTCTGAAACCGTGCCTAAGATCATCATCAGAGGAAGATTTATTTGAGCACATCCCGATTCCCCCTCCTCCATAATGATGTGTGCAGGCCTGACTGGAAAAGGGGCAGGAATGAACGCATCTTCCCATGTGGATCAATTTTATGAAATCTTTATAAAATATCATCAGCTTCCATGCGTTGTTATGTTTTAATTTTTTATGTGTGTGTGCAGGCCTAATGGGAAGAGGGGAGTGTTTAGCACTCCCTCCCACCTTTACTGACTTTATGAAATCTTTATAAAATATTATTAGCTTTCTTGTGCTATATTTGAAAGTTTTTTCCCCCATGCCTGATCCTAGGTTCATCATCTGAAGGAGACTTTGTTGGGAGCATAACTGTAGATGCTAGCATATAAAAATGAGTAATTTTCATTATTTCTTTGTTAATAAAGATAGCTTAATTGAAAAAGGAAAAAAACTGCCAAAGACATTCCAAATTTGCTATGGATAAATATCACTGAATCACCATATTCTAATATATCTGTTATAAGATAAACAAATGCCATTGAAAAGAATATTAGATTACCTACTTTCTTGTAAACCTAATATCTACATTTAACACTGAAAAAATATCTAGTTTCCATGCAGCAGAACAATTCATGTATATAAAACTAGAAGTGGTGCGTGAGACCCATAGACGCCGTAACTGCAGGGTCACCGAACCTCTAGGGATACAATGTATCTGGAGAAATCTGAAAAAAAAAATCTAAAGAACCCTGAAAAAATCTAAAGGATAATCTGAAAGAGTCTTGAAAAAAATTCTGAAAAACCCTGAAAAAATCTAAAGGATAATCTGAAGGAGTCTTGAAAAAAATTCTGAAAAACCCTGAAAAAATCTAAAAAAATCTAAAAGATAATCTGAAGAAGTCTGAAAAAATCAGAAAAAATATAATGTGAAAAAGTCTAAAAAATATTTACAGTGGAGGAAGGGTGTGCACTGTTGGACACAGATACATGTGTTTCATCAGTGGTGGCATTATGTGTATATTTTTTGTGTGTGAAACTCAATGATGTTACCACACCAGATATTTCTAACCAACTAATATGACATTAATTATTGCCAGGCAACAACAATTCAAGAATACGAACAACTGTATTTTTTTCCAATGAGTGCACACATACTACACTCTGATCCTAGGCTAATCAAGCAGATACTACACTGATTCTAAAGGCTCAGGAGCAACTCTTTCATGCTTGGTACAACACACAGATACTATCCATATGTAAATAATCCTATCATTTTTGATGGGTACTACGCTAGTTGTAAATGATATTCTATTGGTTATTGCTCTCTCATGTGATGTATCTATTCTTAACAATTTGATAATCATCCTTGGGTTGGCATATCTCTGGCAGATTTGCTATTATTACCAGCTTCAATCATACCCAATTCAAAACTTAACCCTTCCAAAACATTTTTTCATATCTATATATATATATATTGTAAGCTTCTGTATGCCACGTTGAACTTGTAAAAGAACCCAAAGAAGATCAGATCATTGATTTAAATTTTGGATTTGAGTATATTCTGAACAATCTTCTTAAAGATATATCAGGGATTCTTAATGTGAATCTAATATAATTATGTGTAGCAGTAGTTTTAAAACTGGGGGTCCGAGAAATAATGATTCAGGTCCACAGCTGTGTTCCTCTTGAAGCTAACATTGTGGATCTTGTGGCAGAGAAACAATGTCATCCATCATAAGGCTTTCAAGTAGCATAATTATTGTACACAGACCTGTACTATATATGAAAATTCAAATAAAATGTAATCCGTTTTGAATAGATATGATTTTTAAGATAAAAACTTGTTTATCATCACAGTTCATTACTTACAGTTAGAAAACTAAATGCTAAAAATTTGGGTCCGCCATAATATCTCCTTTATCAAAGAGGTCCTTGATTTTTCAAAGTTTCAAAACTACTGATAAAACAAGTAACTCTCAAGTAAAATTTGATTCATCTGTGAAATCACTGACGTAACATTAATCTTGATGACATTTGTCAAACAATTATATCTATCTCAGTGTTTTTTATCCTAATATGTCTAACATAATGATATAGTGAGTAATTTCTCTTTGGAGTGGATATGGTGTGACTTAACATACAAATCTATGTATCCAATAGTCAATACCTGTGAATAAATTTATGGATATAATTGAATTTTCATGAAACAATGTTTTAAGGGAAAAAAAACGTGAATTTGATTCAATTGAAGAGTCCATAGTTTTGATTGGTGAGTAGGAAGTATTTTCATCAGCAAAATTTTTACCCCAGGGTGTCCCATGTTATGAACAGCAAACCAAGAAAATCATACCGTTCATAATTAGTGTAGATATAGCAAGAGTAATTAGGAGTGAGAGGACTATTGGGTTTGAGCTCGGTTTGATTTGGGTCAAGTCCATTAGGAGAGAGTCTCAATTCTCCTAATTTTACTCCTGAATACTCTATGCTTACCAATGCACTATCTTTATACTTGCACCCAATACTATACTTCCATAAATATACACCATATCACCCTTCAATATACATATACTCTTATTCTCTATAATAGCCCTATCTTTAAAATCTGGACCCCCACCTATATATAATTAATGTTACAAACTTATCTCACCCTTTCCATACCTATCTCTTCTTTTATGTATATCAAATATTGAGAACGTCAACAAGTCACCTTGACAACTACCAATTGATACCTATGTATGGTCCTTTATACTTGTACTACTCCAAGCTATCTGACTTTTCAGAATATCTACAATGACCTTTAAGATTACAGAACATGCATTTCTCAACTGATACTCAATCATACATAACAAGGTCCCCCCTCTAAATTGTATCCCAACACCTACATAATTACAAGGGATAGTCCACCACTAGAATACTCTAAGATAATTTCCAATACTTCACCCCTATTATTACCAATCCCTCACTGTATACACGGACATACTATTTATACACCTGTAGATCTACCCCGTCATCGATATTCATCTTGTAAGATTATATATACACGTATGCACCTATGGCCAATTTAACATATAAACATATATACATAAAAGGAGTTAATATCCCCTTACTAAGTACTCAAGTAAGTCAACACTGGACCATGACCTAGATTCCCAATAACCAGTTCACAAGAATGCCCACCACTCATGACCAGAACAATCAATAAAATACCCGTAACTGCTGCTTCTACTTTCAACAATAGATCCAACCAAACCACCATAGATTCCTTTGCATACAGAAAAGAGTTTGGACTAACCACTGTGGCCTCCAATGAATTTTCATTCTTGATTTCCAGAGCAAAACATTTGAGGCTAAATTTTTTTTTCAATGGAAAGTTAACCCTTTAATCACTATAAGGTACGCACATGCTACAGAAGATGGGAACCCCTCCCAATACATGCTAATTAATTTGTCAATTAATTGATCAACCGAAAAAGTTTCCACGTACTTTTACTCCTGAGTTTGTCTCATTCCCAATATTTCACAAATATATATACAGGCATTGTAGACCCATTATAACGCAAAATGGCTTATAACATGGTTTGAGCGTGGATCTCAATCTTTTTAATGACAGATGAGACAGAATAGGGTCAATGAGTTTACTGAAATGCTTTTGTCCCATTCATTTCCTTAATTAATAGAGTCAGAGTGGTGCAAGGTTGAAAAATTGGGATGGTTTAGGCAGTGTTGCCAACTGCAAATGTAAGTTTTGACAAAATGTAACCCTTTGGTGAGGTGTCACATTTAAAAAAAATTTTTTATATTTATTTCTGTTTTCCTATCACTCCCACTGTTTTCTCTTCATTTCTGCACAGATTATGAGATCGGTCTTAAAGAGAGTGAGTGATCTAGAACCCCCCCTCTAGTTTACTCTTTAGAAATTTATTGTAAATAATAGTAATTGATTAATTTCCTTTACTTTACACTTATTTCCACTCTCTGCTGAGAAATGACACCCACCATTCTCCATGTTTCAAATGAAAAGAAAGCTTTGATCCAGGTTTGTTGAAATGGAAAATTCATAACAATGCTGACTTACTAATAATGTGGTAGAAAATTATGGACCAGGATTTCTGCATTATAACAGGTCCACAGTGTGTGTATATATATATATATATATATATATATATATATATATAGCTTATAATGTTTTTAGTAGTTTGTTATTTTACAAAAAAGAAACATAATTTTTTGATCTGTTGTTGATGTTTTATCATAGCGCTAAATATTAACAAAAGTAAATAGCCATTAATTGATTAATTAATTAATCACATTCATAAAGAAAAAAAGCCTAGCCATTGTTAACATTTTATGTCTACACAATCCTCAGCTGAAATGTTTACATTTGCCAGATATTTTTCCTTATAACTGTAATCAATTAACATATATATATATTGTGATACCATGATTGGCCAGGGGAGGTTTAAATTCATGAATTGATTCTAGAAGGCCACAACAGGAAACTTTAAGAAATTTTGGATTTTACAAGTCAGTTAGAACAACTAGAGTTGCGATTTCAATCGGTGTTTTTCGCTTAAAGATAATGCGAAATGTAAGTTGTTGGTACTGAACTAATTGATAGACAATGCCAAAAATCTTGTCTAGCCTAATAGAAAAGAATTTTCTTTCCTGCATGTAAATAATGTCCAAAAAAATCACTAAGATCACTTCTGGGTAAGTTGTTGAGAAAATTGGCCTGATAGTTCAGATTGTTGACAGGAGATATTCTAAGAACCCCAAAATCAGGAATAGATAAATTCCTAAGATATGCTACCATCTAGTCCAGCTATTTGAGCCCCCAAGGGGGTCTTTTCCTATTTGTCACAGGCCATCTGGGATTTCAGACCATACATTACATACCCAGTCAATTAATAAGAAGATTGAAATGATAATCTAGATTCGAGAAATTCTGAAGACAGGTATAGATATATTCCTCTGGATAAATTTTCAAGATATGTTCCCATCCGGTCCAGTTGTGTAAGCCCTCAAGGAGACCTGGAAGTAAAACCACACTGATCACAGCTTAGTAAGTTAATAAAAATAAAACAATAATCTGGATTGTCAGTTCATGGAGAGGCACCAAGAATACTTTGGAAAATTAGAAATGTATAAATTACCATATGGCAGAAGTAAAAAAACTACTCTGAAAGAATTGCAATACAAAAGGAATCAGTCAAGACTGAAGGTACTTGATATTAGGAAGATATTGAATTTTGTTGGTTTGAAAAATCAAACAGAAGGTAATCGTACCAAAAATGGTACAGTTGTGCCACTTATCAATACTGAGTTAGAGGTAAGCTCCTTTGATTGGTCAGTCATGTTATGTAAAGAAATGGAAACACCCTTTTGGCAGTGGTGTGAGGTCCTCAGCCAATAAAATGATGGGGTGGCAGTAAAACAGGGTTGTTTTATTAATTCTGAGACATTGCCTATGCACTGGATTAATTATTCAGATCAGAATGAATTATCCCCTCCACAACTCCCCTTGTTTGAGGGTCCTCAATAAATAGAGACAGAAATTTCTGGGCAGTTCTCTGCTGGAGAGGTTTCTAAGGAGTTCTTTGCTCAAATTTGGTCCCAACAGTACTCACTGCTTCCCTTAAGACGACATGACTTAGTTCTGGCTTGAAGTTGACGAATTTCCTGATAGATTCCCAAGTTTGTTTCAATGTCAAAGACTAGACTTGTCCTTCTTGCCACAGCTTGTTGATAGAATCACATGACCAGTTGTGGTACTTAAGTCAATGAAAAGGGTTAACTTGGAGCTGTAACCCTGTCAACAATAAACCTTTATTGTTCCTGTTATATCGCTGTTGTGTCATCTTTCAGAACGCTTACTGTTCCTGTGTTACTGACCCATCATCTACATAGTGAAGACATTTCAATCGAACCGTTCATCTGCGGACCTTTGGGGATCTTCAATTCACCACCAAGGTGGAATGGGAAGTGAGGTACTCAGTGTTGGCGGGGGGGGGGGTGAGAAAAGTATTAAATACTGGAAGGTCATGTTGTGAAATCTAATACAGAACTTCTCAAAATAGGGATTGCAACTTTTCAAGTGGGTTGAAAATGCCATAATTGACCCCTTTTGAAAATGGCTTAATTGACACAACCTTTATGTAATTATCAACAGTCACCCGAGATCAGTATAATTTATCTTATGGGTCATTTTACCAATGTACATAAATTTATGGTAGGGTGCAGCCTTCTTCCTTAGGTTACAAAACACTGAATTTGACCTGACCCAATATTGACCTTGAGGGGTTGTGGGAGGTCAGCACTACTTATCTTATGCTCATAATGTGGTCTAGTCACTCTTGCACACAAATTTGGATACCTCAAGATATAGCTATCTCTGTTAGATTTGAAAATAACAAAATTGACCTCTTTTTGAAAATGCACAAATTGGCCTTACTTTAAATTGACCTTTAAAAGTCAATGGAGGTAAGCTCCATCTATCCTATGTTCATCATGGGCCCAGGTTACCCAGGTATACAAATTTGCAGCCTGAAGGGTGCAACCATCTCTCTTAGATTTGAAAATACCAAAATTGACCTTAGAGATCACCAGAGGTCAATGCCAAGTATCCACTGTTCATCCTGGGGTCAAGTTACCCTTTTACAAAGATTTGAAGCCTGTAAGATGCAGCCGCGTAGCCGTCTCTTTTAGAATCAAAAATGCCCAAATTGACTGCTTTAGAAAATGCATAAATCAACCAGATTTCAAATTGACCTTTAGAGATCACCATAGATCATTGCCACATATCTTATGTTCATCCTAGGGTCAAAGTACCCTTTTACACAAATTTTTAGCTTGAAGGGTGCAACAATTTTGGAGTCTATTTAAAAAGTTTGAAACAAAAAATAGGGACAGTTGTCAGCTTTATGGTATTAGATTTCTTCATATGTATACTTATATATTTTCAAATAAAGGAATTGTGTATATATATGTATAACAGATAACACAAATTTTATGTTCAGTTATCCCTTGCTAATTGTATGAGTTAGGAGAACCAGGGGGCTGCAAATTTTTACAGACCCCCTACCCCCGGACTCTTGTGAATCCCAAGACCCATAAAACTTGTGCCCTAAACAGTTAACAAACACTTTGCCATTCCAAAATTGTAAAGGTATAAATAAATGAATGAAGCATACAGTAAAAATATTTTCAATTTTGAAACTTGATTTCATTTCATCTGATGATGGATCCGTCTGTTATGGCAGAATTGACATTTTCCTTGTCAAATCAGCCTTAATCTGTTCAGAAATCCTCACTTTTATTCTATTTTCACACAGTTACAACCAAATCTTAACTTTGAAAAGAAGAGATTCAGTTATTGCAATACGTTTTAAAGAATCATTAAAAAAGTGTGTGGTAGATGCTAGTAATAAATACATTTATACACAGTTAATTAATGAAAACCATACATTTCTTAAAATTACAGTGCTGTGATCATTAAAAATTCTTTTCTTTTTTTATATTTTTATTTACATTAATCTTAATATTTTTGTTGCTTTTCCAAAAATTAAAACCGGTCAGAGAAAAGTTGCAATAAGAAGCAGCAAAAATATCAAGATGGAGAGAAAAAGAACAAAAATGAAAAAAATTGTAAATAATGATTTATAATACTCCATCAACTAAAAAAAAATGGCAAATAAATTAGTTTACGACAGAGTGAATTGGAAGAAAAATTAATGTCTCAAATAGTGTTCGACTAACCAATTCACAAGTATAAACATTGAACAAGTTTAAGTTTTCAACCAGGATAAGTTTCCAATCAGGGTTATATTGTCTACATTAATAAATTTTGTTTATACTGCACAGCGTATTTTCTATGATGTGTTTTTTGTGGTCTGCCATAAAACTCCCCTCCTCCAAATTGCCATGAATCTATTCAAAACTGGACTGCAAATTATCAAAACCATGAATAGCAAGGAATAACTGTAAGTATATATGTATGTATATATAAAGAAAAAGAACAAAATTATATATATATATATATATATATACTTACATACATACATACATACATTCTCAGATCTATATATTTGTTTTTTCTTTTTTGTCTTGACATAATATTTTCCTTATAACACAGTGTGAGAGGTATGTAGTGTAAAATAACACTTTATTTGGTAGGAAAATTGAAGTGATAAGAATTTTCCACCAACTGAGTACGTTGGGGGGGTTACAGGAGGTAGGGTGGTGACATTTGTTTAATTCTCTCCCATGGCATTCTCTATATGCGCCCACACACACACATACGCATTGAATGGAGGAAAAAATTATTGTAACTTTAAATAATAATATATATAATGTTTCAGTCCCCAAACCATGCCTGACCTCAGGGTCATTATCTGATAAAAAACTCTATTGGGAACTCTACCTACAGATTCTCTTTGGACGTATGTGTATGAATACGCATTTATCAAGGATGAGAAGTTGTCAATGATATAAGTGTGTGCATATATACGCAAACTTATATGAGAAAATATTTGAATGCTATCCATGGCTTTCCTTGTCTTGCAAGACATTTCACACACCTCTCAAAATTGCTCCAACAGAAAATGAAGAACCCTCATTTCCAATCAGTCTTTTTCTTTCTTTCAGGAAACCATTCCAGGGCTTAAGCTCGAAGGAGAACTTTCTGGTAGAATTTTGTACAATTTCATATTTACCTGAATTTACAGGCATATATGTCTGCAAAAAATGCAATATTCAACAAGAGAAATAACTCCTTACAAAAAACTTTGGAGTTGCCTTCCAACCTAGTATCTTCAAAGGAGAAGGGTCCACAAAGGTATTGTTGAAATTCACAGTCCACTGATCTTTACATATTCATCTCTCCATCTCAGCTGCTCCTGAAGCTAATAAACCAATGATGTTTAATTATGGTTGGACATAATTGGCCAATAACTCAGCACCACAATTGTTATGTATGATAGTCACAACTGCCATCTACCTTGATCAACTCTCAACAGTCAATTATCAAAGGAAACATAACTCATATTAACACCTACTATCTTAGAAAAAGCATAGATTAGTCAACAGGTATCATTGGCGGTCCATGAGCTGGTTGAGTGGCATGCCTCTTAAGGTAATCTATATAAGTGTTTCAGTCAGACCCCAGAAGGAGGACGTATCACCATCTGATTCAAGGTGGTGCCGGATGGAAAACAGAATGCTTAAAAGCCGGATGTCTGGCCACCCTAGTTGCCACTCTTAAATTTACAGTAAGCTAATTAGTTGATACATATAGCTGAGAATACAGCTATATATACCAACCAATCGGGTAATTGCATATTTAAGGGAAGCAACTCTTAAGTTTCTTTGAAATAGTTATTTCCCTTTAGAATTTTGCATTTTTTTTTTCCCCTGAATATATTTGAATATAGTTATTTTGCTGTTATAATTTGACACCAACACACTAAAGAGTTGTAACTTCAGAGGATCAAACACACTCTGCTAAAAACTCATACTCAGATTGAAAATGCTAAAAATCACACATCAGGAGGTGTATATATATATATATATATATATATATATATATATATATATATATATATATAATGTGTACTTTAGAGAGTGAGACCGACTCGGGAGTGAAGTTTTTGGTGGTAAGGTTTATTAATCCTTATATGTCAATAGTCCATGTATATATATATACACATCATTGTGTCATCCACAGACAACTGTTTCAATGTATTACATCTCTTCAGTGTGGCTATAGACTTTCCATTATTCCTTCCAGTACCGCAAGGCAGGATTGAAACCTTCGCTTCAGACCCTGAGGCTGATATCCTACCTCTGGACGACGGAACTGGACGGTTAGTAAGGCTGAATTTAAGTGATATATCTATTTACACAAAAATTCCTCATCCACCAGAGTGCTCTATTCCTATGGAAGAGCATTGCATAAGCTTACAATGGATGAATTAGCTCACTTAAAGAGTACTCAACCCTGAATAAAGGAGCATTAATTATTGTGTCATCCACTGACAGCTGTTCCAATGTATTACATCTCTTCAGTGTGGCTATAGACTTTCCATTATCCCATCCATATATATATATATGGGGAGATATAAATGCATTCATACATTTAACTCCTTTTGTATATATCTAAAAAAAGACAATCCTTCTAACAAGTTATATATATACATAAAATTGAATAAGTAGAACTACAAATTATCAGAAGCTGAGGAGAGGCAGGCTGTTTGGTTATTGATTCTGTCAGGTGTAACCTGAGCATATTTGCTCAACTTAACTAGTATCTTAACATCCATATTAAATAATATATAATCCCACATGATATCATGTCAGGGATACCCAACCTTTGTGTGTCGAAGAGCACTTTCATGACTACCAGTCATGCTTTGGGCACCAATTTACTTATCAATTAAGTCTAAATTTATATTGGGACTCAATAAAAACATACATAATATTTAATGCCTATTTTTAATAATGTACATAAAAGATTGTAGAGAAACAGCAAGTTTTTACAGATTCTGTTATATTATTATGGAGTAAAAAAAAGTAGAGGCAAGTTTATAATTTGACTAATGAACATAACAGGGAGTGATATAAGATGTAAAAAAAAAAACAAACCATAAAACATCCTATCTCATACGAAAAAATCCCAACGGAGTATGCCAGCTGGTGATGAGTTTCTGGTTTCTGTTTCATGCATCGACTTATTGATCCGGGCAAATCTCAGGTTTCCTCGAGACCAGGACTTTACATCTAAAACTTTTTCTGACCAACCCCTTTGAAAGTATACAAGTCCATTGGATGGATACCCTCAACCTAATCCCACAGTATGTACTCAATTAGCTGCTGAATGCACAGGAAGAGTTTTCCACACTGAATTGAACGAAGAACCTTCTGTGTGCACGGTCAATCTCCTAACCATTACACCATCCAAGCGAGTGATATACCAAAGTCCACAAGTAAAATCAGGAGCATAATACAAAAAACAGAACTGATTCAAATAAACTAAAAATGAAACTAATAAAAGGCAGCATTCTTGAAATCCTGATATGAAATAATTCATGAACAGGGTTGTAACAAGGATAAAATGTTTTGGGGTACCAAGAGGTAACCAAATTAGATGCTGCTGAATTTCCTGGCATTGATTTTTTTTTTCTATAATAATATAACAGAATCTATAATAACTTGCTATTTCTCTTCACCTTCCAATTATCACTTTCATCTATATATATATATATATATATATATATATATGATAGAAAAAAATTTGCAGGTGAATATTAGGGTACATTTTTGAAGCAAGAGAGTTTTTGATGCCAAGATATATGATGCGTATATGTGTACACCCATAGTATTTCTTTATCTTTTATGTTGGTTTTGGGTTCATGAACAAAGATTTGAGAACACATTTCACTTCTGCGAAAGGCCAGGTGATAGCTGATTGAGCCTACTTGGTAGAGGCATGTACTGACACCGTGGCTACCAGGGAATGTTTGTGAAGTATGATGGAGATTAATTTTCACTGAAACATAAGTCTTATGGCCTTGTCTCTAAACACAGGTTCTGCAGTTTTTCCTCAAGAAGGGAGATAACCCAGAGGACTGCCATATTTTCCTGTTTGAGTTGTCCACTGGCAGTAGTCAATGGCATCCAAGGTGACAGTCTTTCAGGAGTCCTTGTACCTCTTCCATGGTACTCCTCTATCATATTGACCCATCGACAGTTCACTGAATGGTAGAGCTTATGGTAGGCAATGGTCTTCACGTGTGACCTGCCCCGCATAAGTTAATCATGAGGCCTTCATGATTATAACTTGTAATATTGAAAACTTGTTAGTAATGACACCATCTCAAGGTGAACTGAAAATGATAAGGAAGCAGTGCTGATGGACATATTTAAGTTAGTGCAGGTAGCAGAGGTAAATAACCTGTATAAGACAGAGTTTTCCAAACATTTTACCTTGGTGATACTTTTAAAAATATAACTTTTTGAGAAACTTAACCCAAGTTTTGTTAGCCAACCCTAATGCATGATTCAAATGCTGCTTCCATCGGAAAAGATATTTTAGTCCGATTCCTTGGGTTATTTCTTCGGGGGTGGTAGGATAAGGTAAACTATACATTTTGGAAATCTTTGATTCCATTTTCTTAGAAGTAAACAGATGAAAAGAGACCGAAGATTTCTAGGGCAGATTTGGTGGATGTTCAACCAAATAGCTTTGTCTATTCTATCTCAAAGCAGACGATCATGACCTCAAGGTTCAACAAATACTTCCTTGAACCAATACAGTAACAAAGAATCTGCTATCTACATAGGTATAGAATGCGTACAACCTAACTGATCTAAATGGCACCAAAATCGACAAAATCTCTGAACCAAGATGGCATCTTTCCTACAAGCACATGGCAGGATGTGACAAGCCCACATTTGGTGCACTCAAGTTGCATGTCCTAGAAGTCCATATCCAAACCAGAATATAGGGTCGGGCAGATATCGCCCAGCAGAAATTCCTTGACCCATTACAGTATGGATACTACAATGATGAGGGTAGCCGCTCAAGGCCAATCATAGCTGGATCCCTCCAGTACCAGAAGCCATCAATGAGAGACAGATGTCAATGTAAACAGATTGCTCCTCACACGGATTTAATGAAAGTCTGGTGTAGCTTGGCAGGGTAGCTCTTTGGTGTAACACTGCCAAAATGATGAAGACTCTCAGGCCAGTGATGATGATAGTGAGGACATTGAAGATGTATAACCAGGTATATAGACTTCCAGACATTGATGTGAGTGTCAAATTCTGAAATGTAATTTCTTTTTCATAATATCCAAAAAGGTTTCCCCAATATTTTTGACCATCTATATATGCTTGTTATTAAATTCAGTGGAATCCTTGCTGCTGGAATGCTGGTTTAGCCACAAGTCACGACCTTGGGTATATTATACCTGTACTAGGAGTCAAGATGATGAGTAACATCAAAGATGGCCACCTATACATGGGTCATCAATATGTATTTTTAATTGGCACCATTAGATTCCTTGCTCCAAAAATGTAGATTTAGCCCCTGGAATCTCGATCCTTGGTTATCTAGGAGGTAAAATATTGAAAAGCTAGTATTTGATATGCCATATGAAAAAAAAAAATGGAGAGACAACGGAGTAGCTAAAATGTTTCAATTTGTCATTCAATAAGTTTCCCAAAAATATAGCTTACCCGATCCAAAACATTCAAACAAATTTTTGCGATGTAGTGAACTAAACTATCTGTAAAAATTGATCAGATTTGATACGACTTAATTTTGCCACCCAGTTTGGAAAGGATGGCTAGCATAACAGCATTGTAGATTTTGATCAAATCAACAAAATGCAGAAGAGAATAATTTCATGTTTAAACCTATTTACCACTGAATTTCTTAGGACCAAATTTGTCCACTGGTTTCTAAAATGGTTCATTTTCAGTTAAAAACTAAGGCTTTCTTTCGATTGATTTTCTACATTCACCACAGTGCATTATTTATAATGTACAAAATAAGAGGCTAAGGAAATTTCATCTTTCAGAGGAGGTACTGCTTTCATTCACATTGTAGTGAGCATCTATAGCCAGGAGGTTAATATATCAACAATAAAAATACATCTCTAGAATTAATTCAATCAATGAATTTAAGAGTAACTTTTTACATTAATATTTTTGCTCATGCTTTGATTTTATGTATTTAGAACCCGTTCCCCTTTTCAATATGCAAGAAGAGATGGCATCAGATTACCAAACTAGATTAAGGAGGTGGGAAGGAAAAAGAAAAAAAAAAAAAAAGAAGTACAGATACACCACTGATTTTCCGGCACCCTTGGTTTCAGATTATCCATTTTGCCAGACCAACCAAGGTCACGCAATAATAAATATATGATACACCTCCGACCAACTAATTATGTGCATCTCATCTTTACAGCATTATGAGTGATAGGAACTCAAATTAAGCAGATATCAAATATGAATTACATGGTTCATTATAACTGATACAGAAGTATATCAATTAAAAGGTTTTCCTAGGAATACATCAATGGAATGCTGTTTCATCTGTATTATAAACTTGTTCCTGAGATGATCCCTTCATCTACAAACTTAAATTCGTACACACGCTTGAAAGAACCTTTGTGGTTTGCAGATTATTTTCCACACTTCATGCAGAGAAATTACATGATGCTTAAATGATTGAAGTCATCCTTTCACTGAGAATATAAATTCTCATTCAAGTTTTTTTTTTCCCAATGGTACAACTATACACCCAATACCAACTGTGATTGCTCGGTGAACTAAAGAGACAGCCATGAGAAATTCAAGAGTCTGATTGTAATTTTGTCCAAAACAGGATCGAAAGGAGGTGCTGGGCCATCAGTTACAGAAAAATCAGGGGTGTACCAGTACTAGTATCCGGCATAGGGGGGAGTCATAAAAAACTTGTATGTCCTACTCTCAAAGAGATTTTGAGACTTAGTGATCCTTACAACAAAAACTGACTTTGTCACCAATTGTTCATACTCCATTGAGGGAGTGTCTCTCGAGAGCTTTACCTTACCTTTACTGTAAAATAAAATTCCCTCTTCATTTCATTATATATGAGGCTGCCAGAGAATTTCAAAAGAAAATGCTCTTTCGTTTTGGCAAATGGTATATTAAATGTGAGTGAAATAAATTCAAAGTTTGAAGGCGGAAATATTTAAATCTGTGCAAAACAAAGTGACAAGATAAGAAAATGAAATGAAAAAAAAACAAGAAAAACACAAACAAGACAATATCATTTACAGACAGCTTTATTGTCTGATTATCCCCCCAATTTTTTCCCCCCATGTGACCCCTTCCAACCCTACCCTATTGACAGGGTGCTGAGAACTACACACTTTATCAGCATTAGTGTCCAGAGGGTCGGGTCAGTATGAGACACAGTTTCAGAGTAAGGTTGCTGTCAATGTCATTCATACATCCGCAGCAGTAAAGCCATTGAAAATTGTTCAGGGAAATGGGGAAGGGGTAAGGGGAAAAAAAAAAAAATTTTTTTAAATCAAAATAAATTACAAGAGAAGAGGGGGGGGAAGGAAATTTAGAGGAAAAAAAGAAAAGGAAAAAAGGAAAAAAAAAATCAACATAAATTACAAGGGAAGAGGGAGGAATTAAAATAGAAAAAGAAAGAATAGAAAATTTGAAAAAAAAAAAAAAAAAAAAAAAAAAAAAATTCTGCTTACTCATCACAGCCTTGTGCCACCCAGCCTTCATAAAAGAATAATGTTAACATTAACTGACCACTCAAGATAACATACATACTTGGTTTTATCCAAGGTTTGATTATATATTGATAATCTATACATTAGATTTTAGTGCGTCTTATGGAAGAGCATCTTATAAAAAAAAGGATTAAAAATTTAGTTATAAAGAGAAGGAAATGGAATTATGATGAGATAATCTGTGGTGAAAAACAGCTGAATGATACGGAATAACCAAAGGAAGGTGGGAAGATGAAATTACAGAGCATGATGAAAAAAAAAAAAAAAGGAATAGAATATAAAATCTCTTGTCTTCAAAGAGCTTGCTTGTTGTCAGACTAAAAAGCATCACTAATAGCAAGCCTCTAAAATTCTAATGGGAGTGAAATTTTTAAAAATTTTATTACTTCAGGGTACATATTGGAATCACTGTGCTGAACCACACGTGAGGAAGTGTAATAATTAGAATGGGGTGGGTGTAATAAATTGGAAGCTCAAATGGTACATTCAGTTATTTCTGCTTGCTCTCTTCCACTAATGAAGGCAAGGTGGAAGCTGTACAATTTTAAAATCAAATTATTTCTCATCATAAAGCTACCTAACTATACACAAAATAAAATAATTATTTGCAATTATTCTTTGTTGCAGCTTACTCAAATGTAATGGGGGGGAGGGACTAGTAATCTTGTTGGAACGACCTTGAAAATGTTGAGAACCACTAGTTTAGCAAATGAAGATCACAATTGTCTTTGTTTTTCAGATCTGAGTAGGAGATGGAAAAAGAGTGAACTGTATTTTGGTTTGAAGGAATTCAACAGAAAGCCTGGTCACATAATAGATAAAAAGATAGAAAGTGAGGCTTTACTCAAATCAAGTGGTCAGTATTAGTTGAAGTCATTGGTCTTTGAAGGCATGGATGTAAGAGCAGCAGATCAATTATTGATGAAGCATAAATACTTTCAGGGTCTGCAATTGGGGACAACTAAACTTATTTCTATCCCCATATTAAGTCGGAGAGCAAAGGTAGTTTAATGTACACAAAATGCTTACACAAACCCCCAACAAATTTCTTTTTCATTTTAAAATTTATGAAATGCTTTTTTTTTTGTAAAATTTGTTAGTTACTATTATTTCTTGAAAAAAAAAAAAAAAAAAGAAAAAGACACCTATTCACATATTATACATATGTACATAATATAAATCATATCTATTCTGTAATTATATTTATACACACACGTAAACATCCACACACCCACATTCTCAGATAAATTATTTTAAACAATATAAGCAAATGAAAAAAAAAGACTATCTCAGGTTGATGTTAACTTCAAACAAAGTATTTGGTTTATAGACTCCTTTAAATAACCGTTAAATTAGTTATTGGTTAATGTCAGCGAGTTGTATTTTCCTTGCAATTGTATTAATAGAAAAATTAGGATGTAAACTAACCCCAGAAATGTCACATGGTATCTCACTTGAGATTTACAAAACTCAACTTGTTATAGAAAAGTCTCAAATTTGAAGTAACCAGTGAGGATTGAAGTCATTACAGTTTTTGAAATAGATTACTAAAGCACAACCCCATAGTGAGGTGCAAAAATATTTACTGAGCTTAGCTTACCCTTGCACAAGGCCACAGTAGTGAGGGGCAGAGAAAGGTTGGGACAACACACTCGCAAATAGTCTATTAGTCTTGATTTTGTGCTAACATAGTAAGAGTAGTATTCAAGAGATTACGTTGAAAATAAGGGGAGATAATTAGGATTGAAAAGAGAATATTGTATAATCATTGAATTGCACAAATAAAATCTGCACAATACATACATTCTGCAATAAAAGGAATTCATCCATTTTAAAAGTCAATAGTTACATTAACCATATGCTATTTCACTTAGATTTATGTTTATCTACTTTTAGAAGTCGATAACATTAGCTCCACTTCTTGTATATATTTTGTCTTGTAAAATCTTTCATGAAGGTAC
>OY735200.1:12346637-12394664 GCA_963457665.1 Thysanoteuthis rhombus
AGTACTAGTCTTTAGTGAAGGTAGATAAACTTGATTAAATAAGAATGCAACTGATAATGTATCAGAAATAACACTGAACTCATTAAGTTCGTCTGTGACAAACAGATCCCAATTCTAGGAACCCTACACCAATCACAGCAGCCTGTGAATGTAATGGTCATTGAAAAATACATATAACTTGTATGAAAGGAGAGAATTGAAATGAAAAAAAGTTGTTGTATAAGGCTAAAATGCGAGAAAAAAACTATTCATATTGCATAATTTTTTTCTTTCAATTGCATTGCTGCTATGAGTTAGTGAAGAGCAAGACATTTTTTTTTTGTTGCTGACCAACGGAAAATTTGACACAGGAATTAAGATTGTAGCAGAAGCCAAATGGAATCGATGGTAAACAGCTTAAAAACTGGATTGAAAACTGCCTTTTATCACAGGATATACACGCTCACAAGCATACCCACAGAAAAATGTACACCTCATAGAAACATGAGAAATTAATAATCTTTTTACAAATGTAGTCTCTTTCTTCCTTTGGTTCATTAAACAATGGAAAAATCATTTACAAAAAGCAGAGAGACCAACAGCACATTCCTCTGCTATATTACTTATGATACATTTACTCATACATAACCATGTAGTATTATAAAGTATGTATTGTGATGCATGCAAGCGGGTGTGCAATTTTCTTAATGATGGGATCTTTTGGTAGAAATCAGAGTGGATATGAAAGTTTTACAATTATTCTGAAACAATAGTGTCTGTATAAGTTTGGTCACATCGCATTAGTGTGTGTGTGTGTGTGTGTGTATGTATTGAGGATGCATGCATCCACAACTTTTTCTATTTAAAAATGTCGAGTTGGCAAGATATTTACACAAAAGACATTTACGGAACTGAACCTGTTTTTGTATTTTTGGTCACTATAGGGAAAAGAAAATTAAAAAAAAAAAAATTGTATAAAAAGAGAAGGTTAAAGAGAAGATAGTAAGCCGCTTCCATGTTCCATAAGTGGAATTTTTTTTTTTTATAAATAAATAAATTTTGGTAAGTATTAACGGTCTGACTGACTACATGGGAGCACAACCATAAGTGAGAAAAACTTGTTTCGTTTCATTTTCTTTTGTTCAGTATGATTGGCTTATACGCTGAGGATATTTTTTTATGTCTTAACAAAAATATACCCGTAGAAAATATGATTATAAAAAGTCGATTTTCTATTTTTTTTTGTTTTATAATATATATAAAAAGGTCAGTTTTTTTTCCAGATTCTAAATAATAAAAAAAAAAAAAACCAAAACAACATTCAGTCTTTCATCTCATTTCATTCATCTCGCACTCAAACATTCTGCTTGCAGCCCTTTTAATTTTCTGCTCAGAGGCCAGAGGCCACTCACACAGACACCAATACACTGACCATGAACACCAGCAGAAATTGTTCCATGAACAAAAAAAATTTTTCTTTTTTTAAATTGGAGTTAAAATGGACAGCTTGTCTGAATTTTCTTTTTAAACCCTGAATGCGTTTCTCGTAATTTTAATCCTCCCTGATTGAGACAATGCATTCATGGAGTCGACAAGAAAACCAGAAACTTGAGAGTAATATCATGACAAAAAAAAATAATAATAAAAAAAATCTCATTCTTTCTTTCTCTTATTTTGCTTTTTTTTTTTTTTGTTTTGTTCATTTTTCAGAGAAAGATTTTTCACCTGAGAAATTCATGGAAGCATCTATCTCACAGAATGAGAAAGCGGTGGAAGGAAAGAGAAAAAAACGCTTTTGACCATTTTGAATTAGAAAGTAATAACAAAGAGGAGATGCTATCAAAAATGTCCAGAAGTGAATCCTTCATCATTTGCAGAAGATTCTTCAAAGGTAGTGCATTGAGCACAGCAAAAGCACAACCATAGGTGGGGCCTCTAACAAATTGCGGGGCCCCCATTAAAAGAAATAAAGTGCAGCTACAAGTCATAAATTGAACAGTTTCAAAAGGGAGAGAAAGATAAACAAATAGAGGTAGTAAGATACAGAATCTGCAGACTTGATCCCAAAGAATGGAAGATGTGCCATGCGTTGGTCGTTTGGAGATAATTGTGGACGGGTTTGGAACCAACACATGGAGCATGGCGGGTCCTTTTTGTTTTTTCACCCTATCTGTTTCCGTATAAATTGAAAGGTTATTCTTAGATTGTTTTTTTTTTTTTAATTTTTTTTCTTCTTATAGATAGCTGATAAAGTAGATTTTTTTGAGAAGAAACAGTGTTAAATTCAGAGCTGGAGATATGAAAAAAAAAAAATTTAAAGGCTTCTATAATGGATTTACTCTATGAAGAAGAGAGGATGTACTTTTATGATTTGTTTGTGTTCAGAGATATTCAATTATGTAGAAGACCATAGAGAGTTCGTTTTCAAGTTTTAGAAAAAGAAAGAAGGCTTTCTTTGAAGATAGTTGTATCACAGCCCTGAAAATTATTCCCATTCTTTAAAACATAGTAAAACCATTCTTTGCTTTGTTCATCTCCCTTTCTCTTGAGGCATAAATTAATTATAAAAATATATGTGGAACATGTGGCTGCACATTTTTTTTTTTTTTTTTTTTTTTAAACAAAGTGGAAGTAGAAGCAGAGTAGAAGGAAGAGTAAGTGTGTGCCATTTTTACGAGGAGGCACAAATAGAGTCATATTTGGACGAAGAAGCAAAAAAGTCTCGCTTAAAAATCATCAACTCCTTAATTTTCCATTTTTTGTTTTTTTCCATCCAATCGGGATTTCTTCTTTTGAATGTCTGTTTGAAAATTTTGATTGTTTTACTTTTCCCTCCATGGGTGTGGACAGCCGCAGACTCCATGATTGTTATATGGTTGCTGATCTTTCAGGACAGGGTCACTGGGAGGAGGAGGTAAGAAAGGTGAGGAAAAAAAAAAGCCAACAGCACCAATTGTTCATCTTGGAAGACCAAGTCACTCCCAGAGGATTAAATTTAATCCTATTTTCCACAGCACTGGGATAACCTATGAAAATTGTCTTTTTTTTCCCCCTCTCATTTTCACCATGGATTTTCTGTGAATCCATTCTCTACTTCAGCTTTGTTGAGTGCTTTCCAGTTCTGGCATAATGTCCGACAAAAGCATCTGTAAGATTATTTCATCCAATGCCGTTCACAAATAGTCATATAAGCAAGTCACTCGCACACATCGATAGTCATATATTCTCTCTTTTTCCATTTCCAATACATTATTAGCTGCTCGCATCTTTTCATCATGGAAAGTTTCTCAATTGCACAAGGTGAAGAACTTTCACGTAATCCACATCATGGATGTTATGAAGCATCAGAATTTCTTCTTTCTTTGTATTAGCTTTTCCATTTTTGAGAAATGTCATCATATTTGCTCTTATGTTCTGTTAGTGAATTTCCACTGAGAGTCACCACGGACAATCCGGTCAGCAAACACCTGACTGTGCCAGAGCTGGTACATGTGAGTCAATGGTTGGCAGCGAATGCACCCGACAGACTCTGAGATTGAACTCATCATTTATAAATATCAATATCAGGCATGTCTCCAGAGACATTGGGATGTATGTATCTCTGCAAGGAAACAATGAATGATAATTAGATATCACATAACCAATATTTACAAGAATTTCAGTACAATACGAAGCAATAAACTTGTATAAAATATATAAGATATATACTGAAAGTTCTGATGACTATAGATATGAAATGATGTACATTCAATACAAACAGAATAAAATACTTTAATATTCTATTACTGATTGTTTGAGAAAATTAGCATTGTTTATTCTTGTGTGTGTTATATATATACACACACACACACATATATATATATATATTATATACACACACACACACGCATCTCATATACACATACATCAGCTCTCATTCAAGATGAAGAAGTTAATTATGAAAATCAATTTTTGTTCATCTGACAAAAAGACGCAAATAAATTTCACAATGACAAAATTTAGAACACCTACTAAATATAAATCAACAAATTTAGATAATCTATACTTGAGTTGTAGCAGCTTCTGTCAATATTGTAAAATCTACCTGTATATGAAAATTCAGAAGGTATATTTCTCAGAATCACCCTCATTCTCAATACCTGAATTGCAAATATTTAATACATTGTATATATTGTTGAAGTACCCTTATGCAGCATAGTGCATCTAGAGCTCAAACTAAATTAATTAAAGTACAAGTCTGAATAGATAGATATTATTCTGGATTGATTAAAAAAAAAAAAAAAATGAAGCTTAACACATTTTTTGTTGATGGGAATAGCAGCTAAATGTTGAAAGGTTTTGTCCACAGAACAAACTGGACCTAAAAGGTAAGAAAAATTATATATATATTACCTCATTTGCTGCCATCTGAGTCTGAGCTATCTAATTCTTTTAACTTTCGTCTTTTGCTTTTGTAACTGTGTTCTTGTTCTACGGCACCTGGAAGCAGCAAGGAAAAATGGTCAAGTACATTCCAGAAAGAATATTCAAAGAAAAGGAAAAAAAAACTAAATGAAACAAAATACAGGATTTAATAATAACCATGACTCCAATGTAGGTATGGGCATGAAATATGCAAATACACAAGATGAATTTGTTATTTATTTGCATACTGTAGCCACAATAGAAAAAAAAATTACTGGGAAAATAAGCATTTCTCAACAGAAATTTTGTCAAAATTTCAATGATTATGTTGGATGGGAACACTTTCAAAATGTCAGAATACAACCACATTTGGCAGCTATCGAATATCTATTTTAATCTGATTGATTATACATTTACAAAAATTAAGATCAAATGAATCAAAGTTAGAAAATAAATAAAAAGGTTGTGTACAGATAATGTGAGCTTTTAAAACGCTGTCCGATTGTGAATTAAAAAAACCAAAACAATTGTACAAACCTGGTAAAGGCGTGTGTACTTCTACTTTGACTGTTGCTGTTGCTTTTACTCTGGTTACATGTTTCACAGGTGGGGTGCCATGGGGAGAATTCTGAAAGCACAAGTGAAAAAACAAACTTAAAATTGAGAATTTGAGATTCATCATCTTAGAAACAGAAGCCTAAAAATTAACCTATATATAGTAACAGATCACCGGAACATAGACGGATAACAATTGTCAGTAGTAACATAAGTTCCATGTGCTTTCGCTTGTTATTATGACTAATAAATTACATATAATAAATTGCATGAAAGACAAAAGAAAAAAAATCCTAATACTCACGCTTTCACTAGATTCTTTCCGTGACACAGGAACCGTTGTGGTTTCTACAACAACTTCTGGTTGTACAATAATTTCATGTGAAGAATATTGTGTTGGTTCCTCTGTAATGGTGCTAAGTGATATGTCCGATGGCATCCGTGGGTAGATATGTCGACTCACAGATCGCACAGGTCTCTCCCGAGGACGTGGAGATGGTTCTGGCGTTGGTGCCTCGATCATGTCTCCATTGTCTTTTGGTACAATCTGAGGAAAAAAAAAAGCCGAAGTTGTGATGATAATCAAGATACAAGAAGTTATTAATCTTTCATAACTGTTTGCATTTTAATTGACATTTTTTATTCTATTGCTTTCACATTATTGATGACATTTTTGTGGAGTGAGTAATCGAATATGAAAAACATTACAATAAAAGCTTAATATTATCTGATTTTCTTTCCCAACTTTGCTAATGATATTTTTTTTTCATTCTCAATTCATGAACATTTTCAAAACAATAATATCTAATGTCTTTTAAATGATTAATACCTGGAATAATCACTCTTTTTTTAGGGACGGGGTAGGACATTTCTTAGCTTCAAAACAGTCAAGTAAGTTAAGTAGAAGATGACTTACCTCCCCTGGTGGGCCGGCCATTGATAAAATTACAGGCAAGAACCACAACCCGTTGAGAAGACCAAGTAGAACCAACACGAGTAAAACATTGAAAATATACCTGTAAAAAATAAAAAAATAAAAAATTAGTCAAAACTTATAAACAGTACCCATAATGAAACAATATTTGAAAGGTGTTACTTAAGTCTGTTCGAGAACAAGCATTGTGATAATGACCCTGTGGGAGATTATTTTGGCATTTTAGATAAATGTATTCAAGATGTCAACGAAAATCTGACAAGTCATGATTTAAATATAAAAAAAAGGAAAAAAAAATTTAAAAACTTGAAACAAAGAATGGTTGGTTAAAGATAAAAGTATTTTTAAATATAAAACTCTGTAGATGTAAGAGAAAAAAAAAAGTTATTATTCAACCAAGTTTTGTGTGTTTGATAATAAATGACACCTGATGAAAAATAAAATAACAAGCACTCCTTAGTAGAGGCTGGAGGAGGGCAGTTCTAGCAAGGGTCTGAAGAAAATAGGGGAAACGGAAGAACAGATGTAGAAGAGACAGATAATATGCAAGGAAGGGGGGGGTGATCAGTTGAAGAAGTCAAAAGAAGCTGGATGGAGGGGGGGGAATAAGGGGCGGAGACTCATTGTGAGACCCAAGGGAAAAAAAAAAAAAAATTCAGAAATGGGAGTTTTATTTTCTTCGTTTCAATTAAAGAGAAAAAAAACAATTAAAAAAAAAAAACAAAAAAACTTCCTACTTGTGAACTTGAAATAAGTAACAATATTTTTATCAATATGGGAAGTTCAGTGGTAATATAAGAGCCAATTTAAATCCAAAAGATCTTTGATTGCAAAACAAAAAACATTATCAAAAGGTTTTTGTTTTTTTCATCTTTTCTCTTCATCAATTGGAGTTGGGAATGTTCAACAAGTGAATTGGTGAAAACGAATGAGATATTTTTCTTAAATTCATTCACAGACAATTTAAGGATTAGCAAATATTTCACAAGTCTTATTTTCACAATAAAACAATGCAAAAACAATAAACAAAACAGTTAAATACTATGGATATTTACCAATGAGATCAAGTGTTCATTTATATTCTGACCTAACAATCTAATTAGACAACTTTGCAATTTACTTCTGATCAAAGTAAATTCATTTTTTAAAAACAGCACTTCAATTATTTCAAGTGAAAAGTATAGTTATAGAAGTAAGTGCAGGCATAATCTACGCTTAGTGATTTTTTTTGTACTTTAAACTATAACATTGATATTCCTCTAATACCAGAGTTGAGGAAGTGTGAGTAAAGTAATAAGGAGTCCAGGGAGATTTGGAGAAAGGGGGAACAAGATATATAGAAATGTAATGGGGTAGGGTGTGAAAAAAAGGAGAGAAAGAAAGTGTTTAAGAGGAAAGGGAGAAAGAAAAAAAATAGTAAAGTGATATCTCATCATGGATTAGTAGGCCACACACATTCAGCTTGCAACCACCACCCTTTTAGTACTTCTCCAAGAGAACTCAGGAGTTCCACATGGCAGATTTGGGGGTGGTGGTGTTAGGGTTAAGTGAATAGGGCAGAATATAGGGAGGGAGGGACAACAGTTTCTAGGTCTGACCTCAAAGAATATTTGCTTATTCCCAGGACAGCTGACACAATCTTTAAAGCCCTAAGACAGATCTAAAAGATGGCCTAAGTAAACAAACATCAAACAGACAGAAGGAGACACACAATTACTAGTAGGGAAAGGAGAAGTGTGTGTGTGTGTGTGTATATATATATACACACACACTATTCAAATAATTTACACATTACATAGTCAAAATCAATAATTCAGATATCAGTTATACTCAAGACAAAGAGCACCCAACTTTAGCAGAAATACTTATACACCAAAAAGATGTTGATCAAATATTTTCAATAATAATAATTACTTGATAACCTTTTTTCAGGTATTGTGAAAACTAGTGAAGTAAAATGAAGTAAAATTTGTTGTAAAATACTTAAATCCAAGAGATTTTAGTCCAATAAGGGAATGTATTCCAAGTAACTGTTTTACCAGATTAAGATATTGGTTGAATTATTCGATATAATTTAAAGACTCTGAAGGAAGTTTAATGATGAGAATTGAAAAAAAAATCAATAACAGGTCAATAGAAAAGTCTTATCTGAATTGTGCTTAGCATTTTCTTTCAAGTGCTATCATAGAAATGAACCTTCAAACTAATATACAAAGATATACTTGGTTGGCTGTCCTCACTGGCTTTTATTTCAAATTTTTAAACATCTGGAAAGACTTCAGTGCAACGATACATAAGCCTACTTAATGATTTAAAAAAACTTCAGGATGCAGAATTTTTTTTTTCACGTCTTGATGCAGTAGTTCATACCAAAAACAGTACTTTTGACACCTGTTTTTCCCACCCCAATCGTTATGATTCGCTTCCCATTCATATGACACACTTCCTCCTATTTGTTCTGTAGATTCAATGTATTTTATTTTATTAGTTTTTCATTTGCATTGTGCTGTAGTCACTTGGCATTGTAACATTATAATTATTTTCATTGTACATATTTGTCAGAACAACTGTGGTTTATAGTACAACCCTCAGGGTTTGTTCAAGATCTATAATTATCATTATTAGAGCTTAAGCTAGGAAACTTGTGTTTTCTCTACTTATGGGAGAAAAACCTGAGAGGAAGTATTAGATTAATTGTATGATGTACTAGGAAACAAAAGATTTGTCCTTCACGGTCCACTGCTCAGCTTGGAGGATAAAAATATTCTATAATAATTGAGATCTATGTCTCTTGTCTTCCTCCCAGGTGCAAGAAAGGGCAAACCAGGGTCAAGCCCAGCATATTGTGTGGTCCCCCCAAACCACAGATGTGCCACTCCCTGCTGAGATCCTAGCCCACAATGGAGATATCAAAACACTTGGTTTGCCACTGAACCCATAAAAAACTAATTTTCTTTAATTGGAGGAGTAAGTATTCCCTTGACAATTCCCTTAACCCAACTCCTTCTGGTGAGGGTTGATAAACAAAAAAAAAAAATACTTAAATCATTTTCAAAACTAAGAGACAAATTATTCGAAAAATGATTATGAAAATATTTATAATGGAGAACACAGAAAAAGGATATTATCCCTCCCCCAAATAAGTCATACCAATGAATTTGAATAATATGTAACATTGGATCATTAACAAACATTGAGAAATATTTGCAGTTTAAGTAGATTTTTAAAAAATTACAGAAAATGAGCATATTTCCTCAAAAGTTCAAAATGGATTTATTTTACTGGTATTAAATGTTTCAGTTGTTCTTTATTTCTCTCCGGTTAGGGACAATTGGTTGGTAACTAAGATTGCACCTAATCTCCCTTTGATAAATTTATTTCAACTTTGGGATATTTTTTTCTTTTTTTTTTCTGCCAAAATTTGCTTTCTTTAGCCTAAATAAAATTAGGTTGTCCAGTCATTAAAATATGATACTTTTGCTGACTGATTCAGTGGTTGGACTTTTATGTATTCTGACACCGGTGGGGCTAGTAAAGGCTACCCAAGGAGTTTTAAGGTAGGGTAGAGTGGATTGAGAGGGAGTTGGATTGAAGGGGGTGGAGACTGAGGATGTTTACAGCTTTCTTCCTTCAGCAAACCTAAAGGTTCAGTAGAGAGAGAGGGGGGAAGAATAGAAGGGGTGTACTGACAAGTGTCACAGGCTGCTGCTGTATGGGTGGTCTGGCCAGCCAATCTGACTCTTCCAGATCTTTCTTTCATACCTCTCTTACCCCCTCCATAATCTATTCACATTAAAGGATTTATTTCTTGACCTATCTGAGCCAGAATACTCACACTTTAGTGAACCCTTTCTTTTACAGTAGCACATTTGTTTTTACTCTTTTCATTGTATACAGACCAAAGCCTTTCTTGTTTCTCCAAATTCAACTTTTTGATTACACAGAAAAGCTTTCAGAGTTACACAATAGAGCTTCTCAAGTTTCATTTCTACAGGAGCCAATCTTATTAACTAATATAGAGGCACACACACACACACATTTTTTTTTATTCTTATTATCTTTTGAAAGAAAAATCCTGTGTAAAATTAATGTTAGCTTTTCTGAGTCATTTTAGTGAAACTAGATTTCATGAAGACATACACACACCATTTCATAAGAAACACATTTTCTTTCAATTTGGAATAGATCTACAAATCCATTTCCCTTGGCAGCTCACAATGTTTCTAAATTCCAAGCTATATATCTAGCAGAATAATGGTATATTAAAACAAATACCAAATGGAATTTGAAATGAAGAAAATGATGCCAACTGAAGAACATTTATTTCTGTCAAAATCTTTTTGACGATGGATTATCAATAAGTATGGATTTTTTTTTTTTTTTTTTTTTTTTTTTACACGTCATTTCGAATCCAAGAAAAGACAGAAAAAAAAAAAATTTTTTTCTTCTTTTTACTTATTCAAGAACATTAGTGTGGCTGCTAAAATTCCAGTCGGTCAGACAATAGAATATTGAGCCAAACAAATCAAAGTTGTACATAGGAAAAAAAATAAATAAATAAATAAAAAAATAAAAAAGTAGTCATTTCAAGACACTTACTTGATGATGAAATCAAACTCTGCTCCCATCAACATGATTATGCCCAGAAGTGTAGAAATACCTCCGTGAACGACAGGTGCAAATGTATGCTCCAATGACATCAACATGCGTTTATTTCGACTACCAACAGACGTTAAAAATCCCTGTAAAGAAGTGAAAAGCTCAAAATCAATAATCAGAATAAGAGTTCAGGAAATTAAATCATAAATGTAGGTGGAGAAATGGTAAAGCAGATTGTCCGATGCAAGGGAAGAAACTCTTAAGTTGACACCGAAAACAGAACTATCAAGTAACTTAGTACAATCTGTTACATGTTTACTTAGAGAGGAGATGGGCATCACAAAGTAACTCCCATAGCCCCCATTTAAATTGGTTTTAATATGATACCTAAAAGCATCATAATGGCTCCAGTATTAATGGAATGATTTCAGTGAAATTGAAATGAAAAGCATTTTGCTTCATGTTGAATAGATATTCCAGTTCATTGTTTTTCAATCATTCTTTTTACTTTTACACCCATTTTGGTTAAGGATTGAAAAGTTATTACCACCACTGTATGTTTATTGAAACTATGAGGTTGATATGAAAAGATACTAAAATAACCATTTTGTTAGTATGTTTATTACATAATCAGCGTTCAATAAAACAGGAGATAGTTGTATTAAAAAAGAAGAAAAAAAAAAAAGTTTCTAGGAAAGCATTGGTACTTACCACACATACATGTACAACAAATTCCATGCCAATACCAACAGCAATGACCAGAGTTACAGCTGGGACTGCACTTAATTTGATACCAGCAAGACCCATGAAACCAAGTAAATGTAACACTAAAAAAGCAAGGATGAGCACCTGGAAAGGAAGGGAAACAAATCAAATGATTAACAGGTATAAGTGAACATGTGAGTTTGGTTCAATTCATTTTTAGTGAATGGATAAACCTTGCTAAAACTCAATGCATCTCAAATTTCCAAAGAAACCATGCAACAGTTTTTAATATTTCAAAGTTAAAGCAATAAACATATTAAACAAATAACATTATAGATGCGAGTTCATCATATTAAAAGGTTCTTAAAATGTAAAACATTTATTCAAATATATTCCGATAGATAAAGTTGATTTTAACAGATCATTTGATGGGAAACAACAACTAAGAATTACTCCATATGTAGTTAATAATAAAACAAAAAATGCAATATTGAATTGATACAGATATTAAAATTAAAGTTCAACACTGAATGAGAAAATAAAATGACAACTTACAATAATGAAAGCCAACCAGGGATTCATGAGAATGATTGCAATGGATAAGAAGGTGACCACAAGGATGCAGACAACTGATAAACTCAAATATGTTCGTAGATGTAAGTACTGTTCCCAATAAGTGAAAGGTACACCATGAGGATAGTTAGGAAGACCTTTTTCTTCAAATTCATCACATATCGAACGTATATGCTGGAAAACAAAACAGTTTAATCAATGATACAAGTTGTTTGATGGTATAAAGTTATTAACACGAGAACTATAGGATCATTCAGCTTAGTGAAAAATTTCATTGAAGTACTAGCATAGAAATTATCAAAAATAAGAGGAAAATAGATCTTTTAAATCTACAAACCAGAGATAGGTGATATAAAACTTACCTGAACTGTTTCTATGATGTCACTGGTGTTTGACAGATTTGTAAGATAGAATGGCAACTGAGCATACTGAATTTGATGAGATTTATGAACTAAAAAAAGAAAAGAGAAAAGTTATATTAATAAAACCTTTAGAAAATTGATAATATGTAAACATAATTCATGTTCTGAATATTTTATATAAAAGAAAAAAAAAAAATAATAATATGTCCCCTTACTTTCAAGGCTTGGATCCAGGTAGTCATGTACAAAAGGGTTTGGTGGTGGGTAGAAGTCACCCATGGAAGAGTCATAAGCCAAGACATCAGTACCTCGCCAAGCAGACAAATAATTGTAAAAGCCAGAAGGATTAATGATGCCATCTTTCACAAGTCGAACTTTGTGAACCTGAAATACAGAAAAGATATTTTCAGGGATTATTAGAAAAAACCCAAGAAGAAAAGAATAAAATAGCTAAATAATTAAGTAACATACATTTGTTTATACAGAGAAAATTGTTTTGTCTAAATTGATGAACTAAAACTTTAATCAGCAGTCAACTAAAAAACTTTTTAAAGATAAACTAATGCTGAATGTTCACGGGAAATGTTCTTTGGGGTTTGTTACAGAATTAACATCAAATTCATATCAACGCCTTGTGATAGGAAACAGAAATAGAACCACTTAACCCATTTATGCCTAGAATTCTAAAAAGGTAAATTGTTGAATCCATCACAAACGGACCATATAATTATCAAGTTACGCTCTGTGTTTATAACTCGTGAAACTTCCATGAAGAGACTGTGTTACAATACCTGATTGACATCATGAGGATCATCCACATTGCCGGTTTGTGCCAGAAGACGGAAAGCTAAAATTCCACCTTCTGTGGCATTTTGATACCAAGCTTTTGGTCCAATGCGGCCTTTATCAACGTTGTCATCAAATTCATTCTGCAGATCTGTTTACAAGAAATAAATAAATGAAATAAAATGAACAGAGTGAAATAATTCGAGATCAAGATTAGCACACCAAAACGAGTAAATTGAAAATTTAAAAAATGAGCAAGTGTATTTATTGCATTTAAAGTGGATGATTTGAACGTTTACCAAGATCTTGAAACACTTGGACAAAACATAATTGAGAAGTATAATTTTAACATAACCAAAATGGCTTCTCAAGAAATGAGGTTATATCTAAACTTCCAAAAGCCAAGATGTATTATCATTTGAATTCAAAATATTGCTGATAAGTTAATAATTCTTGCAGAACATTTTTCCAGTGTTCTTTTAGTAATGATATAAATGTAACCCCAAACTTGATTTATCTAAAATAGAATCAGTATTATACCAATAGCATCAGTCATATTTCTTCTCATATAAAATCTGAAACTTAATTGAATGAAAAAAAAAAAATTTTTATTCAGAAAAATCAATCATTAAATCTTACCTAAGAGCCACTCTCTGAAAAGTTCCAACCAGAATGTTGGTAGAGAGCCGTCCTCTCTTTTGATGATGTGTTCAACCTGTTGGAATGCCTTGTGATAGGAATAGAGTAACTTCTGATCGTGTGCATAGTCAAAGTTACCCTGGAAAAAGAATCAAAACAAAAATTTCAATCCATGTTTACTCAACATCATTTTACAAGAAATGTCAGTATGAGACAAGAATAGATACACTTAACCCATTTATACCCAAAGTCAGATTTTAGTATAACTAGAAATATGAGGAAAATGAAAATAGTTTAGCATAGTAATGCCAATTTATGTGCAAAAAAACTGAAAGCCTGTTTCTTATCTTGAGAGTGTCCATTTATAATTTGAACTACTTTCTTTAATGAGCATATTTGCAAAGGCAATTTTCAGGGTGGATAAATATAAGCCTATAGGCATAAATGGGTTAACTGATTTCAGAGATAAAGAGGTGTGTAAAAAAGATCAAAGTATCCAACAAAGAAAAGGGAGTTGAAAAGAAAAAAATAACCCTACTAAGACGAAATGCAAGTCCATATAATAAAGATCTGTTGAGAAAAAAAAAAAAAAAATAAATAAATAATGCTTACCTTTGTAACTGCAACGAAATTGTAAAATCCAAAATATTTTGATTTTGCCTCCAAGAAGCTATACTCTGCAGTTCCATGTGGTACAATGTCTGTAAGGTCAAGACCATCTTTGATTTGCATGGCACCATAGAGACCAACAATTGAGATGAAGACATAAACCAGGATAGTAAACACCTGAAAAGGAAGAAAAGTAGATTAATTACATTCTTCTTTCATTTTCAAAATGCTGTCAATTAGACATTAAAGGTGGCCCTCATAGGCACTGGAAAACTCTATAATTGAGTATTTCTTGCAGATTGGAAGGTTCAAAATTATTTGTCTTGATTACAAGTCAAATCAAAAGACCAAAAGAAATGCCCAAACAGAAGAGAAACAGCCAAATGAATATTTTGGAAAAAAAATTCTTTGTAATAAAATGGTGGGAGAAATGTGTAATAGTGTTTTCAAGAAACAGCTAGATTTGTCTGATTAAAATCAAAATTATTCATAAGTCAAGGAAAACATCTGTAGGATATTATTATCTGTTGAAAAGAGTATATCAAAGAGCAGTGAGAAGTAATAGTAATACGAAGACATTTACTATTGAGCTCTTTAAATCACATCTATTTATCATGCTTGCTTTTCATTATTTAGTTCAGCAAATAAAAAACAGTAAAATGGTGGCACCAGTATCTTTACTAAGAGTGTTATTGATATGTATAACATTTATCATCAGAGTTCAATCATATTTTGTTGCACTCACCTTGACTGGTTTTTTCTGTAAACAAGGCCCATAAAATTTCTTGACAATATAAGTGAGAGAGAGGTTGAAGCATTTCTGTTGGGCCTGAGCGCAACGGCTTTTGCAAGTCACAGGATCTTCAGGAGCAAGACACTGACGGGATGAGGTGTTAGATTGACAACCAGCTGAAACAAAAGAAAGAAAGAATCACGATATTGTCCTTAGAGTCCCATGATATTAAGGAGTGATATTCAGCTCTCTTTTACCTATCTTTAGTAATGTTTTTTTTTTGTTATGTACTTAGTTATACAAGACAGACATTAATCATATTTATTTCCTATTCTATGCATAATTTTTCTACTTCAAAGACAAAGCTATGCAAGGAATCCTTTCCAATATATCAAATTTTCTTTGGCTTATCAGATATTCTAATGAAAATCATTTTCAATACATTAAATGACAAAATGAGCTGGTCTAAATCAGAGCAGACGGTCTTTGAATAGGAGAACTACTAATCTGAGAGTTGACAAAACCGAAACTGAAGAATACTCACAAGGGAAAGTAACATTATGTTGTTGCTGCTGTAGGGTTGATTGCGTTGAAGAAGGAAGAGGAGGAGAGGGAAGAGAAAGTGCTTTTTCTGAAACTGTCCCTTTGTTGGTCGGTGGTGTAATGTGCATCACTGCCCGCTCAGGTGGCTGCTTAGCCAGACAAGTAACTGGATGAGATCCATTCACTGAAATGCGAGTCACTGTATGGTGTATGGCCACACTGGATGGAGAATAAGGGATACTCAAGTGGGTAGGACCATGACCAGAATGTGGGGGACTGTGATCCTTACGTTCTGAGTCCCCATGAGGGTTCAACTCAATTACTTGATTGGCTATTGCGCTGTTCAAAAAGAGAAAAGTTACAAAATGAAGTAGGTGACAAACCATTTTAATTTCATTCTAAGTAACTGCTTAAAAAATTAGGTTGAAAGCATAGAAAAGATTTATATATTTAATAATTCATTTTGACTGACATAAACGACACACACACATTTACATAATTATGAAAAGGTGAAATCCAATTCCCCAAACTTTGGAGGTTATTTCCATAATAAGGCTACAGACTTATCAATTTAGCTATGTATATAATAGTTATTAAAATTATGTGGCTTTTATTCAAGAGATAACAGTGCACAAACTAAGTTTTTTTTCTTTGAATTCAGGAAAATGAATTAACTAAGCAGAATATTTCCCAGTGGACTGCAAGCTTTTGGGAGAACATTCTTTGGGCATGAAATGTAAGATAAAATTCTTTATTGCTCAGTCAGAAAGGCCCAATTCCTTACCTTTGGGAACAGCAGAAAACATCAATGCGTTTGTCTTCTCTGCGGTACAAGTCCCAACTGACAACTGCAGGCAGAATGAAGAGGACAGAACCGAGATTGAAGAGCACCAGGACTGCAGCCTGCCATGAAAAGAAAAAAAAAAGCCCCCAAAACGTGAGATACATGCACAGAACCATTGTAGACATTTCTCAGAGATAAAGATTTAAAAAATAAAGCGAAAAAAAAATGCATCTGTTGCATTGAGTTTGAACATTAGAAGACAACAGTTGTAAGAAAACTAGGCTTGTAAGATTGAAGTCGTTGGGAGTGGTGTGACAATAAGTTAAAAAAACAAACAAAAAAAAACAAGAAAACAATCAAAGCCTTTTTTTAACATCTAACAGACTGCTTTCATAAATATTAATTGTGTACAGACACAAGAATAGGATATAGTCCTCTCAGAATTTTCCTTATATACATTGCAATATATGAGGACACCGCAGAGGCATGCTGAGAGAAAAATTTATATGGACCCGCGTGTGTGTGAGCAAAACACAAGCCTATGCACAGAAGCGCATGTGCACACAAAAATAATTTCACATCATTAAGATATGTTATTCAACAATATTGAAATATCTAAATGCATATACTCTGATACACATGTATTGCTACCTGTGAGCAGTGTGTGCTCACACACAGTTAAAAGAAAAGTTCTTCCAGTCTGAATGAGTAGTGGTTTTCATTCATTTTCTGTCAAGTGATCATAATAAAGATTAATCTCTTCCTCACAAGCTTGGTCAAATTTTCTCACTGAAAATACAAACTGAATGGATGCCATTTCAACAAGAAGTGGCAGAAAAAAGGAAACTGGTATCCAATTAAATCATTTTTATTGAGTTAGTTATTTTTCTTATACCCCTTTAAAACTAGAGAATATCTTGAGACTATTAGCATTTTTGAATCTTCTAAGCCTTTTCCTTCTTAGAAAACCCTGTTTCGTCATTCAGTGTATATTTCCCCATTCTCTTTGATTCAATTCTTAGCCCCTATTTTCTTTTTTATTTTACTTTTTTTTCCAACAGTAGCCTGCTCTCTCTCTCCCACCCTACCTTCATCCCACACTGATGTACCTCAGCCATGTTTCTCTGGCTGTCAAATCCATACCCCAACCCCGTAGCACAAGACAGACCAAAGCAGTCAAAGAGAAACATTTGATGAGGCCTTCAGTTTCACAGAGAAAGAAGGAAATAAAAACTCTTCACCGGAGAGAGAAAGAGAGAGTTCCAGAGAGGATCAGAAATAGGGCTGGGAATAGAGAACAGAGCCTGGTCCACTTCCCTGTTATTCTCTCTCTTTCTGGCAAACAGTAAGGCGCCACCTGCCCTCTTTCTTGAAAGTTCTGTGTAAACAGAGCCAGAGAGCATGATGGGAAACCGGAGAAATGAGGAAAGGGAGAAGAGATTCCACTCCCTGCTAGTTTCATTGGAAAAAGAGAGAGGGAGAAAGAGCAGAGGAGTTTTTTTCCCTATTGATCTACAACTTATCAAGCCAGTTAAACCTACACATTACTATAAGGAAATGCAAAGACAAAATCCGTACAAAAAAAAGAAAAAAGAAAAAAGGTAGGCCTGAATAGAACAAAAAATAAATAAAAACAAAACAAAACAGGTATAGGGGAGGAGATACAGGAAAAGAGAAGAAAAAGATATAAATAAAAGAGAATGACAAATGTGACATTCTTTGAATAATTCTTTTTTTGTAATCCTTGTTCAGTAATATAGTTTCTTCTATTCCTCTTTCAAAATTGCTTGCAAATTCTTGACAATGAGAAGGTAGATTTTTCTTTAGCATATAGATTTGATTTTCTTTTTGTTCATCTGGAATGTGTTTAAAATGTTTAAGCTTTTAAAGAAAGACTAAATATCAACCAAAGGATCATTTTAACAAAATCCTTAGGCCTCGTTCAACTTGATAAATTTGCTGTCAGAAAGAAACATGAGCATAATCTTGAATTTGAGTTTATGATAGACCATTTTAGTAGGGAGAGAGACTATCCATAAATATAATTGAGAAGTATCAGTTCAATATGAACAGATTGATTCTGAACTTGAAGGCTTTAACTTTGGCCTCTAATCTCACAAGTGGCATTAGTTTATACGCCCAGAAATATTAAATTTACATCTCATTTATTGAGTGTATAATTTTTTTTTAGCGTTCCTGTGCACAGAATCCTGCTTTATTTTGCTGCAAATGCTTACTGGTAATTGTGTGAGTCTTTAATGACTAACAAAATTACTTAATGCAATGCAATACAATACAGGAATTGAAACCTCAGGATACAAGTTTTTTTGGTAATGTAATGTAAACAAACAAATGCCCAAGTTGTGGGAATTTTCTGAAGCTATAGTCTTTAACACCCTACTTCACACCAACAGGCCAGCCAACAAACCAAATCCAGTGAGCTTTCTTGAAAACATCAAGAAAAAAAAATGTCACCAGTATTGGAGTGAAAATCTTCCAAGGTAGGACAGCTGGGTGTTTGTTGAAGACTACCAAAGAAGAGAGGGGAAAAATAGATGAAGACAAGGTCAGAAATTTTGGGTTTCAGATTTCACACATTGGGAATGTGTTAAAGGACTGTTTCATGAATTAGTTATGAATTGTGTGCTGACTGGGAGGTAAAACAGTTGACTGAAATAGATACAGGGAAAGAGTAGTCAAGCATATGGGAACACATTCAGACACAGTGTTCCTTGCAGGCATACACACACACACACAAGTTAAGAGTAAGAGCCACCCCAGTGGTGGAAAAAAAAAGAAAAGAAAAGAAACAAGAGTAAAAAAAGGAAAGAAAGAGAAATGGAGGAGACCGAAAAAAACAAAAAAGATGAGAAAGGTAAAGAAATAAGGAAAACAGTGGTAACGTAAGAAAAAGAAAAAATATATCAAAAGGAGAGAAAGGTAAAAAAAAAATCACAAAAAATGCTGATAGTGAGAAAGAATGGAGAAGAATCCTTTTTTTTCTCTTTTAAAAGACATTTAAGATTTAACGTCTCCCTGTGGAGAAAGGCTTAAACTGTTTTGTGTTTCAATTTGAGAAAAAAAAAAAAAAAAAAAAAAATGGTTCAGAACCACAAACTATATCCCCAGTGACTTGGCACAGAACAAATAAAATTGCTTCAGTGAGTGTTGAGTTATAAACCAACTTTAACTTTGCTAGATGGTTGTGGCATTGTCTTCTATGAATTCGACATCACAGAAACTGACTGATTCCCAAAAGAGGAATCATTTCTCAGAGAGGCCAGTCTTTGGTAGTTCAGTTCTAGAGAGAGACCTCAAAACTAGAATCAACTGGAAGAGTGAGTGGGGCTAGGACGTTGAGCCGTCACCTGCAACAAACACAAGCTAAAATCCAATTTTGAGAATAATCACCTCTTTAAAAAAAAAAGGGCAGCTGCCAAATAACACCTCATCTAATTTACTAATAGGCAGAATGCAAACGTCCAGACTTCTTACCAAAAATGTCAAATAACTTATGGCCATCAATCACAGAACAATTATCAGGTCTAAATAGCTGTTGGTGTCATCATCATAATTAGAGTATAATATCCAGTTTCAATCATAAAAGAGTTTTAATAATAATAATAAAAAAAATGAATGTTTGGGGTTTATCAACGGATGCCACTGGCACTTGTGGGTGTCGGGTAGGGTTGGGGAGGAGTGCAAATGAAATGCAATAGTATTAGTATGAGTAGAAATCATAGAGATGGTGGTGAGGCAGTGTTGAAACTTCCAGCAGGGCCGAGGTAAGTTACAGCAGTAGCAGTAAAGGGTTCGTGGGTGAAGGAGAGACGAGGAGATAGTGTCCTGACCCACATATCATCAAGAGGTAGGCAGGTAGGAAGGAGATTGGTAGACCAGTCAGGGTGGGCTGCCTGCTTGTTTTTACTAATCTGTTGGAGCTGCCTTCATCACCCCCCCCCCCCGTAAACACACACATACACACATACACACTATACCTGCAGGAGGAGTAGAAAAGGAGGTAGATAGTATGAGGGGGGAGGAAAGGAAGAAAAAGATGATGATAAGGAAAAGAGGAGAGAGAAAAAGAGAAAACCCGCAAAGGACAAGGCAAAGAAAGGGAAAGAAAGAGGGGCGAGAAGAGGAGAAAGAGGGGCGAGAAGAGGAGAAAGAGGGGCGAGAAGAGGAGAAAGAGGGGCGAGAAGAGGAGAAAGAGGGGCGAGAAGAGGAGAAAGAGGGGCGAGAAGAGGAGAAAGAGGGGCGAGAAGAGGAGAAAGAGGGGCGAGAAGAGGAGAAAGAGGGGCGAGAAGAGAAGAAAGAGGGGCGAGAAGAGAAGAAAGAGGGGCGAGAAGAGAAGAAAGAGGGGCGAGAAGAGAAGAAAGAGGGGCGAGAAGAGAAGAAAGAGGGGCGAGAAGAGAAGAAAGAGGGGCGAGAAGAGAAGAAAGAGGGGCGAGAAGAGAAGAAAAGGGAGTGAGAAGAGAAGAACAAGAAACACTTTACCATGGTGACAACAGAGGAAAGTTCAGTTAAGAAGCTAATTCAATGTTAAATTCTAATTTGTGAGTTAGCAATGAAATAAGGAAGTATGTGTATATTAGGAGAAAATGAGGAGATAAGTGCATGAGCGTTTGTTACATTATAAAACACTGATATCTGCATCAGTTTTCTGTGTGTGTGTGTGTGTGTGTGTATATGTATAAAATTGGATGCTTCATATAAATGTGGGTTATGTTGAAACGGTGAAATTTACTCATTTTTTATTTATAAAAAAGGTGATTTCACTTAGATTACATAAACTTAAGACTGGAAGAAATAGTTGTTTTATATCCTTGTTTCAATTGAATGAACTTTTGATCAAATGAAGACTACATATTTTATTTATTTTTTTTGTAGAAAAAATGTTAAAAATTCACTAATTGGGCATAACATATACAACATGGATATGGAATTTAATGAGAAAGATAGTGAGTGTGTGTGTGTGCGTATGTGTGTGTAGTGGAAAACTGATAAACTTATTCCACTGATAAAAACTTATCAGTCACTTAAAAAGTATGGATACAAGCACATACATGATTAGGTCTTGAAGGAGATATTCACTGTGGGTGGTATGTACCCATGGTTATATAAGGCTTTAGAAATGTGGATAACTCACTCACATTCCCACTAAAAGACCCCTACACCTTGTCTACCCTGCCAAGTAGACATCTTACACAGTTTCTTTACACACCTAATAACAAGAAAAATAGCATCACTTATAACTCTTCCACCCTATTTTGGCCTGCTTTTTAGGTGTCAATTTTTGATGGAATACCAAATTCAGGAGTTGATTAAAATATGTTGCCTGAGACCAGATTCTACAGAGCTTGGATTGTGATGGGGGTAGGTGGGGTGGTTGAGAACATTACTTATACTTCAATACTTATCTTTGATTAGTGTCATAACTTCCAGAATCAAGTTGATCTATAGTGTCTATTCCTTTCTGATTACCCACCATCTAAGTTTATATTAAAAGGTATTACTTTTGTTACAAAAGAGGTTTTCAAACCTAGCCTTCAGGAAAAGATTCATGTATAACATCACAAGAAAAAACAGATAGATCTCAATGGAACTCTATCAGATAGAACCATTAAAAATTATCAAGACTTCATTAGAGTTTCGCAAGCAGCTATTATGCAGGGGAGATAATTTCAAATTACAGTTTTCAGAAAGTAACAAGAGAAAAATGCTCTTGAGATGAGAAACAGTATCAAAGATGAGGATATAAGTTGTGATTGCACTTGAAAAAAAAATTGATTGAAGCCAGAGGTAAAATTGGAGATATTAACTGATTGGAGACTCACTTGAAAGGAGAAGGCCCTTAAGGCAGGAATTGGGATGATGGCTGCAGCTAGGAAGGCCATGATGTTGCTTAGTGAAGTTAGCAATACACTGACCCCTGTCCTTTTCAAACATTCACCAGTTTGTTCCTGCAAAAGTAATTAAAAGGAAATTAATATTTTAAGGATATTAAATGTAGTTTCATATTGGAAAGAAGCAAAATGAAATTGGAAAAAGTTTGGTTTCAATAAATTGTGGATAACGTTTATGACAAACAAAACTGTTGTCTTGCTTAAAAATACAGAAATAATTACTTTTCTAATGAAGCATACAAAAAATATAAACAAAAATGAATTTAACAGATGAACATTGATCAATAAGTCTGATCGCAGCAATTATTAGCTGAATATTGATGTGAAATATTTCACAGCATAATGTTCAATTATTGGAGAAACATTAGGTTGAGTACATCGACAAGGAAAGATGTGAAAAAAAAAATGCTTTTTTTCATCAAGACAAAGGCTTATTCATGAACTTGACTCTTTCATTCATAAAATATAAATAGATATCAACTTCATAGTTTGCTTATTTTATGCTGATCTATGGATGTGATCAAGTTTGGTAGAATAATTTTCATTACTTTTTGATTAAGCAAATATTCTCTTTATAATCACCAGAGATGAAATGTGAATTCATCAAATTGCACATGCAACAATAATAGAGTGAAGATAGAATGTAAAATGAAAAATAAAATACAAAACAAGTAAAATATAAGATTAGAATGAAACAAAATATTAAATTTCTAGGTGTGCAAATATTTAAATGTCAACTTAAAATTGAAATATTTCTGAAATTAATAAAAAGGAAATGGTCTGAAGCAAAAATGTGCAGTGTTGATAAAAAAAACAACAACAAACAAATGAAATAGCAGATAAAGATTGAAGATTATCATTGCTGTTTATACTTACATATGAAAACCTTGTTAGCATAAAGAGACAGTGAACATGATCAGAAACATTTTAAATTCTATGATTTTGTCAAATGGAAAAACTACCAACAAATTAGCAAAGGGAGAAATTGGACAAATATGAATCTCAGCTTGGCAATAGAAATATTTAAAAGAATTATTCCTCGATGAAGGAATTATGCATAACCACTTTAAATAAATAATGAATATTTCACTGAAACTTACCATGAAAGGAATTTTGAGATTGGCATGTTCTGAATAGGTGTGGGCAATTAGGAACATATCATCCACACCAAGACCTAAGGCTAAAAATGGAATGATCTAGAAAAAGGATGAAAAACCAAATTAGAATCATAACTGATTGGAAAGGTTTCATTTCATTAAAAAGGTGACCTTAGAAATAAATATTTTGTTAGGATAATTGTAGTACAAATTCTAAGTAAAGACAAACAAGATTGAATGATATACTAATAAAATTCATCTATGTTTAGATGCATTAATGCCTCGCAAAGTTTCTTCATATATATTATATATATAACACAATCAGATTTGAGACATACGCATATGTATAATCTGTTGAATACAAGAAAACCTAGTAAAAATAATTGATAATGATTGAAGCTACTTTCAAAAAACAAAAAAAAAAACAAAAAAAAAACAAACTCAAATTAGAACAATTCTTACTTCACGTATGAAAGTGTGGAGATTGTTATAGTTACATATATGTATTGTTAAATATTATACATAACATTTCTTAAGATAATGCTGTGTATATATGTAATTGATGATTTTACTTCTCCATCAAATTGTCTAATGTTGAACAACAAATAAAAGAGAAGAGTTTAAAAAGTTACCTGTGTAGTGGATGCATTGAATTTGATTCCCAGTACAGAGCAGAAACCAAGTCCTGCAGCAACAGACAGTCCTACAAGCAAAACACCAGCCATCCCAATACCACACTGTGAATTGACAGGGTCATTGCACTTGAGAAGGGAGATGCATGCATACAGAACCTGAAATGAAAATATCATGACATATGACAGAAGTGCAAAAAGATTTTCATGAACCTTTCAAATTAAAAGGCTAATGGATATATCATGCCTTACATCTTTAGTCAAAACAGAGCAACCATTTCACTGGTATGGCTAGTAAAAAGAGCTAAAAGAACTTAATTATTTGACAACTATGTTTTTAATATTCAGAAAAAACATGAGTTACAGCCCTTTGATCTCATTCCCACCAAAGAGCCATCAATGAGATCCAAAATAGATCATGTTAGACAATCTAATTTTATCATTAATTGAATGTTATTAAAAAAATTGAATTTGCCTGTTTAGTGGCCTGAAGTATTTTTTGCATAGACTGGACTGCATATACAAAAAAGTCCTGTCCTTTAAACTTTAGTGAATTGAAACTATCAAAATTAAATCAATACCATAAAGGTGCCCAATAGAATATTAATCAAATCATGGTAATTTTTGTTTTAACTGATAAATATATAAACTTAATGCATGTGACAACTGTACTCAAATTTATATTTTATAATTCAAAGAAAATTTGTGGTTGGGTTTGTTTAGACATATGGTTAATCATGTAATTTCATTGAACAAAATGTAAGACATTAAATTGGGACTAACTGTGTACTTGTAAAATCTCAGAGAGAACAAGATCAATTAATACCAATCATTAATGTCAGAAGCTTCACACTTTATGGGCTTTCAGAGATTATCAATTTCACACATATGTACACAACTCAAAGTATGAAAAACAACTTACCATAACAAGATATCCAAGTGCAACTCGAACCACACTAACATTAGAAAACTTCCTCATAATGTCGCCAAGTGATGTTGATGAAAAGACATGAATATTTTTCCTATGTTTGCCTTCAAACCTTTTCGTAATTTCCTGAAAAGTAAACGGGGAAACATGAAACCACCTTGGAAGATGAAACAATCATCATGAACAGAAACTTACGTCAATATTTTTGGTGCACGTATACAGAAAATATATCAACTGTTTTCCTGGTTTTATAAAGACTATTAACTTCTATATAAAACAAACTCCCTTTTAAAATAGTCTTTTTTCCATCAACAAGTCATTGGCTTTCGATATCAAGATTATATTAAAAAAATAAATCAGCTAATTCTCACTTAAACAGTATCAATATTTATGCATAAATCACAATTGAAAGTACAGTCATATATTGTGTCATGGAAAGTTTTTATGCTTTGTTCAATAACCTCAAGAAAGAAAACTAACGCAAATAATAAATAAGCAGTAAAAAGTTGCTTCATAGGTAAGAATCAAAATACATACATCTGTGAACTTCCGATGCCACGTTTGGAGGACTAACTTTGCCTTCTCTATGGTCCAATCGATTGTACGCACTTTGTTAGTGTCTTGGTAAAATGTATACATGTTCTTTTCTCCCATTAATTGAATTATTGACTGGAGAGCTTCAGCACTGAGAGGAGATAATTGTAAAAGGTCAGCAAATTATATAATTTCATAAATGACAGAAGTAAGCAACAAAATATCATCTACAAACACACAGTAAAGAAAACTCATTTTTTAGGCCTTATGTTAAGGATATGATGAACTCGAAGAAATATAGGAGTTAGTGACTGGGAGTTACTGAAGATTGAAGAGAGAGAAAAAGCTATGAAACAAAGATAAGAGCACTTACCGGACAATATGCCCTGTCTTATTTTTTCTGATTCCTCCAACAATCAGATCTTCCTGCCAATGCATATACTTGGTTGCAAAACCAGTGCAACCATTCGTTAGTTCAGCTCCTATATCTGGTGGCTGTGAAAGAGAGAGTTGTTCTAATTGTAATTATCAGATAATAACAGGTATAAATTATAACTAGAATTCTATTTTAGGATGCATTCCAGTTAATCATCTTTCCAAATATCAATCACTTGCAATGGAAACATTTTTCTGAAACTTATATCACTGATGTACATTCATAAATATAATCATCAAAATTATCCCTTTATTTCCACAAGTGTCCAGTAGACAAACAGAAGACTTGAAACATCAAAGGCTCAAACACATAACTGGTTACGAAGTATTGAATGCTGACTGCCAAAACTAAAAACGTACTTTCAAATAGATACTCTATAAGTTTAGTCTTATGAATCTTGCAATACATCTGAAGAGACTTCTTCGGCATTCATGAATGTGAGCACTTAACAGTCCAGTTTAGATAGCTGGTATTTGCTATCACATTTTTCCATGTAGGCATGGAAAACCATTGAACTGTTTTAATTAAAAATTACATTATCATGTTAGTTTTGAAAAATTTCAAATCTCTTAGATGAGAGAAATGAAATGTTTATGAAACCTAAATGTTATCACAGTTGAATACAGGAAATGTTGACACTTACAATTCCAGATTTTTTATTAGGAGCCTTGCTTGGACACTGAGGGTCGTGAGGATTTAGACAGGGTTTTTCTAAATACCCACTTGATATTCCCGCCTGGAGAGAAGCAAAGAGAGAAAATATAATTTTTTATTAATTCAACACATAAACCATGAAGCATATCTAGTAAGCTATTTACTTACAAAACACAACTGGACTAAAATATGTTTTTTTTTTTATTTTTTAAAACTCTTTTGCTACAAATCTTTTTCACATTTTTAACATTATCTGTTAACTATAGTTACCTCCAGCTTTATGATTATACATATATAAGAAATGGATATATGATCTGACAGAATCATCAAAAATTACATTATAAAGAAACTTATTTGAAATGATCACCTGTTATTACACAGCAAATGTACCATTTGGTCCAGACAATGTAAATAGAATAAATAATTCAAGAGTTTCTATATGATAAACGCAATTTATAATCACTAATATATATTATACAGAATCACAAGTCTAGAAAGTAGTTTCTCATTACAAAGAGGTAAATTGAAAATCCTATTTCTTAATTTGAATTTTTCAGGTTTCCTAATTTTCACGTCTTCTCTCTTTACTCTAACTAAATGCAAACATAAAAAAAGCTCAAAATCAAAAGCTAGAAATGGAATTATCCAGCAAAATTTGTTGGAAAATTGGCAAGGTACACCCAAGATGTTCAGTCCTTAAAACCAACTGTAGCTAATGAATCAGTTGGCTTGAGAAGAAGAAATATAACAAACTAAAAGCATACTGAACCAGATATCAGAAAGTCATTTTGGAATTGTTAAACATGTTAGGGTGGGGGTGAATGATGGAGAAAGTGACATTTTAGGTTTGCATTCATGTGCAAATTAGAAGACAGTAGTAGGATGTGTGTTAATAGTACTTCTGACTTGGCAAGAATAGTCGTTGCCAACCCAGATATACCACCCTATATACCATCACTCCATCCACCCGTACAATGGGACCCTTCTCCCCAAACATTTATTGATGAGGCCACTAGTACCTTCTTTCAAGACTGTAGACCACTTAAATTACAACAGGAAATAGAGAAGCAATTGCATAAACAAAAGGCAAGGAGGCTGTTATTATCAGAAGCCTGCTAGAATAAACAACATGTCAGGCTTGCTTGGAGGAGCAGAGAAACTTTGGAGCAGTCGAAGAGGTGGGGTAGTAATGGCCTGGATGTGGAAGACCAGAGGCTGGGGAGTAGTGGGGTAAAAAAAAATAAAAAAATAAATAAAATGAATAAATAAATAAAAGAAAGATTTGCCCAAGCCTCTCCACTTGCACAGTTCTTACTCTCTATCTCCATCCTTCTCCCTCATATCAATGATTCTTTTACTCTCTCATCTGTTCCAGGCAGAAAAAAAGAGGAGTTATTCTCAAGTCTTGAAGATGAAACAGTCGCCAAATACTGAAGTCAATTCACAGGAAACCCCCAAAACGAACAGACCAATCTTAGTAAATCTTCAACTAGTTACTATCAGTGGGGGAAAATCAAATATATTTTAATCCTTGTGAGGATTCTTTTTAGGAAAGAAACCATTTTAAAACAATGGACTCTTCCACTAAGTCTCTTTAACAAAACCAGATAAAACTGATAAGACAAATATTTACACTATTAACAGCTTTGAGGTAGTGAACAATCAAATCTTAAAGTAAGAGACAGATTTGGGGAATATTGTTGACATTCGATTATTTCAAGTGCATCTGAGCTAGAATAATTGAATGGTAAACCCGGCATACAGTTCAACAGTAATGAATCCACTTCAAAAGTATAGCTCAGTGGTTATAACAGAGCAGTGGCAACTCCTGAGTTCTAATTCTAAGAACAAATCAGATATTGATTAATGTCTGTTAATCCACTTTTTGTAAACCCAAGGAATAGAAATATCTATTACTCAGTTACTGAAGAATGAGTTCTAAAAAATTATCTTATTTAAAACATAATTATTATTGTCAGGCAACATATGATTAAAATAAAAAGTTAATGACATGAAAATGTTCACAACGATGATGAAGACAATGACACTTACCCTTTCCATCACTTCTAATACTTCATCTTTTTCAGCAAACCCTAACTTTTCTACCATTTCTTTAGGGTTCAAATTGGTCCACAAAACATCACTTGCATAATGCCTGAAGAACAAGGGAAGAATAAATCAAGATGAAAATAAAATCCAGTTAAACAAGCATAAAATAGACCAGCACCACTATTTTTTTTACAATACTTGAGTTTTCAAAGAAGTATTTTACAAGTATAATGGTAAAGCTGACCCCCACCCTCACTTTAGCATCATGCATGTAAAATCTTCAATATCCAAAAGGCATAACTAACTTCTAAAATTTATCGTTATGTATATAGTTATAAACCACAAAGTTTGGAGTTCTTCACTCTATTCCAGATAAGACATTTTCATCATCAAAGGTAAATGAAAGCTATAATTTTTCATTAGAGTAGAAGTCATATATATCAAGTGAATTTTGTTGGTATTAACAATTCGAGGAGCGTTGATTATTTCCCTTAGACCAACAAATACAATGTGTAAAAAGTAAATGACTAAAACCAAGCATAAATCTTAAGTGCACATAAAAGATACCTATGTTTTGTTTTTTGTTTTCTTTTGTGATTTAGTGAACTTAAAGAACCTCGGTTAGAAATTAGAGTACGAGACAGACGGGCAATATCAGATTCTATGGCAGATTATGTGCGCGCGTGTGTGCGCTTATAGAATGTATTTGTATCTCAAATAATCTAAAAGGCTTCTTGGGTCTGTCCAATTCACTAAGCTAAAGTTGGGCTCAGCAGGCAAACAAACTTCTGGTAGTGGCTTAAAGTGGAAAGCAGTGGGAATACGTCTGTTAAGATAGAGTCAATGAAATTCCACCGCACGTCTCGATCTGTTGGTGGTAAAAGAACCAGAAACCAGGCTGGCTGGCTGACTGGTGTGGAGTATGTTGGGGGTGAATGCCTTCTATAAGGACTAAATGAAAAAAAAAAAAAAGAAAAAAAAAAATTCCCTTTCTACTTTAAAAAAGTGAATTCATTAACAGGAAAAAGAGATATAAAAGTGACATCAACACACACTTGAAGGATGTGAGTCAAGACATATGTATAACTGATTGAATTAATGTTCGTTACGAAGAGAGGTTTGGAATACAGGCGAATGTTGAAAATCAAGTTAAGGGAAAAGGAGAATTTAGGAAGAAAAAAAAAAAGACAAAAGCTCGTAATAGGTTTAACATGAAAAGTGAAAACAACTATATATATATATATATATATATATATATATATATATATATATATATATATATATATATATATGTGTGTGTGTGTGTGTGTTAGAGAAAAGAGAAAAAGACATAGGAGTGTAAAATAAAGATGAAACTGGGGCAAAGAGAAAAAGTGATAAGTTGAAAAACAGAATCGGGAGAGTGAGAGATGAATTGTTTGAATAAGAGAGGAAAAGGGAGTGAAAGAAAGGTAAGGGGTAGATATTTGGAAAGAGAGATAGATACGTCAAGTAGAGAGAGAGAGAGAGAGAGAGAGAGAGAGGGGGGGTATTTTAAAAAAAGAAGATAGGTAGATTTAAAAATCACAAGAGACTTGTTTATAGCTAGCATAAACTAAGATAACAAACAGACCTCTCTCGGGCCTCCACCTCCTTTTAGTGTTGGATTTAAGGTTAAAGAAGAAGAAGGTTCAAATGAAAGAGAAAAAAAGGGAGAGAAGAAGGAGAGGAAGAGATACTAGTACTGAAACGAAAAAAAAAGTGACAGAGAAGGTAAAAACCAAAACAAAAGGAAAAAGAAACAAAATTGTTATAAAAGAAAAATAGAAAAACGCGGGGTACTGGATCCTACAGAACCTAGAAGAAAAAAAAGGAAAAGGGAGAGAGAAAGAGTGGGGGAGAGGCAACTACCAGTGAGGGTGGGGTCGATGCCCAGGATGGCAGTAAGAGGTATTCTTTTTCAAGTGCAGAAGCAGGGAATAGCAGTGCCTGTTTATCGGGACAGACCACCCATTACGAAAGCACAATGGTAGATAGCATCCACCCCTTCAGCTGCTAGCTACAGCAGGATGTATTACTCAGACAGGGACCAACTGGGGGAAGGAAGTTAGGAAGGTAGACACGCAGTTAGGGGTGGGGGGTAGTGGTGCGAGTAGAAGCAACAAGGGGTAGGAGGATAAAGATAAGTTGCTGTGGGAGTAGAAGAGATTGAAGTGGTAGGAGACAACTATGGAGCATGAAAGATTTGGCAGGCCAACACACACACACACATACACACTTTTCCTGTTTTCAAGACAAAAACTCTGAAACTATTTTCTTTCTTCCTTTTATCTTAGAATGGTTAAAATTCTAATAATTAAAATAGCAGATAATTTTCACCATCAGTCTGACTCAAGCTGATTCATAGACAGCAAAGGAAAGGGGAAAAAAAAAAAGTTTTTTTTTTTACTTTGTTTCATATTGTAAAAAAATTAAACTCCTAACAGCAGTATCTTTTTGAAGTTGAAAAAAAAAAAAAAAAAAAAAAAACCATAAATGAAAAAGAAAAATATAAGAGAAATAAAAAATACTTTTGAAAATCATTATGCAATAGTTTGAGAAATCAAGTAAGTGGATATAAAAAGGTCGGTCATAAAACATACTGTAGACAAGGTTTTTTTTTGGTTTTTTTCTCCAAGTTTTTTTTTCTTCTTGGGTTCATTTCTAAATTTAAATCTTGAAATACATCAGTACACGTTTTTCTCTTTTCTACATTTGTCCCCGTCATGTTTAGGGAAATGTGACAGAAATAAGCCACCGATGAGGAAAAGAAAACGGACAGTCAATTTCTTCTGTACTCTGATCGAGTCTTGGTAGCTAGATTGGTAGAGCAGGTTGGTGTAAATGGTGCTTACTGTTCAAGATGGGGGTTCGAGTCTCACCTAAGGCTTATGCTTTATTTTCCAATCAAGCACCATTTACTCACTGCTGGAAGGAAATCAGTCCGAGTGAAAGTCGTGATAAAAGCAACAAAAAAAGGTGAAGGTAAAAGTAGTCTTAAAAATGTAATAATTTATGACATCTCAAAAGAGAGAAAAAGATTTGGAGGTTTGGATTTTAGCCAAACATAAAATCCACAGAGGCAAATGAGGATTCTTATTAAGAATATAATAAGCCTAAGTCTTTAACTGGTTGAATTTATTTCTAATGATTGCAAAAGATAATCATAAGCATTGGAGTGATCACATAGGAAGATCAAGATCTGCAAGCATTCTATTTAGCTGAAAAAGAAAAATGTGGCCAGTTGGGGACCATAAGCACACAGAAATACAATTCATGGATGGGTTTCTTTACTGTTAGAGGGTTGTTGGTGCACCATAGCCACTGGATAACAATTGAACTCAATACACATGCATACAAATTAAAAATAAGAAAAATTTAGAATTTCTTACCCAATAGGTAAAGGATGTTCAGGTCCTAGTAATTTGGCTCCTTCCCAGAAGCAGTCCAAAGGACTTATTATCATACAAGGAATTAGTTTATCTAACATCTAAAAAGAAGAAAAAAAACAAAAAAAACAAAAAACAGTGAAAGCAAAAACAAAATGTAGTGGAAAATGAGGAACAAAATACTTTACAAAATATGAAAGGGTGAATCAATTTTGTTGTCATTCTCAACTCTTAGCTAAATGCACTCTTCATTTTCTAATAAAGTAAATGTACTTGAATGTCATTCATACATATCTGCTCAGTGTAATGGTTAGTATGTCCACCTCATATGCCGAAGGTACTAGGTTCATTTCTGGTACGAGCAAAGAGCAGGGAAAACTCAATTCTAATTGAGTACTCTCAAAGCCGTGTGATTAGGTTGGAGGTAGTTATAAAAGCTTGTAGGGATTAAGTCCTGGTCTCGGCCAGACTGGAGACTGGCAAGGATCACTAAGCTGATGCAATAGAAACTGCGACTTGATTACTGGCCGCCATACTCCGTTGGCAGTTGAAATGCTTTACCTTTCTACCATAAATATAAAGGTGGGATTAATTTCTATATTGCTTTCACAGATAGAATGATCACCCACTTCATGTCCAGTATGCAACAAGTTCTTATTGTTGATTGACATTGGTTACGGAATGATTAAGGAATAAATGACATTCAAATGTAGTATAGATATATGCACAGTTATGTATACACAAACATAGAGAAATAATTATGAATGCAATTTTATGGTGGATGGCTTTTGACAAACAATAAAGAATGAGAGAGTTATGAGTTTCACTTACTATTTCCAGTCTTGGATTTTGAAAAACATCAGCTGATACAGCATAACAGAGTTCATTTAGGGACCACGCTCTGAAAAGGAAAATAAGTCAGTTGAAATAGAACTCATTACAGCAAGGTCAGAATCACAAACTGAATTCAAATGCATTCAAATACTAAAAGAAAGAAGAATTTTCAATAGAAAACATCTTTTTCAATGATGTATATTCATATACAACTACTACCACCACCATTGCCACCACTAATGACAGAGTACACAATTATTATTATTGTCTGTTATGAAACATGAAAATTCATAATTAAATTCAGAAAATAAAGATAAACAATAATTATGATAAACCCACCACCACCACCACTACTACTATTACTACTACTATCCCCACTGAATTTGGACAAAGAATTTTCTCTCGGATTAAACTAATAAATAACTTACATTTATGAGTGTTATTTCTGTGTTATAGCATGGGATTACAGACCTTAGGTTTGAACTCTAGTATCATGTTTTTTGATACTCGATGCCAAAAGTTCTATCAACAAAAGAAAATACATAAGTTTTGTATTAAAATTCACAACTGGTACGAAGTGTTTCCCCCATATGTCAAGGATTTTCATGGCACATGTTGAGGTATGCTGTACTTTAGAATGTTTTTGTATCGATATTGTTTTCTTTTTGAAACTTGGGTTAGCTTCAAAGAAAAGTTGAGAGCCACATGCTTAATATTCTTAAAAGCTGCAGTCCACACCTGGTATGAATATTGAAAATGAAAAAACACTTCCAGAGATACTTGAACATGTACAGCAAGTGGGTTCAACAAGGTTTAAAGATTAAAGAAGTGAACAAAAAGGGGAAAAAGAAAAGAAAGGAAAATCACCACAGCGGTTGAGAAATTTTAAATACCCCCACCCACCCAATCTAACAAGAACATGGTAATACCAGTAGTAATCAGATGCTTGGGTACAATTTGAAATATTGAAAATCACTTAAACTCAATAAAATCATACCAAACCAAAAGCAAGGTTTTGAGAAAGTGTTTGAATTCAAAAAATTAATTGAATCAGTCCAAGTTATTCACTGATTACAATAATTAGGAAGTGCATGAAGAGCACAATTTTTTCATAATGTTAGTGTTACGACTACAACTGATTGAAGAATAATGTAAATCACAAGTGTGACAAATCTAACAGTAGAATGTGTGACTAAATTTAGGCCAGGTTGCAGCTAAGTCTTAATAGCTACTAAAAACAATTCTTTTCCAATTCAAATCTGCCTGAGAACATTTCATGAAATGGTAATCTTATGGCCTGAGTTGTCTCCCTTAAAAAGCAGAACATTCAAGTAAGATTAACAAAAACATTGACATAATACTGCTTCAAAATTTCAAGTAAAAGACAATGAAATTGAACTTTGATTAACTAGATAAATGTCTTTTTTAAAAATTCAGACTCCTCAATAATCCAGGGGCTACAATAGAAGTCTTATTCATATGTTTTAAGCTAATTATTGATGAGAAATTTCCAGTTTCAAGTCAAAACCTGTCAAAATATTTCAATGACAAAAATGTCTTCATTTACTTGAAATATATGTGTATGAGACAGAGAGAGAGAAGTCATCTGAACAGTAAGTTGTTTTCATTAGCATGTAGTCATGTGTTTATAAACAGTTAAAAATCAATAAACAGATGGATAATTTATCACTGAGAGAATTTATCAAAATTCAATAATCAGAAAAAAAAAAAAAGGGGGCAAAGTTTTTCTTGAGGAAATAGGCAACATTATAAGGATAAAAAGAAAAAATTGTTTTTCAGCAAAAACGTAAACTGAATTGGCATAATTGTATCCAGTGTAAAATTCTTTCTGATTGAAGGTTCTCTTGTCATTAAACCTGCCAGCTAACAGTACTATTATTAGGGAAAAGATAAGCAAGTCCTTGAAACCCATGCCTACCTCTCGAATGCACAACCAGATTAGTTAGTTTAAATCTAAATGAGCTTTTTCTTCATCTGCTTTGACAATAAGGTTTTCCTTTTTGCAACTTGATCCGAAAAGATCAAAAGTCACTGAAAAACAAGGTATTCATTTCCTGTTTATCTCAAACAAAATAACCAAGATTCAAGATTTTGGAGAGTCAACTGACCTCATAAGAAAAATGAAAAAACTCAACAACAAACAGGATTACTGAGATGAGGTAACTATAAATGTAATTATTTCATGACTTTAGATTTCTAATGACAACTTGCAGACATTCATTATCCCTTTGCCTATCTATTAAGGTTTATTCAAACAGTTAAAAATGAAAAGATTAACATCTTAGGTTGCATGTAGGTCTAAGCTCTATTGTTACATTATGTTTTTTCTCATGCAGAAGCAATGAATATTAATGCATAACCATGCATGCTCTCCTGATGATGCCAGATTGCAATAGGAAATATGAATAATTAAAGCACACACTGAAGGCATTACTTCAGGAGAAAGAATCATACGAGTGGCCACGCGTAAGAGCCCAATGTGCTATCCATTGTGAAAATGCTTTAATGTTGGAAAACTAATTCAATTCTTCCCCCATCATTTGAAAAAGGGAGTCAGTTATCACACATCAGAACCATAATAATGCAGTGTTCAAGCTTCAAAATTTGAAACAAACAAATCCTGATCATTATAGCCTTAAAAAGAATATCAACTTCTGAGAAATGGCGTGTTGGGCTTTTTTCCTAACATAACAAGAACAATCCTCACCAAAAGGTAGGTGAGTAAACTGGTATGTTAAACTCACATTGCCCTACTGTGATCTGATTTCCCAATCAACAGTGTGCCAGGAAGCTGCCTTACTGACCGAGCTAAATTGACAAGTCTGATATTTTATGAAAATTTATAGTTACATACAGGCTCATTTCATTCTGATAAATTCATTTTTACAAGAAAACGTATTTAAAAAGAAATCTATTTTCTATACAATGCAAAACTTGCAGGAATCATCTTCAGTCAGAATTGAAGTAGGAGTGGAATTTGACCAGGCAGCAGCCAAGCTAGTTTCAATTGGAGATCATTCAGAAAAAAGTTAATTCAAGGAACAACAAACAAGAATTTACAAAGATGCAATTTTTTTTCATCACTAAGAAAAAAAAAAAAGAAAAAAAAAGTTTCATTCAGATGATTTGCAAATTGCAACTAATATATTTGTTTCACAAAGAAACTATAAAATAAATATAAGAATTACAAAATGAAAATTGAACTATATCATGTGAAATGATAATTCTTCATGAAACAAGCAATATTATTCAAATGGTTCAATCATTGCAATCAAAGAGGCAGGGAGTGAAGAATTCCTTTAGGAAAGTTGGGAGAAAAAAAAGGGGGGGGTAAATGATAAAATTTGAACGGTATCGAAGAATCGTATCAAGGAATTATCCAATTGTTCTATATTCAACCTTGATCTTTTTCAAACAAGATCTTTTTCCCAACTAAATGAAGAGTGGAAGAGGTCCTCAGAGAAATAGAAACGATTTGCATGGTCTTCCAACAGACTTTCTCAAAATGACCAAAAAAGAACCAAATACACTGAAAGTAGATTCCACTTTAGTGAACTTTCATTTTATTTGTATGAATAAATGACTTTGAAGATGAAAAAATTAAGGACGGGGGGGGGGATGATATAATTCAATTTAGGTTTCAAGTTAATATACTTCCAAGAAAGAGTACAGACAAGGCTATTAAAAGTTCAGTAAGGGTCTTTTTTGAGGCAAGTACACAGCAGGGGTTGGAAAAGCTGAGTTTGCTGAGTGGGCTCAAGCTAGTGGAACTTCATGTTCCCCCTCCTCAGCTAAATCACAATAGTGCACCTACTGAACTGAAGTGAACTCAACTAACCCCACTTGAGCCTGAAGCAAGGATGAGGCAAACACTAGTGAAAAGGGGCTTGACCAAACAAGCTCTCCATAAAAATATAAAACAAAAAAGGTCATCACTACAAACAGTAGAAATCAGTCTAATCTAACCCCAAAGAAGAAGGCATTAAGAAAGAGGGTTGAATTATACAGCAGGTAGGTAAAATGATGGGAATATTGGAACCTTTCTCAGAAAACAACAAGGAGTTTAATTGCCCCTAAAATCCTTTCAATGTCAATGACTTCTCAAAATTATAGACAGTAAGTCTGTTAAATAGTACATCTACACAATAAAAAAGTGGATACCTATTACTACGAAATAATACACAAAAGGCTAGATATTTGGAGATGGAGTCATCTGTTTTACACCAGTACAATGTCTTGATAAATAGAACTTATATTTGTATCATAAGCAAAGGAAGGTTTATAACATTTTGAGGAGTTTACGGTTTATATAACTGAAACTGTTTGTTATGGCAAAATCTGTCAAATTATTCTAAGACTTCTTACAATTAACTCTGTTAATGAAAAATCATGTTTCTTGGCTCACTTTTTTTTTATGCTAAGGTCACAAAAATGTTTATTCCTGTAGACTCCTTGTGGAGCATATGGCCCCAACCACTCTGCTACTGTTTCAGTAATTTAAGGCTCCAAATGCCCAGCTATTTATTCCTAGCTGGAGGAAAAGTCTTAGCTAATGTCATTACTGCTAAGTGAATGTAAACATCTTTGGATGAAAAGTGAATTTGGTTTGCAGATTCTGTTCTCCGCTCTGGTGATCGTTATGCTACAAAGTGATCCTCGATTATGTGAGAAAGTAAACATGGGTCGCACGATTACTTTCCTTGTGTACCATTTCCCCCGAACAAATGAAAAAATATAGTTGCGCTAAAATGGTTATCATGGATTTTACTTGCTTACTATAGACACTTCAATCAATAGTGTAGATTGAAATACATTGTATATTGATCGGAGCTTAGCTAGGGTACAGAAAGAAAAAAAAAAAAAAATTCCTACCAAAATAGGTTTTTATTGTAACTTTATGCTTAACTCGTCTCGAAGCTTGTGTCCACCAGTAATCATGCTTGTTATTTTAACTTATAATGACCATTGCCCAACAAAAGGCGAGAGAAGTAACCTATTCATTGAATAAGTCTTTTTCCATTTTTTAATTGATCATCCCTAACACAACATGCTTCCAGAAGACAGTTGCAAGACGTTTTTTATTGAGTGACCAACTAGACCTATCTTGTTTAATTATTCATAAAGTAAGATGATTGTGCTTATTAATAGACTCAACAGTTATATCACACGGAGATTATTAAAGAATTTAAATGCACCTCTACTATACAAAATTTTATTCATTTCGGCTGTGTAAAAGCAAAAACCTATTAAACATTCAAGTATTTCTATAACACAGGACGAGTGCCCCATATGGCTGTTCAGGTGGAACATTGAGGAAAACAAGTGATCACACGGAGATATTGAAATTAGGGGACCAATTGGTCGATAGAAGTTCATTCTGCAAAGTAGTATGAACCTTTGTTGAAATCCAAATCTATAGAAGGAAATACAAGGAGAGCCAACGACATTCAGAATTTGGGGAAAAAAAACCCCAAAACAAGAGGCAACAGCTTGATGATGATTAGAGGAATCACTTATCATTCTTCCAAGTTGAAAAAATCTTGGCTAAAGGCCTGATTAAATATCCGTACCTACTGATCGGACTGAAGATTCTATATTTCGTTTTTTTGCTAATAGTTCAAAAATGACTTGTCTATTTTTATGCATTTTGGTTACAGTCAGCATTGATGCTATTTGAATGTTATACAGAGGTATCAGTGGTCTAGAGGTTTACAATGCAGACAATGGAATCAGTGAGGCAAGTTCAAAATCCAGCTGCAGCTTTTTACATTCACAGTACATGGGTGCTACGTAAGTAATCAAGGAGAAAGTTAACTGTATTCAAAATTAGCTCATCAGAAAATGGTAGCCAGTACCTTCCCCAAAAGCAATATGACCAGGAATAATTGGAAGTGTTGGGGAAAAGCCTTTGTCCAGCAGTGGACATGAAATGGCCGTGGATGATGAAGTGTACAAGAGATGAATGATATATATATATCCAATAGAACCAATCCCTTTTCCTTAATACTCTACCATTAGAAATAGTTAAAACGGCTAAATACAGAATCAATAAAGATCCAAACTTATGGGCTTTCTACAGTTAAATAAAGATGAAGATGAAGTCATTAAATAAAGATGAAGTCATTCAAGTTTACAAGAAGCTGAAAACGCACCAAGATTCATTTTTTGTGTTCGTATTCATGTCTAGCATAGGTAATTTGGTATCCAATTAGGGTTAGAGACTTTACCACAAATCTTTATTTTATGAATCTAGCCTGATTTTGAATGTATTCATTGATAGTGCTTCTGTTTCCAGACTCAGGCTGTTCTAAGCTGGTGTAACCCTGGCTGCAAAGGATGAATTCGCTTTGACTCGGTCGGTGTTACACTTGTAATTTTGACTGGTTCCCCTGGTTAAAGTGCAGAGTTTTTGGGGGCTTCTTTTTTTCAACTAGTTATTTTCGAAAACCCAACATCTGAAATTTTTCTATTGAAGGAAAGGGACCATGCTGATAGATATTTTATCAATGAATTTAGACATTTTCTTTGGCTTTCATAGCTTTAATTTTATACATTGGCCTAGACACCAACAATGGACATAGGCACTACCGTGCCGAACGTCATTCAATCGAGTAATAAAAGAATTGTATACTTACGTATCATATAATTCTATTTTGATTTTCGAAGCTGCTAAGACTGCTTCCAAATGGAGTTGTAGAGACTCCACAGTTAAAATATTTACTCCATTATTTGGTGTTTGTATAATTAATTCATACGTCGTTCCACTTCCCTCGCCGACAGTCTTTCTGGTATATTCCAATTCTTTTGACAACCGGCCATCCTCTGCAAGGAAATAAGAGAGAACTTGTCATTTTCAAGGTATAACAAATTTTAGATCAATATTTCCACCATTCAAATACATATGGACATCAAGTTTATTTCGTACAACAAATATTCTTCGACTCAATTCATGTCCTTGTTGAGGCGATCAACGTAGTGCTTCTTAATCACAGATCAGACGTTATATAGTCAAAAATTTTAGGTCAAAATTCAGCTTAAAACTATGTCAGGCTGCAGACGTAACCCTGCCACCGTGAATTTAAAAAAAAAAAAAACAACAAAAACTGAGGTTCGAGGTTTGTTTTTTTTTTAAATTTAAAACTCAGGAAAGGAGTCCTTTAGATAGAATCTTTTTCTGATATTTGTACATCTTTCATATTTTTTTTAATAAAAACAACTTTTGCAAGTTACATGAATAATAATATATCATAAAACATGGATTGGTTGAGCAGTACAAGTTTAATGGACAGTAAGAGTGTGAATGTGAACAACACCATATGTATTATTACATTGGTCTCTTAAAAAGTAAAATTAACCTGGATGTTGAAAAAACATGTCAATTGATAAAACCAGATGTTATAGTTATCTGCACGAAATTCAGATATCTCATATGATTATAAATAGCATGCATTTTCTGTGTCTTCAATTGCCAAAACAAAAAGTCAAAGTCAGATGAAATCAATGTCAAGATCTAAGAAACATTCAGGGCCAAACTGAAGACCTTATGATGTCTCCTGTTTTATCCACTGGGAAATTTCTTTGCATGAACGAACACACACACAAAAAGTCTTCCGCTAGAAACTATAAAGACCAAGTGTATAAAAATTGTGTTATATACAATTACTATGGATGTGGGGATGGATTGAAAACTTGGGAATATCTTGCATGTACAAGGACAAAATTTTCCAAGAAATTAGAAAGGTTAAAGAGAAACATTGCATTAACAGAAAGCATATTTTTATCTGTAGCTATTTTGCATATGATTCTGACACTACTTAGATTGTGATTTACAAGTCCCTTTGATGCATTAAGAATTACCATCAGACTAGAATTGTATGGGATTTTCCACAGAGCTTAATTATCAGGAATTCATTCAAAACTTGAGTTTTGAGATACACAGCAAGAAGTTAAATTCAATTTTTTTTATTCAAAAAGAAAAGAAAAAAAAATTATAATAACGTTTTTGTTCAGTATTTCAAACTGTCAGTAGACATCTTTTTTCTTGTTGCCCTGTATTTTTCCCCACTTGCTGCTTCTTAGTTCACAGGTGGCTTGCCACTAACAGTTGGGCAGAGTGTGACAAAAATTAATTTTGACAGCAGAGGTCTTGTGTGGTCCAAGAATCCGTGCAGCAACAGTAGCTCAGACAAAGGGCCAATCTTTCTTGAGCTGGCTACTTATCCATTCTTTAAAAATACCCCATTAAGAAATCAGAGATTTAAAGTCAAATTCTTAATGCTTAACATAGCATAAGGCCAAACGAGAAGATATATGGGTAGAAAGATTGTATAGCACCAATCTTCCAATCGGGAAGGGCAACTGAAGTTTGAACACAAAGCCTCAACACTAGTGGGGGATATTCAGATGATTAATTATTCAAATGATTTAATCATTAACAGAATTATCAACACTAATTCTTAAGATGAATAATTCATAAAACCAAAGTTATGCACAAAATATCAGACATATTTTGCTCTTGTTAAATAATAAAGTAATCTCATATTCCCTGGCATAAATTTCAAGAACATAAACCTTTGTCAATCAAAATTGTATTTACTTGATAATTCTATTTTGGCAGATTCTCTCAACATTCCAGATGGAATAAGTGAGACTAAACACGATGTATCTGTAACCATTAACAGTGCAACAAAATCTTTGGCTTAGATTTTTCTGGTCAAGTTTTGTTTACTCAACTGAAGAATTTGTACGTGTTCTTCATTTTGGCACGGTGACAAGATCTTAATCTTGAAATGCTGTGGTTTGGTTACAGCACTGTATTCTTCAAAAATCAAGAGGCCTGAACCAGACAAGGAGCAACTCTTTTTAGCTCAGCTTTTTCCAATAATAGATGAATTGCATTGACCACACACAAAAGTTTGGGATTCTGAATGATATCAAGAACTCGTTCGACTTGTTTATTTTTCATTTTAAAAAGTAAATTTCTCCATTAAAATGTTCAAGGGAGGTTTGTGAGCAGTCAGCGCAAACGCATATTGCTTAGCTTAAGAATTAATTACTTGTTTGTGGGGTGGGATTAATGGCTTGTGATTAAGCTGAGAGAGAGAGAGAAAGAAGCATGTCAGTGGTGTAATATGAAATTGTGAATAGTTGTACACGTCTAATTATTATTGTGAAACTACAAACGTGTTTAATATGCGTGTAAAAGTAAGTAATAGAGAATGGCAAAAAAAAAAAATAAATGAAATAAAAATAGTAAAAATCGAGAGGGGGGGAGAAACATACATATCTGTTAAAGCTTGTATTTTTACACACTTGCCTTCTCTTGTGCATGTGTGCTGTTCTAACACATGCACACACACACACATATATATAATATATATATATATATATATATATATATATATATACACACACTTCTTGTGGGTAATAGTAGATTTTGTCACCAAAACAAAGGAGCTAATCTGTACAAGAATAACTTAGGATTAAAATTCTGTGGTTTGGTTACAGTAATGTATTCTTCTAAATTCATGAGGCCTGAACCAGACGAGGAGCAGCTCTTTTTTGCTTGGCCTTTTCCAATATATGATATAAGTAGGTTGCATTCTTTAGCATCAACATCTTTTCCTCAAGTGAAACTACTAAATCTTTTTACAAAATCATGAACTTTTCAACAATTGTTGATCTTTTTCAGTTCATTATTAGCATTTCAACAACAAGAAAAAAAAAAAAACCCTGACAATTGTTTCCACATGCATAAACAAAAACAGTAATGTACTTTTGAAACTGTTTTAAAATTCTTGAATTATTGGTAACTGCACTAAGGTATCATATCTTCACAATTCACTGATTCAGCATTTGTGTTGGAAGTTTTTACAGCACATCGTGATACATATAGCCTTCAGATTTTCCAAATCAATAACCATTTCGGGAAAAAACAACCAACAAAAACAAAAAAACAAAACAAAACTAATGATTAGATATTCTAGGGTCTAGTGGTGGTTCCTTTGAATTGAAATTCGTTATCACCACCCGTTATTTTGGAGTTGGAAAAGCAGCAATTTTAAAACGGGAAAGGTAACAATTGCTAATCTTTCTATAAATTAACCAACTTTTAAATCTGAACATTTATTAGCATCCTCCAGTCAGTGGTTGACGGCAAAGGGTTAAGTGGTGTCATGAATTTGAAAAAAAAAAATGTTCACAATAGATGAGTTTGATTACTGACAATAACGGCCCAAAGAAGAATGAGGGGGTTCTAATTAACTTATGGTGACGGTTTGATCGTTCAAAATCTTTGCATATAGCAAATTCGAATCCTGTACTTTGAAAATCATTTTGACTATATATATAAAGACACGAATGAATAAGATAAGTTACGTAGTTAATTTAATGTGGCCCAGAAGTCAAATCAACATATTACATGGTTAAAAAGGAGTTGCCATTGATAACGTATAAGATCCTGAAAGGATATCTAATAAAAAGACAGAACTTCAAGACACTTTTGTCCCAAACCGATGAATAACTAAAAGTCATTTGGTATGACTTAGTGGGTTTTTCCTATACTGTCTCCACCTAAGATCATATGCAAGTGCATCTTGTAATCAAGAAAAACACAGAAGTGAAGTAGTTATTTTTTATTAGAAGGAACTATACTTTAACGAGCATCTCTTGTCTATTCCACCGAAGTACAAATTCCTATTTTTCGATGAACCCTTCCTGTCCAGTTGTAGGCGGAAAGAAATATTCCAGCTGACGATGAAAATGGCCCTAGTGATGATAAATATCTAAAAGCACCGTATAACAACTAATTTAAACTTGCATGCCAGTCAATGGCACACCAAGTCAGGGAGAGAAAGCCCTCCCAAAGTTTCATGCAGAAGTGAGCGGGTGTGTGTGTATGTGTGTGTGCTCCCACCCAAGACGAGAGAACTAGGAGGGTAAATGTGTAAGTTTACTGACTTGCAGTCCATCCCAGCTCCATTCCACTCTTTGAATGTAACCAGGAAGAGTTACTGACAGTCAGTAGAATCAAGCAGTAGAGAAAGAAGAAGAAAACGAAGGAAGATAGAGCCATAGATGTCTTCATTGACGCCTTTATATATATATATATATATATATATATATATATATATATATATAGCCAGCAGTGCATTTTACCATATTCTTAATGTGTAAGCTTATTACACCAAGGTTATTTTGAGAATAATGAAAATTTGGATTATGAAGAATTATCATAACCAAATATAACACATATATATTTACCATATTGTTGATGTAAAGTTATGTGCGCGTATGTGGTATGTAAATTTACAGATATTACATTCGCTTGAGTGAATTATCAATCAAGAATCAATGTATCTGTAGTTTTAATTTTACATCATTATTCAATTTGGGCAAATCCCAAGGGTTGGGGGGCACTTTTCTGTGTGGGCACACAATCATAAAAAAAAGAAGACTAAATTTCTAACTGAAAATGCCTGAAAAGATTACACACAATTTAACAAATATTTTCAAATAAGTATTGAAAAATAAATTTTTTAAAAAAGGCCCAAAATGCCTCCTTTTCGAATTAATTTCCTAGGGTGATATTGTTAGTCATTTTTTTTACAACTGTTTTCTTCTCTCTATCAGCATAACCACAAACGTAACTAAAGCCAAAGAGAAGAGAAAACAACTGCTGCTGGAGACAAACACTTCAGAGAAAAAGTTGAGCAATATTTTATAGAAGTGGCACTCCGAAAAGAAGTTTTGAAACTATTCTATTTTAAATTATTGAACCTTGGAGTAAGTAACATCTTCCTTGTCCCTTAGTAACTACTAACGGCTGTTCATTTCAAATAGCTTTTCTGGTCGTATGTCGGTTTGTGTGTGGGGGTATTCATTTAGAACTTTTTGAGACACACGCCTTTTTTTCTAACATTAGGAGACAGCCGGACTCGAAACATTTTGTTGGTAAGATACACTACCACGTAAGTCACCAGGAAAATAAAGGAGCTCATTGTTTTTGCATTTACTTACCATTATAGTTAAAAATAATCTCACTAATATATACATAGATTCAGTTTACCTTGCTTCTATCAACTGTAGAGAAACTAGACTTGATTAGGTAATCTGATTCAAAGAGTTGCTTCCCTTTAATAGGATAACCGCAAAACCAAATTCAGAGGAGCCGCATTCTGTTTTCATGGGGGGGGGGGGGGTAAAAGTGTAAACAACAAGTTAATGAGATGGATGCAAATGAATTACTCTCAGTGGACTATCCTCAGAATCGTTGCAAATCTATTTCCATCAAAAAGTTCAGAATGCATTCCTTCAGTAAATTTTTTTTACAATGCATGGTAACAAAAATAGTCCTCCAGAGTGATGACAAAGTGTACCCAATGGGATTGAGATCCAGTAACAAGAATTTGAAAAGTTAAAATTTAGAACTAACCAATTAAACTACTGGTACATTTTGGTAATCAAAGAAGAGCTGGTATTTCAAAGATTCATACTTAGATCTAAGCAGATATTAAATTCAATATTCCAAATCACTATCAATATTTGAAATGTGATCAATGTCTCCAGTAAAAAGTGGAATTATAAAAAGAAAAAAGCGCTTCTATATACTAATTGAAACATCTGTTGCGAACCTTCAATATTATAATGATTCAATTTCAATGTATTTGTTGATGATTGTTACAGTAACACAGCAAAATCTTTGTTAGTGCAATTAAAATACTTCAATTGGGAAGTTGAAACAATTTCCTATTCAATTCACAATTCAATAATGGTGTCAAAGTCTGCATATGCACTCATCCTGATAATCCATATCACTATGATCAAATTTTTCAAGGGAGATAACTTGGGGTATGTTAATTAGAATAGTTTCCATCACATATTCATGCATTTTATTTGCAAATAATTATAATATAAGTTCAGTATATACAAAGTGACTAGACATTGAGATGAAGGTCAGCTTTGCCAGCCATTAAAGTGAGAGTACAAAATTCTAACAAATTTAAATGATAGGTTCAAGATTAAAAAAAAAGAATTTTCAATCTTAGAACTGACACCATTACCAAGAAAAATCTTGAAAATTCAAAGATCAATTAGGCGATTTTATAGCAAATAAAGAATAAAAAAAAACCCAAAAAATTGTACCTAAAGTAATGAAACTATGACATGCATATAAGAACAATACTTGGGACAATGTAGGAAAGGTGGTCCCAATTGTAAAGTTTCACATCTGCAATGTCACAAATGGCACAAAAAAAAAAAAAAAAAAACAAAAAAAAAAAAAAAGAAATAAGAGAATATATGAGAGAAAAACAGAGGGAATGCATAAATTATATTGTTATTGTTTTGAATAACTTCTATCTATTTGTGCGACGTTTTTAACCAGAAAGTGCAAAACTTTACAATCGGTACCAGCTTTCAAAAATAGTGCTCAGCATTTATCATCATAAATCAATTTGACCTATCTCCATGAAAGCAAATTAAAGCTAAAATCATAATTAATATGCTCAAAGACGTTTTCTGTCAAAAAGAAATAGTTGTGAATCATACTTATGTAAAACAAGAAAGAGTGAAAGTAAGGAGAGAAGATAATTACGTGATTACAGAGTGAAAGGTAAAATTCAAGATTAGCACCAAAAATGGAAAGTACCAATTCATAACATTTTTACGTTGGATTTTGCCGCACTGTGTCATTTTCTCTCATTAGTTTTAGGATTAAAGTTATACAAGTAAAATTTGTGAAGAGAAAATGCTATTCTGAGGTCCCCACACAGTGGAGTGAAATCTGAAGCAGAAATGTTCAAGATTTAACGCAGAAAAGGTAACAATCGCCCAGGTTTGATGTTTTAAAATCAGAATGTAATATCAAATCATTAGATTTGATAATATGAAATGCGCTATTACTTTTTGTGATAACGTTCGGCGCTTACGTTAGAGTTATCTCCCTTAATATAAGACGCTAGTCTTAAATTTTACCATAAGGAATTCACAAATGGTTTGCTCAGGCAGATATCAGGATTGATTTCTTAAACGATGTTGAGTTAAATACTAAAATCTACAAGCGTGTTGTCCCGTAAAGGTTACTTTGTCAGACCAAACTGAAATGATTCTTGCCTCCTATATCACAAAATCAAGTTTGTAATCATTTTTCATTTTAACGAGAGAAAGAGAGAGGGGGGAGAAGAGGAAGAGAGATATTATAGTTAGACAGAGTTTGGAAATAATTCGAGTGTGAGCTGTTTTCCGAACACAGTTAACTAGGGGGGGGGTAACAAAAGATTAAAAAGAAAAGAAAACCCAAAACAAATAAAAGCAGGAAGTACAGTTTTAAGAACAAAGGCAAAAAAGACGGTAGAGGAAGAGGGTGAGGTTATAAAAGTTTTTCTTTTCTTTTCCAGCTTCTTAAACTTAAAAGCACACAAATCCCAGAAGCAGAATGAAAAATGTATTGGCAACTAAAATGAAAAAAACAAAACCAAATAAAAAAAAAAAAAAAGAGAAAATAAATCTTGAAATCTTTTTTTTTATAAAAAAGAAAATAACCACAAAAATCTCAATATACAGCACAACAAACGCGGCTCTAAAAATAAAGAAAGAAAGAAAGAATAACAGGAGGTATTTCATTTCATCAGAGAAGCCAACATCTTGGCTACCCATGAAGGTTTATTGTGGAAGCCACACCTCTAGCTTCTGGGAGGTCCAGGCCAACTAAGCAGGCAGGCAGGCACACTGCCAAGGTCCACATAACTCAAATAGTTCTCTCAACAGTACACAATGAGAAAGCAAGGAAAAAAACCAAGCCTGGCTCCACTGTGACACATTAGATCTTAGGTGGTCCAGGACATGTGGTGACATTGCAAATTACCTTTTTTTTTTCTATTCCTCTGGGAACAGTTCAGAAAACTGTGGTTTACATTTCCTAAGTTTACTTTTGATATAACTGTCAGAATAGTTTAAAAAGAGAGAAAAAAAACGAGTGTCGCTTCGTCGAAGTGACACTTGACTATATTCCTGAAGCTCAATTTTGAATAACTACTGAACTTCAAATATATTTAGAAAGAACAAATGTTAAGTGGTACTGTTACCAACGGAAGATATTTTTGATAGGAAAAAATATATGGATAGAGAAAGAGAGAGAGAGAGAGAGAGAGATATAGGAGTTATGAAGGAAATTATTTTTTGTAGTAAAGCATACATAGAATATGACATATTATAAAATCAATATAGGAAAATTATTAAGTAATGTAGTGAGGAGACAACGTACAAGAAGGCCGAGAAAGCGCGGAGAAGAGGAGAGAACGACGTGGTTGAAGAATAAAAGAT